>OY856411.1:776908201-778137368 GCA_963693085.1 Alisma plantago-aquatica | reverse complement strand
TTTTTTCATTTCTCAAATAGTCATATACAAGACCAAGTATTTGAGTGTCCCCAACTACTCGAGATCAGAATCATCACATACTCCCTCACTTCTTGAATGACTTAATTGCCTTTTTGTGAAACCGCTTGACAAGTCAAAAGAGTGATGCATGGATTCGCCCTACTTCCTAGTCCCAGAAGAGTAGATTCGAGCCGATTTCCATGATCACCCGCCCCCCCCTAACGAGATCTCCGTCTCTCTTTCCCCCTTGGACTTGGATTGGAAAAGAAGAGGAAAATAAAACATCTAACTATTACAATGGTTGATATTATCACCACTCTTAACCACATAGGGTGATACATATGAAAACTAAACTAGAGCATAGGAACAACATGGGGTTATCTAACCACCTCAAATAAATCTCCCAAAAAGGTTCAACTACACTTGAAGTTGTCCTGGTCAACCTTGGTTCACTCCTCCTTTTTCTCTAGCTAGGGGTTTGAAGAATACCCCATGAGAGAAGACAAAGGTGATAATTAACAACATAAAATATGGTATGAGCATATTAATTGGGGATTGAGAAACATTAGGAAAAGGACATCAAATATAGCAAGGCTTCTCATAGAAGAGAAAAGTACTATCCAAGTGGATATAAGAAGAATAATAATTTTAAGAAGATGATAATTAAGAATTACACTTGCCATTAAGAAAACATAAGAGGCACCACAAAAGTACATATAAAGAATTTAGGTCACAAACCCATCACAATAATAATCAACATCCATGCATGTAAGATATACTTAGCACTAGAGAAATATAAAAAGCAATGGATGATAAGGATCATAATCTTAAACCCTGATAGAGTAAGGCACATAATTGAACTCCCAATATATAAAGTTGGCACAAAACCTAGGTATGGGGAACATAACCTCCATCCTTGAATTACATGGGCATATAACCCAAGGTATGGGGAACATAACCTCCATCCTAAAAATCAAGGTAACATAACCCCATAAAACCAATCCACAGATACGTCACTAGAAGTAATGAATCATAAAGCATGTGAAATGTAGAGGCAAGTTGTATTTCAGTCATATAAACATAATTAATGAGATTTCCATCACACAAATGGACAATATGAAACATCCACCACAAAAGTGGGAAATATTAAGCTTCCATCTCACAATCAAGGTTTCATCATGAAGTGAAGTACAATTTAGAGTCAATAAGAACATTCATGAAAGATGATCACAAGATCATAATCAACATAAAACCTTTCAAATGAAATAAATCTTTAGAAGGGAGAGAAATTATGTAGGATAATTTGACCATTGTACCAAGAAAAAGAGTTTAAATAGGTGATTTCTCAATAAGAATAATATGGAATGCAATTTACAGTAAGAGAGTGAAATCAAATTTGTTGCTCAATATGATCGAGGGGATGCAACATAAATCAAAGTAAAGAGAAGTAATCAATTTCTCATAATGATTGATGGGATGCAACATACCTCTATATGTGAGTCATATTATGATGGTTCAAAACTTAGATCAAAGACAAGGATTCAACGTTTGAAACACTGATGGTTGAGAATAGATCAGGGTTCAACGACTCATCTAAGGGACATGAATAGGTGGATAAGGGATAAGGTTACGAGTCATGTCCTATTGATCAAGTAATTTCTATGTATGTGAAGGCCATGGAGAGGAATACATATATATATATATATATATATATATATATATATATATATATATATATATATATATATATATATATATATATATATATATATATATATATGTGTGTGTGTGTGTGTGTGTGTGCATATATATATATGTATATATATGTATATATATAATTACAATAGGAAAGAATAAATATAGAGAAAATTCCATTCGCGTTCCATTTATTTTGCCTAAATATTTCAATATATTTTCCTTTTTTCTCCAACAACTTGGTCTCATAAATGTTGGCTACTAAATTTAAAAGTAATAGACCTATAAATATATCGTTGTGTATTTGTTTACACTAGATAAATGTGTATAATAATTTATTGTATAATTGTGTAGAATATACATATTTAATTCCTTTTCTATCCTTTCATTTATGAACCTCTAATATATACTAGTTCATCTCATTATGAAATAACTTTCTAAAAATGTTTCTATTCACACTATAGAGTCATTAAATACATGTACTACAAGTTTAATCCAATAAAAGGAATCTATTAAATTAATATTAAGTTAGATCCAAATTTCTAAAGTTGAGGCAACCATTTATATTACTAATATATTTTTTATTAATTATTTGTAGAGTATATAGGTGCTAATGAATTTATATATCCAAAACTAATGATTATAGACACATGAATTTCAAATTGAAAGGGTGAAAAAATTATCTATCAAACATTTTTCATTTTTTCATCGATGTTAACAATTTAAGGAGGTAATAGGGGGTTTAATATCAAAATTATTTAGTCAAAATTAATATAATTTCTTATTTGGTTTAATTAATTGATTATATAAGTTTTTTAATGTTTATTTGTTACCAAAAAAATATAGAATCAATTTAATATATTTCTTTATTTTATGATATGATAACGTAATCATTTTTATTTATTTATTGCTTTCAAAAAATATTAAGAGATATTTTTTTTCTCTTGAAAGCTCATTCTAATTTATTATATATCTTATGTATTCCACATTGCAAAAATTACCTCAGTTTATATTCCTATCACTCATATTGTTTTTGGAAATTTAGTCCATATTAAGATTTTCCACCATGCAAAATTTCTATAGATTTAAATACAATATTGTGTCCCTTTATGTTATACCACAATTAGTTTGTTACAACTTCACATAAATTATATACATAAAATCCATACAAGTTGTTTTATACTATTTATGTATTATATTAGATGTTTAATTTAATATTTGTGCCTGATTTTACCTTTTCTTTTCTTAATGAAATTAGGATAGTTGTGATTGTACATATAAGGTGAAACTTGGTATCCAAGGCAATTTAAACCCAAGGAACACATTTTTACCATTGTATTTGGGTTGTGAAGATTCTTTTTATGAGTTTTAACACAATTGGAATTTTGGGATCGACATTCTATTATTATAATATAACATCATTGCCATCATTATTTATTATCTAGATTCCCATTGTCTTCAAATTATTACCAAAAGTGTTTGCTTATATTATTATGCACAAATTTCCATATTTGACTTATTTATCATACCAAGCCCATCAATTCGATATTTATTTAGATAATTGTACATCATTCATATTTACAGACATGGAAACACCAATTATTATTTTAAAACACATCATTTTTCATATCTTTCGTCACTCGTTGGGTATCTACATAATAAATACCTTGTATGTTCCATTGACAGATGTCAATTCTTCTTGATTTGTGGTATAATATTGCTCCTTATAGGTCTTCCATATACCTCTTAATGAAAATGCATCAACCAATATTTGCATATTAGTTAGCAAATTAAACATATGTGACATGCTTAATTAATTTAATTATATGTTAGCACATAATTAATTTATAATGTTAATATGAGTGTATTGATATGTGATGTGAATTTTAAAACTTTATACAACTTAATATGTTATATCTTTTTTCAAGAATATATATGTAACCGATTACCATTGAGTTCTCATGTTAATTGAATTAAAATATTTTTTAAAGTATAACATTATCATTGTTTGGTAAAATCTAAGGAACCAAGCTTACTAACCTCATAATAATGGAATAGAATAAGATCCTAGATTTTAGTTCATTATAGGAGCACCCTGTATCAGCTAGACCTACTTTAGTATAGCTTGTTTGAATATATTGTCCTCATTGTCTTTCTCTCTTCTCTAAAGGTGAAAGACCCCAATAACTACCCAAGGTAGTGTCATACTACTTCCTATCTTCATTAGGTGAGGCCAGAGTAGTTTCTAATGGTGTTAGGATTCACATAAATTATAATGAATAAGGTGTATTTTTTGATGTAGATGAGAATATATCAATGATGACTCTAGAAGGTGTTAAGCTCACATTCCTCCTCACTTTGGAATAAGAAGATCCCACATACAAACCCTTAGAATTCTACTCTATGAGAGTTCTTGAAGGTAAGCTTCTTGATACCTTGATTTGTCGATAGTGCCTAAGATGCTTGGTTTGAAGACAACCACAAGCCTAGGTATGTACCTAGAAGAAAACCCATTAAGGTAGTGTATGGTTTCATCATTACCAACACCCTTGACATTCCAACATATTGTATTTTTTTTGTGCAATACTGATAATTCGGTTACATCGGGACTGAGTACTAAGTAAATTACAGAAAAAGGCCTTATCTTATAAATAGATGTTTTCTCCAAGAGCAGGGTAGAACTGCCAGTAACTTTCATGAAGAGGTTGCCTGAGACAGGACTTAGCAAGGATATCCATAAGCTTATTTTGGTTTCTCTTAATGTGGACGACATCTGTGGAATTGACTGTGGCTAGAGTTTCTCTTAACTTGCAAACCGCAGTGAGGTATTTTCCAGGCACCTCAGCAAAACCTTTCACCCACTGCACTGAGTTCCAGGAATCTGATAGGATAGTGCCTTTGTTGTGATTAAGCTGTCTCGTGAGGTCTGCCCCATGAAGGAGGTCCTTGAGCTCCCCCTCCATGGCGTCGGTCCCAGGATGCAGGCGAGAGGAGCCCCCTAGCCATTCCCATGTGATGCTGTGGATAATAGCACATGTGCAGGACATATTGGACTTGGTTGAAGTGGCAACATCTACATGGAGGATGAAGTTAGTGTTATGCAAGCTTATGGGATGTTCCAGGCTGGATTTCACTGGACGATTAGCTGGGTTGCAGGAGAAAGGTTGCAGGAGAAAGCCTGGACCGAGGAGTTAGCTTCAACAAAGCATTGTGCTGGCGCAATTCTTGGCGGTATAACAGACTTTTCGAAGATCTGAAGGTACCTACATTTCCAAATCTTCCAACATGTAATGGAAAATAACGTCTTCTAGGTATCCGATGTCTTTACAGTCCTAAGATTGTATTGCATCCACACTCGAATTGTCTGGCTCTCAAAGAATAGATTCACCTCCCTTGGTAAAATGAAAGACCAGATCTGTCGAGCCAAACTACAGTCCCTCATCGCATGCAGGCAGTCTTCTTAAGAGTTATTGCAACGTTGGCATGTAGGCTCATCTGTCATCTTCCTTTTAGATCTCATGATGTTGGTGAGTAAGCGTTCATGCAGCAGCAACCACAAGTGAGCTCTTACCCGGTGTGAGACAGATAATGACCAAGCATCTACAAACAACGAGCTCAATGCGTCTGGCATGGAATGGCAGAGAATATTGTAGGCAAACCGGGTAGTGAAAGTGTCGTAGCTGTTCAGCTTCCATACGAAGGTGTCTTCCCCGTAATGGATTCTGGGAGTGGGCATATGAGTAATGGAATTGAATGTGTCTTGCAAAAACCAGTAATTGAGAAAATCTATGTCCCAGGGACCATCATCTCTGACCAGGCTCGAGACCTTAAGGTCGACTAGCTCCTCCAGCACCGTGAGATCAGCTTTAATAGTGGGTGCCACGCCGACTCCTATCCATTCATCAGTCCAAACCAAGGTGTCCAGACCTGAAACGACATGACGATGCGATTTCTCTATAAGGAGAGGGAGAAAGGTCCTCAAGCTTCGCCATAAGTGAGAATCAGTTATTTTAGGTAGGCCATTTGTGAAGTATTTGGATCGCATGATCTCCACCCAAGGTATACGCCTGTTTTGAATGAGGTCCCAACCCATTTTCATCAGCAAGCAGGAGTTAAAAACCTTCGACTTCCTCAGACCCAAACCTCCTTGAAGCTTGGGGTGCGTAACTTTGCTCCATGCGACCAGATTAAGACGTCTGTGTGAGCCCCCATTCCACAAGAAGTTCCTTGTAATTTGATTAATTTGGTCACAAACAGAGATAGGGAGCTGGACTGCTTGAATTATGTAGCAAGTTTGCGATTGAAGGACCGATTTAGTGAGCGTCATTCTCCCTGCAAGGGAGAGAAGATTATTCTGCCATTACGATATATGCTTCTGGAACTTCTTTAGCAGAGATGAGAAGAGCTCCTTGCCTTTCCTACAGTGGATGATGGGAACACCCAAGTGACGACCAAGATTACTTGTTTCATGGATGCCCAATCTTCTATAGATCCTATTTTTGACTGATCGGGGGGTGCTGTGGGAGAAGAAGACAGTTGATTTCTCATGAGACAGAGCGAGCCTGGAGGCATGATTGAATTGCTTAAGGCAATGAAGGATCACCCTTGCTTGATGGGTGGATGCTTCCTCGAAAAGAATAACATCATCCGTGAAGCTCGCATGGGTGATGGGGATTCATGCTTTGGTGATGACGATAGGCCTCCAATTTCCTTTATCTATCTCCTCAGCTATCAATTGACTGAATCTTTCCAGGCATAAAACAAAGATGTAGGGGGAAAGAGGATCCCCTTGCTTGACACCGCAAGATGGATGGAACGTGCCTGCAACCTCTCCATTCCATATGATGGATGAATTCCCAAAGCAAATGATTTGCATAATGATATCTATGATCTCCTTGGGCAGTGTAGTTCGAGTGAGCGTGTCATGGATAAAATGCCAGCTTAATTTGTCAAAGGCTTTAATCTGGTCTAGCTTCAGCGCCATTGTTCTTTTCCTACATGATTTAGATTCCATCGAATGCACCACCTCCTGGACCAGGGCTACATTGTCTCCAATACTCCTTCTAGGGACAAAGCTCGATTGGAAAGGGGAAATCCAGTCATTGAGGTAAGGTTTGAGCCTGGTGGCGATGTCCTTTGAGAGGAGCTTCGTGCATACATTATTGAGAGAAATGGGCCTCAATTGAGAGCATTTTTCTGGAGGGTTTCTCTTGGGGATGAGGATGATAAGCGAATCAGTCACATAAGGAGGAATCGGGGTGCCCATGAAGGGACCCTGGATGAATTGACATAGCTGGGCGTTCAAGGCGTTCCAGTTTACTTGATAGAATGCCGCGTCCACTCCATCTGGCCCCGAGGCTTTGACAGGTGACATGGAGTTCAGCGCGTCCCATATCTCCTTTGTTGAGGGAATGGATACCATCTTTTGGTGTTGGTCAGACGTGAGAGGCGTAAAGGCCCCAGGAAAGGTGATGCTTGCAGAGCATCTGCGTTCTTCGTCTACCTCCTGATATACATTAGAGAAGAAAGATAAAATGAGGGATTTGAGCTCAGGTTCATTGTCATACCAGACACCGTTATCGTCTTTGAGGTGGGTGATCTTATTCCTCCATCTTCTAGCTTTTGTAATAGAGTGGAAGTAGTTTGTGTTATTGTCGCCCAGCTTGATCCATGTGCATCTCGATTTCTGCTGGCTTTCGGCTTCCTCCCGCCGCAGGATACCGTCCAGTTGGGATTGGAGCTTGACTGTCTCCATTTCCAGTGAGTGGTCAAAATGAAGCGAGAGATTCATTTGGTTCCATTTGATATTGTTCGTGATTTGGTCTTTACATCTTCTATCTTTTTTGCGTGAAGCAGTGTCCCAGGTTCTCGCCTTCTCTAGCAGTGATCTGTTCGCAGTGAGGAGATCGGTGTGCTTAGACCAGGCTTCTTTAAAGAAATCCCCATAACCTGGTGACGAATACCATCTCGCACTGGTGCGGACGTTCAGCTTTCCTCGGTAGGGGGGATAGTCTTCAGAAGACACCATTAACGGTGCGTGATCTGAATGGTTTTTTTCAAGGACTAGGATCTCCTTCTTGCCTAGCTGCTCGATCCACTTCCGATTACCCAACACCCTATCCATGCTTTCATGCAAGAGTCCCCTTCTGAAGGTGGTGCGGGGGCCGATCGCTCTAAGGTCGAGCAGCGAGAAGCTCTCGACGACCTCTATGAAATCCATACTATTAGCTTTGTTGAAGATGTTGCTTCCAATTTTCTTAGATGGATGCATAACCACATTAAAGTCCCCCATCACTACCCAAGGGTCCATGATTGAGAGGGCAATAGCGTTGAGCTGGTTCCAGAGAAGCTTCCTGCCTCCCCTCGTCGTGCTAGCGTAGACGAAAGTGAAGAAGGTGTTGTGAATCTTACAATGAACGAATTGTTTATGAGATACAATAATCTCAACCTGAGTGTTGTGCTTCCAGAGCACCCAGATGCCCCCAGAGTAACCTACAACTTCGACTCGGTGTGAGTTCAAAAAACCAAGATTCTTAATTATCCCCATAGCTCTCGTTCCGCTACATCTTGTCTCCAGAAGGCACATGACCGAGATCTTATATTTTTGGGTCAGATCTTTCACCGTGTTTTGGGTGTCTTTATCACAAACACCCTACACGTTCCATGTTGTAACCTTCATTTATCAACTTCAACAAGGGTGGATTTACCCATTGACCTCACCTCTTCCTCCAGGTCCTACAGCAATGATGTCTTCCCTCTTTTCCTCGTGGAGGATTTCAAGGAGTCCCCTGAGCTCAAAATCTTTTGATTCCTCAGATGGATACCAGCCGAGTTTCAACTTGGGCTTCTGTATGGGTGGGTGTGACTCGCAGTTCTTGTCGAGTCACCAAAGGTGAAAGGTTCAGTGACAAAGGGGTTTGGCGGGTTCTCCCTCCCTTGCACAAGGGAGTCTCCAGTGGGGTTGACGGCAGTGTGCGTAGTACTCAGTTGGGTTGGCAGGTTCTGTGTCGTCCGAGATGGGGCAATCGGGTCCTTGGATTTGCTCTGCGTGGGGATAACATTGGCCTTGGATCTATGTGAGTTGTTCTTCTTGAAATTTTGCTTTTTCATTTTCCAGTTGATTGTGTTAACCACCCTATCGGCAACCGAGTCAACGTCTATAACCTCAGTATCTTCGTCTTCGTCTTCCTCCTGGTTCTGTAAGTTCTGGAATCTATTATTATTTCTTTGATTGCTGGGTTTGGTTGACGAGCTCGGTCTTGGCCTCTGCGGGAGAGGTCTCACATGTATGTAGTTCGTAGATGCTTGGACAAGTGGTCAGAGAGGTTGCCTTGCGGGGGCTGATTATCCCTCCTTCAGGGAAGAGTTTTCGTCTGCGATTCTCTTGGAGCAGTCCTTCTCCAGGTGGCCGGACCGTCCATAGTACATGCAAATGCATGGTATATTCTCATATTCAATCCTATATCAGTTGCCTTCAATCATCATGAGGGGTGTCAGTGGTTTGTGCAGGTCGAGTTCAACTGCTATTCTAGCGAATCGACCACGACGTTGAGATATGGTGTTGAGGTCGACCTTGATCGTCTTTCCAATTGAGTCTCCTATCTCCGCCAGAAGAACTTCATGGTATAAGTGAATAGGGAGATTAGGGATGCGGACCCAGGCAACCAGTTTTAGAGGCGTTGTGGTCTCTGGAGAGAAGTCTGGATGCCATCTTTGGACCGAGAGATACGAACCGAACAGTGGCCAGGGGCCACCTGTTAAAGTGTGCATGTAGTCGTCTTCCCGCTGGAGTTGGACGATGAAGAAATCATTGGCAATATCAATCAGGTTGAAACTCCCTTTAGATTTCCACATGGATTGGATCTTATCTCTTAGGGTTAGGAATCCAATATCTTTGGATAGAAGTTTCACGACCACTGTGAACTGCCATGGCTTCAGCAGGCTATCCCTGGCCTCCATCATCAGATCAAAGGCCGGCACCCCATCATCGGAGGAAACCAGTATGTCTTTCGGTGTCAGAAATGTATCAAGATCTTCTGCGTTTATGCTTATCCCGCCTTGGGCTCCTGCAGTTCCTTTACCGACCATAGCACTATAGGATAGCCCTATAATCTGGGGCTGAGATGTTGCGCGGTGTTGTCATGAGGGAAGTTCAGGGGATTGAGAAGCTTCTTGTGTTCCTGTGTCCACTTCCATGTCCTGGTTTAGAAGACTGTTTCCGGTCACTCTTCCCGCCCCATGGGTTGCCTAATTCAGCGAGATGCCCAAATTTCCTACCGGAACCATGTTGCTTTGTCTGCCACGATCCACATCTTCATTGTCATCAAGGAATTCGTCCCCATGCACCGTGCCGCCGCCGCTCCCAGACGTGCTAGGGTTCCCCATCTACACACCCTCATAAAACCCTAACATATTGTATTGATCATTATTAGAAAAGGGAAGTAAGAATGTTTTGAACCTTGAACACCTACTAGGGGATTCCATTTAGTAGAGTAGGAACCATATTCATCATTATGCTTCCTTTCTCAACTCTTGGTGTTGTAAATATGGAATTTTGGAACTATAGGATGCATATTTCTCATCTTCAAATTATTCTCCTTAGCTTTTCAAGGAATTCCAATTTTCAATTGTGGCATCTACCTCAGTATCGTGACTTCTTCAATATTAATAACTTCTTCTTGAATTACACTTGTTTTACCTTCAACAACTTTAGGTGACTCTAATATGTTCCTTCCCTTGATTAGAGTATCATGTTTGGGGTCTACAACATAGTAATTTCCTTCTTTTGGCCGTAATATTTTGCTTGTTTGGTTGTTTTCATCCGTAAAGACTTCAATCTTTGTTATTTCCTATAAAAATCCTTCTACTTCTTCCCATTGGTTGTTCAACCTCTTCTCTTAACTCCAATTATGTGGAGTTTTGCCACTCTTTAGCATTCCTTTTCTCTATAGGTGTTACAATCTTTAGGTTAACATGTTCCCCTTGGTCAAGATTTGGTACTTGTTGTTGTTTTCTTTGGTACATTTTTGTTGTTTTGGGTTGGTATCTTTTTTCTTAGAACTCCATATTACAATTTTTACAAATACTAAACCTTTAATGTTTCTTCTTTCTGTATCCACATTATCCAAATGTCATCATTTTTGGGGTTTGAAGGAGCAATGTCTATCTACTCCATTGGTCCTTTACACTATATATCCAAGTTTTCCACAAGTGAGGTCTATAATTGGCAAGATTTTGTATTATAGTTGAAATTGTAGACATTAATAATGATATTAGGAGGGATGTGTTTGCTTGTATTATTCTCCATATCTAGCCTCACAAATTTTATCCTTGTCATGTTCTTGTAAAGATTGTCCACTCTTACCATTCTCCCCATCGCGTAGTCAATCCGTTTGAAAATCTTTTGATGATAGTAATGGATTGGTAGTTTTAGCACTCTAACCTAGGCTACTAGGTGACCTAGACTTCCTTCTTATGGTTACAATTATGTCAACCATGTCCATACCATAAGACAACTTCTAAATAGTGCCCATGGGATGGAAATTAGGATGTTTTCATAATCAATCTTTCTTGAGATCTAAAATATGTAACAATAGTTTGAAATATCATACTAATAAAAGGTCCCTAAGATCCTCTATGATATCACTAGACATTATCACATTATTAGGTACCATGTCCATCTAATGAACCCGTTTAACAGTCATTGCATACGTATAGGCTTTCTCAGAATGTCCTCGACCTCAATGGTGATACATATCTTTGGCAAACCATATATATGTACGAGTTATATGTCCTTTGGATCAAGTATTTCTTCTAGTTCATCTTCTATGTATCCATGTGTAACATATTGTCCCTTGTCATACCTTTTAGTAACATATTTGTAAAGTATCGGTCCATGGGATCTCTGGTAGGAGAGGGTTCCCAACATATTTCTTACCACAAAGTACTATGTTATTTGTTTCCATCATAGTCAATTGTTCTAAATCAGGGCCCATGCTAGTACCTCCCTTCATGACACCATAGAACAATTGTAGACCTATCTCTTCAATGTTCACATGCATAACTTTTCTAGTCTTTGGAGTACTTTCTACAACCCTTCCTATAGACTTAGTTCATGTGTCAAAGGTACTCCCTTGATCTACTTTCTAGTGCATTTATCTATTCTCCTTCTCCTACATACCCCCATCAATGCCTTGGGTTTCCTCGCTTCAACTTCCAACTGCGTTCTCTGTCTCCAGATAATGATACTCCCTCTCTCACCCTAGTCTTATCCTACTTCTGATATTGTTTTTGTATAATAATGATAAAAATCCTCAATTGATTTGGACTAAAAAGATAACTATTAATTTATGAATTGTAACTTAAGTCATACAGTGTGTCCCCATGCACCATATATATATATATATATATATGTATATATATATATATATATATATATATATATATATATATATATATATATATATATGGGTATTCAGATGAGAGATACAAAAATGGATATCCTTTTAAAAATCTAATAGTTGTGAGAAGGTGCTCAAATTCATATAATGTTTAGTATCACTGATGACCAATGCTTGTTTCCTCAAAATCTTAATATGTGGTATGAGTGTGGTCAATTTCATTTCATGCATGTGATTTAATAAAAGAAATAATTTATGTGGAATATTGGATGTGATATATATTCAAGTTCTCCTAACCATACGATAGGTGTTATGGCATGTGCTCCAAGGATGAACCAGATTTGTTGGTTTCCCTTCTAAACCCGTAATAATTTGTTTCATCGATGTGGCCCTACTTATATACCTTTCTTCGATAGAGGCAAGGGTTATTCTTGTAAAATTGTCTACTTCTAGTATCCTTTATGTTTGGATTAGGAACTTTGCTATCATAATATTGTAATTTGAATGGTACACTCTAAATTAAGAATGGCAAGTGTCTCAAATAACCCATCACTGAGTATGTTGTAAATGATAATGTTATTTATCACATTTTTAGGTTGTTTGGATAGTTATCTGACTTAAAGTAAGTGAGGTTATTTCATTTTACTTAAGGTGATTTATAAGTGAATTTTGTTAGAATATTGTGAAATTTTTTACTTCTTATGTTACTGGATATGTTTTTCTAGTTTGTAACCTTAAGTGGTATCATATACTGAACTATATGGTACTACATCCTATATTTGTTATAAATCTTTGTAATATATTTACTATACATGTTATATCATGGAAAGAGTAATACTCTCCCTGAGACTCTTTATGAATCTCATGTGATTCTCCAATTTATGTTTTAGGTATCATGGCACAACAGAAAGGATGTGTGGTCAAGTCCTAAAAAGAGATAACATTGTTATGCTAAGAGTGTATATGTAGACTCACTTTCTACATGTTGTTTTGTTGATTATGAAAACTTTTTATATATTGTTCTATGTGGTTCTATTGAAAGTTGATAAGTTGGATGCTATTTTGGAACTCATATGTCATTGCATTTTCATGAATATGGTACTTTTATTAACTTATTATGATGAGACTAACAAAGAGGTTTTTCTGTATTTATCTATCAAGCCTTCACTTGGGAAATGACAAGTAGTAATATTCTACATGACATCATGAGAGGTTTTTTATATTAGTCTATATTCAGGTTTTCATGGATATCGCCTTATTTAGTTTTCTTAGCTTGAATTTTTGCTATTTACCAGCTTAAGTTGGGTTTTATTTGGGCATTTTTCCTAGTGATTACATAGGGTTTAGTCAATTGGATAGTCCTTTAAAATCATATCATTTGGAACCATGATTGTGATCCTCTATCATAGATTATTATATAGTACACCATCATCCTTATCAGATGACATTTATGCTATTCACTTTTCTATATGTTTCTTATGTCTTCTACACTCAGACGAATATTTAATTACTTGGGCTATTCAATGCAAATAACGAATCAATTTGTTTCTAATTATGGGATATGAACTATAAGTACTACAAATAACACCATCCACTTGTAGTGGATTGAGTTCTTGTGTTCCAATACTAGATTATATATATATTTTTTATAAATAATGTGCTTACACAAGTGAGTTTTATTCTTAATCTACTATAGTACTATATTCAAAATATTTTATTATCCTAACACCATATTAAGAAAAAATGATCTACCAATCTCCTATAACACACTAAGAAGTATGGATTTTTCCTTTGATATTAAAAACTACCCCAATAATTTGGCTTAAAATGATATACTCTTTATTGTTAGCAAGGATCACTATATATCCCACACTGGGCACACAATAATTGCATTGGAGTTCAAGTAAAAAATATGCTTCTTCTTATGGAATTCCTTGAATAGGATCTTCTTGTCACCCATAGCCATCCACCTCTTAGTATATTTACATGGTTGTCGTGGAAGTAAGAATAGTGACAATTCAATTTGCAACACTTGTGTCAGATTGTCATCATTACGTTGTACCATACCTTAATCAGTATATTCTCCTTTCCTCTTACTACAGCTAAATCAAAATAGAATTTTGTGTTTGTATTGTTTGTAGAAAAATTTATTCACTATCAATTTATCATAAACTAGACCCTTCATATCAAGTCACAAGTGGTTTCTCAATGATATTGGCTACCATACAAGCATCTCCTAACCATGTCTCTCTTTTAACTTAGTACTACACCCATAAAACACAAAATTAAGTACTAGTGGATCAATACCCAATTTTTGGTTGTATGTAAACAAAGGTCCTTTTAAACATCAATATCTACATCCCAACATTATCCAATAGTATGGAAATCTTAATCCTATTAAAGAATCATAAACTATTTATAACTAAGAAATAGTTTTCTTACATATATATATGATGGTTAAAATCCTTTTAGTCCCCTTCATTGTAAATTTTTACCCAAAACCCCAACCATGATGGTCCTTTCTTATTTCATTAATTGCTACAGAATTTTTGACATGATACCAAGGATCCCTAAATAAAATCTAGTACCCTAAATGATGTCTTAATCATTTGTAACAAATGTAGACAATACTTCTCTTTTCAAATTGGTGGGATTGGAATGCCATCTATGAATTTCTCCTTATCAAATTCTATGGATCTAGAATGCTAGAAATTTAAGTTCCTAACTTTATCTTGTTATAATAAGGATAAAAAATTTCATGGTCACTATGATCATCTTTCAATAAATATCCCTCATTCTCTTCATTTTATTATGTATGCACTTGTTTTACATGATTCCTTTCACACACATACCATTCACTTAAGTATTATTTTCCAGATAATTGTAGGAAAAAATAAGGCAAACATTATAGCTTCTTTCTACATGAATTGATGGATATATATCTAAAATTACTTTCCTTTCTTATACTATAAAACTCATAAACCTAATTGTACAACTTTTTTTATAGAGAACCAACCCATAATTCACTTACTAGTCATATGAAAGATCTGATGGATATATGGTATTAGGTTATATGGTAAACCAAACATAAGAATAACATATATGTTTGCTAGGCTTTTTTTATGAGAAAACTTAGTTCTAGTGCAATAAATAGTTACCTCAAGTGATATAACCATCTAGGCATATTTGGCCTACATGAAACCAAAAATTTAAAAAAATATTACTTATCATTTATCTAAACTAATATTAAAAACATCCCCTTATCAAACTTCTATTCATGAATTTAACTCAACATTCACAATTGGTGAATCCTTCATGACTTGTAAAACTCTTCCACGTTGTCCTATTTTGATTATAAAACAATACAATATGAAATACATTATTTGCTAATGAAAAATATATCAGACTATACAATTTATGTATAATATAAGTTTATAGTTTGGCACCCTGAATTAAGTGTATGTTAAAAGCTCCCTATCGATCGAAAACACATTTCCTAAAACCATCTCAAAGTGATCCCTAAAATATGAATTCATGAGAATAAAACTTAGCAATTATATTGTCTTGGTCTTGAAGTGTTAGTAATAGACTAAAAATGAATGTCAGATAATTTTTATAACATTAGTATACATATTGAGTCAATGTGCCTCTAATAATGGTGAAAAAAAATTTGACTTGTTACTTATCAACCTGAGTATGAAAATATCTAACTTTTGAAATACTAGAAATAAGGATAGGTATGTACCCTTTATATTGGCTCTATATACATTGAGGAATGGGTCTTATAGTGAATAATAAGTGTGAGAGTAAAAACAAATAGAAGTGTTCTGATATAAAATGGAAGTCTTCCACTCAAATTCATAGAAAATACCAAATGAAACCTAGGCATTTGGATAGCAAGTGGAGAAGACATAATTATCTAAATGGATGAGGCCTAATAGTGCAACTATATATATATATATATATATATATATATATATATATATATATATATATATATATATATATATATATATATATATATATATATAACAAGTAGTTGTATAAGTAAACAAGATTCTGAAAATAGAAAGAAAAATAAGAGCATAAAATTTATTATAGTAAAACAAGTTGGATGAATAAGAATGAATTTTTTCCTATGATAAGATAACATAATTAATAATTCAAAACTTCCAAACAATAAAATTTCAAGAAAGGAGTCAAAGATAAGGAAGAAACCAGATACTTAGAGTATAGATAGAAAATTGATCAGAAATAAAAGGAGAGAAAATGATAAAAATATAAAAATAATGAAATTTAAAATATCAAATATTAATCAGGTTATGTATGTAACAACAACTAAACAATTGATCAAAGTGTTATCGTTATTTGAGTGTCAATCATGGTGGGATTTGGAACTTCCATCCTTATTTTCTTTTATCTTTGGTATGGATCCTTGTATCATTGAGATTAAAATAATATATATTTTTCCCCATGTTTATGTTGGTATATATATTTTAACCATTGAATTTTGTCTGAATTAGTTAAATGACTCAAAATGGTGCATATGTTGGTATGATGTTCTTCTTTGCACATGTTGAAATTATCTAACTCATAACTCTTATCATTTTTCCTTGATACTAGTCAGTCTTACTATTTTTTTAATACCATTCATAACATTGTATTGACTCATTATTCCTCACATCTACCCTATAATTTTCATTTGTATCACATTTAGTCAATAACTTATTTCTTTTCATTGTGATATTGATAACATAAAACATTGTAGGACATATAACAATTACATAAATGTAAGCTTCCTATTTGAATCTAGTTTCTATTCATATAATATTACACAATAACTTCCACAATTATGTAGGGTTATGATGGGAGGGGTATAATTGAAATACAACAGTAATTCCTAATATTCCCCATACCAACATATGTGTTGTAGCTAAAACATAGGTATAAGAAATACATATAAGGGTATCATATATGGCTTAGCACACGCTAGTTGTCAAACAACTAGATATGTCTTATGTTGATGCAGAACTTATGTTTTTGGATCTCAATATAGATAAAAGTGCTTCTTATTGTTGCCACATTGTCGTTGCAAAACACCTTGTCCTCTTATTGAAGAAACTACTTGTTCTCAAGTTTATTCCCAAGGGACTCAACCTCTACGTGATCCACACAGATAAAAAAAACTCTTGGTTCACCACCTTGGTCACCAAGAGGAAGCAGACATCAACATTTTTGTCATGCCAGCATCACTTTCCCTCCTTCTCATCCTAGTGTGGGATGTTTTACTTAGGGTTAATGTTTCTCTCTGTAAGAGGAATAACTCATAGACAACTTATCTCACAATATCATATTAAGTGTGTCTCACCCCATGGATGTTCAGTCATATACATAAGACATAGGGGTTCAGAATTTCCAAAATCCAATCCCACTCCTAATTACAACTCAAAAAATAGACTCAAACAAGAAAAATGTAGGCAGTAATCCCAATCACCTGATTGGATAGTTTTAACTCCCAAATAGAACCAATTTGGATATTGAGTCGGTCGAATCATTAGTCCTAGTGTGATTTAGTCTTCCAATTTGATTCCAAACCGAGCATGGAAAATTTCCTTTTCTTTCCCTTACTTGATCTAGTTGCTTGATTGGGATTTTTAGTCACCCGACTCAACACTTTTCTAAAGTGATTATCAGTTGATGGATTGAAAATGGAACATTTCATTGAACAAATACATCTAGTCTACTGATTATTTTACTCATTCAATGATATGGGTTGGACATCAACCTACACATGATCCATAATTGTTCTAGTCATATGTTTGATTACAATATTCAATTTCCTTATTCATCCTTATGTGTGTGACTCCATTGGTTCCCATTACATTGGTATTCATGTTCATTACTTCAAAAGCTAATATTTGTATCTAGCAACTGATTATTTCTACCCATGTAATTGGAATATGTTGAGAACAAATTAAACATGTAATATGACCAATGTCACTAGAAAATTTTAAATCCTTTGTCACAAATATCCAGATTCAAACTGAGGCATGGTGTTGTCATCCACTTAACATTCCATCTATGTTTCTTTAACTAGAGTAGACAATTGACATTGTGTGATCTCTCTATCACATATTGAATCACATGAGCATGTTCATGTATTTCAAGTGTCACTTATCAAGTTCCCAAGATACAAATCCAACAGAGGGACAAATTTCACCTACATCATTCACAATAATCCAAAAGTGCCACCATGCACCCAATCAACACCTATTTCGCAATGCTTATTCAGAGCTACATTGAACCAATGTTAAAATACATATGACAAGATGTGATTACCGTAATGACTTCAGGTCTAAGGATCATAGTCACCATATCACATTGATCCATGACATTGCTTCCATCTGTCATTCTAAAAGTGAGTCTATCTGGTAAAATGTGTTCTCTTACAAGTACCCATGTTTGTGAGTTGATATTGTATATAATTACTTAAGAGACATATTCATCACATAACATGCACACTATTCTTATGCATTAATTTTATAATATAAAATCCCTAATAATAGCTAACTAGGTACATAACAATAATGATTACTCTTGAGTATAGATAAGATCAACTCAAATCATTTGTCATCCAGTCAAAATATTCATTGGGTGTTATTATATTCATTAATTATTTCAATATTGAGATAAATATAACAAGATAATTCTCTTTATTAATAATCAAATCATACACAATTTATCCCATAAAAATCATCACATAATGGATCTCAGGGCATACAACCAGGAGTTTCCCATTTGCATTAAATCCACTCATTAATGAATTGAATCCAAGTGATCCAACATGACCATTATGATTATTCTATGAAAGTGATTTTATTAAGAGATCATCAACATATCTCTTAGTTGGTACTCTGCAAATATTTACATCCCCTCTCTATGCATTCTCTTATATGATATGATATCACCCTAGTAGGTACTTGAAATGTTAATTCAATTCTGGTGCCTTAGCATATTGAATGGTTTTGTTTTTTCAAAATAAAGATCAACTTCATCCTCAATGGTTGTAACAATCCAAGTTTACTAATGAACGTCTTGGTTCATAATTCTTCCTTTGATGCATTGGATGCAGAAATATACTATGTTTCTTTTGTAAAATTTGTCATTGTTTACTTCTCTTCTAGCTTATGTCTCTATTGTCTAGACAAAATATAAATCCTAATTGTGTTCAGTAATCATTCTTGTTGGTTTGGAATATTGCATCCGTGTAGCCCTTTACAACTAACTCTTCCTCACATACTTAAACCAAGAATTGATCCTTTGTTCTTCTCATGTACATCAAGCTATTATTTATGTCTGCCTAGTGACCATCACCTGCATCAAACTGGTACTTAGTCATCATTCTCAAAGAATACGAGACATCTAGGTGCATACATAACACCACATGCATGATAAATCCAGTTTTATATGCATATGGAATCCTAGTCGTGTGTGTCCGCTCTTCCAATGAGATAGGACATTAAGATTTAGATAGATTTAATTCACAACACATGAGTAACTTACCTCTCTTGAAATCCTTCATGTAAAACCTTTTCAACACTTTGTCAGTATATGTACCTTGGTTTAGGTTAAGAAGCCTTCTATGTATATCTCTATAGATCTTTATTCCTATAATATAGGATGTTTTTAACAATTCTTTCATGGATAGTGAGATGACCCGACACCAAATTAGACTATCACAGTGTAATTAATTGTGGAAGCAATCATTAACAGTGGATTACTGAAAATCACTAAAAATTAAAACCATTTACAAAGAGATCCAAACACAAGAAAACTATTTATCAAGAACCATTGTATTTCATTTACATCCTGGTTCATAAGTACATATCATGTACCATCTATTCTAGAGGATTACAAGCATCAACTACCTTGTTAAAACTATACACAGGCAACATAAAAACCTCCAGGCATCAAGCTACAATCTCAGATCGATTCATTAGAAGTACTAACTACTAACTTTGAGGACTTGAGAGTACATAGATGAAACATATGACTATATACAAAACATGACAACCAATGCCTCCACCTGGAATATCACAGATGTCCTTGTTGCTACTGTTGTCCTTCTCCCGTTGTATGGTTTCTACCTCCTCATCCTCATCCACCTAAAAAGTTTGGATCCCACGGGGGTGAGACAATTGAAATTGTCCCAGCGAGAGATATAAATCTATGCCAGAAACATTATTATTGCAATTTAATAGAATAAAACTGATCAGGGGAATCATATATATTCAACAACAGATAAGTCAGTGTCTAACAGATTAGAACAATATTCTTATTCAAAGCATTTCAGCTATAATTGATAAAGCAGCATGTCACTTATCCATTAAGGAAATGAGGAACATGTATAACATTTATCCATATGCTAAGAAAGGTAACATCAACCAATGATTTTCATATTCAATTCTTAAGCAAATACGCTAAATAGTTGATTACATTTTTCAATCATACTTATGCCCTGAGGGGATGAGGTATACCGCTCATACTCCAACCGACCATGATTATGTAAAGCATATGTATCATACATAGGTCAATGGAACAGTCAGACTCCATTACCTCATTTGTCTCGTTCAGTACGAGATCATATGTAGGACATCTTGTGTCTCTACTAAATAGCTTTCCAGGGTATACTGTCATCTTCACCATAGAGTTATAGCCTGTAGCATATACTCTTTTCAGGATATGGCCCATAGCCAATGCCTAGTATTGTGGAGTTATGACCCATAGACAAACTCTTATTGGGATATGGTCCATAACCATTCCTGTGCATAGGATATGGCCCGTAGTCAGTCCTATGAGGCGTTAGGATATTTTCTCCCATTACCCCCACATATTCAAAAATATGCATTCTTGGAATTCCCGTAGGAAAACTTGTTTCACCATCACAAACTACTGACGATGATGGATCTATGGTCAGTGCACTATATGATAAGATTTCACTTGATTAATTAAGTGTCTTACATATTATTTTAGCATCAAACAAGTTTCCAAACATCAAATATTATGATAAAGGCTACAAAGAATGTGTAATACTTCTATCAAGTACTTTTCCAAACATTATAAAACATTGGGATCTCAATCCCTTATCTCATCATGGACATTCTCATCACTTGTCCTTTCATCATCATGATTACAAAATAGGGGTATTCAAACCCTCAGTTCATCAAAGAATACTTGTTACCACTTATTAGGTAACTAATACCTTCAGGTCAACTGACCAAGGTAAACATGATACTTGCTACACAAGCATCTCACATGGCTCTCAAAGCCCATTTAATCTCTTGTTACCTCTTACTAGGCAACATAGCATATAATGGATCACAAGGCCCATAAATCATTTTAAATTACACATCATAGCTCATACTTGTCTATGCTCATCATCTCATGATACCTGCATGGTTAGTACACATGATGACAGTTATATCAATTACATATCAATACCATGCAATGTAAGAGTAGCATCACTATTCCTTTATTAGGGTTAGGGATTCCCAAATTCATATCAATTAGGGATACTCATCCCATTACCCAACATTAGGGTTTCACAAAGCATCACCCTGGAATAGGGTTTCACATCTCATCATTGCATTAGGGTTACACATAACATTACCCTTGATTAGAATTTCACATCACATCACTACATTAGGATTTCACATGACATTACCCTAGATTAGAATTTCACATCACATCACTGCATTAGGGTTTCACATGACATTACCCTAGATTAGGGTTGCACCTAATATTACCCTAAATTAGGGTTAGGGCTCATCAACCTTCTCGTTTAGGGTTTCATGATCTCTTTATCAAGGATCATACCCTAATTACATATTTTATTCATGTTGAGGGTGTTGAGGTTTAACCACTACATGATTATTATACATATATGAATTTCTCTCTCTCTCATCCTCTCTAGGATGTTGATTACTTCAAACTTGATCATATTAGATCAACCCTTATTTTAAGTACATACATTTAGGGTTAGTATAGTGTTTTGAGTTACTTCCTTCATAAGGATCAAACGTTAACCACTCAAAAGGTACTAATTACTTAAGTACCTTAAAGGTACAACCATTGTAATTATATTTGATAAACATCATTAACAATCATAGGGTTGATTAATCTTTCATAGCTTTGAAACTATTAGATCTCCAAATGGTTTTGATACTTTTGAACCTTCAAGTGGTTTTGACCTCCTTGACCTTCAAACGGTCTTGAGACCATTTGGGAATCTAGGATTGAGACCATTTTCTCTTAAATGGTTTTGAAACCATTTGGTGCTTTCAACCTTTGAAACCATTTGATCAAATTATCATTGAAACCGAATGAACAACCCTTCATTGAAACTGATTGAACATCAAATGGTTTGAGACCGTTTGCCCTCCAAATGGTCTGAAGATCATTTGATCCCAAATGGTCTCAAGTCCATTTGGACTCAAACGGTCTCAAGACCATTTGGTCCAAACCACCTTGAAACCAAATGGATCAATTAGGGTTTCCTCCAACCAATCAATCAATTTTAGGGTTTGCACTCATTGAACCATCCAACATTGGGACCATTGAAAGTACATCAAATTACAACCCTTGGATCTCCAACCATCCATCACAGCCCTTGAAGTCCAAACGGTCTTGAGACCATTTGATATCAAATGGTCTTGAGACTGTTTGGTCTCAATCGGTCTTGAGACCGTTTGAGCCATTCAACATAGAAATAAACCCAATCAAATTAGGGTTTCATCCAATCAGCTCGATTAGGGTTTGTAATCAATGAATCACCCATTCTTGAATCCATTATAATTAAATCAATTTGAACCATTGGATCTTCATCATCCACATCAAAAAAAGACCCCAAATAGTCTTGAGACTGTTTAACCTCAAATGGTCTTGAGAATGTTTGATCACCAAACGGTCTTGAGACCGTTTGGTCATCAACATTGCAAACCGTTTACTCAAGATATTAATTGAGGTGTGTGCTACGATGACATCATCATCTTCAAGCTACAAACCTTCGAAATTTTCTGTGATTCTTATGGTGATTTCTTCAACTAATAAAAAGAAAATTTGGGAATGAAAAAGGAATCAACATATGATGAAGAAATGAAATCAATAATAACATTTAAGGGTTCAAGTTATATAACCTGCATTCAAAGTTGAATCCAAGCTTCAAGCTTCACGTCCTCAATGGTGAATGAAGCTCTCTCAACTGTCCAAGGTCCGTTCTCAAGTCTTTGAGTGAAAAGATTGGCTAAAGTTGAAGATTGAATGGAGAAAAGAAAAAAATAAGCATTGAATTTTGATTTTCACCATGAAATCAAGGTTGAAGATGACTATGGAGGTTACCTACAGGTTGGGATACGTCCTCCTATTGCTCCTAAGCTTCCTTGTGTTTTTTCAAAGGAAGGAAAGAAAGTGGATTCGAAAAAGAGTCTTTCATGTGAGTGAAAAATGGGATATATATAAGGGAATTTCAAGAGAGAGAAAGTGTTATACAAATCCTTTAATTTCAAAATTGGTGCCACTTATCCCCCTCACTTCCTTACATACAAAGCCATAATATTCTCCTTCAAAAACCTATCATTTATCCTTGAATTAAAAGAAAACAATTTAAGCACCTTAATTAATATAATAATAATATCCAAAAATTAGTGGATAGTACTTTTTCTTTAACTAATGTGAGTGGGCTCTCCACTCAGTTTAGATATTTCGGTGCCTTTGCAAGGCACAAGCACTTCCACACTTATAAAAATTCAACCATCTCATTTTTGGTTAAAGGGCACTTCCATTAATATATGAATTTTTGCATTAAATTGAATTAGGGCTTAAATTGTGTTTAAATCTTGATTATTTTAATAACAATATTCTCTCTCCTCCAAAGAGATTCAAATGAGACTCCCCTCTGATTTTCTTGTCTCTAATTGATACCAAGAAACATTAGGGGCTCTCTAGAAGTGGTGTTTTGCATATTGAACCCTAGGTTTTGGGTAAATTGCACATTACACCAAAACTAGGTTTTAATGCATAAACATTGTTTAATAAGCTCTTTCTTGGTGCTCAGGCTTTCACAAGCCATACCTCTGCAACATTCTCATTTTTATAATGCTATAAAATTTGAGGAACATTTATCATGTAACATTTGCAAGTTAACCCCTCAACTTGGGTAATTTGCACTTTAGTCCAAAATAGGCAAAACATTGTTTTCAACATTATTCAAAAAGGACTAAAATTGAAACATAAGTTCCTCTTGAGCCTTAATTACTTTTCAAAAGATAAAAGCACACATATAATTATATTTCATAAACAACATCTAGGGTTAAATCATAACCCAGGTCAGGGATGTTACAAATTATCCACCCCTAATAGGGATTTCGTCCCCAAAATCATCAAGAAGGGTACTTCCTCCTCATCTCTTCCTCTAGCTCCCATGTAGCTTATTCAATGCCATAGTGATTCTAGAGAACTTTCACAAGGCATATGTCTTTCTTTTTCAGTTTTTTAATTCTTTTATCAAGTATCATCACAGGTCCTTCAACATATGATATATCATCATTTAATTCTACCTCCACATGTTGTAAAACTAACTCTGTGTCAGAATGACACTTTCTTAGAATGGAGATATGGAACATTGGATGTAACTTATGCACCTCAGGTGGCAACTCTAGCTTATAGGCTACCTTTCAAATCCGTTCAATGATTGGATAAGGCCCCATAAACCTAGGAGCTAACTTTCCCTTCTTTCCAAATCTAAGGACACCTTTCCAAGGTGAGACCTTGAGATATAATATGTATCCAACTTGGAATTCTAAAGGTCTTCGTCGTTTGTCAGTGTACGACTTCTGTCTATCTTGTGCAGTCTTTAATTGTTGTTGTATTATTTTAATCTTCTCAGTTGTCTGCTGCACAAGCTCAAGGCCCAAAAGTTGATATTATCCTATTTCATACCAACATAAAAGAGATCTACAACATCTACCATATAATGATTCATATGGTTCCATATCAATACTGTGCTGATAGCTATTATTGTATGCAAATTCTATCAAGCTCAGGTGTAGATCCCAACTTCCTACAAATTGAAGTACACATGCCCTAAGAAAATCCTCCAAGGTTTGTATGGTTCTCTCAGACTGCCCATCAGTCTGTGGGTGAAAGGCAGTACTAAACCTTAATTGTGTACCCAAAGATTTATGTAGTCATTCCCAAAAATGACTCATGAACTGGGGACCTCTATCAAAAACAATAATAGATGGAACCACGTGCAACCGCACTATCTCATCTATATATATATCTATGCATGCTTCTCAACAGTGTAGGATGTTTTTAAAGCAAGGAAATGTGTTGTCTTAGTCAACCAATCAACTATCACCCATATGGAATCATGACCTTTGGTTGTTTTAGGAAAACTAACCACAAAGTCCATGGTCACATGATCCCATTTCCACTACGGTATAGGCAAAGGTTGCATTGTTCCTACATGCTTTTGATGTTCAGCTTTAACTTGCTGACACACTAGACACCACATAACCAACTCAGCTACATCCTTCTTCAATCCTGGCCACCAATACATATCCTTCAAGTTACGATACATTTTGGTGCTTCCTGGATGCATTTCATACATCGAAGAATGAACTTCCTCCAAGACTAACTTGCTTAAGTCATTGGCATCAAGTACTACCATCCTACCATGGTAACAAACTACCTGATCTTCTTACTCATGAAAGCCATCCTATTTCTCACTACCATACTCTGACCTAATATGCTAAACCACAGTATCAGCTTGTTGTGCTTCTTTAATCTACTGTTTCAGAGTAGGTTTCACTTGCATCTCAGCTAATAACCCGACTAATAATGATACCTTAAGTTGTATATTGTTTTGTCTCAAGGATATAAGCATATCTGTTTTAAAGCACACTAAGGAATTCAACTGTGTTTTATCTAAGGCAGGTTATGATGATTTCCTACTTAGTGCATCAGCCACTACATTAGCCTTCCATGTATGATAATCAATTGTACAATCATAGTCCTTGATTAACTCCATCCAACGACGTTGTCTCATGTTCAACTCATGTTGTGAGAAGATATATTTTAGATTCTTATGGTCTGTGAAAATCTGAAATGTTTCTCCATAATGATAATGTCTCCAAATTTTCAAGGCATGGACCACCACATCTAGCTCTAGATCATGTGTTGGATAATTCTCCTTGTGCTTCTTAAGCTGTCGAGAGGTAAAAGAAATCACTTGATTATCCTACATCAACACACATCCTAGGCCATTCTCAGATGCCACAGAAAACTATGTACCCCTTCCCTTGCTCAGGTAACGCCAGCACAGGTGCACTTGTTAACTTTTCTTTCAATAGATGGAAAGAATGTTGACACTTGTCATTCTAGAAAAAAGGAACCTCCTTCCTGGTCAACTTGTTTAGGAGTAAAGCTATAGAACTAAAGTTCTTAATGAACCTCCTGTAATAGCTTGCCAGTCCTAGGAAACTGTGTAATTCCATCAGTGTCTTTGGCTATTCCCATTGCAGGACATATTCTACCTTCTTAGGATCAACACGGATGCCTGAGGCAGATATTACGTGTCCTAGAAAAGAAACTTCTGGTAACCAGAACTCGCATTTGCTAAACTTAGCATACAACTTATGTTCTCTTAGCAAAGTTAAAGCCTGACGGAGGTGTTGCGCATGCTGTTGAGCATCTCTACTATATACCAAGATGTAATCTATGAAGACTACTATGAACTGATCAAGAAAAGGCCGAATGATTCTATTCATGAGTTCCATGAATGTAGCTGGTGCATTAGTTATTCCAAATGACATAACTATGAACTCATAGTGACCATACCTTATCCTAAAGGCAGACTTAGGTATGTTGCTCTCCTTGATACACAACTGATGATATCTGGACTTCAGATCTATCTTAGAGAATATAGTTGCATCACACAACCGATCAAATTGGTCATCGATCCTTGGCAGAGGATACTTGTTCTTTTTGGTTACTTTATTCAATTGTCTGTAATCAATTCATAACTGCATCAATCCGTCCTTCTTCTTAACAAAGAGAACTGGAGCACCCCATGGTGAAGTACTCAGTGGGATAAAACCTTTCTCAAGCAACTCCTGCAGTTGTTTCTTGAGCTATGCCATCTCAGCAGGTGCCATTCTATACGGTGTTTGTGCTATGGGTTGCGTTCCCGAGATTAGATTAATTTCAAAATCAATCTCTCAGGGTGGAGGAACACCTGGAAGTTCCTCAGGAAACACATCTTCAAACTATGTAACTATTGTAACTTCAGAAAGATTAGAATTCTCTATTGTGGTGTCTACTACATGTGTCAAGTATGCAAAGCATCCTTGTATCATCAACTTTTCAGCTACCATAGTTGACACAAGACAGGTTGGAAGAATCTTTCTATCTCCCTGAAAGATCCATGTGTCACCGTCATCTGTGAACACAGCTTGTTTGGAATCACAATCCAAGACAACCTTATACTTTTCTAGGGTGTCCATCCCAAGAATTATATCGAACCCGTGCATCTCAAGTGGTATAAGATCCACCTGAATGCGATGTTCAGAAAAGGAAAGAATGCAGGGAGAACACACCTCTCACAACACTGTAGATCCCAACAAAGGGGTTTCTAATAACAGTCTATCTACTCTATGACTAATAGTCATATTGCAGCCAAGGATCACTTTTCTAGTAATAAAGGAATGCGTAGCACCCAGATCAATCAAAACAAATATGAAGCAGAATGAAGACAAATCAGAATGAAATAGTTCCATCTGACCTATCACAACTCGAGGGTTGACTACTACTTCGGGTTGATTCATCACATAGAATCTCTCCATTGCTTGTTGTTGACCCTATGCTCGATTGTTGGGTGTCGACGAACCATCTTGGGACTGTTGTCCATGTCCTCTAGTGCCACTCAAAATCTGTTTCCTCTAATGGCCTTGTTGACTCTGCCTCTGTGGTTGGGTTACCATTGTGTTCCCAACTGGACAATCCCTTGCTAGATGTCCTACTTGTCTGCACTGGTGACGTTCTATTCTCTTGATATGGTCTAAAAGGTCTAGTTGTTGACGTTGATGTTGTACTGGGGGCTGTATTTGAAGGAAAACTATGGCCCCTACCCCTACTTGACATCCATTGTGTCTGGGTATTGTATCTTGGTGGTGCTGCTGGTGCAGAAAATCTCAGTTTCTTAAAACTCTCAGACCTCTGTCCTTGGAACTGAGTAAACACCTTCTTACTCTTAGTCTGACACTTCTCAATCACCGACATTTCTATCCGTCTCACAGATTCCACAAAGGTGGCAAACCTCTCCCTGTTCTCTAAGGCAGACATAAGAGTGGTCAATTCAATGTTCAACCCCTTCTCAAAACACCAAATTCTTTCTTCATCAATAGTTGCCATATGCAGACAAAACCACAAAAGCTCCATGAACTTAGATTCATACTCTCTAATGTTCATTGATCCTTGCCTTAACCTCTCAAACTGAGAGATCTTCTCATCTAGAAACATCATAGGGAAGTATCTATTGACAAATTCTCATCAAAATACTTCCCATCCAATCTCAACACCTGGCCTCTTGCCCTATTCTATTATCCACCAGTGGCCAGCACTCCCTTTTAGAAGGTACACTGCATTCCTCACCTTCTCCACTTTAGGGATATTGAGGATTCGAAAGGCCTTCTCCAACTCAGTCAACCACATATCTGCATCTGGTGGGTCAGCTGTACCAACATAATTTGTGGCACTAACTCAGCAAAGTCATTCGAAAGACTTGTCGGCTCCCTGTCCTTCATTATGGGCTGGTGCCCTAGGTGCAGGTGGTCGAATCCTATCTACCATATGCGTCATGGTTGTCGTGAACTGCCCAAATAGATCATGGAAGGCTGGGTTTTCTAGTGCAGCTTGGTTAAGCTGGGGATGTTCAGGTTCTGGTTCCTCCCTATCTTGATCCCTTGCACCTCTTCCTGATGCATAAATGCTGCTCTCAACAGCATGCTCTTCATGTGATCCAGACAACTTTAAGTTCTTCTTCTCCTCCTATATGAGCAGAAGACACTATCAGATATACTGGAAGACACTAGAACAAACTCAACAACCTTAATCCTATGTCTCTGTAGACTCAGTGAACCTAGAGCTCAGATACAACTAAACTGAGATGACCTGACACCAAATCAGACCATCACAGTGTAATTAATTGTGGAAGCGATCATTAACAATAGATTTCTAAAAATCACTAAAAATTAAAACCATTTACAAAGAGATCCAAACATAGGAAAACTCTTTTATCATGAACCAATGTATATCATTTACATCCTGGTTCATAAGTACATATCCTATATCGTCTCTTCTTGAGGATTACAAGCATCCACTGCCTTGTTAAAGCTATACACAAACAACATAAAAACCTCGAGGCATCAAGTCAAAATCTCAGATCGATTCATTAGAAGTACTAACTACTAACTCCGAGGACCTGAGAGTACAGAGACAACACATAGGACTATCTATACAAAACATGACAACCAGTGCCTCCACTTAGAATATCACTGCTATTCCTCTTGCTACTGTTGTCCTTCTTCTGCTGTATGGTTTCTACCTCCTCGTCCTCGTCCACCTAAAAAGGTTGTATCCCACGGGGTGAGACAATTGAAATTGTCCCAGTGAGAGATATAACTCTCCACCAGAAACATTATTATTGCAATTTAATAGAATAAAACTGAGTAGGGAATCATATATATTCAACATCAGATAAGTCAATGTCTAATAGATTAGAACAATATTCTTATTTAAAGCATTTCAACTATAATTGATAAAGCAACATGTCACTAATCCATTAAGGAAATGAGGAACATGTATAACATTTATCCATATGTTTAGCAAGGTAACATCAACCAATGATTTTCGTATTCAATTCTTAAGCAAATACGATACATGTCTGAAGTTCAATCATACTTATTCCCTGAGGAGATGAGGTATACCACTCATACTCCAACCGACCATGATTATGTAAAGCATCAGTACCATACATAGGTCAATGGAAGAGCCAGACTCTATTACCTCATCTGTCTTGGTCAGTAAGAGATCATATGTATGACATCTTGTGTCTCTACTAAATAGATTTCCAGGGTATACTGGCATATTCAACATAGAATTATAGCCAGTAGCATATACTCTTTTCAGGATATGGCCCATAGCCAATGCCTGGTATTGTGGAGTTATGACCCATAGCCATACTCTTATTGGGATATGGTCCATAACCATTCGTGTGCATAGGATATGGCCCACAGTCACTCCTATGAGGCGTAAGGATATTTTCATCCATTACCCCCACATATAAAAAAATATGCATTATAGGAATTCTCATAGGAAAACCTGTTTCAGCATCACCAACTACTGATGATGATGGATCTATGGTCAGGGCTCCATATGATAATATTTCACTTGATTAATTAAGTGTATTACATATTCTTTTAGCATTAGACAAGTTTCCAAACATCAATTATTATGATAAAGGCTACAAAGAATGTGTAATACTTCTATCAAGTACTTTTCAAAACTTTATAAAACATTGGGATCTAAATCCCTTATCTCATAATGGACATTCTCATCACTTATCATTTCATCATCATGATTATGAAATAGGGGTATTCAAACCCTCAGTTCATCAAAGAACACTTGTTACCACTTATTAGGTAACTAATACCTTCAGGTCAACTGACCAAGGTAAACATGATACTTGCTACACAAGCATCTCACATGGCTCTCAAAGGCTATTTAATCTCTTGTTACCTCTTACTAGGCAATATAGCATATAATGGCTCACAAGGCCCATAAAACATTTTAAATAACACATCATAGCTCATACCTGGCTATTCTCATCATGTCATGATACCTGCATGGTTAGTACACATGATGACAGTTATATCAATTACATATCAGTACCATGCAATGTAAGAGTAGCATCACTATTCCTTTATTAGGGTTAGGGTTTCCCAAATTCATATCAATTAGGGATACTCATCCCATTACCCAAAATTAGGGTTTCACAAAGCATCACCCTGGATTAGGTTTTCACATCTCATCATTGCATTAGGGTTACATATAACATTACCCTTGATTAGAATTCCACATCACATCACTACATTAGGATTTCACATGACATTACCCTAGATTTGAATTTCACATCACATCACTGCATTAGGGTTTCACATGGCATTACCCTACATTAGGGTTCCACTTAATATTACCCTAAATTAGGGTTAGGGCTCATCAACCCTCTCGATTAGGGTTTCATGATCTCTTTATCAAGCATCATACCCTAATTACATATTTTATTCTTGTTGAGGGTGTTGAGGTCTAACCACTACATGATTATCATACATATATGATTTTCTCTCTCTCTCATCCTCTCTAGGATGTTGATTACTTCAAACTTGATTAGATTCGATCAACCCTTCTTTCAAGTACATACATTTAGGGTTAGCATAGTGTGTTGAGTTACTTCTTTCATAAGCATTAAAGGTTAACCACTCAAAAGGTACTAATTACTTAAGTACCTTAAAGGTACAACCATTGTAATTATCTTTGATAAACATCGTTAACAATCATAGGGTTGATTAAGCTTTCATAGCTTTGAGACTATTAGATCTCCAAATGGTTTTCATACTTTTTAACCTTCAAACGATTTTGACCTCCTTGACCTTCAAACAGTTTTGAGACCGTTTGCCCTCCAAATGGTCTTGAGACCGTTTGGGCATCTAGGTTTGAGACCGTTTGCTCTTAAATGGTTTTGAAACCATTTGGTGCTTTCAACCTTTGAAATCGTTTGATCAAATTATCATTGAAACCATATGAAAAACCCTTCATTGAAACTGATTGAACATCAAACGGTTTGAGACCGTTTGCCCTCCAAACGGTATGAATACCGTTTGATCCTAAATGGTCTCAAGACCTTTTGGACTCAAATAGTCTCAAGACCATTTAGTCCAAACCACCTTAAAACCGAATGGATCAATTAGGGTTTCCTCCAACCAATCAATCAATTTTAGGGTTTGCACTCATTTAACCATCCAACATTGGGACCATAGAAAGTACATCAAATTACAGCCCTTGGATCTCCAACCATCCATCACAGCTCTTGAACTCCAAATGGTCTTGAGACCATTTGGTCTCAATCAGTCTTGAGACCGTTTGAGCCATTCAACATAGAAATCAACCCAATCAAATTAGGGTTTCATCCAATAAACTCGATTAGGGTTTGTAATCAATGGATCACCCTTTCTTGAATCCATTATAATTAAATCAATTTGAACCATTGGATCTTCATCATCCAAATCAGCAAAAGACCCCAAACAGCCTTGAGATTATTTAACCTCAAACGGTCTTGAGACCGTTTGCCCTCAAATGGTCTTGAGACCATTTGATCACCAAACGGTCTTGAGACTATTTGGTCATCAACATTGCAAACCGTTTACTTAAGATATTAATTGAGGTGTGTGCTAATATGACATCATCATCTTCAAGCTACAAACCTTCGAAATTTTCTATGATTCTTATGGTGATTTCTTCAACTAATAAAAAGAAAATCCGGGAATGAAAAAGGAATCAACATATGATGAAGAAACGAAATCAATAATAACATTTAAGGGTTCAAGTTATATAACCCACCATCAAAGTTGAATCCAAGCTTCAAGCTTCATGTACTCAATGGTTAATGAAGCTCTCTCAACTTTCCAAGGTCCGTTCTCAAGTCTTTGAGTGAAAAGATTGGCTAAACTTGAAGATTGATTGGAGAAAAGAAGAAAATAAGCATTGAATTTCGATTTTCACCATGAAATCAAGGTTGAAGATGACTGTGGAGCTTACCTAAAGGTTGGGATACGTCCTCCTATTGCTCCTAAGATTCCTTGTGTCCAACCAAAGCAAGGAAAGAAAGTGGATTCAAAAAAGAGTCTTTAATGTGAGTGAAAAATGGGATATATATAAGGGAATTTCAAGAGAGAGAAAGTGTTATACAAATCCTTTAATTCCAAAATTGGTGCCACTTATCCCCCTCACTTCCGTGCATACGAAGCCATCATCTTCTCGTTCAAAATCCTCTCATTTATTCATGAATTAAAAGAAAACAATTTAAGCACCTTCTCAATATAATAATAATATCCAAAAATTAGTGGATACTACTTTTTCTTTAACTAATGTGAGTGGGCTCTCCACTCACTTTAGAAATTTCGGTTCCTTTGCAAGGCACAAGGACGTCCACACTTATACAAATTCAACCATATAATTTTTGGTTGAAGGGAACTTCCATTAATATATTTATTTTTGCATAAAATTGAATTAGGGCTTCAATTGTGCTTAAATCTTGATTATTTTAATATTAAGATTTTCTCTCCTCCAAAGAGATTCAAATGAGACGCCCCTCTGATTTTCTTATCTCTAATTGATACCAAGAAACATTAGGGACTCTCTAGAAGTGGTATTTTGCATATCGAACCCTAGGTTTTGGGTAAATTGCACATTACACCAAAACTAGGTTTTAATGCACAAACATTGCTTAATAAGCTCTTTCTTGGTGCTCAGGCTTTCACAAGCCATACCTCTTCATCATTCTCATTTTTATGATTCTATAACATTTGATGAACATTTATCATGTAACATTGGCAAGTTAACCCCTCAACATGGGTAATTTGCACTTTAGTCCAAAACATGCAAACATTATTTTCAACATTATTCAAAAAGGACTAAAATTGAAACATAAGATCCTCTTGAGCCTTAATTAATTTTCAAAAGATAAAAGCAAGGTTATAATTATCTTTCTTAAACAACATCTAGTGTTAAAGCATAACCTAGGTCAAGGATGTTACAGATAGGGTATTTTCCAACCAAGTCTATAAGAATAGAGTAGGTATCACTTCCAATCAATAATATGTCATCCACATATAACATGAGAGATACAATTATGCTACCACTAACCTTCTTCTACACACATGTTTTGTCTTCATTTTTTGTAAATCCAAACTATTTGATTGTCTCATCAAAACCAAGAATCCATCTTTTAGATGATTCCATCAATCGATAAATAGCCCTTTTATGTCTAGACTTTTAGTGGCTTCATTTGGAGTGATAAAACCTTTAGGTTGCATCATATACATTTCTTCTAGAAGATTATTATGAAAGAAAATAGTTGTGTTAATATCGAATTTCTAAATCTCATAATCATGATAAGCTGCAATGTCAAACATATTACTAACAAATTTAACCATTGAAATTAGTGAAAACAATTCATCATAGTCAACACCTTGAGCATGTGTGAAACCTTTTGCAACCAATAGTCCTTCATGGGTTTGTATATTAACATACATGTCAATCTTCATTTTAAAGACCCATTTGCACCCTATGGGTTTTACCCTTTCATATGCATCCATAAAAGTTCATACATTGTTGATGTCATTGGATTCCATATCACATCTCATGTCCTCAAGCCAATTGATAGAATATGGTCACTCAATATCCTCATTATTGGTTTTTGTCTCATTGTCTGTGACCATCAAATCTTCTAATTGAGTCACAACATTATAAATCTCTCAGGCTCCAAACATCTCCTACTAGACCTTTGACGTTATTATGATGCATGAGGAATTTGAAATTCTAGAATGACTTGTGATTCTCTTTTTTCCTAATATTACACCACATGTTCAGTGTTATCTTGTCGCGACGAAAGCGGAGGGGTTCATGAGGTAGGTGATGACCAAGGTCACCTAGACAAAGCTACCCCTCTGAGATATGAAGAATCAGGTCATCACATGGGGGCATAATTGTCATTTGGTTATGTTTTAAGTTGTCCTGGTTGCACTGGAGACAACGCATGCGATGGCTGAAGTGTCAGCCTCTCATTGGACCTGTAAGTAAATCTTGCAAAATTCATAAATAATTATTGGTAACTTAGATTGCAACAAGTTATATATGAAAATTGATTAAGAAAATTCAAGAAATACAATAAAAATATTATCAAGGCCTAAATATTCTTTTAACTCAAAAAGTATGTAGAGATGCTATCTTTAATGATTTTATTAATGAAAAACCCTAATTTTTTATGGAATCAGATTTAGTAGCGTTATTTAGATAATTTAAGATGATATTAACATGTTGTTAATAAAAAGGATGTCTTAGATCTAAAGAGATGATTCTTGTAACACCCCATCCACAACAAAACACGATTACATGCTAACCAGCAGATTACCGAAAAACATAGGAAATTAAAACTAATTTACAACAAGCACCACTAGATGAAATATATAATATATGAGCCAACACTTTTCATTTCATAACATATTTCCAAGGTGCTACAAAATAATTTCCCATCATCTCGTTACATGAAATAACTATTTGCCAGGATGCTTTACATCAAGATACATACCGAAAACCATACATCGATCATTGTACAAGAAATGTCAAAATGCTCTCCCAAAGACCTGAGTGTACATGGATGACTCATAGGACTCTATTGCTAGACACTATCTATCCCACCAGGTACGATACCTCTGCATATCATCCGGAGCCACATGATCTTCATCTCACCAGGCACGTCCACCTAAAAAGGGTTATTAACCAATGTGGTGAGACACACAGTCCCAGCGAGAAACATAACCCTCTACTAGCTTTATTATGATCACAGATAATTGATATAAGCAGATTATAAGAGCAGTATACTCATTAGGGCTAATCTTACCAGAATATTTATGAGGCCTATAACCAGGTATTCTTTATGGAACATGATTGCCAAGATAAACTTTATAAGAACTCATCACATTATATAAGGTTCATTTGATAAACTGCAGATTATAACTAGATCAACTTTATAAACAAGGCCTCAACCAATGTTCCGTATTTGCCCTAAGAATAATACTATATGGATTGATAACGAATTATTATGCCCTGAGGAAGTGAGTCGTACCGCTCAAATCCAACCTTCAGTTGTGAAACCCAAGCCAGTTCCATACAAGGTCAATGGAAGAGCCGGACTTCACGACCTCACCTCCTCGTGGTCAGTGCACGATATCCAAAGAAGGACTGTAGTCTCTTGCTTAAGTGGCCTCAGCCACAGGGTCAGCTCCTGCAGGCTACCCTTTCTCTAGCCCGCCTTGGTACAAGTCTCAACACTAGTATATCTAAGCCACGGGCCAGTTCACTGTGCTCCCTGAGCCATGAACGCATTCATGCTCTATCACACTGAGCCATGGGCCTGTTCACCATGCTCTTATACACATCTTGAGTCTACAACCAAATTTGCACTCTAACCTCCTCATTTTCGGCTAGGAGAAACAACACATATTCAATAATATGTGCTTCCACGTTAACCTGCTGGAGAACCTATTTCACCATCACCAGCTACTGGCGATGATGGATCTATGGCCAGAAGACTTTCTCAATGACGAAGGAACCCTTGCACGTCCAGAAGCGGCTGCGGCGGAACGATGCATGGGGAATACATTCTCGATGACGACGGAGATGAGGATCATGGCGGACGCGGACATGCGGTTCCACTAGGGAACTCAAGCATCTTTATGAACTACGCTAGCCATGGAGCGGGGAGAGAAACCGGAAACAACCTACATAACCAGGACATGGATGTGGATACATGAGTGTAAGGGACAATTCAATTCCTGGACCTTCCTTCACATCAACATCGTGTGAACTCCCAGTCCCAGACCTCGGGGCCATCCTATAGTGCTATGGTCGGGAAAGGTACAACAGACGCCCAAGGAGGTATATGCATAAACGGAGAGGACAACGACATATTCTTGAAACTGGATGACATCCTTCTATCCTCCGACAATGGTGTGCTGACTTTTGACTTGATGAAGGAAGCCAGGGAAAACATGTTGAAGCCATGGAAGTTCACGGTGGTAGTGAAGCTTCTATCCAAAGATATTGGATTCCTAACTTTGCGAGATAGGATCCAATCCATGTGGAAACCTAAAGGGGGGTTCAACCTGATCGATCTTGCAAATGAATTCTTCGTCGTTCAACTCCAGTGGGAGGACGATTACATTCACGCTCAGACAGGAGGCCCATGGCCATTGTTCGGATCATACCTCTCATTCCAAAGATGGCATCCCGACTTCTCACCTGAGACCATAGCCCCTCCAGAACTGGTCACGTGGATTAGAATCCCAAATCTCCCTATCCACCTATACCGAGAAGACCTTTTGGTGGGAATCAAAGACACAATTGGAAAGACGATTAAGGTCGACCTCAACACCATATCTCAACGACGAGGTCGATTCGCTAAAATAGCAATCGAACTTGACTTGTACAAGCCACTCATGCCTCTTGTTATGATTGAAAGTAACTGATACATGATTGAGTATGAGAACATACATTGTATCTGCATGTACTGTGGAAGGGCTGGTCACTTGGAGAAGGACTGCTCAAAGAGAATTACAGATGAAAACATAGCCGTGAAGGAAGGACAACCAGCAGCCCCCGTAAACCAGCCCCTCTGACCCCTTGTCAAAGGTTTTACGGACAACATACATGCGAGACCTCTCCAGCGTCAACCGAGGCTGAATGCAGCAACCAAGCCCAGCAATCAAAGAAACAACAATCGATTTCAGAACCTATAGGACCAGGAGGAAGATGAAGTAGAAGCTACTAAAGTAATTGATGTCGACACAGTTGCTGATAGGGTGGTTAATGGGATTGACTGGAAGACGAGGAAGCAGAACTTCAAGCAAAGCAATTCACAAAGGTCCAAGGCGAATGCTATTCCTTCACAGAACAAATCCAAAGACATTACTGACCCCTCTCAGACGTCCCAAGACTAGATAACTCAACCGCGCACGACACACTCTGCAGTCAACACCTCCGGCGATTCCCTTATATAAGGGAGGGAGAACCCGCCCCATCCCTTTGTCAATGCAACATTCACCTTCGGAGATTCGACAAGAAATGAGAGTCACACCCACCCATACAGAAGCCCAAGTCGAAACTCGGCTAGAATCCATCTGTGAAATAGGAAGATACTCAGTGCCGGGGACACCTCGAAATCCTTCACGAGGAAGAGAGGGAAGACATTGTTGTTGCAGGACCTAGAAGAAGAGGCGAGGACAATGGGAAAGTCCACCCTTAACAAAGGTGTTCAATGAAGATTACAACATGGAAAATATAGGGTGTTTGTGATAAAGACACCAAAACACGGTGAAAGATATGACCCAAAAATACAAGATCTCGGTCATGTGCCTGTTGGAAACAAGATGTAGCGGAAAGTGAGCTATGGGGATAATCAAGAAGCTGGGTTTTGCAAACTCACATAGAGTTGAAGCTGTTGGATACTCGGGAGGTATCTGGGTTCTCTGGAAGAACAACATTCATGTCGAGATTATAACCTCTCACAAACAATTTATGCACTGTAAGATTCACAACACCTTCTTCACCTTCGTCTACGTGAGCACGACGAGGGGAGGCAGGAAACTACTCTAGAACCAGCTCAATGTTATTGTCCTTTCAATCACTGACCCTTGGGTAGTGATGGGGGATTTTAACGTTGTTATGCATCCATCTGAGAAAGTTGGAAGCAACAACTTCGACAAAGCTAATAGTATGGACTTCATCAAGGCCGATGAGAGTTGTTCGCTTCTTGATCTGGGAGCTAGCAGCCCTCGCACCACCTTCAGAAGGGGCCTCTTACACAAACGTCTGGATAGGGCTCTGGGCAATCGACAGTGGATTGAACAGCTGGGTAAGAAGGAGATGCTGGTGCTAGAAAAGAATCACTCTGACCATGCACCGATAATGGTCTCTTCAGAAGACTCTCCCCCTTGCCCGAGAAATCAGCATGTCCACACTAGTGCTAGATGGTATTCATCGCCGAGTTATGAGGATTTCTTTGCAGAGGCCTAGAAAAAGCACTCTGACTTATTCGCTGCAAATAAATCATTGTTGGAGAAGGCGAGAATCTGGGACAATGCATCGCATAAGAATGATAGAAGAAGCAAAGATCGAATCACCAAAAAGATTAGATGGAACCAAATGAACCTCTCACTCAACTTCGACCACTCTCTGGAGATGGAGACAGTCAAACTCCAAACCCAGCTGGACGATATTCTGTGGAGGGAAGAAGATGAAATCCAACAGCGAGCGAGATGTAACTGGATAAAGTTGGGTGACAACAACACAAATTACTTCCACTCGATTACAAAAGCAAGAAGATGGAGGAACAAGGTCACCCGTCTTAAAGGTGCAGATGATGTCTGGTATGAGAAGGAACCAGAGCTCAAATCCGTTATTTCATCCTTCTTTTCTAATGTATATCAGGAGACCGATGGAGAATGATGACGCTCTGACAGCACCACCTTTCCCGGGGCCTTCATGCCGCTTACATCTGACCAACCATAAAAGATGGTGTCCACTACCTCAAAAATGGAGATCTGGGATGCCTTGAACTCCATGTCGCCAGTTAAAGCCCCTGGGCTAGACGAAGTGGACACAGGATTCTACCAAACAAACTGGAACACCTTGAGTTCCTAGCTATGTCAGTTTATTCAAGGTCCCTTCAAAGGCGATTCTATCCCTCCCACTACGACAAATTCTCTTATAATCCTCATTCCCAAGTGCAATACACTGGAGAAATGCTCCCACCTGAGGCCCATTTCTCTCAATAATGTTTGCACAAAGCTTCTTTCAAAATTCATCGCTACTAGGCTCAAACCTTACCTGCATGATTGGATCTCTCTGTTCCAATCGAGCTTTGTCTAAGGAAGGAGGATAGGGGACAACATACCCCTGGTTCAGGAGGTGGCACATTCAATGGAATCCAAATCAAGCAGGAAGAGGTCATTGGCACTGAAACTCGACCTGATTAAAGATTTTGACAAGTTAAGTTGGCACTTTATCCATGACACACTCATCCGAACTACCTTGCCCAAGGAGATTATAGATATCATTATGCAAATCATATGTTCTGGGAAATCATCCATCCTCTGGAACGGAGAGACTGCAGGCACATTCCATCCATATTGCGGAGTCAAGCAAGGGGATCCACTTTCCCCCTACATCTTCGTATTATGTCTAGAAAGGTTCAGTCAATTGATAGCAGAGGAAGCAGGAAACGAGAACTGGAAGCCTATTGTCATCTCAAAATCAAGAATTCCTATCACCCATGCGAGCTTCGCAGACAATATTATCATCTTTGGTGAGGCATCCACCCACCAAGAAAAAGTGATTCTTTGCTGCCTCAAAAACTTCAGTCACGCCTCTGGTCTTGCCCTCTCACAAGAGAAATCGACATTGTTCTTCTCCCACAACACTCCTCGCTCCATCAAAAACCAGATCTGTAGAAGGTTGGGGATTCAAGAAACAAGCAACCTTGGTCGACATCTGGGTGTTCCCATCATACACCGAAGGAAAGGCAAGGAGCTATTCTCATCACTAATGGAGAAGTTCCAAAAACATATTTCACAATGGCAGAACAATCTTCTTTCCTTTACAGGGAGAATCACACTCAAAAGATCGGTTCTCCAATCACAAGCTTGTTACATTGTGCAAGCTATCCAGCTTCCTCTTTCTGTTTGTGATCGGATTGATCAGATAACAAGGAATTTTCTGTGGAATAGGGGCACAAATAGACATCTTAATCTAGTCGTGTGGAACAAAGTTACGAATTCCAAGTATCTTGGAGGATTGGGACTAAGGAAGTCGAAGGAATTTAACTCCTGCTTGCTGATGAAAATGGGCTGGGACCTCATACAAAAAAGGTTCATACCATGGGTGGACATCATGAGATCCAAATACTTTCCTAATGGGCAACCTAAAATAACTGGTTCTCACTTATGGAAAAGCTTAAAGAACTTTCTCCCTATCCTGAAAGAAAACTCGCATCGACATGCCATTTCAGGTATGGATACCTTGGTCTGGACTGACGAGTGGGTCGGTACTGGTGTGGAACCCACAATCAAAGCCGTATGCTCAGTGCCAGAAGATCTTTTAGACCTAAAGGTCTCGAGCTTGGTCAGTGACGATGGTTCTTGGGACATAGATTTCCTCAGTCACTAGTTTGTGCAAGAAACGGTCACTGCCATCCGTCATATGCCCACTCCTAGAATCCACTATGGGGACGACACCTTTGTATGGAAATTGGACATATATGGAAGATTCACTTCCCGGTACACTTATGATCTTCTCTGCCACACTATGTCAGGTGCATCGAACTCACTTTTTGTAGATATTTGGTCTATCTCCGCCTCACACTGGATCAGAGTGCACTTGTGGCTGTTTCTGCATGAACGTTTGCTCACCAACATTATGCGTGCTAAAAGGAAGATGACTGATGATCCAGAATGCCAACGGTGCAAGAACTCTGACGAAGACTTCTTGCATGCAATGAGGGATTGTGTGGTGGCTAGACAGATTTGGTCTCTCATTCTACCCACGGAGGCGACTCTTTTCTTTGAAAGTCAGACAGTCCGGAGTTGGATGGAATACAATCTCTAGACTGTAAGGAACCCTGACAACTGGAGGACGTTGTTCGCAATTACCTGTTGGAGAATATGGAAATGTAGGAATCTCCAGATCTTTGAGAAGACAGAAATACCACACAAAATAATCGCAGCACAATGCCTAGATGAAGCTCAATCCTCGGCCCAGGCTTTCTCCTTCCACCTATCTGATTGCACCACGACGACCAGCCTAAAAGATCCTATAAGCATACAAAATTCAACCATTGTCCTCCATGTCGATGTTGCCACTTCAACAAAGTTCAATATGTCATGCACATGTGCTATTATTTGAATCGTCTCAGGGGAATGTATAGGGGGCTCCTCTCTTCTGCACCCTGGGACTGACGCCATGGAAGGGGAGCTCAAGGCCCTCCTTCATGGTGCAGATCTTGCGAGTCAAATCAACCAAAACAAAGGCATCATCCTTTTTTATTCTTGGAGCTCAGTGCAGTGGGTGAAAGGTTCTACTGAAGTGTCGGGCAAGTATCTCACTGTGGTATGCAAGATTAGGGAGGCCTTTTCGAAAGCCAATATCACGGATGTCATCCACATTAAAAGAGAACAAAATAAACTAACGAATATCCTTGCTAAGACTTGCCTCAAGCAGCCTATTCAAGAAAGCTATTGAAATTCCCGCCCTGTCCAAGGTGGGGACATCTACATTGCAGACAAGGCTTATTTTAGTAGTTTATTCAACATTCAGTTCTGATGTAACTCACTTATTTGTATTGCACAAAAAAAAGCATAAACATCAACCAACCAAGCTCAAACTTGAAACATAGGTCCTCTACAAGGTGCCCCACAACATCATTATCTTTATAATGAAGCAAGAGAACTAAAGGCATGCTTTACATGTGACATTGCAATATAACCCCTTACTTTGGGTAAATTGCACTTTGGCCCAAAATAAGCAAACATTACTCAAACAACATCCAAATGGGACCAAACTAGAAACATGAGCTTGTCACATGATAACAAAACATCTAGAGAGATTAGATTAAGGTTCTAAGCACCTTTCATAAGCAAAGCAAAGAGGGTTATCCCAAAACCTAGGTCAGGGTCCTTACAAGTCATAAACCTCTAACTAGGATTTCATCCCCGAAATTCCAAGCGAAAGGAAGACGAGTGTTACTTGTGTGTCACATCATACAACTCTGTACAGATCCTAAGTGTCACAGATCTGTGACCAACATACTTTCTCTTCTCCCAAAGCCACTCAGGGTTTCCTTGTACTGGTCATAGACTCAACCCTCGGTCTCATCATTCTTTGTCTAGTAACACTCTTGGATACTGGAACATCATATGCAACTCATATTACTCAGCCTTCTACTGATGTATCATGTTCCTCGTTACGTTTCCGTTGTGTTACTCCGATCTCACAGGCTTGGCACTTAAGCTTTCCATAACTTGTATCACTGTCTTCTTGCTATATATGTTTCAACTGTTCCTTCTCTTTTCACAAAGGATGTCTCTACTCAAGGGGGATCTTTCTCAAAAGAGGTTATCACAAGATACATACTGTACAAAACACATGTATGCACATGACATGGCTCAACTAGATGAACTTTCCGAAGATGACCTTACAACACTTCTTTCCCTTGGGTGCATACCTTCCGATGTCATGTTTATGCGAAGCCTAAACTGCTAACATATGATAGCCACACTATAGGCACTTAGCCAGATCAAACCAAAGCCAACCTCTCCATCTGAGACAACTTCACACCTTTCCAAGGATATCCATTTTGAGGGTTATAATGATCCTTGACATGTCACACAGAAAGGGATTCACCCGACTATCACATCCAGAAGAGGAAAGGATATGGAGAAGTGTATACTTCATCCTACACAACCATGTCATCAACAAGGTGCTCGACAACAGACTATCTCTCTTCTGACTAACAGGAAGGAAACATCTGCCAAACATACAACAAGCGCTCAAAGGAGGGTACATCCTGAACTGGATCAACTAGAGAAGATAAGAGGAAAGAAGAAGACAAAGTAGAATGGAGTGACTCCATTCGACCTATCACCACAAACTGGTCCTTCTACCATTTCTGGCCAGCTCATGCCACAAGATCTAATTGTTGCCTGTTGCCATCTGCTGCCTGATCAAACCATCCAGTCCTCACTTGCTTATCCTTATCAGCGTTCCTCTATGATGTAGAACTACTACTTCGAGGGTCACCACACATATCCAAAATGCCAAACAAGCTTCTAGCTTGTAGGTTCAAGGTCAAGCATGATCAATCAGGATGGTTCACCTTCATACCTTCACGATCTAAGCATCTTGATTCTCAACCCCTTCTCAGAAGGCATGCCAAGAGGATCCTACCATCATCATCCATCACATATATCCCCATCTTGGAAACCAAAGTCCAAGATCAGCTGATACTTTTCAAAGTATCCAAATAGTGATCACTTCAAAGGCACACATATCAAGTGACACAAGGTCCACTTGACTGCCACTCCCTCGAAAGGAAGGGACACAAAAGAACAAACTCCTCCCATCAACCCATCAACATCTATGGTTTCATATCAAATGGGAGAATATTATCACTTTCTTTGATCCTTACATGAGTTTCCAACCGTTTATACAACGTTAAACCTTTTTCCATTCAGTTTTTATCTTGTATCTTCTTAGGTTCCTTGCACTCAGCACGGGAAACATCAACACCATTACATGTCATTATTCTTCTTCTCTTGTTACCATTTCATCATAATCATGATTAGTTCCTGATTATATCAGATTTTTGTTTTCTCTTTGTGAAAAAGATCGTTATTCTTCACATATTCTTTATTGAATAAGGATCATCTCCCTTGTTCTCTTTTTCTGATCATGAATTTGCACTTTATTCTTTCACATTTTTGCTTACGTTCATTGGTTGGTCTGAGATTATCTCAGGTTCCATCTTATCTACTCATCACTTATTCTTCTCTTTCTTCTAACTTTATCTTTGCTTTCAGGTGTTTTCTTCATCTTGAGTAAGTTCTATGCTTTAACTTACGTTGTTATCACAAGTTAATATGTCTTTTATCATATATATCTCTTGAGATTATAGTTTCAAGAACTTATCTCATCAGATTCTTAGTTTTTTTTATGCTCTTTAGATTGCTCCAGAATGACTACTTGATCAGAGTAATCATGGAGGAAACAATCTAATGTTCCATACTTACCTTTGTCTTCAATATTTGAATACCTGGCCAGGGCATCAAGTACTGAGATTAGGTACTATGCACCATATATTATGTCACAGTCCAACCTTATACACCATCCTAATCCTAGTCCTAGTGTCCATGTATACTCGAAGAACCTAGAGCTCTAATACCAAACACTATAACACCCCATCCACAACAAAACATGATTACATGCTAACCAGCGGATTACTGAAAAACACGAGAAATTAAAACGGATTTACATCAAGCACCACAAGATGAAATATATAATATCTGAGCCAAGACTTTTCATTTCATAGCATATTTCCAAGGTGCTACAACATAATTTCCCATCATCTCGTTACATGAAATAACTATTTTCCAGGATGCTTTACATCAAGATACATACTGAAAACCATAAATCGATCATTGTACAAGAAACGTCGAAAAGCTCTACCGAAGACCTGAGTGTATAGGGATGACACATAGGACTCTATTGCTAGACACTATCTATCCCACCAGGTATGATACCTCCGCATAACATCCGTAGCCACATGATCTTCATCTCGCCAGGCACGTCCACCTAAAAACGGTTATTAACCAACGGGGTGGGACACACAGTCCCAGCGAGAAACATAACCCTCTACCAGCTTTATTATGAACACAGATAACTAATATAAGTAGATTATAAGAGAAGTATACTGAGTAGGTCTAATCTTACCAGAGTATTTATGAGGCCTATAACCAAGTATTCTTTATGGAACATGATTGACAAGATAAACTTTATAAGAACTCATCACATTATATAAGGTTCATATGATAAACTGCAGATTATAACTAGATCAACTGTATAAACAAGGCCTCAACCAATGTTCTGTATTTGCCCTAAGCATAATACTATACGGCTTGATTACGAATTATTATGCCCTGAGGAAGTGAGTCGTACCGCTCAAATCCAACCTTTGGTTGCAAAACCCAAGCCGGTGCCATATAAGGTCAATGGAAGAGCCGGACTCGACGACCTCACCTCCTCGTGGTCAGTGCACGATATCCAAAGCAGGACCACAATCTCTTACTTAAGTGGCCTCAGCCACTGGGTCAGCTCCCGCAGGCTACCCTTTCTCTAGCCCGACTTCGTACAGGTCTCGGTGCTAGTATATCTGAGCCACGGGCTAGTTCACCGTGCTCCCTGAGCCATGAACGCATTCATGCTCTATCACACTGAGCCATGGGCCTGTTCACCATGCTCTTATACACATCTTGAGTCTACAACCAAAGTTGCACTCTAACCTCCTCTTTTTCGGCTAGGAGAAACCACACATATTCAATAATATGTGCTTCTAGGTTAACCCACAGGAGAACCTATTTCACCATGACCAGTTACTGATGATGATGGATCTATGGCCAGGAAAAACTACATGAAAGATTCATCTGTAATTAGTTAATGTATTTTAAGTAGATTGTTGGGGAAATCAAGTTGTATTAAGCAACAAAATATAAAAAATGAACAACCATAGATTCATTCCATTGGTGTTATGTTGCTACTGTTATTTCCATTGCCCTCAACAATCATCACATTGCCATGGGATATAAATCCCTCACATCATCTCATAGTGCTACTGCATCTCAAGGCTTCATCATTTCACATAATCCTGGGATATCAATCCTTGAGTTCATCACATTACACCAGTGCCTCTCAAGGCATCATCAACATCATTAGGGAATATAAATCCCTCATGTCATCACTAGAGGATCACACCTCAACATGTCTTTCTCATCATACTGGTGATGTATGTTATCTCATCAACAAGACATATCATTATTACTTAGATATTGCACATATCTCAAGTGTTGTACAAAGCACGTAATCATATAATCACCATAGCTCTTATTTGGCTATGAATTCAATACACCTGCATGGTTAGCTTGCATAAGAAAGAGATAACTGGATCACCAAACATAGAATATAGGTCTTAGAGAACATATTATGATTATCATGCTATCAAGAAATTAGGTGCACAGGATTGGAACAACATCCATGTTCATAGTTGTGTCCGTAGTCAATTTAGAGCATCTATCATGCCCCATATCTCATGAAAATGTCTTTGATTATCATGTCATCAAGATTAAGGTTTATAGCATTGGAATATTCTTCCATCATTATGAACATATGCAGATTAATGTCATAACTGGTGTATAAATCAATACATACTACTGTTACCACATCATGGGTATCCCATCATACCCTATATCTTAAAACATATGCACATCATCCCTAAGGATTAACTTTAAGGATCATGCACCATGATCCACCATCCAACTTAATCAGAAGTTCATCTATCATTAACCATAGGTAACCACTATACAAGGGTTCACAACCTATATTGTCATAGCTCATCATGATCAAAGGTGTAAGCTCAAGAAACATGCATAGGGTTATCGGGTTAGGCACAACCCTCACTAAAGGTGTCTCCTACCCTCACCAAAAGCATATAGCGACCAAACAATCCCTCACTAAAATGGAGTATCAGATAGAGTACCAATTCTCACCCAAGATTCTCGGCTACAAGCATGACATATATTCATGCACAAAGGGGGGGATATCATGCATCTAGGGCTATAACATGTATCGTGCATCCCCAAGCAGGGTGGTATCGGGAAACCAGGCATTGTGTAGCACATGGGTTCCATCTATTATCCAAAACCTACCACCCATTAGGGTTAGGGTTTCACACTGAGAAACCCTCAACTCTCTACCACCTAAGGCCATATCGGCCAAGATCATGGCGCCCAACAAGCACACCTACTTAGTTAACACATCAAGATACTCAAGGGGCTTTCATACCACCCAAGGTACACTACTTCAATGTTTCCATTATGCCCATGGTACCCTATCATCCAAAGTACTATCAAGCTCAACACATGTAACGGCCAAACCTCAACCCTAGGACCATCCAAACTATTAAGTATGAACTCATGTTGGGTAATCATCCAAGAGAGATACCATGTGTCGGGCAAGACATATCGGCCAAGGTAACATATCACCTTGTGGGGTATCAACCACACACTTAGCCCTGATGTCACCCAAACCATGCACACCTACATACTTATAAAGTTCTAGGGTTGATGATATCGAGCAGCATATCAAGGGATCGTCCATATCGCCCATCCTCATATCCTTATCGCTCATGGAGAACCATATTGGGCACCCAGCATATCGCCTAAGGAATCATCACAACAAGAGTACCCCTATCGGTTAGCTTAGTGTTAGGGCAACTCTATCACTCAAGGCTCCATTTCGTCCACGGGCAGGGTGACCACTAAGGCACCATGTCAGGAAACTCACTTAGAGAGTGTCGTGCAAGAAAAAACCTCATGCCCGACACAAAAGCCCCTCAACCACACACCTAACGGTCAGGGAGGAAGCCATGGTATTGCCCACCTAGGGTTTCATCATTCTAGGCTCAAGGCTTATCCATATCGCCCAACAATACTACCATGGTAAGGAGTCATATCGGGAAACATAACGTTCAAGGCAAACCCTAGATGAGGTGGGTATCATTTAGGGCACCAAAAAAAGGTGTATCATGCAAGGAACAAGGACCATATCAAGTTGGTCCTCTATCTTCTCAAGACCATGTCATGCAACAAAGGGTAGATCATCTATGTCGCCTAGGACAACCCTATCGCCCAAGCTAGGGTTGAAGCTCCATATCAGTCAAGACACTAGAGTTAGGGTTTTATGTCGACCAATCGCCATATCACCCACCATCATCATCTTGGGTAGATGGGCATATCGGTTACAAGGTCAATGAAGAGTACACTTATCATATCACCCAAGGTTCAACTCTAGAAGAGGGTATCGGGCAACAACCTCAACGAGCCACCAAGTAGAGCACATACTGGCCAAGGGATCAACTAGGTGTCCACCAACCATATCGTACAAAACTTAACACTAGGGTAGGAAAGAGGTATAGGTCACCACATCATAACTCCCCAACATCTAGTACATAGGCTCACCTTTCAAGTACAAAGGAGAGAAAGGGGTATTGCCACAAACCATCAACCAAAGCATAACTCATTAAACAAGGTACGGTATCTGGCAAAGCATAGTTGTATCGGGTAAAGCCTGTTGGCTAAATGGACATCTAAAAATCCCTTTGTTTTGATTATGACAAACATTTCATTCTTATTAATCTAACGAGCTACTTGAGTGTGCAGGATGACAAAATAGCAAGGGAAAATCCAAGAGCTTACTTAGTTTTATTTTCATGCAATGTAATCAATGTTGTAAAACTTGTACAAATATATAATGTACAAGTACTTAGATTTGCATGTAAATCAAGCGTTAGATTTTCCCTAGCCAAACACCATAGTTAGACATGTCATCCCATTTGAATAGAATCACCTTTGCACACTCACACATATAATTAGTGCTTAAATTGAAACCTTGAAACAGGATCATTCTCGGTCGACGAACTCCTCGACCGAGACATTCTCGGTCGACCATCTTCTCGACCGAGAAAGATCCAAAGTAGCCGTTAGACACAACAGACAAGTTAGTTGGTAGTTGAAGAAAGACGTTGCAAATCACTTGTTCCAGAGAGCCTGTCGGTCGACAAAACTTCGACCGAGTAGGTGTCTCGGTCGACCATTTGTCGACCGAGATGGTCTCTGACAGCAACTGCAGAATAAATTAATTAGTCGTTGTTAAAGGAACAACTTTGTACCTAACGGCTAGTTAAGCACTTAGAAACCCCTAGAAGTTGTCTAGAACGTCCTTAAGCATACTTAGGCCATTCCTATAAATAGGACAAGCCATAGGACACTAGAATTCATTTTGTTACACTTGAGAATACACTTGAGCATACTTGAGCAATCTTTTGCAAGCAAATTTGAGCACTGTGATCATTGGCCTACATTCTCATTAGCTCAATCTCGTGTCCTATAGGCTAGATTCTCCTACCCACAGCAATTACAAGTTCACATACTTGGCTAGGAGATCTTACGCTTGATCTAGGCATATCAAGCCTCGGGCTTAAAGGATAAGTTGTAATTTCCTTTTTCTTTCTTGTTCCTTGTTATCTTTTGTACTCTCCTTGCTACTCCTAGGGTTGGAGGCTGCGGATTGGAGAGGGTTGACTTCTCGGAGGAGAAGGGGACTTCAAGCTACTTCAAGAAGGCTATCGCACGGGAAGCTACTTCAGAAGGCTGGTGCAACGGGAGTTGGTGCATCTACTTCAAGGGAAGGCTGCTTCGAGTTGGGCGATTACTTATAGGTGAAGGCTGCTTGAAGGGTTTAGGGAAAAGAGATTGTATTTTATGTAATTCCTTGAGAGGTAATAAAATAAATTTCTTTTCAAATCCCGGTTGGGTAAGCAACCGGGTAGTGGACTGACGACTATAGTATTTGCTATAGTTGGAACCACTCTAAACCTTGTGTCTCCTTGTCCAATATTTTCTTTGTGGTTGTTTGAATTCAATAATTGTTAAATTATCTATAAAACTCTATTCACCCCCCCTCTAGTAGTTTTCAATTGGTATCAGAGCAAGGCTTCAAGGAACCCTAACAAGGTCTTGAAGAAATGGGTGATGGAATGCTCAACAACCTCAACATTGAAGGGACTCTTGTTGATAGGCCACCGACGTTCGATGGAACAAACTACCAATACTGGAAGAGAAGGATGCAGTTTTACTTCCAAGGTGTCAACTGGGATCTATGGAGAATGGTATCTACTCCTTATCAATTCCCTCAAAATGACTTTGCGGAATGGGATGCAAACACGGTAAAACAGGCCCAAATGAACGCAAAAGCCGTAAGCATTTTATATTGTTCTATTTATGTAGGAGAATTTAATAGAATTTCAAATTGTGATACAACGTATGATATTTGGCATAGATTGTCTATCACTTATGAGGGTACAGCCCAAGTTAAAAATTCCAAAATTAGCCTGCTTAAAACAAAGCTTGAACATTTTCGTATGGATCCTAATGAAACTATTAGTGAAATGTTTTCAAAATTCTCTACTATTGTTAATGGTTTGAGTGCCTTAGGAAAACCTGTTCCTGAGGAAGATCAAGTATCAAAAATTCTTCGATCACTTCCTCCAAAATACAAGCCAAAGGTGACAGCCATTGCAGAAGCAAACGACCTCACTCGCCTCAAAATGGAACAACTCATTGGTAATTTAGAAGCTCATGAAGCAGATCTAGAAGAGGAAGAAAGAAGAGAACGTGAACACCAAAGTGGGAAGAAGAAGGATGTGGCTCTCAAAGCCTCAAAAGTTGTCACACAAGAAAGTGAAGAGTCAAGTGAAGAAGAAGAAGAAGCCTTAATCGTCAACGGTAAGAAGTACAAAAGGTTTAAATCTAACAAAATTTCTAGTTCCTCAACTCCCAGGTGCTTTGAATGTGGGAAGAAAGGGCATTTCAAAAATGAATGCCCCAAAGCAAAGAAGGGAAAGAAAAGCTCACATAAGAAGAAAGGAGAAAAAGCCTATAAAGCTGCCTGGGATGAGTCAAGTGACAGTGAAAGCGGAGAAGAGGTGGAATGTCTAATGGCAAGAGAAGAAAATGAAGACTCTCAAGAGGTAAGCCTAGTTGATCTTTCTAAAGAAGAGTTAGTTACTAGTTTACAAGAAACTCATGATAAGTATGTTGATGCCAAGAAGAAACTAAAGAAGGCTATAAAATCAAATAATGAGCTCATTGCCAAAGTAGATGAACTTTCTTATGAAAAGAATAACATTGATCTTGAAAATGTATCTTTAAAAACATCTTTAGATGATTGCACTAGAAAGCTACTCAATTTGGAAACCAATGTTGATCTTCTATCAAAAGAAAAGACTGATTTGCTAGCTAAACTACAAGATTATCAAACTCAACCTATCTTGTGCAACCATTCAGACTATGATAATATTGTAAAAGAAAAGGATTCATTATTTTCTGATTTAGACCAAGCAAGAAAAGATATACATAAGAAGATGAATGACATTGCTACGTTGCAAAGAGAACTTTATAAGTTAAGAAGAAAAGATATTCTTGATAACATATTGAAAGTTGGTAATGTTTTCAATGGAAGAAAAGGTTTGGGATATGTTCCAAAGAAAAACCAACCCAAAAAGACCCAAACTATGTTTGTACCCAAGAACACAATGACTAGAAAGAGAAATGAAATTGACTCTATTACTTGTCAATTCTGCTTACGTCTTGGACATTATTGTTTTTCATGCCCCTACAAGACTAAGGAGTCCGACTTAGTTTGGATCCCAAAACCCCAAACTTAGAAGAATGGAATGTAGTTGAGATATGACCAAATGCTTAATTTTGCTATCTATATTGTCTTATCTCAACAAAAGGTGCTATGCTTATTGTTATTATTTTTCTGCATTGCTGAAACAGAAATTCTGTCGGTCGAAGTATTGTCGACCGAGCTCTGGGTCGGTCGAAGTATTGTCAACCGACTGGATGTCTTTAACAAATAAAAATTTTCAGCACCTATTTCGGTCGAAAATTGGTCAACCGAGAAATTTTCTGTGTTTTTTTCTTGTGATACAGTAACTTGCTCGATCGACAAATTGTCGACCGAGACAAATATCGGTCGAACAATTGTCGACCGACTGGGTTTCTGTATCAGAACTTTTATATATAAGCACTTAAAAGGTTTCTAACCATATCGGACCATCACATGGGTACCAAAATCTACATTCTAATGCAGGAATGGGTAGTTGACAGTGGCTGTTCCAAACACATGACCGGGAACAAGGACGCATTTCAAACTTTTGAAGAAAAGAAAAGTGGAACGGTCACCTTTGGAGACAATGGTAAGGGAAAAATCGTTGGAATAGGTAATGTTGGAACAAATCTTGAAATTAAAAATGTTCTACTTGTTGATGGATTGCATCATAATCTAATAAGTGTAAGTCAACTATGTGATAGTGGTTATGATGTGTTATTTAACAAAACTTGCTGCAAACTATTGATAGAAAACACCACAAATGTCGTTTATGAAGGAAATAGAGTTGGAAATCTTTATATCCTTAAACCAAACTCTATGAAATCAGTAGTAGGTAAATGCTTGCTTGCAAATGAAAATACCTTACAACTATGGCATAAAAAGCTAGGACATGCTAGTTCCCATGCTATTAAAAAGTTAGTGAAATATGATCTTGTTCGTGGATTACCTACTTTGTCTTTTGATCAAGTTGAAAATTGTGAACCCTGCACAATGGGAAAGCAAACCAAAACATCTTTTAAATCAAAACATGTACTTAGCACCAGTAGATCCTTAGAATTAATTCATATGGACTTATTTGGACCAATGAGGACACAATCTATTGGTGGTAAACGATACTGTTTTGTTATTTTTGATGATTATAGTAGATATACATGGGTACATTTTATTGCAACTAAAGATGATACTATTCATGTCTTTATGCAATTTTGTTCCAAGATTGAAAATCTTTTACAACATAAATATGTACCATTAGAAGTGATCATGGTGGAGAATTTGAGAATCATACATTTGAGACCTTTTGTACATCTCAAGGGTATACTCATAATTTTTCTGCTCCACGTACCCCACAACAAAATGGTATAGTTGAACGAAAAAATCGATCTCTACAGGAAATGGCTAGGACCATGATGCTTGAACACAACACACCTAAAACCTTTTGGGCTGAAGCTGTCAACACTGCTTGTTATGTGCTTAATAGAGTAACTGTTCACTCTCATTTGAAGAAAACTCCATATGAAATATTACACTCTAAGAAACCTAGAGTTGACTATTTTCATACTTTTGGCTCCACATGTTACATTTTAAATACCAAAGATGATAGAGACAAGTTTGATTCAAAATCACACAAAGCATTCTTCTTGGGATATTCCACTTCTAGCAAAGCCTTTAGAGTATATAACACTATCTCTAGGAAAGTTGAAGAATCCATTCATGTTTCTTTTCATGAAGAATCAAAGTCTGAAAATCTAGATATCATTGATCTCACCAATCAATTCGACAATATAACCATTTCAAATGATAGTGAGAAAATTCCTATATCCGATCCCCAAGTTGAAACACAACCCACACCTAGGCTTATCAAGGATCATCCCCAAGACCTAATTATTGGAGATCCAAATGATAAAGTCAAAACTCGGTCATCCTTCAAAGATGTTGCAAACATGGCTTTTGTTTCTATCATTGAACCTAAGAAGATATCTGAAGCTCTTAAGGATGATTACTGGATAATTGCCATGCAAGAGGAGTTAAATCAATTCACTAAAAATGATGTATGGGATTTAGTTCCTAAACCACAAGATAAAACTATCATAGGAACTAAATGGGTATTTAGGAACAAGCTCAATGAGGCAGGAGAAGTAATAAGGAATAAAGCTCGGTTAGTAGCACAAGGATATAATCAACAAGAAGGAATAGATTTTGATGAAACATATGCACCCGTAGCTAGACTTGAAGCTATTAGGATGTTACTAGCTATTGCTGCCCATAAAAACATTAAGCTATATCAAATGGATGTCAAAAGTGCATTTCTAAATGGCATCATACAAGAAGAAGTTTATGCTGCTCAACCACCTGGCTTTGAAATACCAGAAAAAGGTGACCATGTTTATAAACTTAAAAAGGCACTTTATGGTCTAAAACAAGCACCTAGGAATTGGTATGAACGGCTCAAGACATATCTTTTTGATAATGGTTTTTCTATTGGAAATTCAGATTCTACTTTATTTTTCAAAACATATGCATCTGATTTCCTAGTTGTGCAAATTTATGTTGATGACATTATTTTTGGAGCTTCTAATGATTCATTATGCACACAATTCAGTGCCATTATGCAAAAAGAATTTGAAATGAGTCTCATGGGTGAACTAACATTCTTTCTTGGTTTTCAAATTAAGCAAACACCTGTAGGAATTTTCATAAGCCAAGAAAAATATACTAAAGAACTTTTAAAACGTTTTGGGATGGATCAATGCAAACATGCTACTACTCCTATGGCTACTTCTATCAAAATTGATAAGGATGAAAATGGGGAACCTATTGATGATTCCTTATATAGAGCCATGATTGGTAGTTTTCTATACTTAACTGCTTCTCGACCGGACATTATGTTTTCCGTTGGTCTTTGTGCTCGATTTCAATCCCAACCTATGCAATCTCATTTTCTAGTGGTTAAAAGAATTCTTAGATATCTAGCTGGTACTACTTGTCTTGGTTTATGGTATCCAAAAGGACAATCCCTGGATTTTAAAGCATATACTGATGCGGATTATGCTGGTTGTCGACTTGATCGCAAAAGTACTAGTGGTGGATGTTTCTTATTAGGGAGAGCCTTAGTATCTTGGTTTAGCAAGAAACAAAATATGGTTGCCCTATCTACAACTGAAGCTGAATATATGGCAACTGGGTCTTGTTGTGCTCAAGTACTTTATATGCAATAGGTATTAAGCGATTATGGTTTTAATCTTTCATCTACACCTATTTTTTGTGACAACACGAGCGCCATAAACTTAGCACACAATCCTATTTTACACAGCAGGGCAAAACACATTGAAATCCGTCATCACTTCTTAAGGGATCACATCTCAAAGAATCATGTTTCCCTTCATCATGTTGATACGGAAAATCAATTGGCTGATATTTTTACAAAACCGCTTCCACTAGATCAATTCAACAACATTAGGAAGCAATTGCTTATTACTCCTTTGGAAGATGTTTTCTTTGATATCTGCGGTTCTTAAAACGAATCCGTTTACTTGTTTCATTTTGGCTTTTCAATGGACATATTTTTCATTCGATTTGACGGAATATCTAATTAAGGGGGAGTTTTTATCAAAACAGTTATCTAATTAAGGGGGAGTTTTTTTTTTTATTAAAATGGTTATCTTTTTGAAATGACAAAGGGGGAGAGATATATAAAACTATAACTTAGTATTTATGAAAAACTCAATCAATGAGTTTCATAAATATACTCTTGGCTTTACATTGAAAGTTGCTACATTCCCAAATGAACTGGATTTCATGTTCCATAATTCATTGGGAATAATAAGCACACATTTTATAAACAAGAGGAAAAGATACATAAGGCAATCTAAAGGTATGAAATTCATATGTTTTATATTTATTTTGGAAATGTTTGTCATCTTCAAAAAGGGGGAGATTGTTGGCTAAATGGACATCTAAAAATCCCTTTGTTTTGATTATGACAAACATTTCATTCTTATTAATCTAACGAGCTACTTGAGTGTGCAGGATGACAAAATAGCAAGGGAAAATCCAAGAGCTTACTTAGTTTTATTTTCATGCAATGTAATCAATGTTGTAAAACTTGTACAAATATATAATGTACAAGTACTTAGATTTGCATGTAAATCAAGCGTTAGATTTTCCCTAGCCAAACACCATAGTTAGACATGTCATCCCATTTGAATAGAATCACCTTTGCACACTCACACATATAATTAGTGCTTAAATTGAAACCTTGAAACAGGATCATTCTCGGTCGACGAACTCCTCGACCGAGACACTCTCGGTCGACCATCTTCTCGACCGAGAAAGATCCAAAGTAGCCGTTAGACACAACAGACAAGTTAGTTGGTAGTTGAAGAAAGACGTTGCAAATCACTTGTTCCAGAGAGCCTGTCGGTCGACAAAACTTCGACCGAGTAGGTGTCTCGGTCGACCATTTGTCGACCGAGATGGTCTCTGACAGCAACTGCAGAATAAATTAATTAGCCGTTGTTAAAGCAACAACTTTGTACCTAACGGCTAGTTAAGCACTTAGAAACCCCTAGAAGTTGTCTAGAACGTCCTTAAGCATACTTAGGCCATTCCTATAAATAGGACAAGCCATAGGACACTAGAATTCATTTTGTTACACTTGAGAATACACTTGAGCATACTTGAGCAATCTTTTGCAAGCAAATTTGAGCACTGTGATCATTGGCCTACATTCTCATTAGCTCAATCTCATGTCCTATAGGCTAGATTCTCCTACCCACAGCAATTACAAGTTCACATACTTGGCTAGGAGATCTTACGCTTGATCTAGGCATATCAAGCCTCGGGCATAAAGGATAAGTTGTAATTTCCTTTTTCTTTCTTGTTCCTTGTTATCTTTTGTACTCTCCTTGCTACTCCTAGGGTTGGAGGCTGCGGATTGGAGAGGGTTGACTTCTCGGAGGAGAAGGGGACTTCAAGCTACTTCAAGAAGGCTATCGCACGGGAAGCTACTTCAGAAGGCTGGTGCAACGGGAGTTGGTGCATCTACTTCAAGGGAAGGCTGGTTCGAGTTGGGCGATTACTTCTAGGTGAAGGCTGCTTGAAGGGTTTAGGGAAAAGAGATTGTATTTTATGTAATTCCTTGAGAGGTAATAAAATAAATTTCTTTTCAAATCCCGGTTGGGTAAGCAACCGGGTAGTGGACTGACGGCTATAGTATTTTCTATAGTTGGAACCACTCTAAACCTTGTGTCTCCTTGTCCAATATTTTCTTTGTGGTTGTTTGAATTCAATAATTGTTAAATTATCTATAAAACTCTATTCACCCCCCCCCTCTAGTAGTTTTCAAAGCCCCATATCGGGCTAGACATCTTCAACCTCTAGCCACCCATTACCATCTTGCACAAGGAAAACAAGCTAAAGGCAGTAATAAAATGTAGCATTCCCATTAGATAAGATTCCAAGTTCCATATATATATATATATATATATATATATATATATGTCATGGAGAAAAGGTAACGATTTAAGTACAAGAACCATTATATACATATATGCAGAGTGTGCATAATAGAGATGGTTAAGAGTTATGTAACCCGCCTTAAGAGGATTTCCATGAAAGGCATAAAGCTTCATGATACAAGCAGCAAACACACGTTCCTCTCCAAGAACATCACCCATCCAAAGCTCCAAACATGCCTTCGGCACCATCATCGTCACCTCAAGAAACAAAGGAAGAAGAAGAAGAAGAAACCATGGTTATGTATAGCTCAAGAAGAATAAAGGAGGGGAGATAACCACGGCCTTGATTACTCTTATCAAGGGCCTATCCATTGCTGAGAGGGGAAGAGGAAGGTGAAGAAGAAAGCACAAGGAAAACTAGCAAAGAAGCATGACTCACCAAGGTCGGATCTTGAGCAAGGAGTTTCCATGGCCAAGGAGCTTGCCCTTCCATGCTCCATGGGAGTCTTCCTTAGCTCCCAAAGCTCCCATGCTCTTTCCATACAGGTAGGGGAAGGAAGGTGGCCGAAAAGGATTGCTTGGCTAAGGAGGAAGGGATTTATATACACCAAGGAAGAGAGAGGTAGCAAGGGAGAGGTGTCATAACCACATAAACCAAGGTGCCACTTGCTCTAGATCATAACGCCACTTGTTGCCACCCTAGCAGCTCATAAATGGCCTGGTGATACACTCTAGGAAATGTATCATGCAGCTGGGAAACTACCATGGCAGACACACCTCTCTTGGGTGACACACCTTCAAGCCTTAATCGATACACTAAAGGACAAGGTGGCCTATGTGACACATATGTGATATAAAGACCATATAGAGATGTCACTCCTCATCTATCAACCAAACAAGGTGCCCCTACCTCCATCCACATTATAGATGATGACAAACAGATTCAAGAAGGCTCTAGATCTGATAAATTGCATATTGACCCTCCACTTTGAGAAAATTGGCAATTTACACCAAAACTAGCACATAAAGCATAAACATCAACCAACCAAGCTCAAACTTGAAACATAGTTCCTCCACAAGGTGCCCCACAAAATCATTCTCTTTATAATGATGCAAGAGAACTAAAGACATGCTTTACATGTGACATATTGCAATATAACCCCTTACTTTGGGTAAATTGCACTTTGGTCCAAAACAAGCAAACATTGCTCAAACAACATACAAACGGGACCAAACTGGAAACATGAGCTTGTCACATGATAACAAAACATTGACTTCCCAACTAATTTTACTCATACTCTAGGATACCCTCTCTTAGGGCTTAGTCCTTACAAGGGACATTAAGGCTACCTTCTCCATCCTAAGCTTGGTACCTAGTGTCACCTCTCTGGGTGCCCAGTGGTCTTCCCTGTAGGGCTTGACCACTTTAGACCTTCCCTCCGGGGCTTGGTTTTGCATCATACATCCAGAGATGGTATGTAGGTTCGAGACAATCACATATGTACTTAAATTTTGATATCCATAGTCACTTTAAAGATTGTAGTAATGAAACATCCGAACAGTTGAATTTCATTACAATCAAAAAATCATCAGGAAATGTTAGGAAACATAAAGTGTGTACTCATAATTAACCACATACCTGATCAGGAGATTTCACAAGAAATAAGCAATTCCAGCCAATAAAGCAATCTGATCCAAGCTAGCAATTGAACCACATAAAAGCACAAAATCCTAAAAAGCATATGTAACCTATTTACTACACACTTTTCAAGAATCTATTTAATTGACTTGAAATTGCTTCTTAAGGTTTCGAATCTGGATAAGGGTTTCATTAGGGTTTGTCTACAACTTTTCACTATTATAACTACAAAACCCTTAAACAACAAGACTAGGTGCAAAACCCTAATTATTCACTTATGCACATTGAAACCTTCTTTTCATCAAATAGGATTAGGATTAATCTGATATCACTTTTATATAAAGGATTTTGATGCTCATCTCATTAGAAACCATTAACACCTAGATTAGGGCTTCTAAGCCCATTAATGCACTTGATACATATGATACCCTAAATTAGAAAATTGGGTACAAGAATTGTAAGGACCCTGACCCAGGTTTTGGGCTAACCCTCTTTGCTTTACTTTGCTTTGCTTATGAAAGGTGCTTAGAACCTTAATCTAATCTCGGTGCATTATTAACAACTACTTGATATGATTAGGTTGTTAGAACTTATGTGCTATATTTTTTTTGTCCCCCCATACTAGAATATTCATTTATACTGATCGACGTATTGTTTGTCAGCATTTTAGGTAATATTTGAAAATTGGACAAATAGTAAAGTGGCATCTGTGAAGATTAAAGTATAATAATAAAGGAGGATTAGGTAGATAGAATTCTACTATGGGTAGAAGTCCCAGTTACCTATTTTTGAAGGTATGAGAAAGTAAAATTTTGTTCCAATTTTTAGTTTAGTCTTTTGTAGAATTTATTAATTACTTTTTTTATTTGTAAAACCATTGATCCTATTTTTGGGATTGTGACGTCCTAGGATTTGAGGCCTCGGATGAAAAGATCTTATAAGGAATGATTGGACTACCCATATCACCAAGGTGCACCTCCTTTTCCAGGAGCCCATCACTAAAGAACTCCATAGTTAAGCATGCTCAGCTCGGAGTAGTACTAGGATGGGTGACCAGTCGGGAAGTTGATCCTGGCTTGCGTGTCAGTGTGGAAAAAGAGCGCAGTTAATGCTAGTCGTAGTCTGTGGGGCCAGTCGTCATTCCTGAAACTCTACTAGAGGCTAGGGTAGTGGATTCGAGCGTTAAAAATGGTATCAGAGCCATAACCCCTCCAGTAGGTGGGGCCCACATGGGCATGTGGCATGCCAGTCTTGAGCCGTGCGATCCATGCAAGTTGGAAAGGGATATCCATGGTGATGTATCCACCCTTGCGATGATATTCCGTAATCGGGAGCTAGGTGTCCATGAGCCATTCTCGGTCTGCACTGAAATGGGGTATTATTATGAGGCCATATAGTTGCGTCTTGACGAGGACGTCAAGAGTTTAAGTGGGGGAGATTGTGACGTCCCAGGATTTGAGGCCTCAGATGAAAAGATCTTATAAGGAATGATTGGACTACCCATATCACCAAGGTGCACCTCCTTTTTCGGGAGCCCATCACTAAAGAAATTCATAGTTAAGCGTGCTTAGCTTGGAGTAGTACTAGGATGGGTGACCAATTGGGAAGTTGATCCTGGCTTGTGTGTCAGTGTGGACAAAGTGCGCAGTTAAGGCTAGTGGTGGTCTGTGGGGCCAGTCATCATTCCTGAAACTCTACTAGAGGCTAGGGCAGTGAGCTCGGGCATTAAAAATGGTATCAGAGCCATAACCCCTCCAGTAGATGGCGCCCACATGGGCATGTGGCATGCCAGTCTTGAGTCGTGCAGTCCATGCAAGTTGGAAAGGGATATCCATGGTGATGTAGCCACCCTTGCGATGATATTTCATGATCGGGAGCTGGGTGTCCATGAGCCATTTTCGGTCCGCACTGAAATGGGGTGATATTATGAGGCCATATAGTTGTGTCTTGAGGAGGACGTCAAGAGTTTAAGTGGGGGAGATTGTGACATCCCAGGATTTGAGGCCTTGGATGAAAAGATCTTATAAGGAATGATTGGACTACCCATATCACCAAGGTGCACCACTTTTTCCAGGAGCCCATCACTAAAGAACTCCATAGTTAAGCGTGCTCAGCTTGGAGTAGTACTAGGATGGGTGACCAGTCAGGAAGTTGATCTTGGCTTGCATGTCAGTGTGGACAAAGTGCGTAGTTAAGGCTAGTGGTGGTCTGTGGGGCCAGTCGTCATTTTTGAAACTCTACTAGAGGCTAGGGCAGTGGGCCCGGTCGTTACAGGGATAATGCATCTAACTTCTTGTTTTTCCTTAATTAGGAGTTATCGAGAAGCAGGGTTGTTATAAATGATATCAGAGTGATGGTTTTCCATTTAATCTCTAATAATTATTAAAGTTTACAAACTCTTTAGAACCCAAGGGAGTTATTAGAGGATTTTCCAATGATGGAGGTGTCTAGAAAAGGATCACAATCTAGGGGTGGAAATATTTTCCTCCATCCATCTAGTTAGTCTACGAGGACTCCCGAATATTCTGTGACTGCCTGGCTAAAATCGGACGTTTTGACTCAAAGTGAGATACCTCTAGAACTCTCTCATTTGTCTTCTTCCCTTCTCAACCCTAATTCAAGTATAACTGTAAGTACTAGGGTTTCTCTCTCCCCACACCGCTCCTGTGTTTGGGATAAGAGTAATATGGATTGAGGAATCCTTCACCAAATAAGGAAAAACATGTAAACACGATTTCATGGACATAAGTTTGATAGTTTAAGCGTAAACTAAATATTAGTTACATGCATACGTTGACTGGTGTGTGTTGTCGTGCCCTCAAGAGAGTTCTGAGGTTAGACCTTCTTAGAGGAGGATGAGGAGAGTAGCCTTGGAGGAAGATGTCTCCAAGAAGAGGTAGAGACCTGATGCATCCTATGAGGATGATGCTCAACCCAAACCCTAAGTGGAAGTTAGAGAAAGAGATGACATGATGAGTAGAGCACCTTAGTCCTTCATGTACATGGGTTAGATGTACATACTTTACATAAAGGTTTTGAGTACACAAGAGGAGCATTAGCTATGTGTGGGTACTTGACCTCATGCCTTTTGGGTGACCCAATCTTGTGTGGGTCTTACATGTTAGGGTGAGGGATAGCCCCCTCGTTGAGAAGGTTAGTGGCAACCATATAGGAACCCTAACATATTTATATATATGAGTAATAAAGAGGAACATACCTTCATAGAAGAAAGTGGCAGTAATACTGGCAGCTGGTGTTAGATCTAAGCCAGATAGGGTTATGCATGATTGTTTATTAGATGAGCATGCAGATCTTTGGATGACCTTGACCGGATAGAGGTCTTGATAGTATGTTTCGCCCAAGTAGGGATAGACATGTATCCTTAAGAGGTTGACCCGTCTTCTAAGAAGAGAACCTTCGGTGGTAGGATCAGTCATAGGGTTAGCTCGAGAGAGAGAGAGAGACAATTGAGGAAGGTTGTTTACCTTGACTATGAGACATGAGGAATCATGAGAAGTTGGATATGCTATGGCCTGGAATGGATGAGCCTAAGTAGAGGTATGTGGTTGCCTCATGCACGATCCTTAGAGGCTAGTTGTATCTTGGTTTCCTTTAGAAGAACCAAACACTAGAAAAGAGAAAGAGACTTTTGGTGCAAAGATACATATGATATTAGTAACTACCTTTTAGGTGTGAGAAGGAGAGTTCCATAGACCCTAAAAAGGTATGGTGACAAGTTAAGAGGACTCACACCCAGTTGGTTGTCTTGGTGTGGGATTATAAAGGTTGTTCGCATGAAAGGGTGTTAGGATGTTTACGCCCTATCTGGTATGGGTTTGGTTCATGGTGGATCAGATGAGCATAATATTAGATAGTTTATGCATAGGTGGTGAACCTGGGGTTCCTAGACTAAAGAGGGGAAGTAGTAGTAGATGGTACACCTGATGCTCATGAGGCTATTTGATTTCCTAAGGATTAAAATGTGGCACCCCCCTCATGTTTAGAGTAAAAGGAAACCCCCTTGGACTAAGTTATATGTTTGATGAACCAGTCACATAGGTTGGTGACATATGCATGTATGATATTGGTTCAATGTTGAGGAAAAGGAACAAGTATGACATACCAAGGAACTTTGCATGGCTTAGTAGGTTGTCTTTTTGCTAGCTACATGCATAAGTAGCATGGTAGGTATAAGCATGCATATGATGATGTAAACACTAGAAGTGAGGATGCTTGTGACCTTTCTTACTATCTAGAGATAGTTTTCTCCCATCCTGGGAAGGGACCCTTCTGTAGGGTGAGTACCGGCTTATTTTTAGGTTTGAAGTAACCTAAGGAGCTATCTTTTATGAGCCTGATGAGCTAAGTGAAGAGAACATAGTATGAGCATGAATCTATAGATCCATGTGTGACCATCTCGAAGGGGCATGCAAATATGCTGCCATGGAGGTAACTTGTATGGGGCCAGACTGAGATAGGTAGGTCGCCATAATCCCTATGAAAGGATGTAAGTTTAACCATGGATGCCTAGTGAGGTGATGGAGATACAGGTGAGGATTCAAGTTTGAGATGTACCATGATAGAATCCTAAGTCGATACTCAGGTTAGGTAGGGATAAAACCGATGGGAGTAGGAGTTGTTTGTTCCCTGAATGCACAAGACCATAGGGTCAGGAGGTAAAAACTACCATTGCCCGAGGCCCATGGGTTATGAGGTTGGCCACCTTCATGAGTTCATGGGGCCAAAGGGGTAAATGCGAGAGGCACTCCCTTGATGCATAAGGATCAGATCACCTCAAAAGTACCAGCACCCTAGAGACCTTGAGGTAATGACTAAGGATTTGTCCATAAGAGAGATGTTAAGACACAACAGTGATGAGAAAAGTCTTCCCATGGGCATAGACATAGAGATGAGAAGTTCATGGTCTGGAGTGAGTATGTTTCAACTGAGATTGGAAAGAGTGATGTCAATGTTTGATGCACTACTCTACTCTTGGAACAAGATGAATTTTGCATTTGGACTGCAGCCAAATGCTTATTTCATCTTGTTATGGGTGTGAGAGATAGGATAAACCACATACAATATACGAAAGATAGAGGTAATATGAGTTGAAACTCTTTTATGATGATTGAGGATAGAGGAAGTACCACACCTTATGAGAGTACGTTGGGTAGATGGTTTGAAAACATGAAGAGAACAAAGCTGATATGAGGAATGTACCTTACTGGAAGTAGTTTGGAATCTATGAGTCATAAGTGTGGGTTTGATAATCTAGATTATGAGCTCGAAGTTTTCTTGATTCAGATAGACCTAAACCCGAGATGAGGATGATGAGTGGAGTATACGAGGGTTTATGTCTTCACCATTACTGAGCATATAACAAATTAATGTTGTAACAGATACTCTTAGCCGAGGCACAACTTAGGTGTACAACTATCTTGTTTAGCCAGTAGAGAGGCTGGCAGAGGTTATTAGGTGAACCCTAAGTTTGTGAGACATGTATGGCTAACACTTAAATACAACCAGACCCGTTGGTTGAGTTGGTGGTTGCTTAGTTAGCCAGCCTAGAGCTTGATGACATAGAAGGTTGGTTGTAAGTACCTCAGATACACATCTCAGGAAAAGAAGGTGGTGAGACCCACTACTAGATTGTTTTAGGGATCTGATGAGTCAACCTTGAAGAATCATGTCATGCATGAAGCTAATGATTTTAAGTACTCCATACACTGTGGTACTACTAAGATATATAAGTTTGTATTAGTTCTTTGAAGACCTGAGTGGAAGAAGTATATAGTGTTGCATGTACCCAGTTTCCATACATGCCAGAGGGTGAAGGCCAAACACCAGTAACCCAGTGAGTTGCTACAAAGAATGAAGAGTGACCGAGAGGGAGTGAGAGTAGATCACCATAGACATTGTGGTGGGTCTCCCCTACACCAGGAGAGGTCATGATGCAATATAGGTTGTGGTAGATCGCCTTACCAAGTTGACTTAATGCCTTGCCTAAGAGAAAGCACTGTGAGTCTGATAGACCCGGTTGAACTATATATATATATATATATATATATATATATATATATATATAAACATATATATACATATATATACATACATATATATACATATATATACATACATACATATATACATACATACATATATACATACATATACATACATATATATATATATATATATATATATATATACATATATATATATATAGTTCAACTACACCATGATTCGAGTTCAAAGGTTCTTGAGCATGAACTTAGGTTCACTTCCATGTGGTGGAAGTAGGTACATGAAGAACTCGATGCTAGCTTGAAGTTGAGCATAACATATCACCCCTGACCGATGGATAGTCAAGAGAGTATGATCCTGACTTTAGAGGGTCTAATGAGAGCATGGGTACTCGTATAGGGTGATACATGGGAGCAGTTCCTACCCTAGTACAGGTTGCTCGTGCTGATAGCCACCATACCCAGTATCGAGATGTAAGAAGCTCTATAAGAGAGGTCGTGTCGGTCACCACTTCATTAGGATGATGTCAATGAGAGGACCTTGTGAAGGTTAGAGAGACTACAGTGTGTGCAGATGAAGTCACTTAAATCGAGCAATGGTTGAGAAAGCCCAGGGGCGACAAGATTCTTGAGCTGATGCAAAGCAGACTGACATGCAGTTCAATGTGGGAGAACATGTTTTATGAAAACACAACCCCTCTAAGCTATAACTAAGAAAACTAAGTCCCTGATACATAGGTCCATTTGAGATGGATTGGCGGAGTTGCTTATGTTTAGCCTTACCCCTCAGGATATGTAATGTATGATGTGTTCCTTCTGTCCAATCTAGAGAACTATGTGATGTACCCGAGCCATGTGCTGAGCCATGAACCTATTGAGCTTCAAGAGAGGCTGATATATCCTGAGTCACCTGTGAGGATTCTAGATACCAGGGTGAAAGAACTTAGATGTAAGAATATAAGATGATAAAGGTTCTTCAGAAGCACCATGGAGAGGATGAAGTCACATGGGAGCTGATGATGGACATGAGAAAGTCTCATGCTGATTGTTTGTATGTTTGATGGAATTTTGAGGGAAGAATTCCTATAAGAGGAGAAGGATGTTACAACCCCAATTTTGGGTTCATATGGTTGGAAATGCAATTTCCCCAATAAATGTATGATTATGGAAATTGTATGAGTTATGTGTATTGAATGGATTTCCTTTGCAATATTTCCTTGGCAAATGAGATTTTGTGGATCATAATATGTTAATGAGTCCAATATGATTAAAAGACAAGATGAAATCAAATAAAGCATTATTAAGAAGTAAATTTGAGATAATGAGGAAAAGATAAGAAATATGTGGAAATATGGATAATGGAGTCATCATGGATGGGATTTTGAATCCACATGGTTTATAATGGTAAGAAGAGGATAATTGTATAAATTGGGAATAACATGCCAAATACTAATGGGAATTATGTAATGACATTTTAGTGTTCCTTAATAGAAATACTACTTTGTATAAGATAGTATATCCTCGTGATCAATGGAGTAAAATCCAAGTGAAAGGGAAATATAATCGGGGACTCTTTGATTAACCACTATATAAATACTCGAATATAGGTTCCTTACTAACCAAGGAACATCTTTTTTGGCAAGGATGTAATAAAGGAACAACTACATGCCAAAAAAGGAGAGTAGTTGTTTACAAATAGTAGGACTCATTTCCTCGTTGGTAAAAAAATGCTTACGTGTGCCAAACCTCAATATCCTCAGCTATATAAGGGTTGGAACTGAGGCCTCACATCCAAGATATTCACAGGCGTCGTACACCCCTCTTCCAACCCTTTTATCTTTTTTACCCATGATCGAAAGGGATGGTGTGATCACAAAAGTGGTACTAAGCCATGGAGAGGGTTTGAGGGGAATCAGGACACTCCTTCAAGGTTGGGCAGTGATGAGGTTGCATATACGTGAAGACTCTTAGCCTTGGCCACCGGAGGTACGTCTACAAGTAGGCTTCTATTCACAGACCTGGTTCCTTGAGCCCAACCACCGTGGCCGCGTCCTGAAGGCCTTGCCGTGCAGAAGTGAAGGGGGCCCTCCATGGTACCCTTTGGGTCCTGGGGCGGTAGAAGTGAAGGGGGCCCTCCATGGTACCCTTCAGGTCCTAGAGAGACAGAAGTGAAGGGGGCCCTCCATGGTGCCCTTTGGGTCCTGGGGAGGGAAGGCAACACCTCTTTTAACCTGTGGTACGATGGCAGTTGAGGGTTTCACGAGGTAGATGATGACTAGGGTCACCTTGACGAAACTACCTCTCTGAGATATGTAGAATCGAGTCATCACATGGGGGCATAATTGTCATTTTGCTATGTTTTAAGTCGGCCTAGTTGCGCAGGAGACAACACATGTGATGGCTGACATGTCAGTCTCTCAATGGCCCTGGTAAGTAAATCTTGCAAAATTCATAATAAATTATTGGTAACTCAGATTGCAACAAGTTTAATATGAAAATTGATCAGGAGAATGCAAGGAATAAAACGAAAATATTATCAAGGCCTAAATATGATTGTAACTCAAAAAGTATGTAAATATGCCATCTTTAATGATTTTATTAATGAAAAACCCTAATATTTTATGTAATGAGGTTTAGTAGCGTTCTTTGGATAATTTAAGATGATATTAACATGTTGTTAATCAAAAGGATGTCTTAGATCTAAAGAGATGATTCTTATACCCAATTGGCTAATTTAGGGTATCATATGAAAGTGCATTAATGGGCTTAGAAACCCTAATCTAGGTGTTAATGGTTTCTAATGAGATGAACTTTGAAATCCTTTGTATAAAAATGATATCAGATTAATCCTAAGCCTATTTGATGAAAAGAATGTTTCAATGTGAATATGTGAGTAATTAGTGCTTTGCACCTAGTTTTGCTATTTTAGGGGTTTGTAGTTATAATAGTGAAAAGTTGTAGATAAACCATAGTGAAACCCTAATCCAGATTAGAAACCTTAAGAAGAAATTTCAAGTCAATTAAATATATTCTTGAAAAGTGTGTAGTAAATAGGTTACATATGCTTTTTAGGATTCTGTGTTTTTATGTGGTTGAATTGTTAGCTTGGATTGGATTGCCTGATTGGTTGGAATTGCTTATTTCTTATGATATCTCCTGAATGTTTCTTAGTGTTTCCCGATGATTTATCGATTGTAATGAAATTAAAATTTTTAGATGTTTCATTACTGCAATCTTTAAAGTGACTATGGATATCACAATTTTAAGTACATATGTGACTATCTTGGACCTACATACCATCTCTAGATGTATGATGCAACACCAAGCCCTAGAGGGAAGGTTTAAAGTGGTCAAGCCTTGGAAGGAAGACCACTGGGCACCCATAGAGGTGACCCCAAGTACCAGGCTCAGGATGGAGAAGGTAGCCATAATGTCCCTTGTAAGGACTAAGCCCTAAGAGAGGGTATCCCAGAGTATGAGTAAAAGAAGTTAGGAAGTCACATTGAAAACATAATTGTGCATTATTAACAACTACTTGATATGATTAGGTTGTTAAAACTTATGTGCAATATTTGTTTGTCCCCACATACCAGTATATTCATTTATACTGACCGACGTTTTGTTATCGACACTTTAGGTAATATTTGAAAATTGGACAAATAGTAATGTGGCATCTGTGAAGATTAAAGATAAAATAATATAGGAGGATTAGGTAGATTGAATTATACTACAGGTAGAAGTCCCAGTTACCTATTTTTGAAGGTATGAGAAAATAAAATTTATTCCAATTTTCAGTTTAGTCTTTTGTAGAATTTCTTAATTATTTGTTATTATTAGCAAAACCATTGATCCTATTTTTAGAATAATGCCTCTGACTTCTTGATCTTCCTTAATTGGGGGTTATGGAGAAGCGGGGTCATTACATTAGGTGCTTTACTATAAACTCTAGGTAATCTATTCACATTCATAAGTATCTTTTCTCAGGTTGCGTTATAAAACATGTAATTCTATGAATTTCCAACCCCAAATCCCTCTTTCGAACCAATTAACGGTATGATTAACTACCTATGATGACCAAGCATGGGTTGTTCATTATAATTTCATATAATTATGTCCACAAATTAAGAGTAACATGTATATTAATGCATACAAGTCAATGATAATTCATAACTGGGCTACTCCCAGGTCCTAAGGAATGAGGGGTTTAGCCCCGCATGATTTCCATTGTCAAATACATGAGAGAGAAGAAAATTGTGGGGAACATTAGAGAACCAAAAGAACATCTAAAGAAGATGGTCTGGATGATTCCCTCTAATGAACATACGATTTTCTACCTTTCGGCAGCAAATCCATCCACTGGAGGTGTCCAAATCTCCTAGAATATGGTCTTCTTCTTTTTCACTTTTTTCTCTCCTTTCTCTCGACTACCGTACAATGGAATAAAATTAGATAATTAGGTTTGTACGAACTCCCCTCAAGTCATGGAAGTGACTTAGGGCGTCATTAATTGCCAACTGTTGGATTAAACAAAATTTTCAAATCTGCCTAATCTCATTGTGTCGGTACAACCGACTGGTCTTTGATAACTGTGGACGCCTGTGTAAATGTCAGTACTACCGAGTTGATGTCAATAGCATCGAGATTTCATTGAAAATTCTGAGTCCATGTTGTTATGTTTTTAGTAGTTTTGACTTCTTTACTCAATATTACTGAGTCTTCTAGATTTAACATGTCCTGTCTGAACAAGTCTTGGTATCACCAAAAACAAAGTCAGTAGTATGGAGTTGTCTAATTTCTTGTAGATTTACCTAAAATTCATGAAAAATGAGCATAAGAACTCGAATAATAATAAATCATTCAGGAAAGTTAAAACACATTTATTTGATGCAATTAAGTGTCAAAATCTATTGATAATAAATATCTGATTCTCATCTCTCCTTGATGATACTGACTGCTCTAGTATTTGTGGTCAACTTTCAGACTACCAGGACGACACAATTTGAAGGTGTTTCTACTGCTAGTGTCTAGTGTTGGTTGTTTTGGATGTTGCCCCATAGCTATTTGGTAGGGGTATGTATTGTTTAGTAGACATAGCTTCTTTTTTTCCTTTCCTTTCAAGAGGTCTATATATAAAACCTCACTCGAAATTTTTGGATGATTCATCCTTGATTATAAAGGGGCACAGGTCTTGTACCCAGTGTTTTGGACTCATTATAGTAACATATTTTTTGACCGACCAAAAAAAGATAATAAATAATGCACAAGTTAATATAAAAATGAACAATAACTGCACAAAAATCATTAATAAATAGCACGTGAAAATGACAATTATCTGGTGCATCAAACTCCCCTAATCTTAAATATTACTCGGTCCTCAAGCAACACAACCTTAGATCTATTCGAGAAAAGTGAGCAAAAGGACTTAAAATATAAATTTCTTTTCTCAACTATCCCCACTTGACGGTCCCAAACTGGCCTTCACTGACCACTAAACAATCAACTACTCTAAAGCGACCAAAAATATACATAAAAGATGTCCATCCTTAGATTAGTGAAACACTATTAGTAGAGCAATTAATATCATAGTCAATTAGGAATTTATTTATCGCATCATGTGATTCCCTATCTACATTGCTCTTTCCAAACTACCAACTTCTTGGAAGCAGTTCTCCTTATAATAATGAATGAGGAGAATAATCATGTATGTGGCCTACTGATAAGAGGAATGAATGGAATGAAGTATGTGTCTTATGAAGAATCACAGGTAGCATTTGAATTATTTATGCAAAAATAAAATGTGATGAACCTATATGGTGAAGATAATGAGAAATGCATGAATCATAATGCCTAATATTATGGGTGGAATGATGCATGTATTGAAAAACTCATCAAATGAATGAGAATGAAGTAAATAATAGTATACAGCATGTGAATGTTTCCATATCTTTATGAAGAGTTCAAGACATCCTTTCTCCCTCTTTATTCAAAAAAATCTTTTCTTTTTTCTCATTGGCCCATGATTTAGCATGATGGAAAGTTATGGTTGGGCTTTACTAACATGTCATATTTATTTCATTTTTTCTTGGTTTTTTCTAAGAGTATGGATGTGTATCCCTACACTCTATTTTTAGATGAGACAATATAAGTACATGATGTGAAAATGAATGATGCAAAATGCATGCTATCTACATGTAATTCTTATGCAACTAGATGACATAAATGAAAATTGTTATGTGTAATGACCCCACCTCCCGGTAACCCCCAATTAAGGGAGACCAAAAGGTCAGAGCCGTTATCCCAATATTCCAGATCAATGGTTTGATAAATAATCAATAATAATTACAAAATAAAATAAAAATTTGCATACCTTTTTTAAAATCTTGGATTTCTAAACTTCTATCCACAACTGGAGTCTATTCTAACTAATCCTCCTTGTACTTTAATTCATATATTCACAATGTATCACTTTACTATTTATCTTATTCAATGTTGTATGTAAAATGCCGAAAAACAAAACGGCGGTCAATATAACAAATTATACTGGTATGTGGGGGGAAACAATAATCGTGCAGTTAACTATAACAACATATTTTAAGCAATTATAGTTTAGCAAGCAAACTTTACATTTTAAACATGACTACTCAATCCATACATACCCTAACCTCTGTGATGTCCCTGCAGTGGACATGGATACTACCTCTCATATGGTAGATCTCATCTGACCCCCCATGATCCTACCTAATAGGTAGATCAATACATAGGATCATAGAGTCGCATGTCACTACCCAAAGGTAGCCCAATCATTGACTCATGATAACCTGATGGTCCTACCTGACAGGTAGACCATGTACTAGATCATCCTTGTCATCATCATCAAATCTATAGAGGAGGACCAGGTTCTGAGCTAGTCATGTACACATAATTATGGTGATAGTCATAGTAACTTTATAATTGCATGAAATAAAAGGCAATCAAGCAGTTATTCCAAACAATCGATAAAACTTCGGGAAGCACCGGGAAACTAAAGTGATTTAGCCATAAGCGTAACCACATACCTGTACTGCTGATTTTTGAAATAGTATCAACCAAGTAGGGAAATCCAATCAAGCAACCAAGTGCAAGAATCCTGAAACATACAATTTCCTTTTATCAAGATCTATCCAAACCAACTTGCTTCTTAGGATTTCTATTCCTTTTTAGTGTTTCACTTGCAATTAGAGTTTTGCCTTTACTTTTAGTACCACAAAACCTAATTAGACAAAACTACTTATAAACCCTAAGTTTCTCATCCTATCTCTCCTAACAGGCTTAGGATCATCATTTAAGAACATATTTCCACATTTTTGAAATAAATATGATCTTCTCTTCTTTTACCCTAAATTAGGGTTTTTAGATACATTATCATTCTCACTTGGTTTAAAACCCTAAAACATGCAATTATTCATCTAAATTAGGTTCAGGCCTATCATTATCATTCAACAAGTTAATATTACTTGAATTAACCTATTAAGCTTCATAGATTCATCCATTAATCTCAATTAGGGTTTCTCACCAAATTTTAATACATTTTCCATCAACTTAACATAATTTTAAAAATAGAAACAAAATTAGGTTCCCAAACTATTTTTATCTTGTTCCTCATATTTTTCTGATCAACTTTCATATATTAAGTTTTGTCATTAGAGTTTCCTAGTAATTTCTATGAATTTTACAAGGAAAACATATTTTTGGGAATATTTGTGCAGAGAGGGCGATTTACCAAAAATATGGGGCCAGTCAATTGTAATCTCTATCGACTGTAAAAGTCCACTGGGTTGTTGTTGTTCAACCTTCACCGTTTGGCACGTAAGATAGCTGGCCACATATACCGCAATGTCTCTCTTCATTCCTGGACACCAGAAAAACCTTTATAGGTCCTTGAACATCTTGGTAGTTCTCGGGTGCACCGTGTACTTAGAGCCATGAGCCTCTTGCAGGATACGTTCCCTTAGTGGTGAATCCTCAAGAACCCATATAAAATTCTCAAATCTGATCCCTCCATCCACTCCCACTGAGAGACGGGTCTGTGGCTTCTTCATCAAGCCCTTCATCTTGTCGAGTTCCCCACTGACCAACTGTGCTGCTACGATCTTGCCCAACAACTCTGACTGAATCTGTATGTTGGCCAGTTGAACTCGATCCTCTAACTATTGTGGAGTCCACTCTACCAGCTCCTCTAAGCTCTTCCACTGACTGGACAAAATAGCTGCACACTTGAGTTGTTTCTGACTCAAAGCATCAGCTACAACATTTGCCTTACCAGGATGATAGGCGATGGTGAAGTAGTAATCCTTCATGTACTCCATCCATCGTTGTTGTCGTAGGTTCAAGTCTCTCTGTGTCAGGAGGAACTTCAAACTATTATGGTCGGTGAGGATTTCGAAGGTAGCACTGTACATGTAATGCCACCATATCTTCAACGCATGGATGATAACATCCAGCTCTAAGTCATGCGTCAGGTAATTCACCTCGTTGGGCTTGATTTGTTGTGAAGCATATGCAACCACATGCCGATTCTGTTCCAACACACAACCAAGTCCCATCTTTGAAGCGTCGGTGAATATAATAAAACTCTCATTTCCAGAAGGTAGGGTCAACACTAGGGTAGTGGTCAACTTCTCCTTTAGCTCCTGGAAATGAGCCTCACATACATCAGATCACATGAACTTCACATCCTTCTGAGTCAACATGGTCAACGGCAAGGCGGTCTTCGAGAAATCCTTGATGAAGCATCGATAGTATCCAGCCAACCCCAAGAATCTACGAATCTTGGAGGGGTTCTTCGGTGTAGGCTAGTCTCGAACTGCTGACACTTTGGCTGGATCTACGACGATTGTTCCTCCTGAAATGATGTGTCCGAGAAACATGACTTGGTCTATCTAAAACTCGCATTTCGAGTACTTTTCGTAATACTTCTGCTTTCTCAAGATATCAAGGACTTTACCCAGATGGTCATGATATTGGGCTAGGTCATCAGAGTACACCAAGATGTCGTCTATGAACACTATTATAAAGGAATCAAGGAAAGGTTGGAACACACTGTTCATAAGGTTCATAAAGACGTTGGGTGCATTGGACAACCCAAACGGCATGACCACAAACTCATAATGGCCATATCAGGTTCGAAAAGATATTTTAGGTATATCCTCACTTCTCACTCACACCTGGTGGTATCTTGACCTCAAACCAATTTGGAAAAGACTCTAGCAGATTTGAGTTGGTCAAACAAGTCATCTATCCTGGGTAAAGCGTACTTGTTCTTAATGGTCAACTGGTTGATCATTCAGTAATCAATACCCATTCATAGTGATTTGTCCTTCTTCTTTACAAAGAGGACTGGTTCTCCCCATGGTGATGTATTGGGCTGGATAAAACCTTTATCTAACAACTCTTGCAACTGGGTTTTCAACTTGAGCAACTCGGTAGGGGACATTCTATAGGGTGACTTAGATATAGGGTTAGTTCTGGGAGCTAACTCAATGGAGAAATCCACCTCTCTCTCTCAGGGTGAATCCCTAGTAGATCATATGGAAATATGTTTGCATACTCCCAAACCACCTCTATCTCCTCTAAGGGTCACACCCGGGTCTCAGGTTTGGGAACTATGGCTAGGTATGCTTGGCGACCTTTGGATATCATCTACTCAGCCTTCAAGGCTGACACATAAAGGCTGGTATTTGCATCTCTCCATCCTCGAATGGTGAAGTGTGGATGGCCAGGCTTCCTAATAAGAATCTTCTTCTCTCTACAGTCAATATGAGCTCTATAGGTGTACAACCAATCCATACCAATGATTACATAAAAATCATTCATATTGAGGAGGATGAAGTCAGTGGGAAGTTCATGGTTCATATACTTAACTGGCAAGATAGGGGTTTTTAAAAGAGATGTATATATGCGACCACTCGGGGTTGTGACATCCAAAACATAACCTAAATCCTTGATGTCCAAACAAATCATAGTTTCCAGATTCCCTGAAATAAAAGTATTAGTAGAACCAAAATAAAAAAGAGCTTTTACATTTTGTCCCATGACTTCAAGCATGCCTACATAGTTCATACCATATCAAATAACTATAACATGATCTACTAAACTGAAATGAAAACTCTATGGGTTATTACCCTCAATCAACCTATTAGCATTCGCCTGGGCTTCTTCATTGTCAATAGCAAAAACTCGAGCTTGACTTCTTTCTCCAATAGGAAGGGTTACAACTACATGTGGGGTTACCACAGGTGGGGCTGCTACTAGTCCTGGTCCTCTTGGGTCTAGCAGAGGAAAAGAAGCTTGGAGATGTCCCTCTTGTTGACAATGGTAGCATGTCTTCTTCTTGTAGCGGCACTCACCTGGATGCCACTTTCTACAGGTGCGACATTTAGGTTGGTAGTTCTAGTAACAAGGTTTTCCTTTTCCTCCATGCTTTCCCTTGTTGTGATTACACCCTTGTCCTTTCTTGTGGTCATTCTTCTACCCCTGAGTTCCTTTAGTGAAACCCAGATATCCTTTGGAGGGGTTCTAAGAAGGCATCACAGTCCTCTCCATGTCTAAGGTGGTGTTGTAGGCTTCAATGAAGGTTTTTGGTTTACTTGCCACCACATGGGGCTTAATGGCAGGATGAAAATGTTCTATGAAATGGTCCACCCTTCTTTCCTCATCCAACATGTGCCCAAAGCATTCCGGGATGCAGAACTTGTGACCAAAGTCCACAATAGATGAGTGACCCTGAGTCATGTTGGTGAACTCTCTTTCCTTCTCCTTCTTATCTGAGACGGGGATGAATCTGGCGGTGAAGATAGTCTTGAAGTCGGTCCACACCATTAGTTCTTCACTTAAATCTCATCCCATGATGTGGTTTTCCAACCATATCTTGGCTGATCCTTCCAAGAGGTGAGTAGAGAAAAGAACTTTATTGTTTAGTTTTACCTCAAGCATGTGTAACCCATTCTCAACTGCCAGCAGCCAAGCCTTTGTTTTGTCGACCACTTATATCTTATCCTCTCCCCAGAATCTCTCGATGTTCAACTTGATGAAGTCCATGATGGTGACTTTGAGTCGGGGATGAACGGACAGTGGTTCACCATTCTCGTCTCTAGCTATGTCCCTGAGGTCCAAAGCGTTGATGGCCTCAGTCAGCCTCTTCTGCTATTCCATCCATAAGGTGTTAGGGGTATGAACCACCATTGTCAGTTATGGACCACCAGATTGGTCCTCCTCCACTCTGGCCTCGTCCTCAAACATAGGTTCCTCTTCATGTCCCATCTCGAGGTTGTCAAAGGGCATCGATTCAGGATCGGGGACTTCACCTATAGCTCCCTCAGGTCTCTTCCTCTTCTTCGAGGATTCACCACCATGGTCACTCTTCCTCTTCTCGGAAGACCCCTTTCCCCTACTGGAAGGCCCACCACCATTCATGGCCTCAGGGATAGCAACGGTCTTCACTCAAGCCATCTACATAAGCATACAAATAGACCTTTAGTCTATGTTTAAACTAATTATACTTATGTCGATGACATCTTATTTGTGTATCGTTTATTAATTTGATGGAGGATTCCTTAAACCTTATAATACTTACCCATACCTCAGGAGGGTGGGAAAGAGAGAGAAAACCCTAAACCTTAGAATCCTTAATTGAATTAGGGTTGAGAAGGGATGAAAAAGATAAGAGATTCCTAAAGGTATCTTATTTTGAGTCAGAACCTAAGACATTGGACAAGCAGTCACACTGCATCCGGGAGTCATCCTGACTGACTAGTGGGGAAGAGGAAAATATTGCTAGCCCCTGGACCATGATCCTTTTCTAAACACCTCTGTCTTTCGGAAAATCCTCTAATAACTCCCTCGGTTCTACAGAGTTTGTAAAATTTAATAATTATTAAGGATTAAATGATGAACCAAGGCTCTGATACCAAATGTAATGACCCCACCTCCCGATAACCCCCAATTAAGGGAGACCAAAAGGTTAGTGACGTTATCACAATTTTCTGGATCAATGGTTTGACAAATAATCAATAATAATTACTAAATTCTACCAAAACTATACTGAAAAGTTGGAATAAAATAAAACTTTGTGTACCTTTTTAATATCTTGAATTTCTAAACTTCTATCCACAACTGGAGTCTATTCTAACTAATCATCCTTGTACTTTAATTCATATATTCACAATGTGTCACTTTACTGTTTGTCTTTTTCAATGTAGTAACTAAAATGCCGACAAACAAAACGGTGGCTAGTATAATGAATTATACTGGTATGTGGGGGGAAACAATAATCGTGCAGTTAACTATAACAACATATTGCAAGAAATTATGGTTTAGCAAGCAAACTTTACGTTTTAAAAATGACTACTCAATCCATACATACCCTAACCTCTGTGTTGTCCCTGTAGTGGACATGTATATAACCTCTCATATGGTAGATCTCATATGACCCCCATGATCCTACCTAATAGGTATATCAATACATAGGGTCGTAGAGTCGCATGGTACTACCCAAAGGTAGCCCAATCACTGACTCATGATAACCTAATGGTCCTACCTCATAGGTAGACCATGCACTAGGTCATCCTTTTCATCATCATCAAAGCTACAGAGGAGGACCAGGATCTGAGCTAGTCGCGTACACCAAATTATGGTGATAGTCATAGTCACTTTATAATTGCATGAAATAAAAGGCAATCAAGCACTTATTCCAAGCAATCGATAAAACTTCGGGAATCACCGGGAAACTAAAATGATTTAGCCATAAGCGTAACCACATACCTGTACTGCTAATTTTTGATATAGAATCAACCAAGTAGGGAAATCTATTCAAGTTAGCAAGTACAATAATCTTGAAACATACAATTTCCTTTTATCAAGATCTATCCAAACCAACTTGTTTCTTAGGATTTCTATTCCTTTTTAGGGTTTCTACCCCTTTTTTGGGTTTCACTTGCAATTAGGGTTTTGCCTTTACTTTTAGTACCACAAACCCTAATTCGAAAAAACTACTTATAAACCCTAAGTTTCTCATCCTATCTCTCCTTATAGGCTTAGGATCATCATTTAACAACATATTTCCATATTTTCGAAATAAATATGATATTATCTTCTTTTACCTTAAATTAGGGTTTCTAGATGCATTATCATTCACACTTGGTTTAAAACCCTAAAACATGCAATTATTCATCTAAATTAGGTTCAAGCCTATGATTATCATTCAACAGGTTAATATTACTTGAATTAACCTATTAAGCTTCATAGATTCATCCATTGATCTCAATTAGGGTTTCTAACCAAATTTCAATACATTTTCCATCAACTTAACATAATTTTGAGAATAGAAAACAAAATTAGGTTCTTAAACCATTTTTAGCTTGTTCCTCAAATTTTTCTGATCAACTTTCATATATTAGGTTTCATCATTAGAGTTTCTTAGTAATTTCTACGAATTTTACAAGGAAAACATATTTTCTGAAATATTTGAGCAGAGAGGGCGATTTACCAAAAATTTGGGGCCGCTCGATCAGTAGTCCACTGGTCCGCCCTTTGGATCCGACACTCCGCGTCACATTCCTCCACTCACGAGGTAACTTAGCCGATCGGGCCTGGGACCGTTGGATCTCTTCACCAGACCACGGTGGACATCGATCGGACGTTGTTTGCTCCTCGTCTTCTTTCTTTCCTGACACTCGAGTCGTGGCAGCACTGAGGCAGAGTCCTTTCCAGAGAGGGATCAATCGAGGGGTAGAGAGGGAGCTAGGACTCGAGAGGTAGTCATTTGGGATCGTGATGATGTGAGGAATTGAGAGGGGGTCCATTTATAGGATTTGTGGGCTCCATTAGGGTTTCCCTACCCTCGCCGCCGCCTGTCCCTCAGCCCGATTGGGCTTTTCCTCTAGAAACCTCAGAACACCCTAAGAATAGGGTCGGTTGTGCATGGAATCGCTTCCCAAAGACCCTCATGGTCTTGGATTCGTGGTAGGTGGGAAGCAATTCGAGGAAACAACATTGGGAAATCTTAGTTTCCCTCTCCCTTTCCTTCTCTGACTTGAGGTGGGCGATGGACAACCACCATTGGATCTGTGATCCTCTGGATAATGTGGGGCATCCAATGGTTTTCATCGCTCCCTTATTTCTAATTTCTTAAAAACAAGGGAAAAAGGGTATTAAACAATGAAATCTGATGAAAATCATATCTCTCTCCTTGTTTATTATTTTCACTCAAATTTTAGAGGAAACTCTGTCTTGGCATTATCTACTAGTATATTAAATTTGAAACCCAAATTCCAAATGAAAAGGGTGTTTCCTTCATTTGCAAGTTATTCATTAATAAAACCAAATTAATTGATATTTCCTCTTTCTTTTGTCATTATCTTATCATCTTGGATTTCTTGGACCTCAAGGAACCCTAAAGGCACAAAATCCCATCTTGGGAAATATTCCTTTGCCTTTTTCCTTATTCTTTTCTCTCTTTCTTACTTATTCCTTTTATTAAATAAATTCTATTTTTTTCTTTTATCTTTCTTTTTCTTGTAATTGGGATCAATAGCCAATAAAACCCACTAAGCAACCAAACAAGGCTATTGTAAACGAAATTCATCCAATACAAACAAATAAATCAACCTTTGATTTCATTTATCATTAAAAGGAGATTTACAAATCTCATTACATAGTTTAGGAAAAATGAGGTTATAACATTATGCATTTTTTTTTCATTTTGTAACTTATGTAATAAAAGAGAAACTAACTATCATGTAACCTATCATGCCCTGCAATGCAACCAAAAGAAAATAATCTGGATTACTTGATCATCTTAAGGTGGTGGATCAAAGTTATTGGAAAATGGATGGAATCACATAATTAAGAGACAATACCTTTGATGAACTATGATATGTCCCTCTCTAATGACCTATGTACATGGTAACCTTAGGATTTCTTTCTTAAATTTCTATTTAAGATCACGTTAATTGTTTGATCAATTTAGACTCAAACCCCATATTCATCCACATTACATGAATAATTAAGATGCCCATTCATATCAAATGTCCTTAATCTGACTAGCCCATACTCTTCCTCTAGGTGGTGTAACTCAAGAAATTTCCAACTAAGACATTATTTTTTTCATTTTAATTTCTATTGCAAAAACCCATAAGCACATGACAATGACAAGAATCATGAAGTAAGCTCCACTTATACACTATATAGATTGTTGATCCAACAACTTGGAAAAATGAAAGCTAAAAAGCAAATAATGACTAAAAGAAATATAAAAACTAAGGGATAGAGTTGTTCCAACACCCCCCTAAGCTTGAACTTAACTATGTCCACATAGTCAAAATCAAACTTAAGAGGTGGAATAGTGGTACTAGATCAAAAGGGTGGTGGTGAAGGTTGTGGCATGGTAGGATCGTGTGGGTAGAAGGTTCTTTGAAATGATGGGGGTTGCTGAGATATCTGGCCCTCATGTGTTGGTAGTACCAAGTCTTTGAATATTCTCTATAGTTTTGAGCATTATCTTGGTATTTTGAACCTGGAGCATTGTTGGACGTCAATACTACCAAGTTTGGAGTCAGTACTATGGAGTCCTCATCAGTTAACTCAACCCCTCTTCTGCAAACTGTCGATGCTACTGAGCTTGTGGTCGGTAAAACCATGTTCCTTTGAATTTTTATTTTCCGCCCTATGATGTCATTGGTACTACCAACTTTGTGTTGGTAGTACTAAATTATCATCATCCTACACACCACATAAGAATGATCAAGGAACCTTTTTTCATAAAAACTAATAAAATGAAAATTAAAGCTATAAAACTACAAAACTCTAATGTAAAGAATAAAAGGATGGTTGGTTTTTTTCCCATCAAGCGCCCTAGTTTTACGTCATAGACACAACAAGATGAGTTTTTTTAGACTGGGTTGTCACGGGATGGTGGTGAACAATCATGTAGTAGTATGAAACTCCACTCTATCATCATCTACCTAAGTATCAAGAATCCTCTACCAGTGGCAGTGATCATGTTGGTCGTATCCTGGAATGACCTTCGTCACAACATCTCTGATCCTCAAATCTGAGGCATATCCATGACCACAAAATCGACATGATAGATGAATTTGTCGAATTTGACTACAATCTTTTCATATCCCATACGGCCTCACAATTGATATGTCTACCAGTTCGAATGTCATGGATGTCAAACCCAACTTTTGGAAAGTAGCAAGAGGAATGAGATATATTCTCACCACAGAATCTCACTATGCTTGTTGGAAATGTTGATTTCCTTTAGAACAAGGGATGTAGAAGCATCCTGGATCTTTTCTTTTCCTCGATAGTCCTCCCTAGATTATGGAACTCACTACTTCATCAACACACAAGACATTTATATCTTTGACCCAACTTTTGTTGTTGATGATATACTTCAAGAATCTTCCATACACAGGAATTTGTTTAGTTACCTCCAAGAGTGGGATATTTATGTGGATCTTCCTGAAGATGTCTAGGAACTTCTTAAATTGTCCTTCCTCTTTTATCAGTTGTAGATTATCTAGGAATGGAACAAGTGGCTTCTCTAAACACCTGTGTGATGGAATATATGGCACATTAGGGATATCTTCACCTAAGCTTATTTCAACGCCACCTTCTGGGACAGAATTTGGCACATATCCCATCGATGGAATGGCATGTGGATGCTTCTTCTTCCACCAAGGAGTAACACATTCATTTTTTCTTGTTGGAAAGGGACCTTTTTTGGGACTGGAGGTGGTGACATAGTTGTAGTGGAACTATGAAATTCTTTATCTTTCACAACAGGTGAAGATGTTCTATACTCGACAATTTTCATTGACCATGTATCAATTGAGGAGCATGTGTGAGTATATTGCACTAGCGTATTGCATCCCATTGGTTTTCCATATAGACTGCGGGTATATGGAACTTTTGGCACATATACCCAATCTGGTTTTGAAATGTGTTTCTTGGGTGACTCCTCAGCATGATGATGTGGCTCCTTAACAATAGAGATAAACTTCACTTGATGATGCTGATGAGTTGTCTCTATATTTATAGAAAATCCTTGTGGAATGGGTTTGTTCAAGGAGGCTACTTCCGCTACTATATGTGAAATTTGATTTTCAATGTTGCAAATTTGTGCTCCCTGATCATGTAGTTCCCTCTGTGTCTCACCAATTAGCACTTCATTCTGAATCACCATCTTGCCTAGCATGTCCTCAATGTGGTCTATCTTACTAGGGCCCCTCTCCAGTTGTTGTGCATTGCCTTGGTGTTGCTTGTCCTATTGTTCTTGAGATAGGTCCTACTCAATTATTGGGATCCTTCCTAGAAAATTTAGGATCTTGCCTCCAAGAGTGGTTATTGCCCCAGTAATTTTGCTTCCGCATAATCCTGTACTCTTCTTCCTCTCCTCTAGAGGAATTTCCATCCTTCTACAATGGCTTCTTGGCTATGAGGTCAAGCTTTTCATTCAATGTTGTGATGACCTTAGACTCTCCAAAACTTTTAATCATTGTTGTACATTCTCTTTCTTCTCCCCAGGACTAATTTTTAGCCATATTATGTAGGATTTCATGACACCTAGATGGCTTGTTGTTGAGAAAGAATCCTATTCTTGTGCTATCAAGTGTACTCCTCTCCCCTTGATGCATCCCACAATAAAAAATCTTTTCTTGACCATACAAATCTATCCCTTGATGAGGGACCTTCCTCAGAATGTTCTACAAACTCTCCCATGCTTCATAGTAGGATTCTTATGCCTGGTATTTGAAGTTGTATATTTTTCTGACCAGCTTGTTTGCCTTCTCAGGTAGGAAGTAATGCTCAATCAAAGCATCTATCATCCCCTTCCATGTTTCTATCGACTCATGCAGGAGATTGTAGAACCACGACTTACCGTTATCTATAAGTGATGATGGGAAGAGATTTAGATATATCATGGTTGTCGACACTATCTTTACCATGTCACAACTTTCAACAAAATTGTTAATATGCGTCATTGGGTCCTCAGTGTCGTAGCCATGAAACACATGTGACTTCACCAGTGCCACCAAGCTTGGATCTATGTTGTAGTTGTCAACATTTATTGCTCATCTTTTTATTGTCCCTAGCTGAGCTATGAGGAAGACACCTTGATGTTCTCCCATAGAGTCTATTCTTCTATTGGGTTTTCTGTCTCTTCTTTCTCTAGTTGTGTTACTGGAGGTGGTGGAGAATGAACTTCTTAGTTGAAGCTCCTAACTCTCGTGCCCTATGAAAAATTTCCTCCTAATCTTCTATGGATGGAGTAGACTCTTCATAATCTTTGGTTCAAGTATGAACCGTGAACTAGTATATAAAACTTAAAAATGATGTGAGAATAGATACAAATGACTGAATAAATGATATTTGAAATTTAGCCTAGAAAAAATAAAAATAAAAATAAAAGGTGTGGCCTAGAATGACTGATTACAACACTCGTAGTGCTAGAGTTGTCGTTTCCCTGACAACGGCGCTAAAAACATGACACGCATAAACTACATGGTAAACACACATATATGTATCAATGTAATATAGGCCTTAAGAGACCCGTATGTCGAACTTAGGGAAACGTTCTCCAGATACTACTACTAATTGTAATGTGATCAGCTAGGCTGATGAAAATTTTGATTGAAGGTTTAATTATCTAAGATGTAGAAAATAAATCTAAGATTACTAGTTTTTTTATCTCAAATGGAGTGAATTCATTATGATTACAGTTTCACCACGACTAACATTGCAATTAAAATCATATCATTAACAAATATAGCTCATAACTCTAGACAAAGAGACATGTAGCAAGAATTACCCGCTCTCAGGGTGTAATTCATTACCCAATTTTATAACAATACCACTCTTGTAGAAATTGTGTTATTAGTTAGGTACATTACTACAAACTCTGGGTAATCTATTCACATTCATAAGTCTCTTTTCTCAAGGTGCGTTATAAAACCTGTAATTCTATGATTTTTCAACCCCTAATCCCTCTTTCGAAGCAATTAATGGTCTAATTAACTACCTATGATGATATGGGTAGTTTGTTATACTATCATATAATTATGTCCACAAATTAAGAGAAACATGTATATTAATACATAAAAGTCAATGATAATGCAGAACTAGGCTAAACATGGGTCCTAAGGAATAAGGGGTTTAGCCCAACATGATTTCCATTATCAAATATATGAGAGAGAAGAAGAAAAACATGGGGAACATTAGAGAACTAAAAGAACCCCTAAAGAAGATGGTCTAGATGATCCCCTCTGAAAAACATGATGACTTCCTTCCTTCCAGCTACAAATCCATCCATTGGAGGAGCCCAAATCTCTCAGAATGTGGTCTTCTTCTCCCCTTTTTCCTCTTGTTACTCTTGGTTGTTGTACAATGGAATAGACTAAGATAATTAAGCTTGGCCGAACTCCCCCCAAGTCATAGAAGTGACTTAGGGTGTCATTCATTTCCAATCATTGGATTAAAGACAACTTTTAGATCTGCCCAATCCCGTCATGTCGGTACTGTTGACGCCTTCGATAGTTGTGGCCGCTTGCACAAACGTCGATACTACCGAGTTGATGTCGATAGTATCAAGATTCTTTGAGATTTCTGAATCCATGTTGTGATGTTGTTGGTAGTATTGACTTCTTTTAGTATTATCGACTCTGCTTGATTCAACATGTCCTATCTAAGCAAGTGTCGGTACCACCAACAACAAAGTCAGTAGTACCGAGTTGTGTAGTTTTTTATAAATTTACCTAAAATTCACAAAAAAATGAACATAAGCTCTCAAATAATAATAAATCATTCATGAAAATTAAAACACATTTATTTGATCAAATTCAGTGTCACATGCTAATGATAATAAATAATGCCCAAATAATATTAAAATGAACAATAAGTGCACAAAAATCAATAATAAATAGCTTGTGAAAATGGCAATTATCTGGTGTATCAATCGCCCAAACTCACCAATCTTTGTCCAATTAAACTAGAAATTTTGATTCCAAATCATACAAGGAAAATTTCCCTTGCTTGATTCAGTAGCTTGAAAATTTTTCAAATTTCCTGAGTCAGTACTTTGTCTAAGTGCCAGTCAGTCAATTGATTAACAACCAATCACTTCACTGAACTAATATATCCAGTCAATCGACTGGCTTACCCAGTTAACTTACATGGTAGGAAAATGACTTATACATGATTAAGAACCATTCTAATCTTATTTTTCATTCCAAACTTCAATTTTTAGTTCCCCATTATGATGGTAGTGATGATCACAACCTCATAAATAAGTATTTTGTGTCTCAAAATCAATCATTGTGACTCAAGTTATTGATAAAAATTGATAACAACTTGAATCTATAAAGTGACCAACAGTACCATGACTATAATCACTCTATAATAGATATTCAAATTGAAACTGAGGTGTGTAGTTTCCATCCTCTTTACATTAGACCTATATTTCTTGAATTAGAGCAGACTATAAATATTGTGTGATCTCAATATCATATGTTGACTCATATGATAGTTGTTATGCATTTCATAGTATCACTTATTGTGTGATCAAGATATCACTCCAATGGAGAGACAAACTCCATCTACATTACATATAATAATACACAAGTATTAAAGTGCACCCAATCACCACATGTGTGACAACCTTATTCAGAGTCACATCAGGCTAGTGTTAAGTACATAGAACAACATGTGACTATCATAGTGACTTTACGTCTATGGATCACAGTCCCCACAATCACAATGGTATGCGACTCTGACTTTCCATGACATGGATACTATGTGTCATTCTCAAACTGGGTCTATCCAGTATATCTTGTTCTAAAAAAAATACCCAAGTAGTTGAGTTGATACGCACTATCATGACTAAAGATACAGAGTCATCACTCAACATACACACTAGCCTTATGTAGTGTTATTTTTCAATAAAATCCACAATAAAAATTGACTAGGAAGACAAAAATAATGAATACTCTTGAGTATACATATGATATGATGTTTTGGTCCTCAACCTAGACCCTAGTTTGTCTAGTCAAAGCATTCTTATGGCATTATTACATTCATTCATGATTTCAAAACTAAAACTACCATATTTAGTGAAATTTCCTTTATTAATAATCAAATTATATACAATGTATTTGTCCTATGTCTTGAATGCTTGAGTCAAGCAATTAAAGATCTTGTTCAGAAGAAGAAATGGACCCCTGTCCGATTATACAAGGACGGCCCCAAGATTTCCCATCTTAGCTTCACTGACGACTTGTTCCTATTTGCAAAGGCAGATATATCTGAAATGAAGATGATTCTGGACTGTTTCAAAATTTTCGGAGAGGTTTCTGGACAGTCTGTCTCGGTTAGTAAATCAAGTATCCACTTATCTAAGAGAGTGCTTCCTAATCTTTGATGAAGAATCTGCAATTTCAGTGGTTTCACGGAATCCGTTAACATGGGTAAGTACATTGGAGTCCCAATCATTCACGGAAGGGTCACGTACGAATCATACAGACAGATACTAAACAAAATTTCCGCCAATATCAACTCGTGGTCTTCCCGCACTCTCAGTCTATCTGGAAGAGTTTGCTTAGCAAAGTCCACACTAGCTGCCATCCCGAGCTACGTAATGCAGACCTCGATACCACCAATGAAAATATGTGATCGTATCGACAGTTCCATTCATTCCTTCATCTGGGGAGGCAGTCATAAGCAACACCCTATCTCCCTTGTGGCGTGGAACAAGCTTACCTACGAGAAGAAGCATGACGGCTTGGGTCTAAGGTAGATGAGGGAACTAAACCAAGCATGGATCGTTAAGAACGTCTGCGAGTTAAGCACAAACAGAAGGACTTTCTGGTGTGAAGGGCTCCGGCCAAAGTATGCAGCCTACAAGGATGGTTCTAAACCAGAAATTTCCAGACTTGGTTGTGCATTCTTGCATCACAAATCTTTCATCCACGAAAACTCTATCGTGATTCTGGTTAACAACAAAGACACGAATGTATGGACAGATAAGTGGTGGGACAACCATCGCGTGCTAAAGGATCTGGTCATCAAACCAATTCCAGTAGAGCTGGAGGACCTCAAAGTTGCAAGTCTAATTAATTTTGAAAACACTTGGGATAAGGAGTTCTAGGAGGAATGGTTATCGCCGGACATAGTGAAAAAGGTGACCAGCACCACTTTACCTTTAAATAGTGACATAGACGATATTTGAGCCTGGTGTCATACTGACTCAGGTCATTTTACTACTGGTAGTGCCTACGAGATTCTGAGGAAAGGGAAAGACATCATATCCAATGGTAAGTGGAAGGTCATTTGGAAGGCTAACATTGCAATGAAGCTGAGATATTTCATGTGGCTGGTTGGTCACGAGGCAATTTTAACCAATTGCAGAAGGGCTGCGAGAAACATGACATTTGATAAAACCTGTCCTCTATGTGGACGAGAGGACGAAACCACTCAACATGCTCTCAGGGACTGTACACACGCATCACAAATCTGGAGGGAGGTCCTAGATGTGGGAACTTGGAGCAGTTTCTTCAGAGAAATGAATATTTGGAACTAGATTGCTAATAATTTATTGGCAATTAGACCTCATGATATTCTCTTTGTAGGAGGTTGCTGGTAGATACGTAGGAATCAGAACTCACAAGTTTTTTAGAATGAGAGGAAGACCGTGAATCACGTCAAATCAATCATCAAGAAGGACGTATCCATCCATCTCCAGGCTTGGACACATGCTAACACATCTCAGAAATTTAAATCTACTGAAGTGAAGTGGAGAAAGCCTATGCAGAACTCTTTGAAGCTCAATACGGACGCAACCTTCAATGCACATACCCTTCAATCTTCTCTTGCTGTTGTATGTCGCAACAGTAATGGAAGCTGGCGAGGAGGATGGGGCAAGATAACCATGGCCAGAACTGCTCTAGAGGCTGAGGCTCAAGCCATTGCCCTTGCTTCGGAGGTGGGATTGACATTTGAGGGCAGCGGGCTTTGTGTTGTGTCAGATTTAAAGAATGTTATCAAGGCATTGAAGAACAATACGTCAGATAACCCTATGTTGGCTAGATGGTTAGCAGCTATCAAAGAGAATTGGAAACCTGACTGGTCTTGTTCACATGTTAGAAGAGAAGGTAATAAGGCAGCAGATCGGTTAGCTAAGATTCACCTCAAAAACACTGGAGGTTTTTATTTCTATAGAATCCCCCCATTGGTTCTTGTTGATGTAATCAACTTAGATGCTTGTAATGGTAGTAGTACGACCAGATTTAATTCTATCATTAGTTTGGATGATTGTATTGTTCCTGCTGATATTGCTCGCTTGAGAGGGGCGAGATAAATAGAAGATTTGGTCACTAAAAAAAAGTATATATAATGTGTCCATGTTACAATCATCAAATGATGTCTCTTAGGGCATACAACAAACAAGTTCAACCAACACACATTATTATTTGGCATGAATCCTTTTGTATTTCACCCTTCATATGAATACTGGACTTTAACTGGAAAAAATTCTTATTTTGGGATATATATTCCATCAAAATTGGATCTCGATGCATCCATATTTATAGATTAAATGAAGTTATACTATGTATACTAATTTCTATTTCTATGAATATATTAGACTTTATAGTTTAGTTTATGTCTTCATATATAATTTTTTGTTATTAACCACATCAGAATTTTGCCAACAAATGAAATATAAAAAGCAAAGCCTACACTTGGGATATGATCAGGAAATTGTTCTTTTCATCTAATGTTGAAAACAATGGACCTAACATGTTCCTTAAACCTTATTCTTCATTGGATATATTAGTTTCCCTCCTCCTAAATCATAATACTACTAGATAAGTGGCCATACATTTCTTTGGTAAATTTTGTATGGATCAACATCCCTTTTATGTCAATTACACACCCAAGAAGATTTATAACTCTAATATATGTTTATGAATTGAAATTAAAATTAAAATGAATTGTTTTTGTTTAAAGACTCTTTATTAGAAAATTATCACCCACAATCCATATCTAAAATAGTGGTTGTCTGAAACACGAACATTATAACTTACTATTTTTTACTATCTAAATAATTTACATAGTATGGCTCATGACTTCTGCACTTTATTTTTGGAATGACTAATTTTTTTAAAATGGAACAATATTACTCTTCTATGATTCACAAGGCATGTCTCGTGGTTTCATAGTCATATCATAAAGAATTGACAAATTTAGAAGCATCTATATCCAATGCTCATATGAATAGAATGAACTTCATGTTCTTAGTTTATGTTTCTTGATGAACTATTTACCTATTGGTTATGTATATAATATATATCTTTGTAAAAAAAACTATCCAAGAAGTGACTTAACTTTCTCTATTAAAAGGTTGATAGATTAGTTTTCTTGTTGGTTTCTCATAGTATCATCCTTAACTAACATGGCTCTACATTTATTCTTAACGCCATTCACTTGGGAGAGTTATCTTTCCTCTATTTCTATAATATGATCCATCATGTGTGTGTATTCATTTCCAGTTATCTAAAATGCAAGATCTTGTGTACATATCGACTACATCTAGTCGCACATTGATTTTGTTAGCTTCCTTATTTTTTCCCATATCTATGGAATAAGTTGATATAATTGTAGTGCATTAATATCATATAACTCCACCACTTTAGTTGTACTTATTCATGTAGGGAAACATGGCGAAAAAGATGGCAGAAAAAAACAAAATAATGTCATATTCCCATAAGCCAATTGATCGCATCAATAAATATGAATGGGAAGGAAGGTAGAAAGGCATATACCTAGTCTTAGAGCACTTCCGGTGACAATCCTTACTACAATGTGCTTCTTTATCAAACATCACTCAAATTTTGTTGACGATGACCTCCTGGTGTAGCAACATAGACAGCGATTGACTATGTCCTCCTATCATGAAGGGAATGACCTTCTCACCTCTATGTAGTCCTTGGGGACCACCGATAACTCGTGTCCTTATTTCCAAGATTGTCAGGAAGGAGTTTTCCCTCGTGTTGTCAATGACTTTCTCCTCTTTGGCTATCTCTCCCCTTTACAGGTAAGATGCCCTTGGCTCTTACATTACAACGATGTTGAGATTTGGAGACTTGGCCTGAGAACCTTCACCACCACTCTTTTATAGGGTTGGATGGGCTAGGGTTTCTAGAAACCCTAGGACATGATGGGATGAATTTCATCAATTTTCAACTATTGCATCACCAGTCAGTCGATTGGGCTCATATTCGATGGATTGGCACTCCAATAATTGATTGCAAAATCTAGTCAGTTGAATAGAATGTCTTCCCATTCACAAATATAATGGATTTTAATGAGAAGATTAATACACATCATGACATACACCTCAATTCCTTAATCTAGTCTTAGTGATCCTCCATTCATTTGTTTAGACACTCAATTGGATCGACTCACATTCCCAGTCAATCGATTAGACACTCCAGTAAGCCAATTGACAATCAGTGTTATTTAAGTTGAATATCCAAACACTTTAGCAACAAAGTCAAATCCTATCCATGAGTAAACTCTTATTGTAGGTGCATCCTATGTGCCCCTATAGGTCCCACATTACTTTGGTAGTGAATGTCCACAACTATATTATGAATTCACAAGAAATGAGCAATATATGTTGGTATGTATGCCCTGAGAGTCAATCATGGGATGATTGGTGGGATACATTATGATTGATTTGATAAACATCAACGACAAGATTCCAATTCATTCTGGTTCAGTCAGTTATGAGATAATGTCAGAACAGATTGAATGTCTAAAGAATTGTTTTACTCAATGATGTATGCTTTTAGGTTAAGGACCTAAACGATGAGATCATACGGATGTTAAGAGTATACATTCTTGTTTTGTCCCTAGTCAGATGTCATTGTGGAAGGTTGATAGACAACAATGACACACAAGACTAGATTGTGTGTTGATTGATGACAAAATCTCATTAGTCATGATATTGTGATATCAAACCAAGCACATAGGTACTTGTTAGAGAACAAGTGTATCAGACTAACCCACTGTGACAGTGACACATGGAACCATGACTTGGTAGTCAGAGTCAACTCTCATAGTGATGGTGGTGAGTGTGATTATTTGACCTGAAATCACTTCACTCAACACATGTCGTTGGGTACACTTTGACATCATCAAACATAATCCTGAAATACATATTGTTATAAAGGTGGTGATTGGGTGACTTTGACACATGGGGCTTTTGAGGGGTGAGTGATACATATGGGATTTGTCCCTCCTGAGGGAGTTTGATGTCCATGGCCACTTGATGAGTAGGACTGAGAAAGACATGTGCATGCATGTGTGATTAAATATGTGATATTGATGTCACACATATCTCATCCAGTCTAATCTGAGATCAAGGAAGTGAATAAACGTTGAAAGGATGACTATTCCATGCCTTGAGTTCATTCAGGAAATTAGTGACAAAGGAATTATACATTCACTATAACACCAGTCACAGATTGTAGGATTGAAAGTTGTTCTCCAACTTTCCTTTTCACTTGGGCAGCACTGATGTGCGACTAGGCACCACTCTTTGCTTGTGAAGTCATAAGTGTTATGGACTTTCACTGCCAACTTGAAATGGGCTTGTAGGGTCACACACATATGATTTAACCTAGAAGAGGAGTTTATCCAAGAATGATTTTTAGATTGTTTAATAAATTTGTTTAGTAGTTCAATTAAACATTCAATCAATTGACTTGACTCAGAATCACCAAGTTCAAGTGTTGGACTAACTAATTTGGGTGTCAGATTGATTGAGAACTGCATTGACTGATTTATGCACAACCTGGACTGCCAACTGACCAGTTCAAGCTATTGAACCGATCGGCTCAGGGTCAAGTGAGATGACCAGTTCAAGTGTTGAACCGATCGGTTCAACTGGACCAAACGAGCCAGTTTGGGAAAGTTAGGTTGGTGAGCAAATATTTTCATTTTACTTATACAATTCAATTGGGACAAGTATTGATCTTTGGATTAATTAGAAACAGAAAGAAGAAATTCAATTCGGAACTTCCCTGGGAAGTGAGATGACTGGTTCATGAATGAACCAATCAGTTTAGCTCCCCAAATGACTTGTTCATGAATAGACTGATCAGTTCAGTCTCTAAACGATCAATTTGTTTGTGAAACAACCAGTTCACCTGCCGCAATGTATCAATTCATGGAAATTCTGGACCCTTCTACTCCCGCTTTAGTCCCGCATTGCGTAGGGATGAGAACCCAGACCCTGACCCCTTCTATATAGAGAGGGGTACTGGGGGCTTCTCAGAGAGAACAACTCAGAACATCAGTATCTCTGCAAAGTTGTCCTCTCTGGTTGTGGTAACCGAGAGAGCCCAAGCAAGTGCTACCCGACTAGGGAGGCAGAGTGAGGGAAAGACAACTGTAGGATGACAATTGGTGATGGGAGTGCACGTCAGTGACTAGTATGCTGACAGAAGGGGATTACTCCTTCCAATGTCCTATAGAATAGGACAATTGGAGTTCCTGGTGGTTCATGTGGACTATTACAGAAGCAGGAGATTTCTTTTGCTCAGTGGACAACTGTCAATCCTTCAGTCTGGGTGTGACCAGGAGCTGCATAGACGCCATCCAAGACCGAAGGTGAAGACCGCATTAGCCGCAAGGTAACGTCGCCGAGAAAGCCTTGGGACAAGGTGCGTCTCTAAAAACCATCCTTCCTACCGTATAGATGTTGACGAGATCTCTTTGGGTTTTGGGTTTAGGGAGAAATTTTTTTATTTACACTTCTATCTCTGCATCCTCTAAAACCCAACAATATCTACCATGACTTTACTACTACCTATGTAGTTAGAAAGTTGGACAACAACTTCAAACTATGTATGTCATTAGTGTTATTAGATCATATAGTTCCTTTGTCTCTAATATCAAATATTGAACTTGAGGCATGAAATCATCATCCTCTTGATATTCAATCCATGTTCTTTGAACTAGAACATACTGTATGAGATGCATGTCAGCTCACATGTCACAATTGAGTCACATGAGTATGTCCATATGTTTCTTGATCTTTCTTATCAAGTGTCCAGGATATCAAATCCTATTGGTGGTAAAATATCGTTTACATCGCTCACGGTCAATCTCCATTTGTTACAATGTACCTGAGAAACACCTCTATGAAAACTGTTATTCAAGGTCATGCTGGATGGATTCAATGTTCATTGAACGACATATGATGGGTCTAATGACTGCAGGTCTAAGAACTACTATCACTTTGAGATATTATGGTGACTACCATTCCATGGTTTCCATGTATCACTCTCAATGTGGGTATGTCTGATACACTATTCTCTAACAAGTACCTATGTGTTTGACTTTATATCCCATATCATGACTAATGAGACTTTATCATTAGTCAACACAATTTTTGGTCTTCTGTATTATTGTGATCTATTATGCTTCCGCAACAATATATGACTAGGGACATAACAAGAATGTATGTACTCTTATCATACATATGTTCTCATTGTTCAAATCCTTAGCCTAAAGACATATGTCATTGAGAAAAATCATTCTTTAGACATCTACCATGTTTGTGTCATCATCTCATGACAAGACAAATATGATAGATGGAATTACCTTTATTATTGTTATAAAATCAATTACATGATGTCCTAGTACAATCATCACATGAATGGCTCTCTAGGCATATATATACCAATAGACTCTCACTTGCACTTATAGACAATCACCCATAGATCTTATTCCAAGTTATACTATCATGTTTTCACTATGCAAGTTCTTTTATAGTAGGTTAGCAACATTTGCTTCTAGTTGGTACTTTGCATGTCTTCACATCTCCTCACTATACAATGTCTTGTATGAGATGGAAATTCCATAGTATGCTATATGAATTTTGTAGCCTATCCTCTAGCTCCATTGTTATCAAACTATTTATAATATGTCATGAATGGTTGAAACCTCTCATAAGTTCATCTAAATGAACTTCTTGATCCATACAATATCCTATGTTCTATTCAAAATAGCAAGGTGTTCAGATTCTATTTTAGAATAAGCAACTTTCTCTTTCTCAAAAAAATTCCATCTTAAAATTTTGTATTAAGGTCAAACACAAATTTGGATTGTGATTGTTAATCTTCTTAGTCAGTTTGCAAGCTTGCATTGGTGTAACTTCTTACACTCAACTCTTCCTTATTACCATAAACAACAAACATATCTTTAGTGTTTCTCAAGTACTCAAGGATGATCCTTATGGTAGTGCAATGACCTTCACTAGAATATAACTGATATCCACTCATCATGTCCAATAAATAGGAGACAATGGGATGAGTACATAACATTTCATATGTCATAGATCCAAAAGCACTACATATGGAATCTTACTCATGTGTTCCCATTCTTCACAAGAACTAGGACACTATGCTCTTGAGAGACTATTCCTTAGAACATGGACAAATTTTCTCTCTTTGAATCATGTATGTTGAACCCCTTCAACATCTTACCAATGTATGTGCTCTTACTTAGGTCAAGAAACCTTCTAATATATCTGTGTAGATCTTAATTCCTAAGTTACATGATGTTTTGCTTAAATCCTTCATATAGAAGGTACTTTTCCAGTCAGGTTTTGAACATTTGTAGGATAAGCATGTCATTCCCCATCAATATGTGAAATGTAAATATGCTCCCACTAACCTTTTGTAAACATAGGTTTCATCTTCATTTTGACTAATGTCAAACCCTTTGACTATCTTGTCAAATCAAAGATTCTAGATATGAGATGCATGCTCCAATCCACATGTTGACCTTTGTATCTTATAGACTTTATTTGCATTAATTGAATTTATAAACTATCAGGTTGTATCATGCACACATCCTCTACAATATTCCAAATAAGGAATGTAGTTTTAACATCCATTTGCCAAATATCATAGTCATAATAAGATGCAATGGCAAGAATGATCTTTATGGATTTAACCATTCAACTAGTGAAAGAATTAATCATGTTCAACACCTTAAACTTGTTTGAAACCCTCCACAACTACCCTTATAGGTTTTTATATTATCATACATGTAAGTCTTCTTCTTGAAGACCCACTAATGGTAAGGTATGCCCATAGAGCCAATCATGTGATGATTGACACGACATATACATTAAAGGATTTGATTAATTCTTATAAAGGAAAGCTTCCAATTCATTTTGTTTCATTCAGTTATGAGATAATGAAGAAACACTATGAATGTCTAGAGAATAAAAATTACTCAATGACTTAAGTATTCAAGTTACTACCCTTGTGGATGAGATCATACAGATGTTAAGAGTACATATACATATTCTCATTATGTCCCTGATCAGTTGTTATTGCGAAAGGTTGATAGACAACAATAACACATCCGATCAATGTGAGTTGGTTGATGACTTAATCTCATTAGTCATGATATGGAAATATCAAACCAAGCACACTGATACATGTTAGAGAACAATGTATCTAATAGACCCACCTTTAAAGTGACACATGTTTGTGGAGGTCACAGTCATCTCTCATAGTGACGGTGGTGATTGTGATTCTTAGACTTGGATTCACTACACTCATCACATGTCATTGGGTACGCTTTGACATCATCAAATGCAATCCTAAAACATGGGTTGTTATAAAGGTGATGATTGGGTGACTTTGACACATGGGGAGAGAATTTGAGTGATAGATATGGGATTTGTTCCTCCAACTGGAGTATCATATCCTGGCCACTTGATACGTGAGACTGAGAAATGCATGTGCATGCACATTTGAATTAATATATGATATTGAGGTCACTTTATCTCATACAATATTCTCTTGGTTCAAGGAACATGGATTGAACATTGAGAGTATGACCTTCCATGCCTTGAGTTCATCCTAGATACCAGTGAAAAAGGAATTATACAATCAATGCAACACCTTACGTAGATTGTAGGTTGAAGTTGTCCTCCAACTTTCCATTCACATGGGTAGCACTGATGTGTGATTAGGCACCACTCACTTCTTGTGATGTCATAAGCCAATTATGGACATTCACTACCAATGTGACATGGGAACTATAGGGTCACACACATAGGAACTCATCTAGAAGAGTATTTTTATCTTAAATGACAATTGGATTGATTACTAAAGTGTTTAGGTATTCAATAATGCAACATATTGATTGATTGGATGATTGGTCTACCAAATGACCATCTTGAGTGAGATGGTCATTTGGACATGCCAGATGGGCATCTCAAGTGTTGAGACAACCCTATGGGTTGTCAGGCTAATCAGAGTATGAATTGGCTAAGTTCTTCCCTTGAATAAACTAGCTCATTGTGATTGAACTGATCGACTCATCTTAGATTCACCAGATGGTTGTTTGGGTGAGTAAGATAGGTGCCTCACTTTTGTGAGACAGATCGGTTGGCCGAAATGCATATTTTGGACGTTTCTTGAATAGTTTCGATTGCACAAACTTGGAGTGAAAGTAATTTAATATATGATGTTAATTGGAATCGAAATTGGCAAATTTGTATCCAATTGGGAAACTGCCAAAAAGTAATTTGGAAGTGTATGACAACTGTCTCACACACCAAACAATTGTTTGGGAGTGCCAGATGATCGTTTGGTGTCTCATAGGTTGCAAAAATTCAAGATCTTCTGGTCCCTTCCACTCCCACGCAATGTCGTATAGACTGACCCTAACCTCGCATATAAAAGGAGGGGTACTGGGGATTTTCTAAGATATAACATAGACAACTAAGAATTAATTCCTCTAATATTATCATTCTCTCAGGTTGTGGTAACCAAGAGAGCCTAGGAAAGTCCTACATGATAGGGAGGGATATCAAATGGGAGAGAATAACTGAGAAGTTGTCATTGTGGGAGAGCATGTTGGTGACTAGTACACCAACGGGAGGGAGAACTCCTTCATGTCCGTTCTTGGTGAATGACATGAGTTATAGTTGGTCTGTGTGGACTACTCTAGAGGCAGGAGTCCTTTGTCTGTTGCTTAGAGAGAAAAGTCAACTTGCAGTATGTGGCAAGACCAGAAGAGTCACTGTAGAGGTTGCACATACAGCTAGTCTTGGCGAATACCAGGAGTTGCATAACCACTGTCCAAGAAAAACTTGTCAGCAGTTGCAAAGAAGTGAGTTTTTTCACTGGACTTGCTCTAGGACTAGATATAACTCGCTAAAACCATCCTTCCCAATTCATAGTAGTTGATGGGATCTTTTTATTAAGGGAATATGGATAGATAAAAAATTTGTTTCCACTGCTATACTCTGTTCTCATATTTCCCAATAGTGGTATCAGAGCCACGTCAATTTACTATGTTTTAGGACAATTGATATGATAGGATTTTTGGTTTTATCATTTATTTATTGCATATGATGTGAATATTTAAACTTCTCTCATATGTGTATCCAATCAAAGACCACATAATCTCAAACTAATATATATATAAATATATATATATATATACATATATATATACATATATATATATATGCAATTTCCATGTGTTACCCTAAAAGCAGTTTTTATGGTGGATGTATAGTGTGATTATGGCCTAAACCCTATATTTTTGTGTGGTTGGATTGTTTGGTTCATGTTTAACTCGGTCTACATACCAAGCCTCTACCTACCTCTTTGCAATGTAAAGTTAATACTTTCCTACTTTTGCTCCCCTTGAATGTAACTCGAGGTTTCTCTTATTCAATGTAATAAAGTAACAATATGATAGTTTCTTTTCATGCAATGATGTTAAAGATGTTCATCACCGGTTGAGACGACCAGTTCATGAGATGAGCTGAACATCTGGAGGACCATGGATGACATGATGATGGAACTAGACGACCGCCTAGTGAACCCAACTGACAATTTTGAAGGAGTCTAAACATCAATTAGATAGGAGGCCGGATGACCATCCCATTAGACCCAATTGACCATATGGACGAAGTCCAAACATTGATTGGACTAGAGGACCAACCAATTGTCCAAGAGGCAAGACGACTGGTCCAAGGGTTGAACCGATCTACCTAGATTGGTAAGCATAGGTCTAAACTAACAGTAGGTTGATAGACGTGATGTGATGATTGACCTTATTGGTAGCAATTCCTTGTGGCTCTAAGGATTACAGGTAGACAGGGACATAATCATTGTTTTTTGTTTATATTACATGTTTAAATTGTGGGATATATCATGTATATGATACGTACTATATACATGGTGTCTGGATACAATATATGTATATATATGATATATATAAATCCCTCAATAAAACATAAGTCTAAGATGATTTTTGATAGAAATACATGTGAAAAACTTGTTCGACTAAGCATAGGTTATGCGTTCGCATGGTGCATCATCTACCTTGTGGAAGTGTGATGGTAATGATGTAGGTTCTACCTCAATAGGGTGCATTGTTATTGTATTGGCTATTGGGTTAGGCTTAACTAATGATTCTTAGAGTGTCTAGGCCCAAAAGCATGCAGATGATTATGGCAAGGAGTTGAACTGTGATAACCCGGATTTTTGGGTTTAGATACCCCATATAGAAATTGAAGACAATGAATGATTATTAGATCTAATTGACTTCGATTAAAATGAATAATTTTTATTCACCGACTTGGATACTTATGAGTGCAAGAGGTCGATTTAGTAGTCTTAATAAAATCAAGTAGCCAATTGATGAGCTTTGAGGTATATAGGAATCCAAATGGTTCAATACTAAAATGCATGATGATCAAGATCATAAGATTAATACTATTTCATCAAGGTTGGTGAATATATGATTCATAGTTCAGGTTTACATACTTATTTATTAGACTAATCTAGGAATTTAGTTAAATGAGCAATTGTTGTAATTTACATCTCAAACTTAGTAGTATGAGTCCTTGGGTTATGAGGGACCTATGGTTCAAGTTTCATGTGAATAAGAGGTTTCTACTAGAATATATAAGAGTTTGAATTTATTGATATTTGATTTAAATTTCCTGCCAAACCTTAGTCATCTGGTTATTATATAAGAAATATGAAAGGCTGAAACATTGTTATGTGACGCATAGATGCTCTGGGTTGCGCAAGCTATAGGCCATAGATCTACTTAAGGGCGAGATAATCATGGCCCTAGACAACTGATCCAAAGGTTCACACCGTATCTTCAACCCCCGACGATTTAGGAACAGGTGGAGGATGACTAAGCCCTGCTCCTCTCGAACGGCCACAACTATATTACGACCTCCACGTGATAATGGTTGGGAAATAGATCCACGGTACTCGGGGCTTCTGAACAACCCCTCGCACAACCACTGTGGTAAAGAAATTAGGGAGAACTACACTTCTTTCCCTTTATCGTTCTCCACCTATAGAACTAGCAGAAACCTCATTCTCACTGCACCTTCGTCGGCTGCCTGGATCCAAGGCGAGATATGAAGGGATTTGAGATACAAGAGGTAGTCGTCGGGGTTGCTCATCCCTTCTTGAAGGTGGGTTCGATTCCCTTCCTAGTGTGAAGACCACTCTGTTGTGCACAAAACAGTGGCAAATTCTCTATGTGGCGGCTGTGTGTACAAGGAGAACAAAGTCCCCGATGGCAAGCGCATTCCAGAGAACGTGTTTGGGCGATTAGTGAAGAAGGCCGAGTAGTCCAGGCTTTTGACCTAGGCTAGACCCACTTTGAACCAGCCGCTTCGATGAAGAATCAAGCGGCTCATGTATGACCCAACAGTAGACCAGAGTTCTTCCACAGGAGCTACATGGCACCGATCCAACGCCCAACACTAAGACTCTGATGGCCGATGAAATTGCAAAAAATGTAAATACCTCTTTTATTGTACAAATCTTAGAAATACAATTAAAAATAGCTCCTGTGTCCAAATAATTACCCAAAAATATCCCTGGACTCAGAATAATGTCTTCTACATTACTGGACCATTAGATCAGACCTTTGACGAACAAGTAATGATGATATTTAATTTAGATGAGAATATTTCATTTAGATGGTATAATTAGAAAATGGCTGAGATTAAATATGAGAAAACTATTTTTGAACCTTGATGTCATCTAGAAATTAAATGTAGACTCCTATCTTGATATTATTGAGCAATTGTAGACCTTTTATCATTATTGCCTAATTAGATGATTTGAATCCCTTATTAATAATAGAAAATAGACCAATTATTAGAAAAATATGAAAATTGTACCAGACCTTTTTAATGATATATAGGTCAGGCTGAAAATATTAGACACCATCCTAACATCACATTGACCTAGGTTTGACCAAAACCCTAGCTTGGACCTAAATAATCAAGACTAATAATATTCTTTTATTAATGATGATTAATTTGATATTAATTAGGTGATGACCAGAGATGTAGATGATCCATAATATAAATAGGAATTTTTGAACTCAGGTATGTGGGATTTATTAAGTATAAGACTAGTTTTGTGGTTGCCTATGATATGCAATATCTTGAATGCTCGTATTTGGATATGATTGCTTGGTTGAACTAGTATGAGTTATACTTCGCCAAATCTAATAGAACATAAATGAGTATGATGGGTTGTAGCTACTAGAGCACATAGCCTGGTGTGGATGTATGTTGCCTAACATGGATGTATGATTCCTTGGCCCATGTTAGATGTATGATGATACTATATTGCCCACACTTGATGTAAGTCAAGTGCAAGTATGTGTAGTACAACTGCATCAAAGTGAAAGCAATAAAAGGAATGTTTACCTGATTATCTCTTTAAATAATGTTTTCTTTTACTCTTTCTTTCTCAAGTTATTTCAATTATGCAAACATATTAGTATGTATGTTTCTACCTACATACACAACACCTTGTGTGTTGATTCGTTGTTTCACATCTGTTTTAGGTTCAGAGCTAGCGTGGGATAAAAGAAATGAAGTGAGCAATTGTCCAAGTTGTACTTATTGTGTTAATATCATGTTAGCATACATGTTCAGACTTGTAGAATTTTCATTCAATATGTAACTGTAAATCATTTTGTAATAATGCATATTGTATAAATATGCATGTTGAATGTTGAGTATGTTATGTTTGTATGTTCATGTATGAGTATTATGCTTCCGCATCGCTCTCTGATATGATTGGATGATGTTTTTGAATTTTGACATCTCATTCCCAATAGGGTTTGGAGAAGCCAAAATCCGGGGACGTCACAGTTGGTATCAGAGCATGAACAATAGCTACGCCTAACAATTGCTCACCATGAAACATAAAACTAAATTTCACCTCTCATTTTAAACCCTAGAAACTTAGTAAGTTGTCTATAGGGATAAGGTTTGACTTAGCCTTTAAGTTAGAACCTAGATGTTCAAGAACTAGGTTTGGACAAGTGTCTGAAACCTTTTCCATATAGAGCTCATATGTATTGGGTAGCTACACTAGTCTACACCTTGTTCTCACCATTTCACTAGGTGACATGGCACTAGACTATCTACTGTGTGTGGGACACTCGTTTTGCTGGTTTGGTTTTGTTTTCCAATCGGCCCGAGCCTCGATAGTTTTCTCTGTCGTCTGCCTTCTCGGAGAAAACTATATAATATTTTATTACCTATATGTAAATATAAAAATGTGTCCCTCACACTGGAGATTAGTTAGTGTTCATGCAATCTAAGTGAAATGGAGTGACATCCGTCTAGAAGAGAGAATAGATCTAGATTAGATGGCTAGAGCCTCATAAGGTTATGTGATAGATAGATAGAAAAAAGAAAGATGAAGGAAATAAGTATATAGAATCTTTTCTAAGTTGATCTATGATGGTATAAGTTCCTTATTAAGATTTGAATTGTATATTAGTTGAATCCAATTTTGGAGAATTTAAGAAAAATCTTGATGATGAAAGTACATTCCCTTTTTCTACTTAAGATAATCTAAGTTAAGATAGAGATGAGTGTGCTTGAGCCTCAAGTTGTTATACAAGGATGATGTCTAGTGGTAGGATGAGATATGTGGTGAACGCTAGAGAGAGTAAGACCCACAGGGAGAAGGTCATAGGACCTAGCCTCCAATATATGAGATATGTGTTAAAAAAATGTATCCTACACTAGATTACTCTTGAGTGTTGAGTTGAGTCCTTATGCATGATTCAAATCTATATGTGAGAATTGGGTAAAAGAAAAGGATGGGTAGATGACCCATATGACAAAGTCAATCCTTTGGCTGAGTTAGGTCCTAGCTAGAGTGACATATTTTGTGAATCTCATCATTAGTTGCAAGTGAGGTAATATATGAACTCTAGTTATGAGAGTATGATGCTTTGTGCAAAAGATACTCAAAAATACAATTCTCCCTTCTTCTTCTCTTTCTTAATATATGATGATAGAAACCTCACTTGAGCTATATGGATGATTTATATATGAGGAGTCACTCGTATAAGCTTGACCTATTCTATATTTTCCCCCCTATATCATACATGTAGTACCCAAGATTGAAATCATGGTAAGTTTGACATTAAAATATTCTCTTCCCCTTCATATGAAACATGAAAGATACGATGGTGAGATTATGGGATAAACTTAGTATATTCTCTTTTTCCCTTCACATAATACATGCAAGACATAAAAACTTGAATTCATGAACTTGATATAAGGATATTGTTGGATCATAGGATATATGATCAGAAATATAGTTCGTAACTTTGATCCTTCTCAATGTATGCTTCTCAGTTGAGTATGAATATCACACCATAGGGTGAAACCCTAATGGTGAAGCATGTTACGTAATCCCTTTTTATGTAGAAAAATCCTAATATCAAGGACGAAGATAAATCTCCTCTAATGTTGAATTCATTGTAAGATGTTGATCATAAAACATATTAATGGTGTTAGATTTGAACGATCTGAATATCATGGCATATAAACAAATTCCTCTTGAACTTTAAAATTATGAACCAAACTCGTATCCTTAGCGGTGATGTAATCCTAAGATATCATAATGTCATGTTATAGCTAAGACATTAAGTGATGCTTCCACATATATATAAGGTGGGGTGGACACACCCAAGAATCTCTAGACCCTAACCTGACAACTTAGAGTGCATGTAATTATGGTGGTCTTAGAACATAAGCAATGACGATGTATATGAAGTTGAACTCCTAAATAGCCTCTTAAGTATGAGATTAGTTGAATTTCGAGGAAGAAATTCCAAATAAGGTGGGGTGAATGTGATAAACTAGATTTTTGGGTTTAGATACCCCATATAGAAATTGAAGACAATGAATGATTATTAGATCTAATTGACTTCGATTACAATGAATAATTTTTATTCACTGACTTGGATACTTATGAGTGCAAGAGGTCGATTTAGTAGTCGTAATAAAATCAAGTAGCCAATTGATGAGCTTTTAGGTATATAGGAATCCAAATGGTTCAATACTAAAATGCATGATGATCAAGATCATGAGATTAATGCTATTTCATCAAGGTTGGTAAATATATGATTCATAGTTGAGGTTTACACACTTATTTATGAGACTAATCTAGGAATTTAGTTAAATGAGCAATTGTTGTAATTTACATCTCAAACTTAGTAGTATGAGGCCTTGGGTTATGAGGGACCTATGGTTCAAGTTTCATGTGAATAAGAGGTTTCTACTAGAAGATATAAGAGTTTGAATTTATTGATATTTGATTTAAATGTCCTGCCAAACCTTAGTCATCTGGTTATTATATAAGAAATATGAAAGGCTGAAACATTGTTATGTGACGCATACATGCTCTGGGTTGCGCAAGCTGTAGGCCATAGATCTACTTAAGGGTGAGATAATCATGGCCCTAGACAAGTGATCTAAAGGTTCACACCTTATCTTCAACCTCCTGATGATTTAGGAACATGTGGAGGATGACTAAGCCCTGCTCCTCTCGAACGGCCACAACTATATTGCGACCTCCACGTGATGATGGTTGGGAAGTAGATCTACAGTACTCGGGGCTTCTGAACAACCCCTCACACGACCACTGTGGTAAAGCAATTAGGGAGAACCAGACTTCTTTCCCTTCATCGTTCTCCACCCATAGAACCAGCAGAAACCCCATTCTCACTGCACCCTCGTCGGCCGCCTGGATCCAAGGCGAGATGTGAAGGGATTTCAGATACAAGAGGTAGCCGTCGGGGTTGCTCATCCCTTCTTGAAGGTGGGTTCGATTCCCTTTCTGGTGTGAAGACCACTCTGTTGTATGCAAGACAATGGCAGATTCTCTATGCGGCGGCTGTGTGTATAAGGAGAACAGAGTCCCTGATGGCAAGCACATTCCGGAGAACGCGTTTGGGCAATTAGTGAAGAAGGCTGAGCGCTCCAGGCTTTTGACCTAGGCTAGACCCACTTTGAACCAGATGCTTCGATGAAGAATCAAGCGGCTCATGTATGACCCAACAGTAGACCAGAGTTCTTCCACAGGAGCTACGTGGAACCGATCCAACACCCAACACCAAGAATCTGATGGTCGATGAAATTCCAAAAAAGGTAAATACCTCTTTTATTGTACAAATCTTAGAAATACGATTAAAAATAGCTCCTGTCTCCAAATAATTACCCAAAAATATCCCTGGACTCAGAATAATGTCCTCTACATTACTGGACCCTTAGATCAGACCTTTGACGAACAAGTAATGATGATATTTAAGTTAGATGAGAATATTTCATTTAGATGGTATAATTAGAAAATGGCTGAGATTAAATATGAGAAAACTATTTTTGAACCTTGATGCATCTAGAAATTAAATGTAGACTCCTATCTTGATATTATTGAGCAATTGTAGACCTTTTCTCATTATTTCCTAATTAGATGATTTGAATCCCTTATTAATAATAGAAAATAGACCAATTATTAGAAAAATATGAAAATCGTACCAGACCTTTTTAATGATATATAGGTCAAGATGAAAATATTAGACACCATCCTAACATCACATTGACCTAGGTTTGACCAAAACCCTAGCTTGGACCTAAATAATCAAGACTAATGATATTCTTTTATTAATGATGATTAATTTGATATTAATCAGGTGATGACCAGAGATGTAGATGATCCATAATATAAATAGGAATTTCTGAACTCAGGTACGTGGGATTTATTAATTATAAGACTAGTTTTCTGGTTGCCTATGATATGACATATCTTGAATGCTCATATTTGGATACGATTGCTTGGTTGAACTAGTATGAGTTATACTTCGCCAAATCTAATAGAACATAAATGAGTATGATGGGTTGTAGCTACTAGAGCACATAGCCTGGTGTGGATGTATGTTTCCTAACATGGATGTATGATTCCTTGGCCCATGTTAGATGTATGATGATACTATATTGCCCACACTAGATGTAAGTCAAGTGCAAGTATGTGTAGTACAACCGCATCAAAGTGAAAGCAATAAAATGAATGTTTACCTGATTATCTCTTTAAATAATGTTTTCTTTTACTCTTTCTTTCTCAAGTTATTTCAATTATGCAAACATATTAGTATGTATCTTTCTACCCATGTACACAACACCTTGTGTGTTGATTTGTTGTTTCACGTATGTTTTAGGTTCAGAGCTAGCGTGGGGTAAAAGAAATGAAGTGAGCAGTTGTCCAGGTTGTACCGATTTTGTTAAGATCCTATTAGCATACATGTTCAGAGTTGTAGAATGTTCATTCAATATGTAACTATAAATCATTTTGTAATAATTCATATTGTATAAATATGCATGTTGAATGTTGAGTATGTTATGGTTGTATGTTCATGTATGCGTATTATGCTTCTGCATCGCTCTCTGATATGATTGGATGATGTTTTCAGATTCTGACATCTCATTCCCAATAGGGTTTGGAGGAGCTAAAATCCGGGGACGTCACATGAACATATCATCTATCTAGAATTTTATATGATGCAATTAGAAAAAGTTGCCTACCTTGATGATTGACTGTGTTTGTGGTGTTGATCGGGCCACATTTGAATTATCTTGGGTCTTGCTCATTAAAGAATTTTCCACTGCAATTTTTCAAATTGATTGTAACATCCCTGACCTGGGTTATGAGTTAACCCTAGGTGTTTTGCCTAAATATGTAATTAAATCTTTGTGATTAACTTTGAGCATGTAATTAAGTTTCTCAGAAACATATATTTCAGTATTTGCTCCTTTTTATTTAAAGTTGTAGCATTGTTTTGATATACAGGGACCTATGTGCAATTTACCCAGTTAAAAGGGTTATCTTGCAGTTTGCACATGATGAGATGTTCCTCTGATGTTGAGACATCATGAGAAATCTTTTTAGCAAAGTTTGAGGGATTTCCCAAGCTAAGGCACCAAGGTGCAGCTGTGGAAGCAATCCCGGTGCTTGAAACCCTAGTTTGGGGTAAAATGCAATTTACCCAAATTAAGGGATACAAATTGTGAAATATGTCATCTAATGTATCTTTTTAGACTCTTGCCATCATTAAGAGAAGAAATGATGAGGAAGTCACCTCAATTGAATTATCAAGTTATGAGATATGCCTTGTGATTGAATAATCAGGGTATATGTGCAATATTTCTTTATGTATGTACCTCATTATTAGCTTGCTCTCCTTTACCTTATTTTCCTAAGACCTTAAGAGAAGGTTTGTCCTTAGAATAAAGAGGAAGGTACGATCAAGTAAAGAAGGAGGGACCTAGTTGGAATTATGGACAACTTATGAACTAATGTTGAAAATCCTACCCCATGTATATAAGCTCTCCTTCCCTTAGTTGCAAGGGAACTCACCCTTCGTTTCCTTACTGTTTCATTTCACCAAAGACGACAAAGGACTGCCTTGGATCTAAGGAGGACGACCAAGTGGTGCAAGGTAGGTTTAAACCCCTCTTCTTGTTTAATTCCATGGTTAGAACTCGAATTCAAGGTCATCTTCATGGCTAACTCTTGAAACCCTACCTTTCTAGCCGTCTCTTTTCATCCTTCCTTGGAGTTTTCACCATGGACAACCTATGGGAACTCAAGGAAGCCATTAGAGATTGGATCTTGGAAGCTTGGAGCTCAAGAAGAAAGCTTTAGGCGGGTTTTATAACTCTAAACCCATGCTTTACTATGTGCATCTTTATATGCGGTTGGATGATAGCTCTTAGTGTTTCCCTACTTTTCCCTGCTATTTTGCAAGTAAATCCATGGGATATTCGTACTGTTCTTGAGCTAGGAGATGAAGGCGTGATTTCCAAGAAAATACCACCGCTTTTCACTTCCTTAAACGGTCTCAAAAGTTTGCTCTCTCGGTCTCAAGACCGAGAGGTGAGCAAACGGTCTCAAGACCGCGAGGTGAGCAAACGGTCTCGAGACCGCGACAGGGAAAACGGTCTCCAAGACCATCTGGCCCCGTTGACCGAGCGTGGAACGTATAAGAAATCTGTTCCTAATTATATAGGCTAATTACCCTCAAAATTTGGGAGGCTAACTCCAAAGGAATCAGGAGATATGACCTTTTTAAGTAACAACTTTATTTGAATTTATTCCTGATTTGCAAACGGTCTGAAATTGCCTTTTTGGGCAAACGGTCTCAAGACCGTGTAAGGTCGTTGACCAGGTGTTGACCGTATGAGATTACTGTTCAAAATAATGTTAATTAACAACTCACCAAGTTTGATGGTCTAATTCCAAACGGGCTAAGAGTTGAAGGGTGAATACTAGGGCTAACCCTAGATGAAATCAGTACTGAAATTATGGTGACCTAATTAGGGTTTTTAGGGTTGATTGACCTAAACGGTCTCAAGACCGTTTGGGGGTCACCAAACGGTCTCAAGACCGCGAGGGCAATCAACCAAGACCGTTTGGAGGTCTGGGGTCCAGGATAGTTGACCAATTGAAGGTACAATTACACCGAATTACATTGCAATTAAATATTGACATGATCATCAACTCAATGGGTCAGACCTTGATGAATCTGCACTAGAATCCAAATTTGGATGGGCAAACGGTCTCAAGACCCTTTGGAATTCATCCAAACGGTCTCAAGACCGAGAGGACAATCACCCAAGACCGTTTTAAGGTCTAGGGTTGAGTAATTTGACCAATTGAGGACCCAATTGCAAATAAGTTATCAATTGATCAAAATACTGAATTGGTGACCCAATCATGGTTCAACCTCTATCAAATCACCTTATATTTTGATGACATCTTGGTAAAACGGTCTCAAGACCATGTGGGGTCCACCCACATGACCTCAAGACCGTTTGGGCCAAGTTTGAGCCCAATTGGAGCTCAATTGAAGGGTTCAACCTTGTGTTGATGCACATTGTTGAGTATTGATGGGTGAACATTGATAGACCCTAATTGAATCGATTTCAATCCTAATTGGTCAACAATTGAGGGTCAATTGAATGACCAATTGGTTAAGCATAACCTTAGTTGACCCAATCCATAGGTGGTCAACATAAATTTGACCTTTTGAGGGCTTCAACATCGGTTAACATCATCGATTGTATCTTTGATTTTGTTGATGGACCAAGCGGCTGAGACCATGTGAGCCTCGCGGTCTCAAGACCGTGAGAGGGCTCGCGGTCTCAAGACCGTTAGGGGGCTCACGGTCTCAAGATCGAGAGGAGGCTCACGGTCTCAAGACCACGAAGGGCCTCGCGGTCCTGAGGTCAAACTAGCTAAACGGTCAACGTCTCTTCGCGGTCTCAACTCCAATTTGATCTTCGCGGTCTCAACATCAATTGAACCAATGATAGGGCTTCGCGGTCTTGAACCACTTGAAGAGGCTCGCGGTCTTGAAGCCTAAGGGGGCTCGCGGTTTTGGAGTTAGAAAGAGGCTCGCGGTCTTGGAAAGTCAAAGTGGGAAAACGGTCAACACTTTCAACCGATTTCAACTCAATTGATTATTAATGATTGAAATCAATCAATGTGATTCCAAGTTGACTTCTTTCAATCAATTCATAATATAAATGGTCCAATGTTGCCCAAATCAAACCCTAATGATAATCTAGGATAGTAAGGGGTTATTTGACTAAGGTTTTTGACCATAATGATGATTAATGGGGGGAATAACCAAAATACCCCTAAAGGGTCAATTGAGTTATACCTTGCTCAATTCAAACTCTAATTACATGAGAATGATGTTTTTAGTCATAATGACTCTATCCAACTTGATCTAGTCTAATTTTATCATCCACCATTAGTATGATGAAAGAGAGAGTACTTCTAGAGAGAGAAAGTACCCTAGAGAGAGAAAGTGACTCTAAATCACATAATGGTGATGTTTTGGGCTATGTTAGCCTATGATGACTTAATCCAACCTGATCTAGAGTGATGTTGACATCACCTAACCTTATGATGAGAGAGAAAGTACTTCTAGAGAGAGAAAGTACTTATAGAGAGAGAAAGTACCCTTTTTAAGTGGAAACTCAATTGAAGCATCCCAATACCCAGAAATGAGCATAATTAGGGTATGATCCACCTGTGTGAGATCATAGGAACCCTAATTATGATAAATGATGAACGTTTAACTAATCTAAGATCATCAATGAAGATGTTACTCATACATGATGATGTTATGAGTCCAATTCACCTTAATGTGAATAGTAAACCCTAATTCAAGGGTGATGACATGTAACGTGAATAGTAAACCCTAATTCAAGGGTAATGGCATGCTTTTGAATATTAAACTCTATTTGATAAGAATTAGAGATTTAAACTCTTATGACAAGAGTAGGAAGGATATTCCTTATTTTTGTATTACCTTTATCAGTTGTATTAACCATGCAGGTTCTGATATGAAGGTAATCATATCCAGGTATGGATGATGATGTTATATTCATTAAAGGCATGTTGTTAGCCTTATGAATAAGTAAAATAATATGATGTCTTGACAGTGGCATCCTATACTGATAATGGGCTGTGAGAGCCATGAATACCATCAAAGTCATGCCTTAGAGATGACTTGTGATGAGGATAATGAGAAATGATGATTGATATGAGTTAGGTCTGTTACATTTAGTATTCTTCTTTTATAGCTGCTATGCTATTGTTATTGTTTGCAGAACAATGTATGCTTTTAAAGAATATTGAATGTACCTAACTAATCAAGTATAATGTAGAGCCCTGATCATAGAACCATCATTGTCAGAAATTAAATGATGGTGAAACAGGTTTTCCTCAGGGAACTCCTGGAGCACATACTTTTGAGTATGTGGGGTACATGAATGTGTAGAACCTTACATCCTAGTGTAGGAAAGTGATGTAGATGTGTAATCCATCCATCCTTCACTATAATTCCATACTGTATCAGTGGTAGGTAAACATGAAACCTCCTGATGACGAAGACAGCACAGATATCCGTATCAGTGGTAGGTAAATATGAAACCTCCTGATGACGAAGAGAGTACAGAACGCCACTGTGACTCTAGAATAGCGAAGGACCAGTTTACCCTGGTGAGCTATATTAAGTAGAGACACGAGATGTCCTACAAGTGATCCTCTTACTGACTGAGGAAGGTGAAGGTCATGAGAATCCGGCTCTCTTAATGACCTATGTATGATACTGATGTGACTTCTCAGCGATCAGTTGGAGTATGAGGGGTAAGCCTCATCTCCACAGGGCATAATGTTGTTTGTAAAACATAATCAACCATGTAGTATAACTTGTTAGAGATGACTCCAAGTTAGTTGATTGATGTTACATTGCAATAATGTTTATATTCTCCATATCTCCTAAATTGTAGAGATCTTGTTATACCTGCAACTGTTATAGAATACTTTGAAGGCTTTACTGTTTAAAATATTCTTTGATGTTATAATAAAGCTTCTGGCGAAGAGTTATAACTCTTGCTGGGACAATTATGTATAATTGTCTCACCCCGTAGGCTTCAACTTTTTAGGTGGACGTCGGAGACAAAGGAACCAGCCTACAGGTGATCAGTCTCAGCAGCAGCATCAGGGGCAGCAGTAATCTCAGGTGGAGATTGTCCTGCCATATGGTGTAGTTAGAGTCAGTCCTATGTGTCCTCTGTACTCTCAGGTCTTGGAGTCTTTTGTATAGTGATCTTGAGATTTTGTATCTGGATGTATATAATTACTCAAGAAGTAATTATCCTGAGATGTAAACAGTTTATCTCTCTTTATGAAAGAAGCTTTTATGGATCCAAGCTCTTGTCTCGAAAAGTTTTAATTTTCCATGATTTTTGTTTTCCGCTGATTACCGATTCGCTTCCGCTACGTTTTAATCGTGTTTATGTCATGGTTTGGAGATCAGAGCCCCCAACTAGTGGTATCAGAGCTCTAGGTTCAGTTGAGTCTACAGAGGCATAGGACTTAGGATGTCGAGTCTACCTTTAGTACTCCTTCCTCATCTAATAGAATCTTCTGCTCCTCAGGAGGAGAAGATACATAAGAATGTCAGAACATCGTGATGAGCACGTGGCAGAGAGTAGTGCTAGTGCACCTCGAGGCGGTGCAAGAGTTCCGAGAATAGAACAACCTGCACCTGAGTCGCCAAGAGAGCCACCCCAGTTCAACCCAGCTAACATGAGTGATCCAGCTATACAGACGATGTTCGGGCAGTTCATGACTGCCATGACACATATAACCGATAGGATGCCCATTCCTGCACCTAGGGCACCTGCCCAGCCTGAAGCACAAGGTATCGGTAAGACATTCGAAAGACTTTGTCGTGTCGGAGCTACCGAGTACTTCGGAACTGCCGACCCTGCAGATGCTGACTTATGGTTGACAGAGTTGGAGAAGGCTTTTAGGATTCTTATGATTCCGGAAGCTGAGAAGATTAGACATGCTGTCTATCTTCTCAAAGGCAGTGCTGGTCACTGGTAGAACATGGAAGAGCAGAAGAGACCTGGAATAGAGTTCTCATGGGAAGAGTTTCGTCGGGAATTTATCAATAGATATTTTCCAAAGACCTTCCTAGACGAGAAGATCTCTCAGTTTGAAAAACTAAAGCAGGGTATGATGAACATTAGTGAGTATGAAGCTAAGTTCATGGAGTTATTGTGGTTCTGTCCGCACATGGCTGCTACGGATGAGGAAAGAATCAGAAGATTCGAGAAGGGTTTGAATTCTGATATGTCAACCCCTGTGTCTGCCTTAGAAAACAGAGAGAGATTCTCTACCTTCGTTGAGTCAATCTGAAGGATAGAGAGATCTGTGGTTGAGAAAAGACAAACCCATAAAAGATATCCACAGTTCCAGGGTTCTTCATCTAGGGATTCTAAGAAACCTAGATTCTCTGCACCTAACCCTCCACCACCCATATCGAGTTTTCAAACTCAATGGACACCAAGCATAGGTAGAGGACGGAGTCAACTGCTTCAAGGGACACACAGTTCTGCATCAGTATCAGTTACTAGACCACCCAGACCACAGCAACAGGAGAAGAGTTGCTACAACTGTGGTAAGGTGGGACACTTGATGAAAGATTGTCGTTCTAGGGCTGTCAGTGTGACACAACAACCCCCGAGACATAATCAATAGGGATCTCAGAATAGACAACATCAAGGAGCAGCTCGAGGACGTGGACAAGCGTCACAAGCTGGATCATCAACACCACCTCAACACTAGGCGACTGCGAGGTTCTATGCTATGAACCCGCCTGAGGCAGTGGTCAATCCACGGGTAGTGGCAGGTCAGATGAAACTTTTATATGCTGATATGTCTACATCCTGTGTTGTAGCAGTTCTGATTGATCCGGGTGCTACGCACTCTTTCATCACTCGTGAAGTGATTCATAACTGCAATGTGACTGTTAGTCATAGGGCAGATAGTTTGTTGTTGGAGACTCCGTTGAGTGGGTCTGCCATTTTGCAGGAGGTATGTTCTCCTTGCATCCTTTTCTTTTCTGACCATCGCATTCAAGTGGATCTTATACCACTTGATATGCAGGGATTTGATATAATCCTTGGGATGGATACCTTAGAAAGGTATAGAGTTGTCTTGGATTGTGAGTCCAAGTTAGCTGTGTTTGCTGATGAAAGCAACACATGGATCTTTCAAGGTGAAAGAAAGATTTTGCCCACCTGTCTTATGTCAGCTATGGTTGCTGATAAGCTGTTGAGGCAAGGATGTTATGCATTCTTAGCCCATGTGGTAGATGTTACCAAGGAAAGGACCAATCATGCTGAAGTTCCCATAGTCAGGGAATTCGAGGATGTGTTTCCTGAAGAACTTCCTGGTATACCACCACCTCGGGAGATTGATTTTGAAATTAATCTGATCCCAGATACGAAACCCATAGCTCAAACTCCGTATAGGATGGCGCCTGCCGAGATGGTAGAACTTAAGAAACAGCTTCAAGAGCTACTTGAGAGAGGTTTTATCCGACCGAGTACTTCACCTTGGGGTGCTCCGGTCTTGTTTGTTAAAAAGAAAGATGGGTCAATGCGGTTGTGCATTGACTACATACAACTCAATAAAGTAACAATAAAGAATAAGTATCCTCTGCCGAGGATTGATGATCTCTTTGACCAGTTGCGTGGTGCAACAGTCTTTTCAAATATAGACTTGAGGTCTGGATATCACCAACTCCGTATTAAGGATAGTGACATATCCAAGTCTGCCTTTAGGACAAGATATGGTCACTATGAGTTCACGGTTATGTCGTTTGGACTAACCAATGCACCAACTGCATTTATGGAACTCATGAATAGAGTTTTTCGACCTTTCCTTGATCAGTGTGTTGTCGTCTTCATAGATGACATTCTGATTTATAGTAAGAATGCTCAGCAACATGAGCAGCATCTTCACCAAGCTTTGACTTTTCTAAGAGAACATAAGTTGTATGCTAAGTTCATCAAGTGTGAGTTTTGGCTACCAGAAGTATCTTTTCTTGGACATGTGATATCCGCCTCGGGAATTCATGTTGACCATACAAAGGTAGAATCTGTTCTACAATGGGAACAACCGAAGACACCGACAGAGATTCGAAGTTTCTTGGGGTTAGCTGGCTACTATCGAAGGTTCATAAAGAACTTTAGTTCTATAGCTTTACCTTTGACCAAGTTAACCCAGAAAGTGGTTCCTTTTTCTTGGAGTGATAAGTGTCAACAATCTTTCCAGCTGCTGAAAGAGAGGTTGACAAGTGCACCTGTGCTAGTGCTACCTGAACAAGGAAAAGGGTATATAGTTTTCTGTGATGCTTCCAAAAATGGAATAGGATGTGTGTTGATGCAGGATAAACAAGTGATTTCTTTTGCTTCCTGACAGCTTAAGAAACACGAGGAGAATTATCCAACACACGATTTGGAGTTAGCTGCTGTGGTTCATGCTTTGAAGATCTGGAGGCATTATCTCTACGGAGAAACATTCCAGATTTTCACAGACCACAAAAACCTTAAGTATATCTTCTCTCAGCATGAGCTCAACATGAGGCAACGTCGCTGGATGGAGTTAATCAAGGACTACGACTGTACAATTGATTACCACCCATGCAAGGCCAATGTTGTTGTAGATGCCTTGAGTAGGAAATCAGCAACATCAACCATGAATAGAGCACAACTAAACTCTTTAGTATGCTCTAGAAGAGATATGCCTATCTCTTTAAGGCAGGACAATGTACAGTTGAAGGTGTCATTGTTAACCGGTTTGTTAGCTGAGATGCATATTAAACCCACTCTAAGGGAGAAGATTAAAGAGGCACAGCTAGGTGATACTGTAGTTCAACATATAAGATCTGAGCATGGAAATGAGAAGCAAGATGGTTTTCATGACTCAGAAGATCAAGTAGCTTGTTATAATGGGAGAATGATAGTGCCAGATGTGGACAACTTGAGGAAGTTAGTCCTGGAAGAAGCCCATTCTTCCATGTATGCTATGCATCCAGGGAGCACCAAGATGTATCGGAATTTGAAAGATCTGTATTGGTGGCCTGGAATGAAAAAGGACGTTGCAGAGTTTGTTCTGAGGTGTCCTGTGTGTCAGCAAATTAAAGCCGAACACCAGAAGCCTGCAGGAACAATGCAACCTTTACCCATACCACAGTGGAAGTGGGACCATGTGACCATGGACTTTGTTGTTGGCCTACCCAGGACAAGCAAAGGGCATGATTCCATTTGGGTAGTTGTGATAGGTTGACTAAGACAGCACATTTCTTACCTGTCAAAACAACCTATTCTGTTGAAAGGTTATCAGAGTTGTATGTTAAAGAGATAGTGCGTTTGCACAGAGTTCCTGTCACAATAGTTTCTGACGGAGGTCCTCAGTTTACAAGTCGTTTTTGGGAACAGTTGCACAGAGCCTTAGGCACCAAGCTAAGGTTTAGTACGGCCTTTCATCCACAGACTGATGGACAGTCGGAAAGGACCATACAAACCTTAGAAGACCTATTGCGAGCATGTGTTCTCCAGTTCACCGGAAGTTGGGATCTACACCTAAGCTTGATAGAGTTTGCCTATAACAATAGCTATCAGCATAGTATTGATATGGCACCTTATGAAGCATTATATGGTAGACGTTGTAGATCACCCTTGTGTTGGTTTGAGACTGGTGAGCACCAGTTGTTAGGTCCTGACCTGGTGCAGCAAACCACAGAAAAGATTAAAGTAATACAACATAAGATTAAGACTACTCAGGATAGGCAAAAATCTTATGTTGACAAACGTCGTAGACCCTTAGAGTTCCAGGTTGGAGACAAAGTGTATCTTAAGGTCTCACCTTGGAAAGGGGTCCTTCGTTTTGGAAGGAAAGGGAAGTTGGCTCCTAGATATATGGGGCCTTATCCAATCATTGAACGGATTGGAAAGGTAGCATATAAACTAGAGCTTCCCCCAGAATTACAGAGGTTGCATCATGTGTTTCACATTTCTATGTTGAAGAAATGTCACCCAGACACCGAGTCAGTTCTACAACCTATGGAGGTAGAATTGAATGATGACATAACCTATGAGGAGGGAACAGTGTCAATCCTTGATAAACGAATTAAAAAGTTAAAGAAGAAAGATATAAGTCTTGTGAAAGTTGTCTGGAACCATCGTGGTATTGAAGAAGCCACTTGGGAGTTAGAGGATGAGATGAGAAGGAAGTATCCTGCCCTTTTCTCTTAGTATGTTTTATCAATTTCGGGGACGAAATCCTTGTAAGGGGTGGATAATTTGTAACATCCCTGACCTGGGTTATGAGTTAACCCTAGGTGTTTTGCCTAAATATGTAATTAAATCTTTGTGATTAACTCTGAGCATGTAATTAAGTTTCTCAGAAACATATATTTCAGTATTTGCTCCTTTTTATTTAAAGTTGTAGCATTGTTTTGATATACATGGACCTATGTGCAATTTACCCAGTTAAAAAGGTTATCTTGCAATTTGCACATGATGGGATGTTCCTCTGATGTTGAGACATCATGAGGAATCTTTTTAGCAAAGTTTGAGGGATTTCCCAAGCTAAGGCACCAAGGTGCAGCTGTGGAAGCAATCCCGGTGCTTGAAACCCTAGTTTGGGGTAAAATGCAATTTACCCAAATTAAGGGATACAAATTGTGAAATATGTCATCTAATGTATCTTTTTAGACTCTTGCCATCATTAAGAGAAGAAATGATGAGGAAGTCACCTCAATTGAATTATCAAGTTATGAGATATGCCTTGTGATTGAATAATCAGGGTATATGTGCAATATTTCTTTATGTATGTACCTCATTATTAGCTTGCTCTCCTTTACCTTCTTTTCCTAAGACCTTAAGAGAAGGTTTGTCCTTAGAATAAAGAGGAAGGGACGATCAAGGAGGACGACCAAGGGGTGCAAGGTAGGTTTAAACCCCTCTTCTTGTTTAATTCCATGGTTAGAACTCGAATTCAAGGTCATCTTCATGGCTAACTCTTGAAACCCTACCTTTCTAGCCGTCTCTTTTCATCCTTCCTTGGAGTTTTCACCTTGGCCAACCTGTGGGAACTCAAGGACGCCATTAGATATTGGAGCTTGGAAGCTTGGAGCTCAAGAAGCAAGCTTTAGGCGGGTTTTATAACTCTAAACCCATGCTTTACTATGTGCATCTTTATATGCGGTTGGATGATAGCTCTTAGTGTTTCCCTACTTTTCCCTGCTATTTTGCAAGTAAATCCATGGGATATTTGTACTGTTCTTGAGCTAGGAGATGAAGGCGTGATTTCCAAGAAAAACCCACCGCTTTTCACTTTCTTAAACGGTCTCAAAAGTTTGCTCTCTCGGTCTCAAGACCGCGAGGTGAGCAAACGGTCTCAAGACCGCGAGGTGAGCAAACGGTCTCGAGACCGCGACAGGGAAAATGGTCTCCAAGACCGTCTGGCCCCGTTGTCCGAGCGTGGACCGTATAATAAATCTGTTCCTAATTATATAGGCTAATTACCCTCAAAATTTGGGAGGCTAATTCCAAAGGAATCGGGAGATATGACCTTTTTAAGTAACAACTTTATTTGAATTTATTCCTGATTTGCAAACGGTCTGAAATTGCCTTTTTGGGAAAACGGTCTCAAGACCGTGTAAGGTCGTTGACCAGGCGTTGACCGTATGAGATTACTGTTCAAAATAATGTTAATTAACAACTCACCAAGTTTGATGGTCTAATTCCAAACGGGCTAAGAGTTGAAGGGTGAATACTAGGGCTAACCCTAGATGAAATCAGTACTGAAATTATGGTGACCTAATTAAGGTTTTTAGGGTTGATTGACCTAAACGGTCTCAAGACCGTTTGGGGGTCACCAGACGGTCTCAAGACCACGAGGGCAATCAACCAAGACCGTTTGGAGGTCTGGGGTCAAGGATAGTTGACCAATTGAAGGTACAATTACACCGAATTACATTGCAATTAAATATTGACATGATCATCAACTCAATGGGTCAGACCTTGATGAATCTGCACTAGAATCCAAAATTGGATGGGCAAACGGTCTCAAGACCCTTTGGAATTCATCCAAACGGTCTCAAGACCGAGAGGACAATCACCCAAGACCGTTTGAAGGTCTAGGGTTGAGTAATTTGACCAATTGAGGACCCAATTGCAAATAAGTTATCAATTGATCAAAATACTGAATTGGTGACCCAATCATGGTTCAACCTCTATCAAATCACCTTATATTTTGATGACATCTTGGGCAAACGGTCTCAAGACCATGTGGGGTCCACCCACATGACCTCAAGACCGTTTGGGCCAAGTTTGAGCCCAATTGGAGCTCAATTGAAGGGTTCAACCTTGTGTTGATGCACATTTTTGAGTATTGATGGGTGAACATTGATAGACCCTAATTGAATCAATTTCAATCCTAATTGGTCAACAATTGAGGGTCAATTGAATGACCAATTGGTTAAGCATAACCTTAGTTGACCCGATCCATAGGTGGTCAACATAACTTTGACCTTTTGAGGGCTTCAACATCGGTTAACATCATCGATTGTATCTTTGATTTTGTTGATGGACCAAGCGGCTGAGACCATGTGAGCCTCGCGGTCTCAAGACCGTGAGAGGGCTCGTGGTCTCAAGACCATGAGGGGGCTCATGGTCTCAAGACCGAGAGGAGGCTCGCGGTCTCAAGACCGCGAAGGGCCTCGCGGTCCTGAGGTCAAACTAGCTAAACGGTCAACGTCTCTTCGCGGTCTCAACTCCAATTTGATCTTCGTGGTCTCAACATCAATTGAACCAATGATAGGGCTTTGCGGTCTTGAACCACTTGAAGAGGCTCGCGGTCTTGAAGCCTAAGGGGGCTCGCGGTCTTGGATTTAGAAAGAGGCTCGCGGTCTTGGAAAGTCAAAGTGGGAAAACGGTCAACACTTTCAACCGATTTCAACTCAATTGATGATTAATGATTGAAATCAATCAATGTGATTCCAAGTTGACTTCTTTCAATCAATTCATAATATAAATGGTCCAATGTTGCCCAAATCAAACCCTAATGATAATCTAGGATAGTAAGGGGTTATTTGACTAATGTTTTTGACCATAATGATGATTAATGTGGGGAATTACCAAAATACCCCTGAAGGGTCAATTGAGTTATACCTTGCTCAATTCAAACTCTAATTACATGAGAATGATGTTTTTAGTCATAATGACTCTATCCAACTTGATCTAGTCTAATGTTATCATCCACCATTAGTATGATGAAAGAGAGAGTACTTCTAGAGAGAGAAAGTACCCTAGAGAGAGAAAGTGACTCTAAATCACATAATGGTGATGTTTTGGGCTATGTTAGCCTATGATGACTTAATCCAACCTGATCTAGAGTGATGTTGACATCACCTAACCTTATGATGAGAGAGAAAGTACTTCTAGAGAGAGAAAGTACTTCTAGAGAGAGAAAGTACTTCTAGAGAGAGAAAGTACCCTTTTTAAGTGGAAACTCAATTGAAGCATCCCCAATACCCAGAAATGAGCATAATTAGGGTATGATCCACCTGTGTGAGATCATAGGAACCCTAATTATGATAAATGATGAACTTTTAACTAATCTAAGATCATCAATGAAGATGTTACTCATACATGATGATGTTATGAGTCCAATTCACCTTAATGTGAATAGTAAACCCTAATTCAAGGGTGATGACATGTAACATGAATAGTAAACCCTAATTCAAGGGTAATGGCATGCTTTTGAATATTAAACTCTATTTGATAAGAATTAGAGATTTAAACTCTTATGACAAGAGTAGGAAGGATATTCCTTATTTTTGTATTACCTTTATCAGTTGTATTAACCATGCAGGTTCTGATATGAAGGTAATCATATCCAGGTATGGATGATGATGTTATATACATTAAAGGCATGTTGTTAGCCTTATGAATAAGTAAAATAATATGATGTCTTGACAGTGGCATCCTATACTGATAATGGGCTGTGAGAGCCATGAATACCATCAAAGTCATGCCTTAGAGATGACGTGTGATGAGGATAATGAGAAATGATGATTGATATGAGTTAGGTCTGTTACATTTAGTATTCTTCTTTTATAGCTGCTATGCTATTGTTATTGTTTGCAGAACAATGTATGTTGTTAAAGAATACTGAATGTACCTAACTAATCAAGTATAATGTAGAGCCCTGATCATAGATCCATCATTGTCAGAAATTAAATGATGGTGAAACAGGTTTTCCTCAGGGAACTCCTGGATCACATACTTTTGAGTATGTGGGGTACATGGATGTGTAGAACCTTACATCCTAGTGTAGGAAAGTGATGTAGATGTGTAATCCATCCATCCTTCACTATAATTACATACCGTATCAGTGGTAGGTAAACATGAAACCTCCAGATGACGAAGACAGCACAGATATCTGTATCAGTGGTAGGTAAATATGAAACCTCCTGATGACGAAGAGAGTACAGAATGCCACTGTGACTCTAGAATAGCGAAGGACCAATTTACCCTGGTGAGCTATATTAAGTAGAGACACGAGATGTCCTACAAGTGATCCTCTTACTGACTGAGGAAGGTGAAGGTCATGAGAATCCGGCTCTCTTAATGACCTATGTATGATACTGATGTGACTTCTCAGCGATCAGTTGGAGTATGAGGGGTAAGCCTCATCTACACAGGGCATAATGTTGTTTGTAAAACATAATCAACCATGTAGCATAACTTGTTAGAGATGACTCCAAGTTAGTTGATTGATGTTACATTGCAATAATGTTTATATTCTCCATATCTCCTAAATTGTAGAGATCTTGTTATACCTGCAACTGTTATAGAATACTTTGAAGGCTTTACTGCTTAAAATATTCTTTGATGTTATAATAAAGCTTCTGGCGAAGAGTTATAACTCTCGCTGGGACAATTATGTATAATTGTCTCACCCCGTAGGCTTCAACTTTTTAGGTGGACGTCGGAGACGAAGGAACCAGCCTACAGGTGATCAGTCTCAGCAGCAGCATCAGGGGCAGCAGTAATCTCAGGTGGAGATTGTCCTGCCATATGGTGTAGTTAGAGTCAGTCCTATGTGTCCTCTGTACTCTCAGGTCTTGGAGTCTTTTGTATAGTGATCTTGAGATTTTGTATCTGGATGTATATAATTACTCAAGAAGTAATTATCCTAAGATGTAAACAGTTTATCTCTCTTTATGAAAGAAGCTTTTATGGATCCAAGCTCTTGTCTCGAAAAGTTTTAATTTTCCGTGATTTTTGTTTTCCGCTGATTACCGATTCGCTTCCGCTACGTTTTAATCGTGTTTATGTCATGGTTTGGAGATCAGAGCCCCCATTGATACTTGAGGGTTATCAATTTGAACAAAATAGTGAGAGCGATAATGAATTAAAGACATAATTATTATGGCCTAAATTTCATCAAATCAAATCAAAAATGAGTTTTTGTCAAAATTGCAAATTCATTTGTAGAATCAAATGGCAACAAATAACAATCACTTGTCTCTGTGATAGATCCTTGAGGAGGACAAACTAATTGGGAACAACTTCCATGACTGGTTCAGGAAGATGATAATTGTTCTCACATAAGAGCAAAAGCTCTATGTCTTGGAAATGCCAGAACTAGAGGAACCACCTCAAAATGCACTAAAGGCTTATAAGATGCTTACAAGAAGAATAATGTAGATGTCGTGGATTTCAAATGTTTGATTCTATGCTCCATGAATTATGAGTTGCAGAGGAAGCATGAGAACATGGATGTGATTGAGATGGTCACACATCTCAAGAACATGTTCCAAGATCAAGAAAGACAAGAGAGATATGATGTCTCTAAGGCATTGTTCAAATGTAACATGGCATAAGGAGCCTAGTAGGTCCTCATGTGCTCAAGGTCATTGGGTATGTGGAAAACCTATCTAGACTGGGATTCCCCTTGGGTCAATAGTTGGCCACTGACGTGATTTTGTAGTCTCTTCCAGAGTCATAAAGTCAATTTGTCATGAACTACAACATGAACGAATTTGAAAAATCATTGATAGAGTTGTTGGGTATTTTGAGAACAAGTGAGATAGAATTGGAGAAAGACAAACCCAAGTTTGTGATGATGATCATCAAGACAAAGGGGTAGTCTAAAGGTAAAGGAAAATCTATGAAGGGTTCTAAATCTAGACAAAAGCCATCTTCAGATCTCAACACAAATGGAGGGGTAAAGAAAATAGGAGGCAAATGTCACCATTGTCAACAACATGGACATTAGAAGAGAAATTCTCCACTCTGTTTAGAGGAATTAAAGAAGAAGAAGGATGACACTGAGGCTTCCACTTTAGGTATAAATTCTATAAGATACATTTGATTACTTCTTCATTTTGGTATGTTATACCAATTAGAGATCTAACATACTGATCTGCATGATCCGACAAGAAGTAGAAGGGACTTCATGGAATGACAATGATGGACAAGGCAGAGCAAGAGTTGTGGAATTTGTAATCTAGATTTAAATTTATCTTAGTCCAATAGGCATGTAATAGAGTTATTTGAATTTCTATGCCATAAGAAACAATTTACTTTAGATCATCTTATATGAAAAGGATGATAAATCAATAAAGTATGATATTATTGTTTCTATTTCAAAAGATATGATCTTGATTGGCAATGCCCATGCTTCTAATGATCTTTTTACAAAAGACTTTAAGATGAATGTTTATAATGTTAATACCTAAGGAATATAATTGATAACTCAAGATTATCATTAGCAAATAGTCACCATGGACATACATATAAGAAATGCATATCTAGAATACATATTGATGTTAATCTAGACTCCTTTGATTTCTAAACCTAAGGAAATATGTGATTCTTGCTTGTACATAATGGGACATCATATCCTCCGCTAGATGTAGTGGGAGGATATGCTTTCCATTAGAATCCATACATGTAAAGATCATCTACAATAAATGTTATTGATATATACGTCATTTCATTTACTGGTAATATGATGATATGTACTCAGTAAACAAGCATTGATGACATCAAATGTTGGAATACTTTGCATCAATATCTTGAGAACATTCAACAAAGGATGTGATAGTATATCATGAGTCAAAAATATAAGAGAATGATGATGTGTCAGAATGAAGGAATTATACCATGCTGAGTCATGATATAATTATTAATTAATCTAATATTCATACATCCTCATAACTATAAAACTATCACTAAATGATATACCATTTGAATGGTTTATAAGACATCATATACGATATGATTTGGGAATGCCCCAATATGTCTAAAAGGATTGAAACATATATTGAGAAAGTAGTTTGTTAAAAAGGTTCATCCACAAACCACAATTTTTGAATATTATTGGTAATCCCAATCCAATAACAAAAGTGTTTTTATAGGATAATTGAGTTCCTAAAGAATCAGTGAGAGTAGTATTAGAACTCAAAAAGGTTCGAGGTCAACAAATTGGTACAATGAGAACTAAGATAATCACAAGTTTTTGTGGAATCTCATGTTCATCATGTAACACAGAATAAAATTTCTAGTAGAACACATATGAGACTGGAGAATTGTGAATCCAACAATTTAGATGGGTTAGTCATAATAAATGACCAACTAGTCAACTAGAAGCTATTTTTGAGTAATATGGGATCCCAATAAGCTAACAAGATAGGACCTTGATAAGAAATACCTTTTAGGGTAACACATAAAATATGCAATAGGGTCTTATGTAAAGACCTACATGGATAACATAAAATGACAAATTGGTTGGATAAGGTTTCCAATCATTTCTAGTTGTTGAACATGATAGAAATTCCTTTACCAATTGTCATGCTTGTTGTTGTAGTTAAAATATACTAAGAGACTTGCCATGTGAAAATAAAAACTTGATTCCTTAAGGGAATACATCATAGAATGTATACGTGACAAAACCTAAAATGTTTTCATACTTCAAGAATGCAAACAAAGTCTATAAACTACAAAAGTTCAATCTAGGATTGAAACAAACGACTCAGACATGGGATCTATAAAACTTGATAAGATGGTCAAAGAGTTTGACTTGAGTCAAGATAGAATATGAAATATGTTTCTATAAAAGATTTAGTGGGATCATATATAAATATTCCACATGTGTCAAGGAATAATGTCTCAGTATTGTGAATATTGAGATCTGGCATGAAAAACTCCTTTAGCAATGAAGGATTAGATGAAACATCTTATGAGATAAGGATCAATACCTATGAGATAGTTCTTGAATGTTTCACAAGCAAAGTTTGAACACATACAATATCAAGGTGTTGAAAGAGATCAACATGGAAAATGATTCAATGAGAGAGAATCCATATTAGTCTCCCATGAACCATATGTTCCAATTCTTATGAAGAATGGTAACAACATGATGAGATGCCATAGGTTGTAGCAATGGATCTATCCTGAATGATATAAGTGTATTTAGTGCATATAATCTTGTATGTAATGGACATGACAAGATGATGGTAAATTCCAATTAGGATTATTGGAATGTAATTAATGGCATCCATTACTACTTGAGAAATTATAAAAGATAAATTTCTAAACCAATAAGGATATCAGTACAAAGGAGTTGGATGTAAAGAGTTACAACGATGCAAACTTCCATAATTACCACGTGATCACAATAAAATATGTTTGATTTTGAAGGGAATAGGAGATGATAAGTTGTAAAGATTCCAAACTATTATCCATTAATGCTATTCTACAATAAAATCCAAATATACTTGTGTTATGAACAAAAAGTGATACTATATGGATGTAAAGGTTCATGTGACAAACATATAGATGTTCCAACCATTGATGACTCTGTAGTGACACTGTGACAACAATGGAGCTAATTTCTAGGCAAGGAATATTAGATACCATATTACGATCGTTCCGCCTCATATGATAAATCGTATAGTGAAGAGAATAGGAACATGCATTATCCCGACTATAAGCAAAATGTTGCTAACCCTCAAAATCAGCACTAGTGCAGTAGAAGCATGTTGGACATGTTTAGGTCAGTAAGGATAAGATATGTTGGTGATTGGCTCTAAGTGAAAGTAGGAGTCTATTGGTAATGTATGCCAATAGAGCCAATCATGTGATGATTGACATGGGATATACCTTAAAGGATTTGATTAATACTTACAAAGGAAAGCTTCCCATTCATTATGTTTCATTTAGTTATGAGATAATGAAGAAACACTATGAATGTCTAGAGAATAATTTTACTCAATGACGTATGTGTACAAGTTACTAACCTTTGTGGATGAGATCATACAGATGTTAAGTACATATACATATTCTCATTATGTCCCTGATCGATTGTTATTGTGGAAGGTTGATAGACAACAATAACACAGAAGATCATAGTGTGAGTTTGTGGATGACTCAATCTCATTAGTCATGACATGTAAATATCAAACCAAGCACACAAATACATGTAAGAGAACAATGTATCGAAAAGACCCACCTTGAGAGTGACACATGATTGTGGTGGTCACAGTCATCTCTCATAGTGAAGGTGGTGATTGTGGTTCTTAGACCTGAAATCACTACACTCGTCACATGTCGATGGGTATGCTTTGACATCATCAAATGCAGTCTTGAAACATGGGTTGTTATAATCGTGATGATTGAGTGACTTTGACACATGGGGATAGACTATGAGTGATAGATATGGGATTTGTCCCTCCTACTAGAGTATGACATCCTGGCCACTTGATAAGTAAGATTGACAAATGCATGTGCATGCACATGTGAATCAATATATGATATTGACATCACATTATCTCAGAGAGTCTGTTCTTGGTTCAAGGAATATGGATTGAACATTGAGAGGGTTACCTCTCATACCTCGAGTTCATCTTGGATATCAATGACAAAGGAATTTACAATCACTACAAAACCTACACAGATTATAGGTTGAAGTTGCTCTCCAAGTTTCCATTCATTTGGGTAGCACTGATGTATGTCTAGGAACCACTCTCTTCTTGTAATGTCATAAGCTAGTTATGGACATTCACTTCCAATGTGACAAGGGACCTATAGGGTCACACACATACGAAATCATCTAGACGAGGAGTTTTATCTTCAACGACTATTGGATTGATTATTAAAGTGTTTTGGTATTCAATTCACATAAAAAATCAATTGATTGGCTAAATGGTCTACCAAACAACCATCTCACTGAGTGGGACATCCATTTGGGCATGCCAGATGGGTGTTTCAAGTGTTGAGATGGTCGTTTGAGTTGTCAGGCTAATCAGAGTATGAATTGTCTAAGTTCTACCCTTGAACTGACCAATTCAATATGATTGAACCGACCTATTCATATCACACTCACCAAATGAGATCATTTGGGCCAGTGAGACTGGTGTCTCACTTTTGTAAGATGTATTATTTCAACCGAATGGATATTTTGGATGTTTCTCGAATAGTTTCAATTGCACAAACTTAGAGTGCAAGTAAATTAATAGGTGATATTCATTGGAATTGAAATGGCCAAATTTGTATCCATTTGGGAAACTGCCAAACAACCATTTAGTAGAGTGACACAACTGCCTTGCACACAAGACGATCGTTTGTCCTCTCACAGGTTGCAAAAAATCAAGATATTTAGGTCCCTTCCAATCCCACGTCATTCCGTACAGACTGGGAACCTTGACACTAACATTGCCTATAAAAGGAGGGGTACTGGGGGTTACATAAGATATAACATAGACAACTGAGAATAAGTTCCTCTAACAAGTCCTCTCTGGTTGTGGTAACCAAGAGAGCCTAGGAAAGTCATACCCGATAGCGAAGGATAGCCAATAAGAGAACAACTGAGAAGTTGTCGTTGTGGGAGACTAGGTTGGTGACTAGTACACCAATAAGTGGGACAACTCCTTCATGTTTGTTCTTGGTGAATGACATGAGTTCTAGCTGGTCCGTTTAGACTACTCTAGAGGAATAAATCCTTTCCCTACTACTCTGAGAGAAAAGTCAACTTCCAGTCCATGGTCAGACCACCAGAGTCTCTACAGAGGTTGTATAGATAGTTGCAAAGAAGTGACTTATGTCATTGGACTTTCTCTAGGACCAGGTATAACTCTCTAAAACCATCCTTTCTATTTCATTATAGTTGATACAATCTTGTTGTTATGGGAATATGGATAGATACAATTTTTTTTTCCATTGCTATACTCTATGGCCATATTTTCCAACACCCACTTCTACTCTATGAGTGTTACCCCTTTAGGTGGATTCACCAAGGTCATACCTTGTTGGTGTGCATGGATTCCATCTTATATCCAATGGCCTCTAGCCATTTGCCAGACTCGATTCCCTCAATAGTTTCTAGGTAGGTTGTTGGCTCATCATCTATGACCAACTCACCATCTTCTTCAGTCATAAGATATCTAAAAGGCGTGTCCTATAGGATCTAAGAGATCCTTATGTTACATGAGGAACTTGATATTCCACAACAAATTATGATTCTTCTTATTCCTATTGTACCTATATAGGTTCCATGTTTCCTTGTTGGTCTTGAACTTTTTGACGTCTATTTTTCTCCCACGGCTTCCTTTGGAAAGAAATTCCCTTTTAGATATACAACTGTCCTGGAAACAAACACTTTGTTTTCATATGGAATATCAAGTGATATCCTTCTAGTTTCTCTAGGATATCCAACAAAATAATATTATCTGATTTGGGATCAAGCTTTTCAAGAAACCATTTTCTTGTATAAGCTTCAGATTCTAAAACTTCATAAAAGTTATATCATGACTCTTCTCAGGCCATATCTCATACGGTATCCTTTGAAGAAATTTAAATGGTACATGATTTAGTGCAAACATTGTGGTTTATTAAGCATATTAGTTGAAGGAAGTTGGAATATTAGCTAGACTTATACATAATTGTAACATGGTATGATTCCTTCTTCCTAAAACATCATTATGTTTAAAGTGAAGTACATTGTGATAGAATATCACAGTCTTGTAGAAGGTCCTCAACCTCTTCATTCAAGTATTCTCCACATCGATTGTGTCAAAGTGACTTAATACTAGTAACCACCTTTAGCATTTGTTCTAAAAGGTCTACATACATTAGTATGTATAAATCCTAATAGATCATTCACTCTCTCATGTTTTCTAGTAAAAGGTGCTTTTGTCATCTTTCCCAACAAATAGGACTCACATGTCTCTATTAGTTTGTAACCAATAGAGTCTAGATGACCATCCTCATGGATTCTAAAATGTGTTTCTCATTTATGTGTCCTAGACGATAATGCTATTGGTATATAATGTTTGAGTCATCAAGCTGATCAGTATATATCTTATACATATTTGTCTCTAGAACTATTGAGTATACACTATGAGACATTGGGACACTACCATAAATGACCTTTATCTTAAAAAAAAAATAATTCATGATACTCTTATCCAAACAACATACATATATGATGTTTTTATTAATGGAAGGTACATAATTGCAATTCACCAATTCTACTACATGCCCATTGGGCTGAGATAAATGTCATGTTTCAACTATAGTGGCAGCAACTCTTTCTCCATGTAGTTCCAACTTATCAAACTTTATTTCTTCTCAAATCCTAAAGTTTATATATGTATATCTTGCTTCTTCTTCCTAAGTTCCTCTACAAAAAGAGGCCAGTTCCTTTTCTAGTGTCTAGGTTGGTGACAATGGTGGCACATCCCTTCCCTATTCACTCCTCCCTTTGCTTTAAGTGTAGAAGAGTTGGGTTTCTAGCTAGCTTTAGAACTCTTCTTGTCCTTTCCTGTGACCTTAGACTTCCCTTTTACTCTACTAATCATCGCCAAATATTTAGGATTGTCTTTCTCTTCACTTGTTCTCAACATGCCAATAAATTCTAAAAATGACATCAAAATTGTTCACGTTGTAGTTCATGAAAAACCGCTAAATGATTCTGACAATGACTACAAAATCACATATGTGGCCAACTCTTGGCCTAAGGGAAATCCAAGTCTCGTCAGGTTCTCCACATACCCAATCAACTTGATCACATGGGGCCCCATTAGATCTCAGTCTACCATATTGCACTTGAAGATCACCTTTGAGATATCATATCATTTGTCTTTCCAAATCCTAAAACATGTTCTTGAGATGTGTTACTATCTTGATGACTTCAATGTTTTCATGTTGTATCTACAACTCATAGTTCACTGAGCATAGTATTAGGCACTTGAAAACCATATCATGTTCTGTATGATACTTGTAAGCATCCCTTTCAACCATAGGCACAATGGGAGCAAGTTCATCTATCTCTAGTATCTCCATGACATAAAGCTTGAGATCTTTAGTGAGAATGATTCTCAACATTCCAGTCATGGAAATTATTTATGTTCATTTTTTCCTTCTCAAGGACCGAACCCAAAGGAAACATGTTGGTTTTTTCCATTGGTTTCTACAATAAAAATTTACATTTGCCAAAGCACTTTTGATGTGATATGAAAATATTGAGGATATTAATTAGGCCTTTAATTAACTGTCGCTACCACTATTTTGTTCAAATTAATAGCCCTCACTTATCAATAGTGAATATTGCAATCTAGAACCTTCTAGTGATCCAAGATCCAAATATTAAGTTATTAGCTAGTCGATGTCGGTGACTATAACCAATTATTAAGGTAGACAATATTTCCTAATTGCATTTATTCAATTCTTGGATATATGGTGTGCAAAAATCCTTATCATACTCCATCTATACGCTTCTATGCACTTAATCTCATTCGGACCACCTAGTTAATACTGAGCCAAAATCCACCACAATAGTAATGCACTATGCTTCACATGCCCACATAACTACCATCACACTTCAATGAGATAGGCGGTGCATCACACTTGGCATGCCCATGCTTGGTCAATCAAGCTTTTCATGTGTGTTGCTTATCGAAAGCATCTAAAACTTAATGTATAATTAAAGGATTTATACATAAATACATATACATATCCAATCACAACATATTTATAATATGAATCATATACATATTATATCCACAAATGAAAATATGCAATCACAAACATATGAGCAATGGTTATGGGCACACTAATATAATTTTTTTGAGCCAAAAAGAACAAATAACCACCTAGGGTCAAACATCACACGTTACAACCAGTAAAGGAAATATCTTGTGTTGGAAACAAGCCAGTTGGTTGATAGGAATCTTCAAATCGATTGATTTGTCCACCTGTCAATCGATTGGCCTCCGTCAATCAATCGACTGGCTCCTAGATCAAGCTGTTGTCTAGACTCCTCCAGCTGATCTATTGGTCCTCCATTCAATAAATTTGCTTCTTCAATATGTAGCCTCCTCGGTCTTACATCGATCGACTTGACTTCCTATCGATCAACTTGCCTAGTGTAGAATATCTTCTCTTTTACCGATACATAAAATAAATCTAATCATATTTATTCATTACATTGTAAAAGGTGAAACCTCGAGTTACATTCTAGGGGAGTATAGGAAGGAAAGAATTAACTTACGTATAGAGAAAGAGAGAGAGGCTCAACATGCAAACAAAATTTAAAATGCATGAATTAAACCATTCAACCAAACACACATATGCATGTGGTAATGACCATGATCACATATACATCCACGATCAAAACAATTTTTGGACGAAGATTATAGATTGCATATATACACCATATATAATATATATACATATATATACATATAGATATGTATATAGGACATATAGATATTCCCTAGTGTATGTGGTATTCAATCGTATATACACATTAATCATTTTAAATTTTTGCATCGCATGCATTAAAATAAATGATAAAACAAATATCATATAATACTGGTTGAATCTCAAAATATAGTAAATTTATGTGGCTCTAATACCACTGTATAGAAATATGGTGATGATGCAATAGATAATTGTTTTTTTCATAGGCTATTTATTATGGATTTTTGTTCACTTATTATTCATTTTCATATTAGTTTGTGCATTATTTACTAATCATTAGCATGTGACACATAATTGTATCAAATAAATGAAATTTTTAGTGTTTTTGAATGATTTAATAAATTTTGAGAGCTTAGTTTGGTTTTTGTGGCTTTCAGGAAAATGTATAAGATTTTACACAGCTCAGTACTACCGAATTTTCTATCAGTGGTATCAACACTTGCTCAATATGGAGTATATGGAAATTGAGAAGACTCGATAGTACCGACCCATAAGTCGTTACTATAGACAACATCACTAAAAAAACTTGGAAATTCTTGAAGAAATCTAGGTACTACCGACCGTCAACTTGGTAGTACCGACAGCTGCCCATGCGACCATGACTATCGAAGGTGTCAGTAGTACCAGCTCGGTGGGATTAGATAGATCTAAAAACTAAGTTTAATCTGACGGTTTGAAATTAATGACACCCTAAGTCACTTCTATGACTTAGGGCGATTTTGGCTAGACCTATCTATCTAGTTGTATTGCGTTGGATGACTGATGAGAGCAAGGATAGGAGAAAGTGGAGAAGAAGGCCACGTTCTGGTTGATTTGGGCACTTCCAGCGGATGGATTTGTACCCAAAAGGTAGCAAATTGTACATGCTTGAGAGGGGATCAAATAGACTATCTCTTCTTCAAGGTTTCTTTAGTTTTACCAATGTATCTCACATTTTTCTTCTTCTCTCCCATGTACTTGACAATCAAAACCATGTAGGGATAAACCCCTTGTTCCTTAGTACCCGAGAGTATCCCAATTCTGCATTGTAATTGACTTTTATATAGTAATATATCAATTTCTCTTAATTTCTGGACTTATTTCTATGAGATTGTCATGAACTATTCATGCTTGATCACCATAGGTAGTTAATTAGATCTTTAATTGCTTTGAAAAAGGAAATTAATGGTTAGAAAATTCATAGAAATACATGTTTTACATCACCCTTTGACAAAGGTGGCTTACGAATGTGAAGAGATTACCCAAAGTTTTCAATAAAGCACCTATCTAATAACACAATTGATATGAGAGTGGGATTGGTATTAGATTATGTAGTAAATTACACTGTGAGAGAGGATAATTCTTGCTACAAGATCTTAGTCTAGTGTAAGGACAGATATTTATAAATGTTATATTATTAATTGCAATGTTAACTTAGGTGAAACTATAATCCTAAAAAATTCACTCCAATTGAGATCAATAACTAGTAATTAGATTGATTTTCTACTTTAGATAATTAAACTATTCAATCAAGTTTTCATCGACCTAGATGATTGTATTATTGTTAGTAATAGTTTTTGGATTTACATTTCCTTGTGTTCGATATAGGGGCCTCATTGGACTATATTACTCTAATAGCATGCACTTTCATTTTAGGGCATATAATAAATCCCTATCAAGTTTTTGGCATCGTTGCCGGGGAAACGATAAATCCAGCACTATGAGTGTTGTGATCGGCCACTCTAGGCCAATTGTTTTTCTTAATTTAAGAGCATAATTGAATTTTTTTTCTATTGACAATTCACTAGTATTTTGTGTTCTCACATCATTGTTAAGTTTCAGGTACTAGTTCATGGTTCAAACTCGGAGAAAGTATTATGGAAAGACTACTCCATCCATTGGTGATCAGGAGGAGATCTATCATAATACATGAGAGTTTGGAGTTTCAACTAAGAAACTCATCCCAACTCCACCACCTCCAGTAGAATAACCAGAACAAGTAGAGATGGGTGATGTAGAAGTTGAAGACCAGACCATCTAGCAAAAGATAAAGGCATCATCTACAACAAATCAGTTGGGGCAAATAAAAAGGTTGGCTATCAATATGCGCATCTACAAGATAGATCATGGCTTGGTGGTGCTGGTTAAATCACAAGCATTCCATGACCACAACATTGAGGATCCAATGACACATATCAGCAACTTTGTTGAGAGTTGTGACATGGTGAAGATTGATAGAGTTCCAGTGACTGTCATATATCTAAATTTATTCCCATCCTCACTAACATATAATGCAAAGGCATGGTTCCTAAATCTAAGACCTGAATCAATAGAAACATGGGACCAAATGATAGATGACTTCTTTGAACTAATTTCCACCCAAGAATACCAACAAATTAGTGAGAAAGATCCCCAACTTCAAGCAGTAAGTAGTGAAGTCATATTCTGAAGCCTGGAAGTGATTTCATAACATTCTTAGGAAGTCCCTCATCATGGGATTGATTTATATGAGTAGACAAAGATATTCTACCATGGCCTACATAAAGGGGAGAGGACTTGTCTGGATAGTGCATGAGCAGGTTTCTTCTTAAATAACAAGCCATCTAGGTGTTATGAGATTCTGAATAACATGGATAAGAATTAATCATGGGGAGATGAAAGAGAAGTCTCAACATCAGTTAAAAGCATTAGGGAGTCTAAAATCATCATGGCATTAAATGAGAAGTTGGACAACCTTGTAAGGAAGCTTGAGCAAAAATTTGGGTCCTCAGCTATAGGTGAAGAGGAGGATTGCATGTACTTAGGATTACAATATCAGTAGGATAGGGGGCCCACTAAGATAGAATTGAAGACATTGAGGCAGGCTAGTGATTCAGAATGAGACCTTACTGGACCATACAAAACAGGTGCAGCAAAATCATGAGGTGTAGATTCAGAGCATCCAAAATCAAATTTCTCATCTAGAAGCAGAGGTGGCCTCCTTGAAGAACCCCACTTAGCAACAATTCCCTAGGAATGCAGATCCATCTCATCAGCATCACCAGGTGAAATTTATCTCTGTTGTCAAGGAATCAAAACACCCCATTGTGGAGTCACCCAAGTAGCACACTCTAGAGTCAGATTGGATGTATGTGCCAAAAGTTCCATTCTCTCATAGCCTATATGGAAAACTAGGAGGATGCAAAACACTGGACAAGGAACTTCAAAGTTCCACCATTGTTATGTCCAAATCTCCAATTTCAGAAAAGGTTCCTATACAAGAAGGTGAAGGTTCTACTCCGTATTGGAGTGGTCACAGTTAATATGGAGACACCCACAATTTAGAAGGATTCACCACATGTCATTCTGTCCATGAGAGACATTCCAAATTCTGTTCTAGAAGTTGGGGTTGAAGAAAGCTTAGGGGAAGAGATCCCTAATGCTCCATACATTCCCCCACACAAGCGTACACAGAAGCTACATGTTTCTTTCACAGATAGTCTTAATCCTAGAAAAGAGGAAAGACATTTCATGATATTCCTAGACATCTTCCAGATGCTCCACATCAACATTCCACTCGTGGAGGTAATAGAGAAAATCCCTACATATGGAAGATTCTTGAAGGATATCATCAACAACAAAAGACAAATCAAAGATATAGATTTTTTGTGTTGATGAAGTGGTGAGTTCCATAATCCATGGAAGGCTTACAAGGAAAAGAAAAGATCTAGGATGTTTCGACATCTCTTGTTATATAGACAACTAATATTTTCCAACAAGCATAGTGTGACTCAGGGTCCAGAATAAATCTCATACCTCTTGCTACCTTTTTCGGAGGTTGGATTTGAAGGAACCAACGAAGCCATCTATGACAACCAAAATGGAAGATTGATTAGTTGTTAGGCCATATGGGATATGCGAGGATGCTCTAGTCAAAGTTGGTGAATTAATCTTTCTTGTTGATTTTGTGGTCATGGACATGCCCAAATTCAAGGATCTGAGATGTTATTAGGAAGGTCATTCATAGCTACCACTATTAGAGGCTACTTGAGACTTGGGATAGATGATGATAGAGTGGAGTTCATACTTCTAGGAAAATCTTCACAACCATCCTGTGACAACCTAGTCTGAAGAAAACTCAGCTTGTCAAGAGTAGGACATTAAACAAGGGCGCTCATGGGACACAACCCAAATTTATTTTTGTTATTTACTATTTTTTTAGTTTTTTTCATTAGTTCCATTTCATATTTTTCATGTTAGATTTTAGTTGATGTAAAAAGGTACCTTGATGCTCTTGTTCGGTGTGCAGGAATAGTCAAAGTTAGTACTACTAACACCCAAGTCGGTACTACCAACTCTTTATCAGGTAAAGGTCTACAAAAAGTCAATACTGTCGACACCAAAGTTGCTACTACCGACTTTTCTCAGAAAAATCACTGGAATCTTGGAACAAAGTTGGTACTACTAAGTCGAAAGTCAATACGATTGACTTTTCTCAACAAAAATTAATACAGCTTCAAAAAAAGGCTGTAGATACCACCAATACATATGTCAGTAGAAACAAATCATAAAACTCAAAGAAGGATAGAGAATGTCATATTTTGGTTCCAAAAAGAAAAAAAATTGTGGAACCAGCAAGAGGTATATATGCAAGCACAACTTGATCCAAAAACCCACCAATCATCCACCGCCACCACCCTTCGAAGAAATAGGTACCCCTGTTTCACCTCTAGGTTAGGATTTGATTCTGAAGACATAGTCAAGTTCAAGCTTAGGGAGTGTTGGAACGAGTTTATCTTTCATTTTTTCCTTAGTTTGTTTTTTATTTAATTAGGATCCACATCTATCTAGTGTAGTTGTGGAGCTTAATGCATAATTTTTATCATTTTCATGCATTTTCATTCTCTTACAATGGAAGTTTAAAATTATTAATTGGTCTTAGTTGCAAATTTCTTGAGTTGCACCACCAAGAGGAAGTGTATGGGCTAGTCAACTTAAGGACATTTGATATGAATGGACATTTTAATTATTCATGTAATGTGGATTAATATTGGTTTGAGTCTAAATTGATCAAACAATTAACAATATCTTAAATTGAAGTTTAAGAAAGAAATCCTAAGGTTGCCCTTTTCATAGGTCCTTAGAGAGGGACATGTCATAGTTCATGAAAGACATTGTCTCTTAGTTATTTGATTGCAACCATATTCCAATCATTTTGACCACCACCTTATGATGATCAAGTAATCTAAATTATTTCCTTTCATTTTCATTGCATGGCATGACATGTGACATGATAGTTAGTTTCTCTTTTGATTTCATTAGCTACAAAATGAAAAAATATATGCATAAAAATGGTTTGGGTATATCAATTTAGTTGCATAACAATTACAGGTAGACTGCATGAATTTTTCATCATTCATGTGTATATCAGTGGTGACACTATTTTCCTCTTAAATAAGAGTGTAGGGATACAAACCCATACCCACATAAAAAAAGATGAAAAGAAAAAATGAATGAAATATGTTAGTGAATCCCAAGCATAACATTCCATCATGCTAAAATAATGGGCCAATGAAAAAAAAACTAAATGTGAAAAAATAAAGAGGGAGAAAGGATGCCCTAAACTCTTTTCAAAAAGATGGAAAAAATTTCATGATTTAGTACTTCTTTACTTCATTCTCATTCATTTGTTGAGATTCTTACATGCATCATTCCACCCAATAATATTAGGCATTAGTATTCATACATTTTTCATTATCTTAAACCATATAAGTTCATCATGTTAATTTTTTGCATAAATAATTTGGATATTACTTGTGAATATTCATAAGCTACCCAATTCTTACCATTTATTTCTCTTCCCGGTAGGCCACTTAAATGATTAGTCTCCTCATTCATTTTTATAAGGAGAACTGCTTCCAATTAGTTAGTAGTTAGCAAAAGAGCAATGTAAAATAGGGAATCACATGATGCACCAAACAAATACCTGATTGACTATGATATTAACTGCTCCCTTGATAGTGTTCATTAATCTAAGGGTCGACAACTTTTATGGATATTTTTGGTCGCTTTAGACCAGTTGATAGTTCAGTGGTCCATATTTTTATGTCCATATTGAGAACTGAATGAGAAATGAAATTCATATTTTATGTCCTTTTGTTGACTTGTCTCAAACATATCCGAAGGTGTGTTGCTCGAGGACGAGAAACATTTAAGCTTAGGGGTGTTTGATGTACTAGATAATTGTCATTTTCATAGACTAATTAATATGGAATTGTGTGCACTTATTATTCATTTTCATATTAATTTGAGCATTATTTACTATCTTTATACTGTGATACTTGATTGCATAAATACATGTAATTTTAGTGTTTTTGAATGATTTAATAAATTTCGATAGCATATGTTTGGTTTTCATGGATTTCAAGAAAATTTACAAAGAATATACAAAGCTCGATACTACCAATTTTTGTGTCGGTGATACCAACACTTGCTCATTATGGAGTATATGGAAATTGAGAAGACTCAGTAGTACCAACCCAAAAGTCAATACAACAGACCACATCATAGAAAAGACTCAGAAATTCTCGATGAAATATTGGTACTACTGACCATCAACACAGTAGTACTGATAATGTTAAACCCCAATTTTTGGGTTCTTTTGGTGAGAAATGTAATTTATCCTATTAAAGATATTTGAACAAATAATGATATAATTTTTTTTGAATAAAAGGATTTCATTTACAATAGCCTTGTTGGTTGTTTTGTGGGCTTTATTGGACATTGGGCCCAATAACAAGGAAAAGACAAAGGAAACTCCATTATTAAATGAGTAAATAAAAAATGGAGAAAAGAAAGATGTAGAAACCTCTAGAAGCCAAATATATGTTATCCAAATTTGGATTTCGTGCCTCTTGGGTTCATAGGGTTCCAAGGAGTCCAAAGTTATAAAAATATTGCTATAAGAAAAGAATAGATCAATTAAATATTTCTTTATTACGAAAGAAATTGGAGATAATGATAAAATGTGGAAAATAAGTGGAAAGAGGTAAGATTGAGTCATCCTTGATGGATTTTCGTATCCATAAGGTTTCTAATATTAAAAGGAATTCCAATAAGGAAAATAAAAAGCGAGATAAAGAGAAATCCTCAAAAAGAGATATTTTAATAAAGAAATAAAAAGGATAATGAGAAAGAATGGATAAAAGAAATGTAAAAGGCTAATGTATATTCTCAATATGGGATTTCGAGCCATTAAGGTTCCTTGAGGTTCAAGGAACTCAAAATAAGAATTTAATAGCAAGGGAAAGAGAAAATATGTGAGAAATATATAATTAAGTGATATATTGCACCTAAATAAAAGGCACACTTTCTTTTAGATAATGAGCCCAAACTTGTCATGATGATAGATTAAGTCATTATTAAGTTTCCCTCAAATATTGGGATTAAATGGAGCCATGGTTTGAGAGTTATGATTTTTCCAAATTATCCTAAAATGAAAAGGATTTTTCTTTAAAATAGAAATCAGGTAGGGAGGGAGGCGGACTCCCAGCCTTGTTCTTCTCGCTCGTGAGCCATCAAGAGATGGAGGGGAGGGCCGCGTGGCAGGTCCTCTATTTCACAGAGGAAACAGGGGAATCGACCTCGTTCTACGCACGCCCGTGAGGAAGACAAAGACCCAGATCGGGTAGCTGGGTAGGCGGACCACGTGAGGGAACGCGGGCCAAGGAAGGAACTCAGTAGAAAATGGAATAAACGAGACACGTGTCGACTATTGATTGGCTAAGGTAAGATCATTTTGCAAAAATTATAGAAAGAGATTTCTAGCTTGGATGGATACATGTAATACATGGGTTTGGCACAGAAAAATACAAGGAATCCAATAAAAATACTATTATAGACTAGTTTTTCTTCTAGTTCGAAAAGTACACAAAGTTAGTAACTTTAATACTTTAAGTGTAATAAAAACCCTAGATGTTGATTAGGGATGAGTTCAATTACTTAAGTTGGTATTATGAATCAACATTTATCCTTTTGGCATAAAATGGATAATATGAATCTGATTTGAATTTAAAAACCTATGATTTGCTTAATTAGGGTGCTATGACTAAGAAAGTGCAATAATGGTTCTAAAAGCCCTAATGTTGAGTAATATGACTTTAATGACTTTTATTTCGAGGATATGAATATCTTAAACAGATATATATTGATATGAAGTTTAGTTAAGAAGCCTAGGAATAGATAACTTAAAGAGATAAAGTTTTAATATTTAAAAAGGATGTTTTAAAGTCTCATATGAGTGAAGATATACTTGAAAACCTAGAAACCCTAAACTAGGTGTTTATGACTTTAATAAGCTATGTTTTGAAATCTTATGTAAAAGATGAAGTTGAACTAATTGTAAGACATATTGGTAATAAAGAGGCTTAGATATGAATGACTAAGTAATTAGGGCTTTGGAACATGGAAGTAGTGTTTTAGCGTTTAGTTGACCTAAAATGTAAAGGTTAAGAGACGAATATAAAGAACGTTAAGGAAAACCCTAATTTAACTTAGGCACACCCTAGGAGGGAATTCCAATTCAATAAAGTAAGTGCATGATGAACATATGAGTAATTAGATTGCACATGTTTTCCAAGTTTCTTGTTGTGCCTGTTTGATTAGGGTGTTTGGTTGCCTGGCTTGGTTGGATGTTTGATTAATTGAATATTCTGCTTACAATCCTTGAGAATTCCATATCACTTATATTGTTAATTATGGTTAATCACATTAGTTTCCCAGAGAATTTCTAGATGATTCATCGCATTGAATGAAACTTATCAGTTTGGATGTTCATACTTGCAAATCATAAAGTCACTATGATTATCAAAACAATAATAGAAGTGTGTATTCTCGCACCTACATGCCAACCTGATGGATGATGCCAAAGGTGAGGCCCAGGAGGGAAGACCAATGGACACCATGAATGGTGACCCCAGACATCAAGCTCGGGATTGAGAAGGTGGTCTTTATAGAATGACTAATGGGTACTATGAGAGGTGATGCCAGGAACCAAGCTCAGGATTGAGAAGGTGGCCTTAAGTCATTGGCAAAAGAGAAACCCGAAAGGGGGTATTCCAGGGTTAGGGCAAAAGTGGTGGAGAATGTCACACTGAAAATGTATTTTTTCTTGTTAATTATCTTGATTGTGATATTTAGATTGTTATTCATATTTGCGAAATTTTGGATCCCCCCATATACCCAGCATATTCATTTATGCTGACCGACGTTTTATTTGTCGGTGTGTTTTAGGTACAACCTTGAAAAGCACAAACAGTAAAGTGACACATTGTGAAAATAAGAAATAAAGTGTTAGGAGGATTAGATAGAAGAGATTCAAGCTATGGATAGAAATAGATTTCCAAAGTTTTTAAAAGGTATGCAAAGTTTTATTTTATACCAGATCTCAATTTAGTTGGTAGAATTTCATAATTATTATTGATTAATTGTCAAACCTTTGATCTGGTTTAATGGAATAATGCCTCTGACCTCTTATTCTCCCTTAATTGGGGGTTACCGGGAGGCGGGGTCGTTACATTTGGTATTAGAGCATAGGTTCCTCATTTAATCTTTAATAATTATTAAATTTTACAAATTCCATAGAACCGAGGGAGTTATTAGAGGATTTTCCGAAAGATAGAGGTGTATAGAAAAGGATCATGTTTGGGGGATGGAAAGATTGTCCTCCGCACAGCTAGTCAGAATACGAGGACTCCCAGATTTGTGTGACTTCCTGGACGATGTATTAGGATCTGACTTGAAATAAGATACCTTTAGAACTCTCTCATCTTGTTCATCCCTTCTCAACTCTAATGTTGTTAAGGATTTTAAGGATTAGGGTTTTCTCTCTTTTCCTCACGCTCTTAAGGTATGGGTAAAGTTGATAAGGATTAAGGAATCCTCCACCAAATTAATGAAAAGCATGTAAATAAGATGGCATGGACATAAGCTTAATAGTTTAAGCATAAACTAAAGAATAGATGCATGCTTAGGTCAGATGACATATGTTGTCATGCCCTAAGGAGAGACCTGAGGCTAGACCTCCTCGTCAGGAGGATGAATGGGGGAAGTTAGTCTTGGAGGTAGAGACCTCCATTATAAGTAGAGACCTAGCACATCCTCTGAGGATGATGCTAACCCTAACCCTAAGTGGTGGTTAGAAAGAGAGATGACACAATGAGTTAGATGTCATGGTAGACCAGGTGTGGGGGTGGACATGCCTTTGATGCCTATATGAGCCATGAGAGGTTGGATGACCTAGTACCTTTGGCGACCCAACCCTAGGAAGGGTCGTGCATGTTAGAGTGAAGGATAGCTCCTTTAATGATGAGGTTAGTGAAGAACCTATGGAAACCCCATGAGCTTATATGAACATGGCATAATATGCACCCAAAGTACATCAGTAGTGCGGGCAGTAGGTTGAAATCTGAGCCAGGAGAGTATGATGGATAGCTTATAAGATAAACATAAAGGACTATGGATAATCTTGAGCAAACATAAGTTGAACATAGGCTTCACCAATGTAGGGGTATGCTTATGCGCTTGATCCTTCTTGGAGAGAGGACCTCTAGTAGTAAGGCAGGTTGTGGAGTTAGCTCGAGAGAGAGAGAGCAGGACCCAATCAAGAAGGTTGGAAGCTTAGACCCCGAGATATGAGGAACAGTGGGAGTTGAGGATGATGCGACCTAAGTGGATGATAGTGTTTGCCTCATTGCTTGATCCCTGGATGCTGACGGTATCTTGGTTGTCTTTAGAGGAACCAAACCCTAGAGAGAGGATGAGGTTGCTAGTACCTATGTGTAGATGATATGGGTGCTTACCTTCTAGGGATAGAAGAAGAGTTCCTTAGACCCGGAGGAGGTTTAAGTGATCAGTAGTGAGGCCTTATACCTAGTTGGTTGTCCTTGAGGAGGACTCCACTCTAAGTGTTGTTCAAGTTGAAGGATCATGGGAAGTGCATGTCATACCATGTACATGCTTGGCTCGTGGTGAAAAAGTTGAGTTGACAGTTGGACATCAGAAAAGTGAACCTTAGGTTACTAGGCCTAAGAGGGGAAGTGGTTTACCTGATGCTCATAATGAGGTTTGGGTTTTTATAGATTAGAGCATGGTACTCATCATGTATATAGGAAAGGGAAACCCCTTAAGTTTAAGGCATGTTTGGTGAACCCCTCACAGCTAAGTTGGTGACATGGGAAGGTATGTTCGTGGTCCAATGTTGAGGAATAAGAACAAGTATGACCTAGCATGGTTTAGTAGGTGGTCTGCTTGTGCCTTAGTAGCTTACTAGGGTTAAGCATGCTCATGAGGATGTAAACCCTAGACATAAGCACGTTGGTGACCTTTGTAATCAAGGTGTAGTTTCCTCCCATCCTGGGGGAGGGACCCTTTTGTAGGGTGTATACCAGTTTTGTTGGTTTTGACGTAACCTAAAGAGGTCTCAATAGGATCTTGAGAAGCTAAGTGAAATGTACATGGTAAGAGAATGAACCTGTAGACCCATACATAACCATCTCTAAGTGCATGTGGATGTGTTACCATGGAGATGACTGGTATGGGGCCTGACCAAGGTAGGCAGGTCACCATGACCCCTATGAAAGGATGAAAGTCAGCCCATGAGTGCAGAGAGAGATGAGGAAGACTTGGGTAAGGTTCTAAGTTGGACATGTACTATGTTAGAATCCTAATTCTATCCTAGGGTCAGGTAGGGATAAGACTGATGGAAGTAGGAGTTGCCTAATTCCCTAATTGCACATGACCATAGGGTCGGGAGGTAACAACTATCATTGTCTGAGGACCATGGGTTAGGAGATTGATCACCTTCATGAACTTATGGGACCCAAAGGGAAGATGAGTAGGGCACTCTCTGGATGCATAAGGGAAGAGGGATGACCCTAAAAGTGTCGGCATCCTACAGACCTAGAGGAGATGACCAAGGATTGTGTGGTGACCAAGTAGGTTCGAGACCAGTTTTCCATGGAAGTAACTTTGATATCGAGATGATTGTGATGTAGAGACATAAGTTGCACGTTTTAGCTTAGTTTTGAAGGTGTACTGGCAATGTGGGATGTACCATATCTACTCTTGGAATAGGACGAACTTTGTGTTTGGACGGCTGCCAAATGCTTAATTCCTCTTGTTATGGGAGTGAGAGATAGGATAGTACAGATGCCATACACCAAGGATAAAGATGATGTGAGTTGGAATGTTGCTATGAGGTATGAGGACAGAGATGATAACATAACCTTGTGGAGTAAATGATATGTAGATGGTTTACTAACATCAAGAGAACTGAGGTAATCATCTTATGAGGATGCTTTTATCATGAGCTATGTGGAATTTGCGAGTTATATAAGGTTGAGTTTGATAACCAAGACAATGAGCTCAGAGGTATCTTGATGAAGATAGACTTAGAGGTTGAGATGAGATGATAAGTGGAATACATGGAGGTGTATGTCTTCAACATTACCTAACACCTAAGGATGTGAAGTGGTAATGCATGTTGTGGTTGAGATGTAGCTGCCTAGTTTAGTTGGAGGTTAGAGGAGGTTGTTAGGTTAACCCTAACTTCTGAGATATGTTTGACTAATACTCAGATGTAACGAGATATGTTGAACAAGTTAGTAGTTGTTTGGTTAGCCAACTTAGGCCTTGATGCAATAAAAGGATGGTTGTAGAACATCTGATGCACTTCTCTGGAAAGGAAGGGGATGAAACCCCGACTAGAGTGGTTTAGGGTTTCTGAAGAATCAATCTTGAGGAATCATGACATACATGAGATCATGATTTTAAGTTCATCATACACCGTTGTACTACTAAGATAGTAAGTGGCAGTAGTACATTGGATGCTTAAGATGAAGATGCATGTGGCTTGTCGCCATGCATGTCAGGAGTTGAAGGACGAACACAGTAACCCAATGTATTGATATAGAGGATATAGAGTCCCCGAGAGGGAATGGGAGTTCATCACTATGGATGTTGTGGTAAGTCTCCCCTAGACCAAGGAAGGTCAAGATGCAATATGGGTTATGGTAGATCACCTTACCTAGATAACATGAGAAAGAAAGAATACTTTGAAGGGATGGATCTGGTTGAACTACATATGAGAGAAAGATGGTTCAACTACACCACAATGTGAGTTTAAAAGTTCTTTATAACCTAAAGATTCACTTCCATGAGGTGGAAGTAGACGAACACGATGCTAGTATAGTTTATCACCCCTAACTAATGGTTAGTATGATCCAGACTAGAGGGTCTGATGAGAGCATGTGTGCTCATTCAAGGTGATATCTAGAGAAAGTCCTTGTCCTCTATAAGATGTGATGATAACCAACATAGCCAGTGTCGGGATGTAAAGAAGCTCTGTAAGGGAGGTTGTGTCAGTCACCACTTCATTGAGATGATGTTGGTGAAGGGGCCTCGCAAAGGTCAGAAAAGAACCACAGTGTGTGCAGATGAAGTCGATTTGATCATGCAATGGCTAAGAGAGAGCCCAGGGGTGACATAAGTCATGAGCTGATGCAAAGCCAACTGACATGCATTTCACTGTGGGAGAGTATATGATGTGAAAATTTGACCCCTCTAAGTTATAGTTAAGAGAGATCTGAGTCTCGGCTACATGGTCCATTTGAGATGGAATGGTGGAGATGGTTGTGTTTAGCCTTACCCCTCAGGATAACAGGATGTGTAATTTGTTCCATGAGTCTGATCTAGAGCACTATGTGAGGTACCCATACCATGTGCTGAGCCCAGAACCTATTCAGCTTTATGAGAGACTGAAATGTCCTAAGTCGCCTATGATGATAAAATATACCAAGGTAAGAAATAACTCAGATGGAAGAATATGAGATGATGAAGGTTCTTGGGAAGCACCATGGAAAGGGTGAGGCCACATGGGATCCATGATGGACATAAGAAAGGCTTATCCTATTTGGTTGTGTGCCTAGTGGAATTTTGAGGGAAAAATTCCTATAAAAGGGAAAGGATGTTACAACCCCAATTTGTGGGTTCTTTTGGTGAGAAATGTAATTTATCCTATTAAATATATTTGAACAAATAATGATATAATTTGGTTTGAATAAAAGGATTTCGTTTACAATAGCCTTGTTGGTTGTTTTGTGGGCTTTATTGGCTATTGGGCCCAATAACAAGCAAAAGACAAGGGAAACTCCATTATTAAATGAGTAAATAAAAAATGGAGAAAATAAAGATGTAGAAACATCTAGAATGCAAATGAATGTTATCCAAAGTTGGATTTCATGCCTCTTGGGTTCATTGGGTTCCAAGGAGTCCAAAGTTGCAAAAATAATGCAATAAGAAAATAAAAGATCAATGAAATATTTCTTTATTAAGAAAGAAATTGGAGATAATTATAAAATGTGGAAAATAAGTGGAAAGAGGTAAGATTGAGTCATCCTAGATGGATTTTCGTATCCATAAGGTTTATAATATTAAAAGGAACTCCAATAAGCAAAATAAAAAGAGAGATAAAGAGAAATCCTCAAAAAGAGATATTTTAATAAAGAAATAAAAGGGATAATGAGAAAGAATGAATAAAAGATAAGTAGAAGGTTGATGTATATTCCTAAGATGGGATTTCAAGCCAGTAAGGTTCCTTGAGGTTCAAGGAACTCAGAATAATAATTTAATAGCAAGGGAAAGAGAAAATATGTGAGAAATATATATAATTAAGTGATATCTTGCACCTAAATAAAATGCACGTTTTATTTTAGATAATGAGCCCAAACTAGGCATGATGATAGAATAATTCATTATTAAGTTTCCCTTAAATTTTGAGATTAAATGGAGCCATGGTTTGAGAGCTATGATTTTTCCAAATTATCCTAAAATGAAAAGGATTTTTCTTTAAAATAGAAATCAAGTTTTCGTTTGTTTGGACACGAGCAGTATGGATCGTTGGATTTTGATCCAACGCATGTCGGGCATCTTCTAGTTCTAGTCGAACCAGGAGATAGGCCACAGATAGAGGGTTTTTTCCAAGCCATATTTCTCATGATTGGGAGCTCAAGAGGAGTTGGAATTAGTCCCAACATCTTCAGGAGTACAAGAGAATGCAGCGATCCTAAGTTTGTAGTGGTTTTGGGGATCTTATCAGATTTTCCCAATTTGTTCAAAACCTACAACGAGCCATATCCCAAGGCTATAAAAGGAGGGGAACCATAGGCCCCTGGGGAGAAGAGGGAGTCTCCTCAAGACTCTGCACGACCATTGTTTCCCTTCCCCCATCCCCAATTGATTTGCTAGCCTTGGTCGTCAAGTTGCCGACAACTAGTTCCTCTTCCATGGATTCTTCAGACGTGATGTACGGCGGAAGAGATGTGGTGGGTAACCCGACAACTTTAGTAGGAGCACGATGATGTTCTCCACTCACAGTGCTGGCAGGGAGGGAGGCAGACTCCCATCCTTGTTCTTCTCACCCGTGAGCCATCAGGCGATGGAAGGGAGGGTCGCACGGCGGGTCCTCTGTTTCACAGAGGAAACAAGGGAATTAACCCCGTTCTACGCATGCCCATGAGGAAGACGAAGACCCAGGCCAGGTAGCCAGATAGGAGGATCTACGTGAGGGACCGCGAGCCATGGAAGGAACTCAGTAGAAAATGGAATAAATGGGACACATGTTGGCTATTGATTGGCTAAGGTAATATTATTTTGCAAAAATTATAGAAAGATATTGGTAGCTTGGATGGATACAAGTAATACATGGGTTTGGAATATAAAAATACAAGGAATAAAATAAAAATACTATTACACACTAGTTTTGCTTCTAGTTTGAAAAGTACACAAAGTTAGTAACTTTAATACTTTAAGTGTAATCAAAACCCTAGATGTTGATTAGGGATGAGTCCAATTACTTAAGTTGGTATTATGAATCAACATTTATCCTTTTGGCATAAAATGGATAATATGAATCCAATTTGATTTTAAAAACCCACAATTTTCTTAATTAGGGTGCTATGACTAATTAAGTGCAATAATGGGCCTAAAAGCCCTAATGTTGAGTAATATGAATTTAATGAATTTTATTTCAAGGACATGAATATCTTAAATAGATATATATTGATATGAAGTTTAGTTAAGAATCCTAGGAATAGATAAATTAAAGATATAAAGTTTTAATATGTAAAAAGGATGTTTTAAAGTCTCATATGAGTGAAGATATACTTGAAAACCTAGAAACCCTAATCTAGGTGTTTATGACTTTAATAAGATATGTTTTGAAATCTTATGTATAAGATGAAGTTGAACTAAATCTAATACAGATTGGTAATAAAGAGGATTAGATATGAATGACTAAGTAATTAGGGTTTTGGAACATGGAAGTAGTGTTTTAGGGATTAGCTAACCTAAAAGGTAAAGGTTAAGAGATGAATATAACGAACATTAAGGAAAACCCTAATTCAACTTAGGCACACCCTAGGAGGGAATTCCAATTTAATAAAGTAAGTGCATGATGAACATATGAGTAATTAGATTGCACATGTTTTCCAGGTTTCTTGTTGTGCCTATTTGATTGGGATGATTGGTTGCCTGGCTTGGTTGGATGTTTGATTAATTGAATATTTTTCTTACAATCCTTGAGACTTCCAAATCAGGGATGTTGTTAATTATGGTTAATCACATTAGTTTCCTGAAGATTTTCTTGATGATTCCTTGCATTGAATGCAACTTATCAGTTTGGATGTTCATACTTGCAAATCATAAAGTCACTATGATTATCACAACAATAATAGAAGTGTGTATTCTCACACCTACATGCCACCCGGATGGATGATGCCAAAGGTCAAGCCCAGGAGGGAAGACCAATGGGCACCATGAGTGGTGACCCCAGACACCAAGCTCAGGATGGAGAAGGTGGTCTTTATAGAATGACTAATTGGCACTATGAGAGGTGACCCCAGGCACCTAGATCGAAATTGAGAAGGTGGCCTTAAGTCATTGGCAAAAGAGAAACCCGAAAGGGGGTATGCCAGGGTTAGGGAAAAAGCAGTGGAGAATGTCACACTGAAAGCATAATTTGGCTTGTTAATTATCTTGATTGTGATATTTAGATTGTTAGCCATATTTGAAAAATTTTGGTTGTCCCCACATACCAGCATATTCATTTATGCTGGGTGACATTTTGTTTTTCAGCATTTTAGGTACAACCCTGAAAAGCACAAATAGTAAAGTGACACATTGTGAAAATAATAAATAAAGTGTAAGGAGGATTATATAGAAGAGATTCAAGCTATGGATAGAAATATATTTCCGAAGTTTTTAAAAGGTATGCAAAGTTTTATTTTATATACCAGATCTCAGTTTAGTTGGTAGAATTTCATAATTATTATTGATTAATTGTTGAACCTTTGATCCAATTTATTGTGATAACGACTCTGACCTCATGTTCTCCCTTAATTGGGGGTTACCGGGAGGCAAGTTCGTTATAGATAGCTACCCAGGCAACTGCAACTATCAAAGGCATTTGTAGTACCGAAACCCAGTCAGTAATACTGACATGGAGGGATCAGGAAGATCTTAAATTTAAGTCTAATCTGACTGCTGGCAATTAAGGATGCCCTCAGTCACTTATAATAAAGTGAATTTTCCCCTATTATTGTTCAATTCCTATTTTTCCCTCATTATGTTCACTCATGACCTCAATTCTTTATTCCTTAGCTACTTGATCAATGTTGATACTCAAATTCAAAATATAGTGACCAATGTGAATTTTATACACATTACGACACTACAAATTAGGTTAAGTTATCAATCTACTCAAAAAAAATTGCCCATGCAACTTTATCTTCTAGTTCTCAAACATTTTCTAAATGTTCTACACATTTTTGTGAACATATGATCCAAATTTCACCTCAATTTGACATTCCTATTTTTTTTTATGAATTCTTGAAGTTAATGTGTACAAAACCCTTTATTCGCTCTTTTATTCGACTTATCCAAGTCAGCAATCCATGGCAAGGGATCATGGGTGAGTCTCAACCCTTGGATCTACCTTCCCACATATCAGGGCCTGATCAAATAACCATGGACTCATCTTCGACCTCCCAATGACTGTGGGGAGGAGTTAATAAGACTGAAGGGAGTAACCAATCGATCTCAACCCCAATTTGAAAATCCAAGAAAATAGAAGCATTGGTCTCGCAAGTTTTCACTTAACAAGCCCTACTTTGACCACCCTTAATTATTGGTTTTTCCATCTAAATGTTCCCCTTGATTCCCCATCTCACTCCGGCAACCATGGATGCAACCAAGATCCCATTAGCCCTAAAATCTACCCCTTGACACTATAAAAAGGCTCCCCCATGCTCATCGCCACCACACCTTTCTCAAAGACTCTCTCTTGATCTCCCACTCTTGGCCTCAAGTGCCCTAATTTCCTCCATGATCTCCTCTATTTCTCAGACAACGCCGCTGCCTGGTGCAAATTGGGATCTTGCCCTTTTTCCTTCAACATGCAATGTGAGGCTCCCATCCCCTCTATGAGGTCACTACGGAACCCAACAACATATTTATCAACCCCCATCGATGCCTCCTCCTCTTGAACCCCCTCTACTCTGGTGAGCCCATCTGTCATGTTTCTTGGTTCGCACAAAGGCATTCTTAAGAGAGGAAAATCCTCAAATCGGCCAACCCAGAGAGGAAATCCATTGATCCAATAGAACCAAGTAAACCATTTTTGAACAAGTAAATCAAGGATTTGAACCCACGAGACAAGGATCAAACAAATCCTCTAAACCAACAAACCACACTCCTACATGGTCTAATGTTGATCGTCCAATATGAATTGAACGGTCATCCTTTTTCCATTTAAGGTATTTTATTCCAACCTCTCTGCCGAATAATCAATTTAAATGATCAAACCTTGCAAAAATGATGTCTTTAGATTCCTACCTCCTAAAATTATGAATAAATAGTCCATTTTGATCATAAAACCCAAAGAATCATTTAAAAATACATGTCAATCTTGATTCTACATGATTCTCACATATATCCCTAGACTTTGATCTCTTTCTTACATAATTTGTCAAATAATCCAATAATCATGATTAAACTTTGGGAACCCTAATATTTGACTCTGATGAGTATTTATATAATCATGACTAGACTAATGAAGAATCTAGATATAAATTAATTGACTTGTTCAATCCTTATGTCATAAAATGATGATTAAGCTTGATGATGGGTTCTAACCTTAGAATTGTGGTATTGAGATTATAAGTGTTCTAAATCTTGTAAAATACCTGATCTAGACCCCTGGACCTAACCCTTGAGGGTGATTCAGAAAATAAGTGCTCATTATAGATTAGGTGTGGATATCCATGATATGATGTTAGAACATTGTGTTTGGACTTGAAAAAATTGATAGATGGAAATATTGATCCATAATATGATACCACACCCAAGCACAATAATGAGGCTAAATGAACCCTAATGTTGGTCCTTGTGACCCCCTATTATAGACTGGAATACTAATGCATGGATAGCAATTAATGTGCCAGGACTTGACTTTGACTCTACTCTAACTCTAAATATTCGGTGAAAGGTACACTTTTATATTTATTCCTCCTTGAATAGACTAGTAGTATTGAATGATACTTGTATGTACCTCTTGAAAATCTTGGCTATGTATATGTTTGAGCTATTGTTTCCTACTAATTATTGTTCTGGTTTTCTATATTATAGTTTACAACAAACTTGAAAACATAAATGATATTGCCCATTATGATTGTTAGTAATACTTGTTGATATTGAGTACAAGCGACCTCCTCATTCAGAGGGTGGAACTTGTACATGTCGAATGATCGTGAACATGTACTTGTCAATTGACCTTCTACCTCAAATGGAGAGAAGTAGCCTAGTGACCTCCTGCATCTTGTTGGGGTGATGGAGATACAAAAATATATAAGCATGCTTCTTGATATCAACATAATGGGAACTTGTAATAAAATCTAGTCAGATATTTGTTTTTTTGAAAAATCACTTATTAATTATTTTTCTTATAAGTATTTCCAAGTACTATATTTTGCTAGAAATGTTTCAATTGTTCAATATTTGTTCTTTTCAAAGTATACAGATTCATTTGCATTGATTACATCCTGATTTACCTAATTTTAGGCAAACCATATGGATCATTATGAAGACCGCTTCCACTCTTGACAAACTTTGATGATATGGAAAAAATTTGCAAAATCCCATATTTGGGTTGGTTAGTTATTTAAACATCTTGTTGTATGAGTTATTATTTCTTAAGGTATGTGCCAGTGTGTGAGATCCTTTTGGGCCACTCAAAGATGGGTGCTTTAATCCCTTTACCAGTATCTTGGTAGTGAGATTGGGATTGGGGTAAGAAAGGTTTTGTGATAGTTGGTATCATAGCATACACACTTTCATATGCATTAAGTAAATAATATCTTGATTCCCCTAAACCCAAGAAACCCTAAAGTCCATAATAGTGAAATTTAGGTGTCTAGGCTTGGGAATCTAGCATAATACTCTCCTATCCATCTTTACGGTGGCTGAGATTCCCCTCTGTACCTGACCTTAATTGATCTTGAAGTGGACCTAAAGGTTCTCTGTTGAAACCTTAAAGATTCTTCCAATTATCTTATCTTTACTTTAAGGATTACACAGAGACCACATATTAGTTTGAAGTAGGGTGATTCATCATCTCTTGATTTGCTAGGTATCATGACTGGATATGCACTCTCCCTTTTTGGGTAGTATGGGAATCAAAAAAATTCTGAAATAAATTTTGAAACTATGTAGATGAATAACCTATAATGTGATATACTCGTAACTCAACCTATGTTATTAAAGGACTCATAACTGGGTGTACCTTGCATATGGCCCCACAAACCCATAGTCAAATAGCATGACCCTCTAGTACTAATAATGATCAAGAAGGGAATATTGATAAAAGGAAGATTGGGAAGAAAAGACATGAAGAGAGGGAAAAGACAATTGAGAATATGAAAGTTCTTGAAGAAGAAGTTGAGAATGATGTAGAGAAGGGAAAAGGACCCATGCTAAATAATGTTAATGGTGATGAGGATGAACCAAGAAAGATTGTCAAGGATGATGCTTGGGAAGTACAAAACAAGATACTAATAGATGCTATGATCAAATAGGAAAAATACGCAACATCGTTAATTCCTGGAGTCCAAATCACCATGACTGCCTTTACCCTAAATCCAAGCTCATAGTCATGGAGATAGAGACAAATATAGAAGTTGGAATTGCAAAGGTGGACATGCTCAATTGCAAAATCTAGTAATGAAAGAACCAAGGAAATCATTACTAGATCTAGATAATGATTTGTTGATTATATAACCCATTGTAATTTTTGAAACGTACCATGTACTCACCATATATTTCAAAATTAAAATTGATGCCATTGGATTTAAAACATATCATTGGATTTGAAAATTCACATTGAAATTGGATCCATTTAATCGCCTCTATTTTGAACATCAATATTCTCTGCCATGTACTAGTCAGTTTGGTACATAGTGACTAGTATACAGAGAGTGATAATGAGAACAGTTAGACATGGATGGACCATTATCGAATCACACATGCTCATATAAATTAAATTGAACTTCCTAATTTTTACTTCCCTAATCCTTTTCACATTACTATTAATGACTACCTCTAAATTATCATCATGTTGATTATCTAGAGTTGGAAAGATGATCCCTTACACCCAGGTTGGCCAGTTTGAGGACTTTCCACTCTCGAGTAGGCCTCTATGTGATCCAGGAAACACAGCAGAGGGGATCTCCAGAGTAGAGGGGGTTTAGGAGGAGGAGGCACTGATGGGGGCAGCAAAGATGTTGTTTGGGTCCATAGTAACCTCAGGAAGGGGATGGGAGCCTCACTTTGCATGCTGAAGGTACAAGGGTAATATGCCCAATATGCACCAGGAAGAGGTGTTATCTAATTAGAAGAGGTTATTAGGGAGGAAATTAGGGCACTCAAGGCTAACTGAGAGAGCAAGAGAGAGGCTCCAAGTATGGTGTGGTGGCGATGAGCATGGGGGAGCCTTTTTTATCGTGTTGAGGGGTAGGTTTTAGGGCTAATGGGATCTTGGTTGCAGCCATGGCCGCCGGAGTGAGATCAGGAATCAAGGAGAACGTTTAGATGGTGAAACTGGTCATTAATGGTGGTCAAAGTAGAGCTTGTTAGGCATGAAATAGCGAGACCAATGTTTTTGCTCTCTTAGAATTTTGAATCTGGGGTTGAGACCGATTGATTACACTTTTCGATCTCATAAACTCCTCCCCACAATTAGTGGGAGGTTGATGAGTCCACAACTATTTGATCAGGCACTAATCCCTAGGAAGGCATATCCAAGGGCTGAGTCTCGCCCCCGATCCCTTTCCATGGATTTTTTACTTGGATTAGTAAAATAAAACAACAAATAAAGGATGTTCTACACATTAACTTCAAGAATTCATAAAAAATAGCAGGAATGTCCAATTGAGCTGAAATTAGGACCATATGTTCACAAAAATGTGTAGAACATTTAGAACTAGTTTTAGATCTAGAAGATAAAGTTTCATGGGAAAATATATTTCTTTTATTAGAGTGATAACTTAACCTAATTTGTAGTGTCATAATTTGTATAAAATTTACATTGGTCATTATATTTCGAATTTGAGTATAAACATTGATCAAGTAGCCAAGGAATAAAGAATTTAGGTCATGAGTGAACATAATGAGGGAAAAATAGGAACTAAACAATTCAATAGAAGAAAATTTACTTTACCACATCCTTCCCCCCTTAAGAGGAATTTCATCCCAACAATTCAAAAATGTCCTAAAAATTTGGGACTATCGAACCTTGGTAATATCCTTAAATACTGAAACATCCTCAACTATATAATCAAAAATCACGTACTCAAAATTATAATCACATTAACAATCTCATATAAACTTTTATTGATCAATCAAGAGGTCAAAAGTTCATATTTCACTAACGTCTCCATATAGAGTGATAATCAGGATAAAGATTCGAGATCATACATCATGAAACAAATTGGGTCATGAACTAAAAAGTTCATAATTCAAGATTCAAGATTCAAAAATTAGAATTTTGGGTTCTAAATGTGCAATTCTAGCATTTTATTTCATGTCCAGACCACCGGTGTGGTCATCCGCCCATAACAACAATTAGTAATATTTTGAGATTTGAACATCAATTCATTCATCAAGTATGGTCAAGGTGGGTGAATGATCCATGCCTAGGTCATCTTAGGAAATTAACCCTATGCATATATTCATCACAATCATCCTAAAAACATCAAGATCACGAGTTGAAGTGTGTACATCAAGATCATATGTATAAATATTTCAAAGCTAGGGTTTAGATTCCTATTTAGACCTTGGGGGGACCACTCATCTATATTCAATTTCGAACAACAATATTCAAGAAATATATGTGATATCAATCACCAATTTTATTGTCATGGTATTGAGATTTGATGAATGATCTAGACTTAGCACTTTTCTTAGGAATTTAGCCACAATCTATAGTCAACATTGTATTCCAAAAATCGGGTTTTGAGATCGAGTATTTGCATTATTATAGTCATACTGATCTTATTGTTGGTAGAATGCACTTTTTAGTCAGTTGATTGGACACTACAGTCGATCAACTTGCATTCCTTGTTGAACCACTGAACACTCCATTCATTTAACTGACAGTTAAAGTTATTTAATTTGATTACTCAAATACATAAAAAACCAAATCAAACCTTATCCATGAGTAAATTCCTATTGCAGGTGCACCTATACATGTAACCCTATAGGTCCCAAATTAGATTTGTAGTGAATGTCCATAATTATTATGACATCACAAGTAATGAGTGGTATCTAGCAACACATCATTGCTGCCCAAGTAATTCAAAAGTTGGAGAACAAGTTCAACCTACTTATGTGATTAGTGTTATTATGGTCATATAGTTCCTTTGTCTTTGATTTCCATATTGAACTTGAGGTATGGAATCATCATCCCCTTAATATTTAATCCATGTTCCTTGAACTAGAGATGACTATATAAGATGCATGTGAGCTCACATATCACATATGGTCATATATTTCGTAGTCTTGGTTATGAAGTGGCCAGGAGATCAAACCTATAGGAGGGACAAATTACATCTACATCACTCATAGTCAATCCCCATGTGTCATAATGTACCCTAGTATCACCTTTATGGAAACCCTTATTCAAGGTTACATTGTATGGTGTCAAAGTTAATTGAATGACATGTGATGAGGTAGTGACTTAAGGTCTAAAAACTGCTATCACCACTATCACTTTGAGACTAATTGTGACTACTATTCCATGGTTTCCATATATAACTCTCAAGGTAGGTCTGTCTAGTACAGTGTTCTCTAACAAGTACCTATGTGTTTGACTTGGTTTCCCATATCATGACTAATGAGACTATGTCATCAATCAACACATATTCTAGTCTTATGTATTACTGTCGTCTATTTTGCTTCCAAGGTAATATCTGACTAGGGACATAGCAACAATGTATGTACTCTTATCATACATATTATCTCATTTTTCATGTACTCAATCTAAAGACATATAACATAGAGTAACATCATTCTTTAGACATCTACCATGTTTGTGTCATCATCTCATGATTGATACGAACATGATAGATGGAATTACCTTTTTTATTATCAAGTAAATTACATTATTTATAAATATAATCATCACATGGTTGGCTATCTGGGCATATATATACAAATAATTCATTCCTCAACCATTTTTTATCCTGAGGAGAACTTGTGACATTTTTTATTCCCTAAAACAATTTTTAGCAACTCTAATATGCAAAATCATTCATTCCACATGTAATGATGTATCTAAACACCTTCCAGTTTAAGTTTTTCATAATATCATTTTATTATATTCTCTCACTACTATGACTTGAGTCTTATATTTATAGAACCTTATATTTCCTTTTATTTATCTTACTTGTAACATACAAAACTATAAAAGGTGTTTGGTTATGTGTCCTACTCTTGGGATCACTTTCAAACCTCAAATAATTTTCTATCTAAATGTCTATTAGGGAAGTATTCTATATGTTTATAGTTGTGACTTCTATACAAAAATTTAAATTGCCATCCTATTTTGTTGAGCTAAGTATATTTTAATATATTATAAATGAAAATTACATTCTATGTTTGAGTCACCTCCATCATTCCTTTCTCCATACCTAACATTAGCATGAACTCAATTGAAAACCATTATTGTTTCATTATAGTGTTCCAACTGACCATGATATCTATTTTTACCTGTGTACTCGTATTTATGTATCAATTCATCAGTTCTAACCGAAAACTAACTCTTAGCCTCTTCTCTTAGCCATATTCAGGAAACATAAGAACTTACAACATTAAAATGTTTACCCCAAGAATAAGCCTACTTTTTTGGATAATATCATCATTTTTGTATGACATAAAAAATAATATCATTCAACATGTTATCACAATAATTCCCCCATTATTTTTACTTATATCAATCCAGAGTCTCCAATATCTCTACCGAGAAAATTTCATGAATCAAACTATAGTGGCTAATCTTGTAGTCAGAGTAGTACTATTTCCACATACCTTCCAATATGATAGACGATTATTTGATTGTCACTATCTATAATTTCCATGTTGTAGTAGAATAATTACCCACTTTTTTCTAAAGAAACACTTGAATTCTTGCTCGTCAATTGTTGTGTCTAAGAATCAATACATCTGGATTTGCTTGTATAACAACAATATATCAAGGTTGGGGGAATGATTGCTTGTCATTTGATACAATTAAGTAATGAAATTTCATAGAACCTTTCACAATTCATCACTATGCCCATATGCCAGTTGTCACACCCGATACTAAAAATATATGGTTTGATTCCTATCCTTTTAGTAGTGAAATTTAGTTCATAAGTCACATAGAAATTCAAGATAGGAGTTCTGAGTTGCGACCATGTTTTGTATGGAAAATGAGGAAAAACATTACAAAGTATTGGGAGTCCAGGGTGGAATGGTGAGTCATCATCCAAGTCAAATATATGTGAAAATCAAAGAATAGAAAAAACATATAGAAATAGGTTTGAGTATCTTGTTATGAGTGAAAAAGGATTATCTAGGGGTGGAAAAAATACCCGACCCGATCCTAACTAGCACGATCCAAAAATATGGGTTTTTCTTGCTCTATCTAGTTTTTGGGTTGGGTCGGGTCCAACTGATTTTATGTCAGATATGATCCAATTTGTATCAAGTTTGGGCCAGGTCGGGTTGGGTTTTGGGTTTGTAATATTTCTTCCCAATCTTTTTTCACTAGGCTGCTTTTATGATTTTCAGGTCCAGTTGAGTCTGGTTGGTTTTAGATCGGGTCTGACGGGTCTGTGTCCAATTTCAAGTTGGGTCTATCTAGGTCTATGTCCATTTTGACTCGGGTCTAGAAAAAATTGAACCATTTCCATGCCTAAAGTTAGCAACCTCATCTTTCCGGTAAACCATTATTAATCCATTTAATGTGATTGCAAAGAAAAGATCGATTTCAGGAAAATAATAGAAAGAAAACAAGGCAATTATAATAAAAGAACATTTTATAGATGAGGTTTTAGGGTTGGATATGTTTGTGTCCTTCCCATCGTTGCCCCAAAAGTCCTTTTGTGGGTTAAATTGGAGTCCTAATCACCTCAAGGACCTCCCATGAACAAGAACTCTGACGGATGATTAGGGTCATTGCCTAGGATTAAAGGATGATTACTAGATGTGAGCTATGTATAAGATCTTATTTTAGACAGATTTAAGAATAGAAGAAGAATAAAAGAGCATGGAAGGTGGAATGAGAAAGCATTTAAGGCAGAATACCAGTTTAAATTATTGGTTTGACAATCTATTGATGCTAACATAGTAGACAATGTTAGAAGAAGGATCCTCTGACCATGAGTAATTTGGACACTAGAGAGAGAGGTATCTTGATTCTTTTTCTTTAGAAGGTTTGAGAGAGGACTGAAATATGGTTGATATGGTGGGTATTTATATGTGTATATTAGGGTTCAGGATCTAGACATAACCTTCTGGAAGAGGTGGTGGATCACCACGATGCATCAATATGTGGGGTGTGTGGGTCAAAGCAATCTGCCATGTAGAATGTGACGTGTGGCTCATATCGGATGAGTGTCCCATTTGAATAAAATTGTGTTTTCAATTTTCCAATAATTTCCATGAATGTTTGAATTGAAAATCAAAGAAAATTGTGGAGAGAGACAATTTGGAATTAACCCTCAAATATGTCATAATAAACAATTATATACTAGAAAACAAATATTTTATTCAAGATAACTAAATCGGAAATCTTATTAAGAAGCCTTGTAAAAAATATAATTGAAGAGAGAAATGCATTTCTAGTCGAAAAAGAAGGCTTCTTGATAGAAAGCCTCGAACTGGGTAAAGTAGGTGAAAATGGATATATTAAATATGCAGATAAATATGGAAAACTATGAATAAATAGTACAATGTGGAAATTATGTGGAATGTGGAATGGACTCCATCATTATTTAGAGAGTTGACATTAATTATGTATTTCTACTTAGCGAGAAAAAATGGGGTGTCAACACCAATGTAGTTCTTCTCTAAGTAAGATCCATGATAACATACACAGTCTTGATTGTTAGTTGTCAACCTACTACTAGCCCTTCTCCTTTGTATAATCTTTTTATAAGATACATTTGCGAGAATAGACAAACATAAAAAATAAACTGAAGACAAAATAAAAGTATAGTTCAAACATAGGACTCACAATCCTACTTATAAAATTAATAGCACCTATTCAAAATAATTGTGCATTTCACTACTTGCATCAAGATACATTATGAGCCTTTGTTTGAATCTACTTTGGCATATTTATTCCCAAATATATGCCACGGTGGTTCTCTTTCTCTATTGTTCCCTATGTGTGTACCTCCTCTTCAGAACTAGGTGACATAGTTTCTTCTCTGTTTCTACTAGGAGATTAAATTTCATGTTGTAATGTTTTTGGTTGTGTCAGGATTGAGTGGAGTCCAAATATCTCCCATCACCTCCTTAATGTTTATTTTAGTAAAAAAATAAAAAATTTTCAACCAGACTAGTGTTAGAAAATTTTATATAATGCCCATGGGAAACTCATAAAATTCACTTCCAATCCTAATCATGTGCATTTAAAAGGTATAAGGACAATTAATATTATTCTCTTATGTGTGTGTGTTTATGTATGTATATATATATATATATATATATATATATATATATATATATATATATTCACTTCTTTATTCATCTTCCCCTTCAAAGCAAGCAGTTTGACACCAAGAATGTCGCATTAAGTTGTTAAAATACAATGAAGTGGACATAATTATATATTATAAATTAATCCATTATATAAAAACATTAACATTATAAACCTTTGAAGATTCATCGTAGGATTAAATTCTTATTTTACTTCTTCTAAAAAAAATTATTCCTCTCATGCCACACAAGAGTGTCATAACTACTTAAAGATTCCCTATCTATACATGGTTCACTATATATATGTCATTCTAATATAACCCTCACAACCTTTAGATATAATATTCATCTACCTATGTCATACAATCCAAATCAAATCTCTCTATACATTCATCTAGTTCCATAATTTTTTTGTCATCCATATACTTATCTCTTTCATCCTATTAATAACTAGTCCAAGTTGGGAAGATAGATATCCATTAGTAATCCCTCTTTGACTGAAAATATAAGAAGCACTCACCTCATATGAAACTACAATAAATTAAAGGAATTAAACATGAGGTACAAAAATGCCAATTCAAAAATATGCATCCTAGTTTGAAAACTATAATCAATGTGAGTGGGTGCTGGCAAGATCTAGACAAGAACCATGGATTCATATCCAAAAATTCAATTTTCATTTCCCAAGTCATTTTTTGTAACTCTTGGGGTGAAACTTGAGGTTGTCCATTCATCTCTCCCTCTTTTTATGAGCAATTTGAAGGAAATAACATATTTATAAGAATCATAAGGAGTAACCATGGTATTATTACTATGATTACATGATTTCTATGATTCAGATGTATGAACTAATTCATCAAGTTATCTCACATGTCCACAGGTTCCCACGTTATTTTTTATATGTAATTTAGCCAAACCAACTTCTACTTTATTTTCCTCTTTACAATGAGTGTCCTCCCCACATGGGGGAAGCAACTCTTGTATACAAAATAACCATTTTCTAGAGGGATCAGACCAAGGTTGGGATTTTGGAAGAGGTAAAGTAGATGTATAGAAATAGAGCCATGAAATGGGATTGTACAAATCCCATGTTCTTTCATAGAGCTTTGGGATGTGATAAGTAAGGATGAAGCTTCCTATTTAAGTTATTGGTGGAAAAGAAAGGAATCAATTAAGGGGTAAACAAAAAATAGGTGGTTAAGATCTGAAAGACTCACAACCCATTAGAAAATTTTAAACATGAATCTATTATCTTGTGTAATGTGATTAATAAAAATGCCTCAAAGGTTATGAAATATAGAATGATGCCCCTTATGTATGAAATACTATCTAAAAATCATGTGTCTTTATTATGAGAAGGATGATTCATTATAAATCTCCAATTTCGTATGAGCTCTTCCATGTTATAAAGAGTGGGACAAGGGGACGAAAGGCTATATATCCCTAAAACTTGACCTGTTTGAGGTCTATAACAAAGATAAATTGAATCTTCTTGATTATGTTCCAATAAAAATGGACAATGGGGAAAATTTGAGAAAAGATACCTATGAATGAAATTCTATCATCATCCATTCCTTTCCATCAATCTAGATACCCTAAGAACCATATTGACTACAATAAAGAGGCAATCTTTCACCATAAATTTTTATTCCATGTGTTGAAGATTTTTTTTCACTTATCAAAGCCTTTCTATAACAACAACCTCATATTTGGAGTTTAAGTTATTATCAAAATATTTGCACACATCTCTTGTATTTCCTTTAGTGATGTTAGTACACTTTTAATCTATAGAAAACCAAGAAGAATGGTTCAGGATAGTTGATATCATCAGCAAATTTTATGAGTGTTAGGATAGAAGTTAAATTTATCCAATATGTAAGTGTATTAATAAAGGAGTAGTGACTATATGGAAGGGAGAGGTAAGTTTTATATAGGTTTGCAAGGAGGATAGTCATAAAAATATTTGGGTCTACTAGCAACTAAAGTGGAATATGAGGAATACATTTTCAAGTACAAAAAAAAAAGAAAATCTAAAGGAAGCTACATGTATGAAATGAAAAAAAAAATTCTAAATTTATGAAGGAATCCATGATTATATTTTCCATGGGATTCTAAAGGAAATTTACCAATGACCAAAAGGAATGCTTGATGATAGCCATATTGCTATCAGTCATTTTTGGTGGGAAGAGAATGCTACAAAAAGGAATATATCATCAAATTGTTGGTGAAATCTCTCCAAACTAAAAAGATATGTTTTAGATTCAAAGATATGCATACTTCAAAACAAGATAATCTACACAAGAAACTGTTGGTATTTTCAAAAACTATGGATACTTTAGCACATAGAGTTTTACAAGTGCATACATTTTTACAAGAAGGATACTTCATGGGATACACTATTTTAGAATATAAGAGGGGATACAATCCTATCTTCATGGAGAGGGACTCCATTGAGAGTATGAGAGAGAGAATCTATTTCTCCTTACAAATTAACCTAAATGTCTTCAAGTAATTTGATCTGTCCATCATAATCTGATATCATCTTATCTAGCATGTACCTAAATTGCAGTGAAACCAAAAGCACATATCCACATATCTAAATATACTGTGTATGTGGGGTGCATGCAAAAGTGTGCAAGTAAACTAACAACATATATTTCGTCAACTAATTGCAAATAAGAACTGACATTTTATTCACATAATCTTTCTTTATGTGATACTCATAGTTGCATTATAATTGAACAGAATGTAAATAAACATACAATAGTTTAGTTGTTCATTTGTTGAGAAACACTCAACAAACATTACAAAACTAATATGGGTAGTCATAAGCTTAACCAAATACTCAATGGTGAGCCATGCAGATAATACAATTATAATTCAAGCACAGTCGATCAATAGAGAAGATTTCAAGCAATTCATCATAAATCTACATGTATGTAAATCCTAACATGTCACCACCACATTAATTAGATTAAACCCTACTCGGTCCTATTCTAGGGTTTAGGTTTCCTTGGTATCAAGTTATCATTAGGGTTATGCTTCGAAATCCTAATTCACATGATGATAATTCTAATGAGTTAAGAACCCTAATTCATATGATTTATTGTCATGATTATCAAATCTACCATATTATTTATCATGAGCACTAGATTCAATTATGTTCTTTAATGACATAGCAAATATGATATTGAACCCCAATTATTCACATGTATGCAATTATTAACTTAGAAACATCATTATTCAAAATTAATGTCATGATCATATTAGATTACCATTTGATTCAACAAGGTCAGATAATAACACAAAGAAAGACTTTTTAATTTTTCAATATTCTAATACCCAAATCTAGGGTTTTTATATATTAATCACTTACTGACATGTATTCAAGGAAATTTTGGAATTGGAAACATAATTAGACTCTAATACTATTTTATTTGGATTTACCTCATTTTTTTGATCAAAATGATATACAATTTTCATATTATCTTTGCAAGGATCTATTTTCTACAATTATCTCAAAATATGCATACTTTGGTCAATCATAAAGTGCCATGTTAGCATTTATTACCTTTTATTATCTAGCTAGGAAAAAGGAAGAAATGACTCACATGCCCCCGTGTGTCACGCATACACAAAGGGGCTTTTAGGTAATTTGGCATTAACCTTTTCCTATCCAGTGTCAGGGTTGCCTCTAGTCTCATTTGGTTGTGCATGAGAGAGTCGTGACACCTCCCCCTTCACTCTAGGGCGTCGTGAAGCTCACTAAGGGTGCATCTATCTTCTTCAGACCCTTGAGGGCCCGGTTGTTCTATAGGCATGGTCGGAGTCTTACTGAAGCCTTCCGCTTCCCCAGTGGAGAGGGTCTTCCAGGTGTTGCACCAGGGCATATGTCTTGGGCTCTGAAGATCTTGGGAAGGATGGAGCACTTCCATAGCCCATCATCGATTCTGGTTAGGTACTAGGTGCATTCTAAGGTGATCGCAGTCAAGAAAAAACAAGGTAGTGGCTCGAAGGAGGGACAACAGATCAATCGGGATGGAATAAAGTTGTACCTCACAACCCTATAGAGGTGGTTGCAAAAGTTAAATTTTTGGGAAGTTCTACAACTCTTCCCCGTGCCCAATGGTCGACCAAGCATCTTACCCAGATCCCTCCTCTCTATGAACATGGTTGGAACAGAAGGTTTGTGGCTCTGGGATAACCCACGATCTTGGATCCACTAGAAAAAACTAGTGTGATGCACTCATTTTCTTTTCTATGGTTAGAAGTATTCACAACCTTATAGTGTTAGTTGATGTGAGGGAGAGAGAGTAGAGATTCTCTATTAGAAGGGAGAACCCTAATGGTCTCCATGAAGAGAGAAAGGGAGGGAGAGGGAGGGAGTTGATTGCATTTCTTTTTTATTTATTCACAGTGAGAGATGACCATGGGTCCTAGTCTACTGATATACAAGGGTCATTCACCTTAAACATCAACCATTTTCCACTCTATAACTACCTTCTTGATTCCTTTACACTTTCTCCAAAAGCAAGGAACACATACTTGGAAAATAATTAACTACATACCTCCCATATTCCTTATTTTTCGACTTGTAAGCCTTGTTATTCTAAAAAACTTGTTGCTATGCAAATGAAACATCCATCTTCAATGAAACATTGGATAGAAACAAACAAAAAAATTATATCTTTCCAACTTATATTTAGTCACTAGGATTTATTGGAAAATGCTCTCCTATAAACAAAACTTACTCAACAATTATCATTATTACACGGAATATCCTCTTTCTCATAAATTCTAGAATTGTCCTCTTTTCATTATTATTTTAAAGTATTTCAAAAGTTAGATCAAGATAATATTGACTGTTGTCTCAATACATGTGTTGCCAAAATATCTAGATAATTACCTTTTTAATTATTTAAAACACCACGAACCTTGTTTTCTTTTGGGACCTTGCATATTATCTTCTATTTCTATTATCCAAGTCACCATTCATTATTTATGAACGAAAACTCTCTTTCCTAGAGAATTCCACACAATCCTATATTTAACAATATCAACTGTCCATTAGTTTAGAAATCCCATTATTGTTAGATTTTTCATTCTTTCTTTTATCCAACATTGTTAATGGTTTATTGCAAATGAAATCCTTTTTATTTATTTAATTTGTGCCACAACGACTTTATTATTTCATGAATAATACCATTGGGGAATTTATTTATCAATCCATGGCTAATATTTCTTTAATTTAATTTCTCCAAAATTGAGGGTATGACATTCACCCCTCCTTAAAAGGAATTTTGACCCCAAAATTCACACCAGTAAGCTTAAGGTAAATAATAACTTGTCTTAGTCTTAAACCTTAGGTTTAGCGACCCTTCTTAGTTATCTATAACAACTTTTAGTGATATACAAATTCCTCAATTATCACTAGGATTGGCACTTGAATGCAATTCAAGGTACATCCACATCCATAGTATTTACATATTATCATCTCTTAATGATTTATTTACATATTATCAACTCTTAATGATTTCATTTTCATTTTTTTATTTCAATTTCACTTGGTCATTTCCTTTTCACCTATTTTTCCAACCTATTGTTCATTTATTTCCACATAAGGGTGAGGTAGCACCTCCAACCCTAGGTCATGTCATTAAGTTCAACTTAAAGCATTCATTATCATATGTAAATTTTTAAGCACAACATGTGTTTACCCTATCTTCTACAATATAATACGATAATATAACCATTTGACTGTAGCCCAAAAACAAAGTTCACCCCATTCCAAGACCAGAGATGGTGTGCACACACATTATCTAAAATGTTCATAGTTTAGGTTGAATCATTCTCAGCATGACTCAAAACTTTACATACTTTTTTATTTACTCTACTACCTTATATTTCATGAAGTAAAATTTCTTTCTAACTCTTGCATTTGTGAAAACTCCTATTAGTATCCCATTATTACATGATTTCTTTGTATTTTTTTATGTTTACACCTCAGGTAGTATGAGCCTTAGCGACTTCCTTGAGGTCTCTAGGGGTACAAGTAGTTTTGGAGTGATATCATCCTTATGCATGTAGGGATTGCCTCTCACATTCAACCCTTGGGCCACATGTACATCATGAAGATGGGCAATCTCCTGAGTCATGGGCCTTGAGAAAACATAGTTGTTACCTCACGACAAAATGGTTTTGTGCATTCAGTGAACAATCAACTCCTAATCTCATTCATCCCATGTACCTTTAGTACTTCAATAAGGACATTAACCTACATTTTAGGCTAAACCTATTTGTTATGCTTAAGTGAGTTGCTTAGTTCCTTCCTCTAATCATCCAAGATGTAATTAGGGCATGTTGGAGGTTGGTGTTCCTTGCTTGAGCTTGTTGCTTGATATTTGTGCTTTGTGGTGAGGTTTTGGTGCAGCTTGCAATTTACCTAGAGTAGGGGTTGATATGCAAGTTTGCCACCTCTAGAGTGTTTCTTCCCTCTCTTGGAATCATCTATAGGAGATAGAAAGTGTTGGGTTCCTTGTTTTAGCTTTGGTTCAGTGGTGACATCCTTGTTGATGTTTTGGGCACATGTTTGAGGTGTGTTTTGCTCGTTGGAGTGTTGTCTCGGGCTTGAGAGACTTGGTGAGGCCTTGTATTGGTCTGTGGTTGTCTTAAAGAGGCTTGGTATCAAATGAGGATGTCTTGATAGGCATCCTATCGGTTTGTGGCACCTTGAGGATCACCATATCGGGTTGTGGTGACTCTAGGAGTAGTGCCATATCAACTTGTGACCTAGGATTTCATCCCTATCAGTTTGTGAAGGGGATGGAAGAGTGTGTCGAACTTGACCTTCTTTAGTGACCAAGTGGGAGAGACTTAGGTTGTATCACCTTGTTGCATGGCATAGCATGTTTCCCTTCTTCTCGGACAAGTCTCTTCTAGGGTTCTAAGGTGGTTACACCTTTCCCTTGCTCTCTCTCTCTTTTCAACCATGTTTATATACCTATTCCTTCTCATGCAAGAGAATCCATTTAGCAATCCTTGCTTGCTCTCCTTGGTGGCTGATTTTGAGCTTGAGGAACCCTCTCCCTTAGAGCTTGGTAGGCGAGCTAGAAGCTTGTGGTTCTTTCTTTCATCTTCTTCCTTAGTAAGCCATGGTTTTCTAGCTTTCCTTCTCTTCTTCTTTCTTCTTCTCGGCCATGAACCTTAGCACCTTCTTTTCTCTCTTTTACTTTCTTGACCATGGTCCTATCTTCCTTCTTGGAGGTGTATTGGATATTGATCTAGGAGGACCTTCTTCTACCTTGAGCTTGGGAAGCTTGGAGCTTGACCTTAGAGCTTAATGCTTGGTGGTTGTTCTTGAGGTGGGTTATATAACTCTAACCCTAATTTTTTATTATCACCTTTCTACTTGTTATCTTGGTAGTTGCTCTTAGCTTTTTTTTTCTTGCATGCTTGTTGTTTTTCATGTTGTCTTTTCATTCTATTTTTTATAATAGAACTATGTTAAGTTGCTTCCATGAGATGCACCTTTCTTTTCCTTGGTAGTATCGTCATCTTGAAGTAGAAGGTGACTAAACTGATATGGTATGCTAGATGATATGCTTGCAACCTGACATGCCTTGTCTAGACCGATATGCTTCTTAAGATGTGGCATGTCATGATATCATGATGGCTAGTGAAGAAGAGTGTTGAGTCTCCATGCTTCTAGTTGAGTGTGGATGTCAAAATGGGTAACCCTAATCCAATATGCATGTGTAACCTGACACACCTTGCTAACTGATGCCACCAACTCTAATGGTAGATATCCTATGGAGGTCTATGTGACCGCTACACAATGGGGTACATAGTTCGATACCCTAGTGAGTTGGTAGGCCGATACCCTAGTGAGTGGATAGGCCAATACCCTAGTGAGTGGGTAGGCTGATACCCTAGTGGATGGGTAGTTTGATACCCTAGTGGATGGTGAGTTTGATACCCTAGTTGAAGTGGTGAGGCCAATACCTAGTAGCGATGGTATAACTGATACACCTTATTCATGTACCTCTTGACCGATATCCTTGTTGTATCTTGGTCGACACACTCTCATTGATGTGTTCTGCCCGATACAAGGTGAGGATGAATTGATATTTTTTATGATGAACTGATACTCATCTTTGAGTTGGTAGAAGGATACCCTACATAGGTTGGTTGTCCGATATCTAGGGTTAATCGATACACTATCTTAGTGTGATGACTGATATCCTACCTCAGTATGGTTATCGATACCATATCTTAGTGTGGTGGTCAATACACTACATTAATGTGGTGTTCGATACCCTAACCCTAACCAATACCATTATGTGGTGTAGTGATGCATCTTGATGACGCTAGGGTTTCACAGTGATGATGTGACATCCGATGGAGTAGTTTTACACATGATGTGAAGGTTATGTTTCTAAACTAGATAATAAGTTTGATAACAATAATTAGGAATGTGCTTCTATGTCTGGTAACATATCTCATAATGATGAAGGAAGTGATGATCCAACCTCATAAAGCTTGATTATGAGAGGATCATAGGTTCTATTATATCAAGTTGAATTTAGATTATGAGAGGATCAATTCTAGTAAATGTAATTACAATTTTTTTGCAAAATGTTAGTTAAAACCTTTATATATCACTTCCTTACTTCTTTGTAATCTCATCAACTTAAGAAAAGGCCCTAAGTTGTTGAATACACAACGGACATCCTTTTCCATAGAAGGTCAAAGAAAGGAGCTCAAACACTCCATAACCACGTAGATTTACATGAAGGGGTCCTGATTATGACTTTGATATGACTAAGTGGTGTCAAAAGCTGGGAGAAAATACCAACCCAATACGTAGAACAAATGTCCCAAAACAAACACAGAGAAATGCGTTGAAGAAAAATATAAGGAATTAGAGATATTATTTAAATTATAAAGTTGGAATAGAAATAAGGTGTCTTGTAGATATAGAAACCTATTTGACTTGTTGAAAAAAGGATGCCCATGATAAGAGTCATCTCTCCCCCTAGTTACCTCACTACATGTATGAGGTTTGAGGTTCTTGGTTCAAGGAAGAAGTGCTGAAAATGAGGCATTGGAAATTGTTGATGGTGGTTGTGTGGTCACTATTGAGGGGTTATTAATATTTGAACATGCTAAATGAGTTGTGTGGTGGACCTAGAGTTTGGGACCTAGATGAACTTGAATTCATAACTCATTGGGAGTCTATGAGTGACAAGACCTCATCATGTTTTATCTTGAAAGGATTGTAGGAATGAGTAGAGGGTGATTATGATGGAGGAACTTCTTTTGGTGCTATGGAGAGAGTTCAAGAGGTTCCAAGGAGTAATATACTATAAAGTCCCACTCATGTGGGACTAGGTAGATGATGGTATCCTTGTAACACTAGATTAGCTAAATTATAGGATCAAGGTAGATTCAAGAAACAAAGAGATAAATAGTGAGATACACATGACACTAACAAATGGTGTGTGGGGGCCCTATATGAGAAAAAGAATAATTTTCCAATAAACTATACATCTCAAAAGTATAAGCATATATTTTGTATTATATTTAGATTTTTGGTAGTATTATTTTAGATATTTCTTGGGGTCTATAGGGTTACGGATATTGAATGAAAATTATTTCCTAGATAACTAGGATGTATAGAGTCTGATATAAGTTTAGATTTTATTATATGGATCATTATTAATAGAACTAAATACTTTTTGATAAAACTATCCTAAATTCTATATAATTATCTAAGTAGAGTCTATTATTGTCGGGAGACCTTATGATCTTTGTCTATTTTCTATAACAAAACAAAACTATCATGGTTTATTATTGACAATCAAGAGGATATTCATAATTGTTACCCAAACTAGTCACCCCTAAATCGTTTATGTTATATCATATGTAGTTAACTCATAAATGTACTAAACTAAGTGGAATAATGATTTTATATAGTCAATTACAATCTATAATGCAAATATATATATATATATATATATATAAGTTGAAATGAAAAACCTAGGGCATTTTGTTAATTAGGGTTTCAAACCCACACTAGATATTTAATATCATATTGAGAGTTACTACATCTACTCTATGCATTCATTTCTATTCAAAGAAATCAGCCCGCTCCATATAGTGGGATGCATAAAAAAATTTGTTCCAAAATTTAATATAAATTTCTAGTCTTATTTTTTATTGGATTTCTTTATAATGTATTTATTAATTTGAGTAGCACCAAAATTTTCTTGACCATTACCAATAGATGAATACATTCCAATCTCTACACTTGTTTAGACCATCATAAACTTGTGTGGGCTTCTAGGAACAAAATCTGGTAAGATTCCGATCAATGTTTTTTCCAAGGAACACAATTAAACTTTTGTTAACTCAAATCCTAATCAAAATAACTGTTAATAGGATCATATCTTATAGAGTGAATATACCCTCTATAAGTGACAATTAACATGCGACAAAAGAAATTTTGAAGCAATATGTGGACATACATGTAGTTTAAAAATTAACTTTCGAGAAAATATTATAATTCAGAATTCCCCAACCTTCCTAATGTCTTGTGCTAACAAAACAAGACAATCAATACATCTATATGAGAACTTTTTACAGTGATCAAATTTAGAGAATTAGATTCAACATAGAGTTTCATGGGTTCAGTTTTCATGAAAGCATGTAAAACTAAACCCATGAAACTCTATGTTGAATCGAATTCTCTAAATTTGATCACTTCTATGAAGTTCTCATAGAGATGTTCTGATTCATAAAGCTAAGTTTCATCTCAACCTTTTGGAATATTCATGCTCATATGGAATATATGGTTATTGATTTAGTTGTGAATTTCATGCCATGATGGTCCTGAACAATATATTCCTAATCCTACTTATTGGTTGTCATGTAGAGAAGCATCAAATATCTTTGTAGGATGCCTTTATGTGGAGAGTTCAATCAACCTATTTTATTATCAGTACTTGCAATGACCACCGATGAACTATGTCACCTTTGAAGCACATAATCACTAACCACACTTTCCAATAGGATGGAGTGTATATCATAGTTTCAGTTTCATATCGTTATAGACCAATTTAAGACGTTTGCATGCTAGTTATCACTAGGTCCATCTCATCTACATGAAGATGTTCCAACATATGTAATAGTGAGTGATTTACTCACTGATCATGTAGAGTGTCTGACAGTAAACCCCATGCCAAGAGAGTTACAAAGTTCCTTAGTAGTGTAGAAGACATGCATATTGATCCTTTGATGGAAATTAGGCATCATCGTATTAAATTCATAACTTTTTGAACATCCATTCCTTAATGGCCATGTTTTTAAAACATTTATTACAAAGATTCATATCTTCTCTAGGTATTTCTTTATCTCCCTTATCAAGTTCATTTCTTCTATGTATCCCAATCTATATGTATAATTAAATGAGAAATTCCTTTCTTGTTAAGCCACCATACGAGGGAATCATGGGGTCATTGAAAATTGATGGGTATGTTTTCAATTAGATCCACCTCTTATTCAGGAACAAGGCTTTGAATCATGTTTTATTCCCATCAAATATTTAGGAAAATGAGTTAATTGAGCAACTAAGGTGTATCTGAATCTAATGCCTTAAAACAACTAGCATTATGTAATATCATTAATTTTGGAGAAATTGAATTCTAAAAATATAAGGCGCCCCACAATGGTATTATTCATTGAATAATAATGACCTTGTGGAACAACTTAGAGAAATAAAAGGGATCTCATTCACAATAATACATTAACAATGTTGGACAAAAGAAAGAATGGAAAATCAAATAATAAAGGGATTTCTGTAGTAATGTAAATATAGAATTATATGGAATTATCTAAAAAAGAGAGTTTTCATTCATAAATTAAGAATGGTGACTTGCATAATAGAAATATAAGATAATATGCAAGTTCCCTCAAAGATAATACGATGTGTTGTATTTTAGACAATTAAAATGGTAATTATTTAGCCAGTTTGGCAACATGAGTTTTGAGACATCAATCAATATTATCTCTATCTAACTTTTGAAATACTTGAAAATAATAAGGAAAATAGGATAATTCTAGAATTTGTGAGAAAGAGGGCATTCCATTAGATATTGATAATTGTTGATCAAGTTTTATAATAAATCCCAGAGACTAAATATAAGTTGCAAATAAATTATTTGTTTCCATTTATATACAATGTTGCAAATTCATGTTTTATGGAAGATGGAGGTTTAATTCGCATAGCAATATTTTTTTAGAATAAAAGGCTTAGGAGTCGACACATAAGGAATTTAAGAGGCATGTAGTTAATTGTTTCCTTAGGATGTGTGCCTTGCTTTTTGAGAAAGAATAGAGGAATCAAGAAGGGAGTTATAGAGAGGAAAATGGTCAGTGTTTAATGTAATGACCATTATATAGCAGTAGACCATGACCCGTGGTCATCTCTCACCATGAGCATATAAGAAAGAAACACAACCGAATATCTCCCTCTCCCTCCCTTTATCTCTTCATGGAGACCATTGGGGTTCTCCCTTCTGTTTGAGACTCTCTGCTCTCTCTCCCTCACATCAACTAACTATATAAGGTTGTGAAGACCTCCCACCATAGAAACGAAATAAGTGCATCACCCTAGTTTCCTCCAATGGGATCCAAGATCGTGGGTTATCTGGGAGCCAAAACCTTATATTCCAACCATCTTCAAAGAGAGGAGGGCTCTGGGCAAGATGCTTGGTCTACCATTGGGTGTGGGACGAGTTGCAGAACTTCCCAGATATTCAACTGCTACAACTGCCTCTCCAGGGTTACTAGGTACGTCTTTCTTCCATCTAGCTTGGTCTATTGTCTCTCCTTCAAAACAAGACCTTTTTTTTCCTTGACTCTGATCACCTCATACCACACATAGTACCTAACTGGAACCGATGATGGGCTACAGAAGTGTTCCATCATTCTTTGGGCCTTTAGAGCCTAAGACCAATGCCTTGGTACAACAGTTGACCATCACCACTGGGGATGAGGAAAGATTCAAGAAGACTCTGACTATGTGAACAGTACAATGAAGCCCTAAAGGGTATGACAAAGATAACAGAACACCGAGCGAGCTTCCCGATGTTGTGGAGTGAAGGCAGAGGTGTCGATGCTCTCATACATGCAACCACATAGAGAAGAAAGCTTAAGGCCAACTGACCAAAAAACACCTCCATGTATGTGTGACACATGGGGGCACATGATTCATTGCTTCCTTTTTTCCAGCTAGACAATAAAAGGTAATAAATGTAGATGTGGCAGTTTTATGATTGGCCATATTATGCATATCTTGAAATAATTGTAGAAAATAGATCCTAGCTCAGATAATATTCAAATTATATACCATTTTGATAGAAAAGATGAGGGGAACCATGTACAATAGTTTCAGAGTCTAATTATGTTTCCAATTCTGAAAGTTCCTTGAATACATGTTAGTAAGTGATTAGTATATAAAAACCCTAGATTTGGGTATTAAAATATTAGAATCATTAAAAATCCTTTCTTTGTGTTATTATCTAACATTGTTGAATCAAATGATAATCTAAGATGATCATGATAATAATGTTTCTTAGTGAATAATCACATACATGTAAATAATTAAGGTTCAATATTATATTAGATATGCCATTAAGTGACATAATAGAATGTAGTGCTCATGATAAAATCATATGGTGCATTTGATAATCATGAAAACACCTAATATGAATTAGGATTCTTAATTTATTAAAATGATAATCATGGGAATTAGGGTTTTGAAGAATAACCCTAATGATAACTTGATACCAAGGAAACATAAACCCTTGAATAGGACTAAGTAGGGTTTATTCTAATTAATGTGATGCTGACATGTTAGGTTTTACATGCATGAAAATGTTTGTTTAATTGCTTGGAATCTTGTATGTTGATGTATTGTGCTTGAAGTATAATTGTATAATTTGCATGGCTCACCATTGAGCTTCATGGTTACGGTTATGACTACCCACATTAGTTTTCCAGTGTTTTTCCAGTGTTTTTGAGGATTGAAAAACTAAACTATTGGATGTTTATTTACATTTTGTTTAATTATAATGCCACTATGAGTATCACATAAAGAAATATTATGTCAGTAAAATGTTAGTGATTATTTGAAAGTATTTGATGGAATATATGATGTTAGTTTAGTTGCACACTTTTGCATGCATGCCATGTACACAATATGTTTCAATATGTTGATATATGATTTTAGTTTCATGAAATTTTAGGTACATGCTAGATAAGATGATATCAGATTATGATGGATGTCTCAAATTACTTGAAGACATTAACGTTAACATGTAAGGAGGATTAGATAGATGATACTTCTTCTCACGTGTTCCATTCTTATGAAGTAAAGTTAAGTAAGTTCTAGAGGAACATCTTGTAAAGAACATACTTGAATTAATGGAAATTAATTACTATGGATTATTATTTGTTTAAAATCTAGATCCTTAGGAAAATTTTAGGTAACGACACTCATCTTTTTGGCCTTCCTTAATTTTGTGTTTCTGAAAAGTGAGGTCATTACATTTGGTATCATAGAACCATATTTTTCAAATAATATTTAGTAGTTTATAATTTCAAATTAATATGTACAGATATGAGGGAATCAGGGCATTTTTGAATGACAATGCTGTCTAGAAGGGACCACGACCTAGGGGCTAGCAAAAGTTTCTTCTGCACTGCTAATTGGCTTATGAGGACTGCCAGGCACGTGCATCCTTCTTGCCCAAACTTGGATGATTTTGCCCGAAGTAAAATACCTTCAGTTTTTTTTCTCATCTTGATTCATCGTTTCTTATCCTCTTTATTAACAAAACCAAAAAGTAACTTCCTTCCTCATATGAAGTTAGGGGTTTTGATAAGAAGTAGGATTAAGGCACCCTCCACCAATTAATGTATATGTATTGTGATAATAATCATATACATGTAATCTGGAAAAAATAATGTACATATAATTTGGAAATAATAATATACATGTACTGTGGAAATTAATGTACATGTAATGTGGAAATAATGATAAAGGAAAGGAAAAAAATGTTTTATGAGGGTAAACTCTAGATGGGGTTAGGGTTGGTTTAGAAGAACCCTAGGCGGTCAAGGGATAAAAAACCCTAAGAATTATGATGTAGTCTCTATCTCAAACCCAAAACCCTAATTATGAAGAATGAGAGTAGTGTGGTGATATAGAACACTACCCGTACGAACCTTGAAAAGGAATTAGAAAAATATAAGTAAATGAGTTAGGTGACTTAGTCTTCCATGCATATGTACATGTGAACAAGGCATTAATGAGAAAATATTTAAGAAATATAAGAAGCCTATGAACAATGCACTTATGGATGTAACCTTATTCAAACCCTATATCGATCTCAGGTGAGTTAAAGAGGATGTGGTGAGTAAATTCATCATATGGGTGACTGGTGATCAAGCCGACAATCGAAGATCCCCTTAGGCCAAGCCTGGAATAGAAGGCCTATGTTATGACATGTCCATTGCATGGACCAAACCCTTAGAGAGGGTCCTCCATAAAGAGGCTCCCCTTAGAGAGGGAACACTATTGAGAAAAAAGGTATAAGGGTGGTGAGGTTGAAACAAGAAATGCTTATTTAGGTTATGTAAAAATGTGAATACAACTTGCTCGAAGTCCCATGCTATCTTTGGAAATTTGATTATGGAATGAAAGTCATTGAGATGAATATAATCAAGCCTCTAGAGGGGAAGATCGAACAAGGTCAAGCCCCTAGAGGGGAATACCAACACAATACCAAGCCCCTGAAGGGGAAGGTCAAGACCATGGATGGGAAGGTCGACATGGTACCAAGCTCCATATAGGGCCATTTGCCTGAGTCCACATTGTAGATGACCAAACCCCAGATAGGGAAGGTCACAAAAGGTCAAGCACCAAATTAGGAAGGTTAGTGAGGCACCGAGCCCAAGAGGGGAAGGTGGCCCAAGTCTACTATAGGGAAAAAAAACCCATGAGAGGGTATCCTAGAGATAAGGCAAACAAGGGTTGAGACATTATAATAAAAAAATGCATAAAGATGAAAATATGAAACTTTTAGGGTTAGTGTCCCGACCTTGGTGGATCAACCCAAGAGTGGGAAAAAGGACCTATTGGGAGGTAAAACCTTAGATCTATGGGATTGTGGCTAAGAGATCCTAACCTCCTCTTGTGAGCCAATAAGGCACCCTAGGTTAGGACCTTCCTGAGAAAGGTAAGTTGAATAAATCAATTTAAAATTTGAGGTAGCCTTAAATGTAAAATGTAAAGAATTGAAAGCACATATATTGAGTATAATATTTTGAACTCAAGTATGCCATCTCCGGGGAACATGAGGAAAAGTCATTATTGAAATGGCTGACTGTTTGAGATCAAGCCCACAAAAGAAAGTCACCATGAGGCAATGTGGGGACATATAGTGAATAATGAGAATCGTAAGAGATGGATAGAATTTGGTTTATGAATAAAACATGAAAATAATGTGCCCTCGATAAACCTTGGAAAAAGTACATCCCTAAGTCAATCCTACGGTCAATTAGGAAGTTTTCGCACCACTATGTAAGGCCCCACAGCACAGAGAAATGAGATAACTCAAAACAAAACCTTGGAAAGAGATTAACAACTTATTAATAAAAAATGCTAAAAAATTAAAACCTTTTTGCATAAAACCACCATATAGCAAGACCCTTTACACATGAGTAGCTTCATGCCTAAAAGCATCCACAAAACATGCTATCAACCTATAATGAGGGCATTGTTCCAAAATTATATACATGATTGCATCATATCTGATATACAAAGTAACATAAAGAAAACACATTTGTGAAACATCTACAAAATGTTCCCAAAGACCCGAGTGTACAGGGATGACTCTAGAACTCCATCAACAAAGACAACCAGTAGCTCTTCCAACCTTATCAAATTTTTCTCATCTTTCTATTGCTCAACCTCCTATACACTATCTCTACCTCCTTGTGCTCGACCACCTAAAAATGGTGTTAACCAACGGGGTGAGACACACAGTCCCAACAAGAGATATAGCTCTTTTCCAACTTTATTATCATCACAGGTAAGATAGACTGAGCAGTAGAATAAATAACAGGAAGAACAATTACTAATGAATTATGAAACATCTTAATAATTAAAAAGGAATATGAAGAACATATATTTTCTACCAACAACATTGTATAAAGATCAAGCATTGCCGCAACCAATGTTTTCATATTTGATACTATACAATGATACTACACAACTGATTCATATTTATTATGCCCTGAGAATTTGAATTATACCATCCAAATCCAACTGACCACTATATGTATATAGTCAAAGTCAGTGACCTCACCACACCTCTTGGTCAGGACAAGAGAAAACACCATAAAGACTTATCAATCAACTGCAACATTGCCATATAGCCAAGATCAGGGATTGTCTCACACACACAGATATATATATATATATATATATATATATATATATATATATATATATATATATATGGGTATATATTCGCTACCGTGCATCAATTTTGTAATGGGAAGGTATGCATTTGTAATGAGACAATCCAAATTTGTAATGAGACGACTGAAATTGTAATACAAAGACTCGTTTTGGATTACAGCGTTGTTACAGTAATAAATATATATTTATTACTGTAACAACGTTGTAATACAAAATGAGTTTTTGTATTACAATTTTGGTTGTCTCATTACAAATTTGGTTGTCTCATTACATATATATTTCATCCCATTACAAAATTGATGCACGGGTAGCGAATCTGAGTTACCCGCACGGGTAGCGAAGATATACCCTATATATATATATATATATATATATATATATATATATATATATATATAGGTTTGGAAGTGTGTATCGGCCATCAAAATGGGACATGTGATGTATCTTAATGAAATATAACCATATGGATTGATTCAATATTATATAGATTACATGTGTTTAAAAAATAGTAAATATATCTCATAAAGATCATGATATATATCAATATACCATCCAACAGTTTCTCCAATTTCTGCAACTTACCATTGATTCGATAACACACAAATTCTTTCATTGGATGATCTATCAATATTAGATTTTAGTGATTTTTGATACACATCTTATCTAAGTGGTATACATCACATCCATAAGGTTGGATACTTCAATTTGATTTTACAATCATCATAAATGAAGGTGATTACATACAAACTATAGGTACTCGGGAACATACAAGCTATATATATATATATATATATATATATATATATATATATATATATATATATATATATATATATATATATATATATATATATATATATACATATATATATAGGGTATATCTTCTCTACCCGTGCGGGTAACTAAGATTCGCTACCCGTGCATCAATTTTGTAATGGGATGAAATATATATGTAATGAGACAACCAAAATTGTAATACAAAAACTCATTTTGTATTACAGCGTTGTTACAGTAATAAATATATATTTATTACTGTAACAACGTTGTAATACAAAACGAGTCTTTGTATTACAATTTCGGTCGTCTCATTACAAATTTGGATTGTCTCATTACAAATGCATACCTTCCCATTACAAAACGGATGCATGGGTAGCGAAGATATACCCATATATATATATATATATATATATATATATATATATATATATATATACATGTGTGAGACAATCCCTGATCTTGGATATATGGCATTTGCAGTTGATTGATAAGTCTTTATGGTGTTTTCTCTTGTACTGACCAAGAGGTGTGGTGAGGTCACTGACTTTGACTATATACATATAGTGGTCAGTTGGATTTGGATGGTACAATTCAAATCCTCAGGGCATAATAAATATGAATCAGTTGTGTAGTATCATTGTATAGGATCAAATATGAAAACATTGGTTGAGGCAATGCTTGATCTTTATACAATGTTGTTGGTAGAAAATATACGTTCTTCATATTCCTTTATAATTATTAAGACGTTTCATAATTCATTAGTAATTGTTCTTCCTGTTATTTATTCTACTGCTCAGTCTATCTTACCTGTGATGATAATAAAGTTGGAAAAGAGCTATATCTCTTGTTGGGACTGTGTGTCTCACCCCGTTGGTTAACACCATATTTAGGTGGTCGAGCACAAAGAGGTAGAGATAGTGTATAGGAGGTTGAGTAGTAGCAAGATGAGCAAAATCTGATAAGGTTGGAAGAGCTACTGGTTGTCTTTGTTGATAGAGTTCTAGAGTCATCCATGTACACTCGGGTCTTTGGGAACGTTTTGTAGATGTTTCGCAAATGTGTTTTCTTTATGTTACTTTGTATATCAGATATGATGCAATCATGTATATAATTTTGAAACAATGCCATCATTATAGGTTGATAGCATGTTTTGTGGATTCTTTTAGGCATGAAGCTACTCATGTGTAAAGGGTCTTGCTATATGGTGGTTTTATGCAAAAAGGTTTTAATTTTTTAGCATTTTTTTATTAATAAGTTGTTAATCTCTTTCCATAGTTTTGTTTTGAGTTATCTCATTTCTCTGTACTGTGGGGCCTTACATAGTGGTGCGAAAACTTCCTAATTGACCGTAGGATTGACTTAGGGATGTACTTTTTCCAAGGGTTTATTGAGGGCACATTATTTTCATGTTTTATTCCTAAACCAAATTCTATCCATCTCTTACGATTCTCATTATTCACTATATGTCCCCACATTGCCTCATGGTGACTTTCTTTTGTGGGCTTGATCTCAAACAGTCAGCCATTTCTATAATGCCTTTTCCTCATGTTCCCCGGATATGGCATACTTGAGTTCAAAATATTATACTCAATATATGTGCTTTCAATTCTATACATTTTACATTTAAGGCTACCTCAAATTTTAATTTGATTTATTCAACTTACCTTTCTTAGGAAGGTCCTAACCTATGGTGCCTTATTGGCTCACAAGAGGAGGTTAGGATCTCTTAGCCACAATCCCATAGATCTAAGGTTTTACCTCCCCATAGGTCCTTTTTCCCACTCTTGGGTTGACCCACCAAGGTCGGGACACTAACCCTAAAAGTTTCATATTTTCATCTTTATGCATTTCTTTATTATAATGTCTCAACCCTTGTTTGCCTTATCTCTAGGATACCCTCTCATGGGGTTTTTTCCCTATAGTAGACTTGGGCCACCTTCCCCTCTTGGGCTCGGTGCCTCACTAACCTTCCTAATTTGGTGCTTGACCTTTTGTGACCTTCCCTGTCTAGGGTTTGGTCATCTACAGTGTGGACTCAGGAAAATGGCCCTATATGGAGCTTGGTGCCATGTCGGCCTTCCCATCCATGGTCTTGACCTTCCCCTTCAGGGGCTTGGTATTGTGTTGGTATTCCCCTCTAGGGGCTTGACCTTATGTGATCTTCCCCTCCAGAGGCTTGATTATATTCATCTCAATGACTTTCATTCCATAATCAAATTTCCAAAGATAGCATGGGGCTTCGAGCAAGTTGTATTCACATTTTTACATAACCTAAATAAGCATTTCTTGTTTCAACCTCACCACCCTTATACCTTTTTTCTCAATAGTGTGCCCTCTCTAAGGGGAGCCTCTTTATGGAGGACCCTCTCTAAGGGTTTGGTCCATGAAATGGACATGTCATAACATAGGCCTTCTATTCCAGGCTTGGCCTAAGGGGACCTTCGATTGTGGGCTTGATCACCAATCATCCATATGATGACTTTACTCACCACATCCTCTTTAACTCACCTGAGATTGATATAGGGTTTGAACAAGGTTACATCCATAAGTGCATTGTTCATAGGCTTCTTATATTTCTTAAATATTTTCTCATTAATGCCTTGTTCACATGTACATATGCATGGAAGACTAAGTCACCTAACTCATTTACTTATATTTTTCTAATTCCTTTTCAAGGTTCGTATGGGTAGTGTTCTATATCACCACACTACTCTCATTCTTCATAATTAGGGTTTTGGGTTTGAGATAGAGACTACATCATAATTCGTAGGGTTTTAATATCCCTTGACCGCCTAGGGTTCTTCTAAACCAACCCTAACCCCATCTAGAGTTTACCCTCATAAAACATTTTTTCCTTTCCTTTATCATTATTTCCACATTACATGTACATTAATTTCCACAGTACATGTATATTATTATTTCCAAATTACATGTACATTATTTTTTCCAGATTACATGTATATGATTAATACCACAATACATGTACATTAATTGGTGGAGGGTGCCTTAATCCTACTTCTTATCAAAACCCCTAACTTCATATGAGGAAGGAAGTTACTTTTCGGTTTTGTTAATAAAGAGGATAAGAAACGATGAATCAAGATGAGAAAAAAAACTGGAGGTATTTTACTGCGGGCAAAATCATCCAAGTTTGGGCAAGAAGGATGCACGTGCCTGGCAGTCCTCATAAGCCAATTAGCAGTGCAGAAGAAACTTTTGCCAGCCCCTAGGTCGTGGTCCCTTCTAGACAACATTATCATTCAAAAATGCCCTGATTCCCTCATATATCTACATATTAATTTGAAATTATAAACTACTAAATATTATTTGAAAAATCTGGTTCTATGATACCAAATGTAATGACCTCACTTTTCAGAAACACAAAATTAAGGAAGGCCAAAAAGATGAGTGTCGTTACCTAAAATTTTCCTAAGGATGTAGATTTTAAGCAAATAATAATCCATAGTAATTAATTTCCATTAATTCAAGTATGTTCTTTATAAGTTGTTCCTCTAGAACTTACTTAACTTTACTTCATAAGAATGAAACACATGAGAAGAAGTATCATCTATCTAATCCTCCTTACATGTTAACTTTAATGTCTTCAAGTAATTTGAGACATCCATCATAATCTAATATCATCTTATCTAGCATGTACCTAAAATTTCATGAAACTAAAATCATATATCAACATATTGAAACATATTGTGTACATGGCATGCATGCAAAAGTGTGCAACTAAACTAACATCATATATTCCATCAAATACTTGCAAATAATCACTAACATTTTATTGACATAATATTTCTTTATGTGATACTCATAGTGGCATTATAATTAAACAAAATGTAAATAAACATCCAATAGTTTAGTTTTTCAATCCTCAAAAACACTGGAAAAACACTGGAAAACTAATGTGGGTAGTCATAACCGTAACCATGAAGCTCAATGGTGAGCCATGCAAATTATACAATTATACTTCAAGCACAATACATCAACAGACAAGATTCCAAGCAATTAAACAAACATTTTCATGCATGTAAAACCTAACATGTCAGCATCACATTAATTAGAATAAACCCTACTTAGTCCTATTCAAGGGTTTATGTTTCCTTGGTATCAAGTTATCATTAGGGTTATTCTTCAAAACCCTAATTCCCATGATTATCATTTTAATAAATTAAGAAGCCTAATTCATATTAGGTGTTTTCATGATTATCAAATGCACCATATGATTTTATCATGAGCACTACATTCTATTATGTCACTTAATGGCATAGCTAATATAATATTGAACCTTAATTATTTACATGTATGTGATTATTCACTAAGAAACATTATTATCATGATCATCTTAGATTATCATTTGATTCAACAATGTTAGATAATAACACAAAGAAAGGATTTTTAATGATTCTAATATTTTAATACCCAAATCTAGGGTTTTTATATACTAATCACTTACTAACATGTATTCAAGGAACTTTCAGAATTGGAAACATAATTAGACTCTGAAACTATTTTACGTGGTTCCCCTCATCTTTTCTATCAAAATGGTATATAATTTGAATATTATCTGAGCAAGGATCTATTTTCTACAATTATTTCAAGATATGCATAATATGGCCAATCATAAAACTGCCACATCTACATTTATTACCTTTTATTGTCTAGCTAGAAAAAAGGAAGCAATGAATCATGTGCCCCCATGTGTCACACATACATGGAGGTGTTTTTTGGTCAGTTGGCCTTAAGCCTTCTGCTTTACGTGGTTGCATGTATGAGAGCATCGACACCTCTGCCTTCACTCCACAACATCGGGAAGCTCGCTCGGTGTTCAGTTATCTTTGTCATACCCTTTAGGGCTTCATTGTACTGTCCACATAGTCAGAGTCTTCTTGAATCTTTCCTCTTCCCAGTGGTGATGGTCAACTGTTGTAGCAAGGCATTGGTCTTAGGCTCCGAAGGCCCAAAGAATGATGGAACACTTCCGCAGCCCATCATCGGTTCCAGTTAGGTACTATGTGTGGTATGAGGTGATCAGAGTCAAGGAAAAAAAAAGGTCTTGTTTTGAAGGAGAGACAATAGACCAAGCTAGATGGAAGAAATTCGTACCTAGTAACCCTGGAGAGGCAGTTGTAGAAGTTGAATATCTGGGAAGTTCTGCAACTCATCCCACACCCAATGGTAGACCAAGCATCTTGCCCAGAGCCCTCCTCTCTATGAAGATGGTTGGAATATAAGGTTTTGGCTCCCAGAAACCCACGATCTTGGATCCCATTGGAGGAAACTAGGGTGATGCACTTATTTCTTTTCTATGGTGGGAGGTCTTCACAACCTTATATAGTTAGTTGATGTGAGGGAGAGAGAGAAGAGAGTCTCAAACAGAAGGGAGAACCCCAATGGTCTCCATGAAGAGATAAAGGGAGGGAGAGGGAGATATTCGGTTGTGTTTCTTTCTTATATGCTCATGGTGAAAGATGACCACGAGTCATGGTCTACTGCTATATAATGGTCATTACATTAAACACTAACCATTTTCTTCTCTATAACTCCCTTCTTGATTCCTCTATTCTTTCTCAAAAAGCAAGGCACACATCCTAAGGAAACAATTAACTACATGCCTCTTAAATTCCTTATGTGTCGACTCCTAAGCCTTTTATTCTAAAACAATATTGCTATGCGAATTAAACCTCCATCTTCCATAAAACATGAATTTGCAACATTGTATATAAATGGAAACAACTAATTTCTTTGCAACTTATATTTAGTCTCTGGGATTTATTATAAAACTTGATCAACAATTATCATTATCTAATTGAATGCCCTCTTTCTCACAAATTCTAGAATTATCCTATTTTCCTTATTATTTTCAAGTATTTCAAAAGTTAGATAGAGATAATATTGATTGATGTCTCAAAACTCATGTTGCCAAACTGGCTAAATAATTACCTTTTTAATTGTCTAAAATACAACACATCATATTATCTTTGAGGGAACTTGCATATTATCTTATATTTCTATTATGCAAGTCACCATTCTTAATTTATGAATGAAAACTCTCTTTTTTAGATAATTCCATATAATTCTATATTTACATTACTACATAAATCCCTTTATTATTTGATTTTCCATTCTTTCTTTGGTCCAACATTGTTAATGTATTATTGTCAATGAGATCCCTTTTATTTCTCTAAGTTGTTCCACAAGGTCATTATTATTCAATGAATAATACCATTGGGGGATGCCTTATATTTTTAGAATTCAATTTCTCTAAAATTAATGATATTACATAATGCTAGTTGGTTTAAGGCATTAGATTCGGATACACCTTAGTTGCTCAATGAACTCATTTTCCTAAATATTTGATGGGAATAAAACATGATTCAAAGCCTTTTTCCTGAATAAGAGGTGGATCTAATTGAAAACATACCCATCAATTTTCAATGACCGCATGATTCCCTTGTATGGTGGCTTAACAAGAAAGGAATTTCTCTTTTAATTATACATATAGATTGGGATACATAGAAGAGATGAACTTGATAAGGGAGATAAATAAATACCTAGAGAAGATATGAATCTTTGTAATACATGTTTTAAAAACATGGCCATTAAGGAATGGATGTTCAAAAAGTTATGCATTTAATACGATGATTCCTAATTTCCATCAAAGGATCAATATGCATGTCTTCTACACTGTTAAGGAACTTTGTAACTCTCTTGGCATTGGGTTTACTATCAGACACTCTACATGATCAGTGAGTAAATCACTCACTATTACATATGTTGGAACATCTTTATGTAGATGAGATGGACCTAGTGATAACTAGCATGCGAACGTCTTAAATTGGTCTATAACGATATGAAACTGAAACTATGATATACACTCCATCCTATGGGAAAGTGTGGTTAGTGATTATGTGCTTCAAAGGTGACATAATTCATCGGTGGTCATTGCAAGTACTGATAATAAAATAGGTTGATCGAACTCTCCACATAAAGGCATCATACAAAGATATTTGATGCTTCTCTACATGACAACCAATAAGTAGGATTAGGAATATGTTGTTCAGGACCATCATGGCATGAAATTCACAACTAAATCAATAACCATATATTCCATATGAGCATGAATATTCCAAAAGGTTGAGATGAAACTTAGCTTTATGAATCAATACATCTCTATGAGAACTTCATAGAAGTGATCAAATTTAGAGAATTAGATTCAACATAGAGTTTCATGGGTTTAGTTTTACATGCTTTCATGAAAACTGAACCCATGAAACTCTATGTTGAATCTAGTTCTCTAAATTTGATCACTATAAAAAGTTCTCATATAGATGTATTGATTGTCTTGTTTTGTTAGCACAAGACATTAGGAAGGTTGGGGAATTCTGAATTATAATATTTTCTCAAAAGTTAATTTTTAAACTAAATGTATGGCCACATATTGATTCAAAATGTCTTTTGTCGCATGTTGATTGTCACTTATAGAGGGTATATTCACTCTAGAAGATATGATCCTATTAACATTTATTTTGATTAGGATTTGAGTTAACAAAAGATAAATTGTGTTCCTTGGAAAACACATTGATCGGAATCTTACTAGATTTTGTTCCTAGAAGCCCACACAAGTTTATGATGGTCTAAACAAGTGTAGAGATTGGAATGTATTCATCTATTGGTAATGGTCAAGAAAATTTTGGTTCTACTCAAATTAATAAATACATTATAAAGAAATCCAATAAAAATAAGACTAGAAATTTATATTAAATTTTTGAACAAATTTTTTTATGCATCCCACTATATGGAGCAGACTGATTTCTTTGAATAGAAATGAATGCATAGAGTATATGTAGTAACTCTTAATATGATATTAAATTTCTAGTGTGGGTTTGAAACCCTAATTAACAAAATGCCCTAGGTTTTTCATTTCAACTTATATATATATATATATATATATATATATATATATATATATATATATATATATATATATATATATATATATATATATATATGCATTATAGATTGTAATTGACTATATAAAATCATTATTCCACTTTGTTTAGTACATTTATGAGTTAACTACATATGATATAACATAAACGATTGAGGGGTGACTAGTTTGGGTAACAATTATGAATATCCTCTTGATTGTCAATAATAAACCATGATAGTTTTGTTTTGTTTTAGAAAATAGACAAAGATCATAAGGTCTCCCGACAATAATAGACTCTACTTAGATAATTATATAGAATTTAGGATAGTTTTATCAAAAAGTATTTAGTTCTATTAATAATGATCCATATAATAAAATCTAAACTTATATCAGACTCTACACATCCTAATTATCTAGGAAATAATTTTCATTCAATATCCATAACCCTATAGACCCCAAGAAATATCTAAAATAATACTACCAAAAATCTAAATATAATACAAAATATATGCTTATACTTTTGAGATGTATAGTTTATTGGAAAATTATTCTTTTTCTCATATAGGGCCCCCACACACCATTTGTTAGTGTCATGTGTCTCTCACTATTTATCTCTTTGTTTCATGAATCTACCTTGATCCTATAATTTAGCTAATCTAGTATTAAAAGGATACCATCATCCACCTAGTCCCACATGAGTGGGACTTTATAGTATATTACTCCTTGGCACCTCTTGAACTCTCTCCATAGCACCAAAAGACGTTCCTCCATCATAATCACCCTCTACTCATTCCTATAATCCTTTCAAGATAAAACATGATGAGGTCTTGTCACTCATAGACTCCCAATGAGTTATGAATTCAAGTTCATCTAGGTCCCAAACTCGAGGTCCACCACACAACTCATTTAGCATGTTCAAATATTAATAACCCCTCAATAGTGACCACACAACCACCATCAACAATTTCCATTGCCTCATTTTCACCACTTCTTCCTTGAACCAAGAACCTCAAACCTCATACATGTAGTGAGGTAACTAGGGGGAGAGATGACTCTTATCATCGGCATCCTTTTTTCAACAAGTCAAATAGGTTTCTATATCTACAAGACACCTTATTTCTATTCCAACTTTATAATTTAAATAATATCTCTAATTCCTTCTATTTTGCTTCAACGCATTTCTCTGTGTTTGTTTTGGGACATTTGTTCTACGTATTGGGTTGGTATTTTCTCCCAACTAGTGACTCCACTTAGTCATATCAAAGTCATAATCAGGACCCCTTCATGTAAATCGACGTGGTTATGGAGTGTTTGAGCTCCTTTCTTTGACCTTATATGGAAAAGGATGTTTGTTGTGTATTCAACCGACTTAGGGCCTTTTCTTAAATTGATGAGATTAGAAAGAAGTAAGGAAGTGATATATAAAGGTTTTAACTAACATTTTGCAAAAAAAATGTAATTACATTTACTAGAATTGATCCTCTCATAATCTAAATTCAACTTGATATAATAGAACCTATGATCCATATCCACATACAACCTTGTTTTAATTTATATTGTAACATTCAAAATTTTCAATAATACTTTAAGTCTTAGAATGTAGTTTTACTTAAATAGAAATTAGTTGAGGGTCTTAATGTAATACAATTATGAAAAGAAATTTCATGGAGGTTAATGGAGTAAGAAGAACAAAATGTGACTTTGAATACTTTTCTCCTTCCATATGTGCATTATGAATCTCAATGAATAAAAAAATGATAAACCAGTAGTTTCCCTTTTCCCTTTTCTCTCTCCTCCAAAGAGTTTGCTGGAAAAGGTATGATAGGTTGATGAAATCATATTTGAATGAGTATAAGTATTTAACTCAAGATTTAACTCAATGGATCACAAAGGAAGCTATTTCCCCAATTGGCCTAATTTATTAATACATTAAATTCAAGTTAAATATCCTTTATAGAAATTATGGTCATAATGTGTGAAAAACAAAAATCCAAGTGAATAGAAAGAATCTAGACCATTTATTGGACATGTGTTCCAAATTAGGGTTCACTTTGACTTAGTTTGACCCATTAAACCTATTGGAGAAGTTTTCATATAGTTTGTTTAAAGAGTTAATGTCACATTCAATTAATTCGATCATTTACACCTAAGTCTGGTTTCATCTCCTTCCTCTATCATCCCCTTCCTCTATCATCCCCTTCCTCTATCATCTCTACTGGTTTGGAACCAGTAAGCAATGCCTTGACTCCACTATTTTTTCTCCCTCATCTCACTTTCATTCCATGCGGTGTCATGTGCATCAAATCCGTCTCATTATTCCAATTCTATCGAGCCATTACTCACCTTTCCTTGTGTTTAAAATAAGAAATGCCCTATTAGGGCTTTTTCCCATCTCCTCCATGGATCATACCCATTAATAGAAAGCCTTTCTCATCTATTTTTATGCCTTCAAGAGAACCTCCACCCCACAAATAACTCTCCTCCTCCACCAATTGAGCCCCATGTGCCCCTGAGTACTCCACCCTCTCCTCCGTCTTCTGTAGTGATTGTGACTTCACCTCATCCCCCTATAGTTCCATCTTTGCAATTGGCACTTTAATGAGCATCAATCTCACCACATACATGTTACCTCATCTCTTGTTTTCCGTGCAGTTCCCCTAGACACCATATCTTGTAGCTCACAATTTTTCCCACTATCGACACTCACCGCCATGGAAACTCAATGGATATACTCTTCCTACAAGACATCATACGAGATCTGTGGACCTCTGTGATTGTTTTTCTGGTCTTAGTTGATGTCTATCTACTTAAGGTGCATGGTTTTCACTTCTGAGCTCTCTTCCTCTATTTCTTTCTAATCTCTGATGAACGTGTAACCTCATCGCCTTTTACTTCCCGCGATGTCACAATCCTCATGCTTGGTCTCACAAACCATTCCCTCTCATTCTGTGCTTTCTTTGCCTCTTCTTTTTTGGACCCAACCTACACATCGATGTGCTCCACCATTGTTGAGAATCTTTACAAGCTCCTATGCTCCCCAAAGCCTAAGCATAGGCTTGATGGGTTTGGTCCCTCTTCGAGAAAATGATGGGAGGGTTAGCTTCTCCTGAGGAACAACATCCCTCCCTCTAGATGGGAGTCAGAGAGCTCAAGATGAGCTGCTCGTTCCATTGACAGGGAGGGAACAAACCTGGTCAGTCAAAGACCATGGGGCCCTTGACCATTTCATTGGATTTTTGATATTGCAAGGGCATTCCAGGGTTTTTGCCCGCCTGTTTGATTTTTCAACTGTGGAGATTTTAATTAAACAAATGTCACTTTTGACCCCACATGTTCAATCTATGTGTCACGCATACCATGGTTTCCTTAGTCATTTCACTCCTTATTTACATCAAATTTATCTTTGATTTAATCAATGTCATGCATATAGTTTTCCTAATTTCTTATTAGCCCACAATGCAAAATTCATAACTTTAGCATATGACCTCAGAAAAATCTGCAAAAATATTCCCTAGAAAGTTCTTTTTATTTTCTATAAATATAGCTTGTTTTAAAATGTTGTTTTACACATTCAAATCCTTCAATAATTATGTGAACTAAAATAGGGTTTCATGATTTTGAACTTAAGTACATGTTATGATTTTAATCAAACTATAGGTGATTAGAGGCTCAATCACGTAAATATACTTGACCTATTCTAGGTAAGAGGGCCATGCATGTTTCATACAAGTAATTTAGTTTAATGCATGTTATTTATGATTATGCACTTTAGTATGTTTTGGGAATTATGAATGTTTTCTCAAGTTGATATCATGTATACTTATCATTGTCTGATTGATGGATTTCTTAAGATCTATGGTAAAACCCTACTTATGATTATTGATTATGATTAATAATTAAGAATTATGTTCAAGAAGGAGAAACCCTATTATGAATTGTGAGGGAGAAATCTCGTTATGATTCAAGGGGGGAAATCCCATCATGTTAAGCAAGTTCAAGAATCATATTAATGTTAATGTTAATGATAAGGCTAAAGTCATGTTAATGATCAAGTTAAATGGGAGTGAATTAGTTTTTATATAATCCAGAATAATGGACCTAAAAGGGTCATCAAGGGATTTCCTACCATCAAGGGTTTTCCTAGAAAACATGTGCCCCTAAGGGGGGGGGGGGTTATAGAGGGATGTGTATACTTACTGTTCAATTATTCATGTCATTTATGAATCATGTATGCTTAAGAAAATTCATGTTAAAGTTTATGTCAAGTATGTCATGTCAATTTTATCATGTTGAGTCATATTTACTTTTATGTCATATAAAGTGTTGAATACTGCTTACTGGTGTGATGCTTGTTTTGCATGGCTAGGGATAAGATGTCAACAGTACTTGGAGTAAGTAAAGGACAAAAAGAAAAAAAATCAAGACTAGGAGATTGTCAAGATTTTCCTGGTGGGGTGCCATTTACCAAGTCAATCCATAGGTTTAGATATAGTTCATGTTATGTTCAATCATAGTATCAACTAGGTTACTTTTGATAGATGAGCATTATGTAATCAAGAACTATGTATGAATCAATTTTAAATCAATGCAAGTGTTTCATTTACTTTAATTGCATGATTAGCATATTGTGACACCCACATTAAGTAAATTGCTTCCGCTCATGTGCTATGGAAAATAGGGTGTTACATAATGGTATCAGAGCAATTTTGGTAAGTGGCCACTACGCAAACATGATTCTCATAGTCACCCAAGAATGAATACATGAGATTAGCTATAAGTATAGACTCAAGAAAAGATGTTATGACCTAGGATGACTAGAGTTTTCACCCTAGAAGAGATAGATAGGACAAAGGTAGACATTTACCCAGTTTAGATATCAAGTATCAACCTACGATAGCAAGGTAGCCTATCCATTCTCAAGGGTTATGGCCAGCCAACTGAGAATTGAAGAGAAATGTCATGGGCATGAGACCCCTTTATACATTTCTTCTTTCTTTCTTTTGCATGTGGTATGGGACATGTGCATTAGTAGGATAGTGAGAACTAGCATGACAAGACCCCACATCACTAGGTATGTACTTGATCACCACATATCTAGGAATGTTGGAGTTACCCGAAGGACCTAAGATTAGATAGTCATCTACACCTAGTGATAGATAGTCATGACAAGGTTGAGTTAGATGCCCCAAATATGGTTATGAGTTGGTTTGATAAACCCTAAGTATAGGTTGAGAAGAAGACCAAAGTAATAATAAATCCATGTTCACATGAATGTTTTATGAAATTTGGATGACATGTGTGTATATTTCAATGCAAAATATTGAACATAATTGAACCTTGAAAAGTAAATTGTCAATAAATGAAAAGGTTAGAGAAACTGTAATGTGAGTAGTACCCTAGAAAATTTTGAGGACAAAATTTATTTGAAGGTGGGTAGAATTGTAACATCCCAAATTTCCAGTAATAATTTAATCCTTAGAATGTAGTTTTACTTAAATAGAAATCAATTAAGGGTCTTAATGGAAAAATTATGAAAATAAATTTCATGGAGGTCAATGGAGTAAGAAGAACAAAATGTGACTCTGAATACTTTTCCCCTTTCATATGTTCATTATGAATATTAATTAATTCGAAAATGATATACCATTAGTTTCCATTTTCCCTTTTCTCTCTCCTCCAAAGGGTTTTCTCAAAAAGGTATGATAGGTAGATGAAATAGTTTTTGAATGAGTATAAGTATTGAACTTGAGATTTGACTCAATGGATCATAAAGGAATGTATTTCCCCAATTGGCCTAATGTATTGATACATTAAATTTAAGTTAAATGACACTTATAGAAATTATGGTCATAACATGTGAAAATTGAAAATATAAGGGCATAGAAAGTATCAAGACCATTTATTGGACATGTGATCCAAATTAGGGTTCATTTTGACTTAGTTTGACCAATTATACTTATTGGAGAAGTTTTCAATAATTTCTTTAAAGATTAATGTCACATTCAATTAATTCGATCATTTACACCTATGTCTAGTTTCATCTTATTGTTATGCCCCTTCTTCTATTATGTTCTTCAAGGCATGGGATCTGACAGACACAATTTTAACATCCAATGATCTAACGGACGTGGAATCATCCCCTTCCTATGTCATCTCCTCTAGTCTAGAACCAGTAAGTGATGTTTTGGCTCCACTGTCTTTTCTCCCTCATGTCACTTCAGTTCCATGCAGTCTCATCTCCATCAAATATGTCATGTTCTTCCATTTCTATCGAGCCTTTACTCGCCTTCCCTTATGGTCAAAATAAGAAGTGTTCAATTAGAGTTTCTCCCCCTCTCATCCATGGATCATACATGTTAATAGAATGCCTTTCTCAACTATTTTTATGCCTCCAAGAGCACCGCCACCCCATGAGAGATTGTCCTCCTACACCAATTGAGCCCCATGTACCCCCGAGTGCTCCACTGTCTCCTCCTTCTCTGATGATTGTGACTTCTACTCAGCCCCCTACAGTGTCGTCTATGCAATTGGCACTTCAACTCGCATCTCCACAAGTTAGAGGTTTCCTCATTGCTATTTTTCCCTATAATTTCCCCAGACGCCATATCATGTACCTCGTGATTTGTCCCAATGTTGGCGCTCACCGCCATGGAATCTCAATGTCTATCCTTCTCTAGAGAGACATCGAACGCTTTCTCTGTACCTCTATGATTGTTTTTCTTGTCTTAGTTGATGCATATCTTCTTAAGGATCATGGTTTTGGATTTCAAGCCCTTTTCCTCTATTTCTTGCTGATCTCTGATGAACCTATAGCCTCGTGGACATTTAGTTCCCATGATGTCACAATCCTCTCCATCTTATTCTCCCATACCATTCTTCTCATTCTGTGCTTTCTTCGCCTCTTCTTTTCTGGACCCGTCCAACACATCGTTGTGCTCCACTATGGTCGGGAAGATTTAATATCATGTTCTCCCCAAAGCCTGAGCATAGGCTTGATGTGTTCAGTCCCTCTTCAAGAAATTGATGGGAGAGTTAGCTCCTCGTGAGGAGAAGCATCCCTCACTCTAGATCTGAGTCTGAGAGCTCAGGTTGAGCTACTCACACCATGGACAAGGAGGGAATAGACTGATGAATCAATGACCACAATGCCCTTGGCCATTTGATTGGATTTTTGATATTGCAAGGGCATTCCAGGGTTTTGCCTAGCCGTTTGATTTTTCAACCGTGGATGTTTTAATAGAATGATTGCCACTTTTGCCCCCGCATGTTCAATCTATGTGTCACGTGTACCATAGTTTCCTCAGTCATTTCATGCCTCATTTAAATCGAATTTATCTTTAATTTAATCAATGTCACAAATAAATTTTTCCTGATTTTTTATTGGCCCACAAAGAAAAATTCATAACTTTTGCATTTGACCTCAGAAAAATCTGCAAAGATATTCACTAAAAAGCTCTTTTGATTTTCTATCAATCTAGCCTATTTTCAAACAATGTTTTACGCATTCAAATCCTTTAATAATTCCATGAATGAAACTAGGGTTTCATGATTATGAACTTAAATATATATTATGATTTTAATCAAATTACAGGTGATTAGAGGTTGAATCAAGTAAAGAGACTTGACGTTAAGGTGACCTACTCTAGGTAAGAGGGCTACACATGTTTGGCACAAGTAGTTTGGTTTAATGCATGTTATTTATGATTATGCACTTTAGTATGTTTCCTGAATTATGAATGTTTTCTTAAGATTATATCATATATATTTATCATTGTGTGATTGACTGCTTATGGTCTATAGTAAAACCTTAATTATAATTATTGAATCTGATTAAGAATTAAGAATCATGCTCAAGAAGGGGAAACTCTATTATGGATTATGAGGGAGAAATCCCATTATGATTCAAGGGGAAAAATCTCATCATGTTAAGTTCAAGAATCATATTAAGGTTAATGTTAATGATAAGGCTAATATCATGTTAATGATCAAGTTAAATGAAATTGAATTAGTTTTTGTATGATACTGAATCATGCACCTCCAAGGACAATCAAGGGCTTTCCTAGCATCAAGGGCTTTTCTAGCAATGATGTGTTCCTAAGGGGCTTTATAGAGAGATGCATATACTTATTGTTCAATTCTACATGACATTTATGAATCATGAATGCTTAAGAAAATCCATGTTCACATTTATGTCAAGTATGTCATGTCAATTTTATCATGTCAAGAAATATGCACTTTTATGTCATATAAAGTTCCAAATACCTCTTACTGATGTTATGTTTGTTTTGCATGGTTGGGGATGAGATGTCTGCAGGACTTGGAGCAAGTAAAGAACAAAAAGGAAAAACCAAGACTAGGAAATCCTCAAGCTATGCCTGATGGGGTGCCATTTACCAAGTCAATCTATAGGTTTACATATAATTCATGTTATGTTCAATCATAGTATCAACTAGATTAGATTTTATATATGAGCATTATGTAATCAAGAACTATGTATAAATCAGTTTTAAATCAATGCAAGTGTTTCATTTACTTTAATTGCATGATTAGCATATTGTGACACCCACATTGAGTAAATTTGTTCCGCTCATATGCTATGGAAAATTGGGTGTTACATATATCTAGTACCACATTCTTTGTGTTTTTTGGTAAACTCACACCCAGTTTGTAAATGGTAGAATAAGAAAAAGTCATTTTTTGTTGATAATACAAATACATGGTGTTGATGGAGTTTTTGTTTGCTGGAAATTCAAAGTAACTTGACAATTTTTCATAAAACATGTATACATATTTTTTGATAAGTTTTTCCTTGAGGAATTCATTTTTTATTATTCATATATTCCATCCTACTAGGAAGATCCTGGTTTTCTAAATGTGTGAGATTAGGACTTAAATACTATCTAATTAGAAATTAATATAAATACCTTGAAGGTATTTAATAGTTTGACCATGATCATTAGGTTTGAGGTGTAGTTAATTTAGAAAACTAAGTGAGGAATTCCTTGAGCATTCAGAGTGAGTTATTTTAGTTCAATTACATGTCTCACAATATCAAGTAATATTATTAAAATTTGCAACATTTATAAGATCTTTTGTTAACATATTTTAACATTTCATCCTTTAAGTATTTTAAATAATATAAGATTTGTGATATCGATTTTCAAATCCAATTTTAATACAATTCATGTTAATATTTTTAGATAAAATTTAATAAGATTTTTTAAGATCATATATATTCTTTATGGAGTTAGATCCATGCACCTTACTAGAGTTCAAATCAGATAATATGACTCGTGCACTAGAGTGTAGGTTATGAGGCCCAAGTGAAAGTTACCGTCATCCATCAAGAAAATGACACATATAAGTATGAGGCAGATTAATATCCAGATTTAAGAAATATCAATTCTTAATATTGTGGTTGTTTATATTTGAATATAAATTGTACATGTCAAATGTTTTAGAAGAATTTGATGACTTTTTATTTAGTGATGTATATGTTCAAGAATACTCATACTACTTGGAGGAATTCACTTTTTCCAATGTATGGTTGGGGATAAGATGCTCACCAATGAGCACGAAGAGCGAACTTAGAGACAAAAGACATAGATATAATGACCAATTAGGACATGATATGGTGGAGTTCTAACTATATGACGAACCTAAGTGTTAGAGATATAATATTTAGAATGACTAGAATTTCAAAATAAGAGACTTCTCTCATGATATTAGAGTTAAAGTTTCCTTCATACCATGATATAAGATTTTGTGTTCGTCTTGTAAGAAATATTAGAAGAATAAATTATAATTTAGTTTGGGGATTAATTATTGTGTTATAGTGTTTGTCAAGTTATTATCATGCCACTATATTGCATGAGTTATGGTTAACTTATAGTTGCTTATGCTATGGTTGGTTGTCTACTAAGACAATGTTGCACTAAATAAAATGTGGCTCATTTGCTTCTAGGAGAACCTCATGATTTCTACAGCTATCTGAATGAACTTTTTTATGATTTGTAAAGTTTGAACAATCAAGAAGGAAATTTCAAGTTTCAATACATATAGTAGGAGTCAGTTAAAAACAAGATGCAACTTTACTTTAATACAGCTTGTATGTCAAAAGGTGTTATGTGATTGATCATATAAGATAGAAAAAATATGTAAATAGATTCAACTTCATAGAAATTTATTGAGGAAATAAAAAGTTATAAAAGAAAACCAAACATGTTTAAATAATATTTGAAGGGTTAACAAACTTATAAATACTTATATCCATTGCTTGAATTTAAATAATATTGTGTAATTAATTTCTTTTCTAAATGATATTTAATACATTTAGTCTATTATGATCTTGTTCTTATATCTACATGATGCTTACCACTATGGTGTGGGGAACCACATATTTACTATACACAATCACAAACTATAAAACATTATTGTTAGTAATAAGGAAATACAGTATGAAAGTAAGAGTTAGCTATATAATAAAATCTCAAATAATATGTCATAGTTTTCCATAGTGTAAAATCCATACTAGTGACAACATCAAGGATGGGCAAAAGGTGATGAGGAAGGAAATGATTTTGAGGGAGTGGGTAAGGGTGACATCTTTAGGGTGAATGATTGGAGGAATTAGAGAGGAAATTGAGTTAGTCTTGTCGACGATTACCTCCTGGTCTAGGAGAATTTATGAGAGAGGAGTTGCATGTGAATCCTTCCTCAAAAGCTACAATTGTGTTGACTCTTCTAGAGAACATGGGATTTAAAAATAAAAAGAGTAGGGAAGAAATGATCCCTGATCCAAATGACTCATTGACAACTGAAAACAAGCAGGGAAACTTTCACACAATCGCACATGTATATGCCCCAATACAACTAGCTCCAGACTTCTCTCTAGGATCAAATAGGTTAGATTTTGCAACCTTATCTTTTTTGAGCCACTTATGAGGGGATATGTCAATTTAGTTTGATATCATAGGTGAAAAGGAAGATGTACCTACATGAAAAGACCATGTGTTGTGAGAGTTATTGGGAGGAAGCATTTCTACATTCTTCTATTTGGTTGGAAATGGAATTATAGTGCAAAGTTTTACATAGTAACAGATGAAGGAAAGAATGACTTTTCATCAAGCTACCAACATTAAAGGAGAGATATAGAATTCTAGGAACGATAGCCTAAATGATGAATTACATGCTAGTCATATTTAAAAAATGGTCACGATGATCTCTTCTATCTCACTTTCCTTCACCGCAACACTAGTGTGGGTTGATGTAAGAATCCATGTATTTCCTACATGTTGGATGAATTCCAAATAGTAGAAAGTAAGTTGGGGTGACCTCCTTACATTGAGGATTCATTATAAGTAGTAGGATGCCCTAATGCAACCAAGGTGTATGTCAAGCTCCAACCATTGATGATCTGTACAAAATCTATAGTAGATTACATCGATGGAAATGTCATACTTCAAATATTCGAGTATGCTTTGAAGCTAAAATTTAATGCAAGCCGTAGATTTTTTTATCATCCTAATGACTCATGTACAAAAAGTCAAGATTAAAAAGGTTCAAATGATTTGAGACTTCAAATATGGGAAGTAGAAGTAACATATTTGACATAATGATGATTCAAAGGTTAACATCCATGTCGAAATGGCCCTTGTTTGAAGACTTCCATAGAAAGATAGAAATAACTAGCTATCAATCTCAATCAATTGTAGGTGAAGTTTATTAGTCCCTCAAATTCTCAGGACAAGGCATCATCTCAGGACATTTCTCAATGTGAAGGTATTACCAGTCAAACAAAATATTATTCTTATCAATTATCTATATATGACAAGTTTCTAATCGCCACCAAAAATGTTCACAAGTGGCATCATTATAGGTTAGGAATTTGAAATTGAAAGGACTATTCAACCTAATAGGTATCTAGTAGTTGAAATTCATCTTGTAAATTTAGTTTGGTAGAGATATTATCTTTCTGTAACTAACAATCAATAAGAGGATCTAAGGTTCATTAAATGGAAGAAGTCAGTTCATATGACAATCTTCCTTACAAGTTGGAAAGATGTGAAATTTTTAAGGATTGGGGAACCTAGTTACCAGAAAGAAGAAGAAGAAGAAGAATAAGAAGAAGAAGAGGTCTAAGGAAAATAAAATTTTGTATTGTTCTAGATGTTATTTGTGCAATATTGTTGAAGTAATTGATGGTGTATGTGCTATCTAGTCTCCTAGACTTCTTGTGTTGATGTTGGGATCTTCGTTTTTTGCTCTTATTAGTTGTGCATGTTTTTTATCTACCTGGATACTACAAAGTTGGATATGGATTACACTTTTTTATGCTATCTTTGTTAGAGTATTTGTAAGATAAGGGTTTCATGTCCATCTTTTTGGTGTTGTCTTGGCATGTGATCCATTCTTTGCTTTAGTTGGTGGTTTTATTCTCTTGAATTGAACATAATTTTGAGCATATGTTATATTAGCTTCTTAGGTTTATGGGGGTGCATACATATGTCCCTCATTTTTGTTATCAACTTTGTTTAAATGTAGAAGATACCTCAAAGTGAAAAGAGATCTACTAACATTCAAGAAAATTATTGATAACAACAATTACCTACTATCCCATGCCATGGATATCATTGTAGTTTCTACTAAAGACCAAAGTAGATCACCTCACTCATTTCTTATGACTCTAAGGTAAAATTTAGCCACAACATGTGTACTTATCATGATTCCAATTAGAGTGGGTTTCTGAACTCCATACAAAAGTGAGTTATCAAAAGAGGATATTTAGAGTCAAGAACTATGTGTAGATAGTTTCAGTATGACATTCTATGCAATCTCGTAGGATTTGGTAAGTCATACCACTTATGTCTTCTTACTCCTTTCAAAAGGTATAAATTTTAAGAAACACCCTCTCAACCATTATCAACACATCCATCACTTTCATCCCTATAAATGATAACACCACATATATCAAATACCTTATAAATATTTGCCTCGCTAACAATTCATGCAATACTCTTGATAAAATCCTAGAAACATACTAATCTCCACTTACAAAACTACTAATATCATTACTTCTAACCAACTATCTTTATCATGGCTAGGATGATTCAAGATCCTTTTGTTGTGATAATGAGATCCTCCATCTTTGTCATTGCAAGAAATATTAACATTTTCCCTTTCATTAGACTTAGAATGGGCTTTCCATAATGTTAGTTGGAAGTTCCTAAAAGATTGTATCAAAGGATAAGGATCCCCTATAAAAAAATTGATTGGACTATTTTATAGGCACAAATAACTTCTATATAATCATCAATGAGCCTTTGTTTAGTTCTTTAAAAACTCCTATGGTATTTGAGAAAGGGACCATCTCTGTGCAAGTCTCTTTGGTATTGTGGTCTCTATTTATTCATGTATGATCATATTGTAAGATGGAAATGTTTCTTATAATATTGTCATTCTAAGATGTATAGATACCTATATTTTCTATAATTTGCATAAAATATCACAATTTTCTTCAAATCCTATAGTAACAAATCCATTATTTGTATCCATATTGTAGGATCTTTCAATAGCACTCTAACCTCAAGGGTACCTCTAACAAATTGGCTTTTATCATATCCACATCTATGATAAGATTTGAACACTCACAACCACATTTTCCAATCCATCGTAGAATTACTCCTAATTAAATATATTGGTCCCACACCATGTAAAAAATCAAAAATTCAACATGGAATGTGGTTCCTATGAAGCTTACCATAAGCGTATCCATGTAGAATCCAAATTCATTATATATGTGGAAGAATTATCACCTTATAACGAACTTCATGTTTTCTAAAATGACCCTCTCTCCAAAGAAATTGCTCCACTTTGCAAAAGAAACAACCAAAAGAAGATGCATCCCACTATATGATTCCAAATACTATTTGGAAATGAAATTTCTCTTATTACTCAATAAAGATTTGATTTTAAAAATCCTACAAGCCATATATATATATATATATATATATATATATATATATATATATATATATATATATATATATATATTTGAGAGTTATGAAATACATTTCTAGGATCTAGAATCAACAAATACTGATTAATAATTTCCATTAATTGAACAAATGTTTTATACAAGATGTAAAATAAGACTTCTCAAATGATTTGTATGAATTTATGAACGAAACAATCTTATACATGAGAGATTAACATGTACAATAAGAAGAACTAGAATATATAACTAATCCACTAATGATCATTTTGGCATCAGCTTCTTGGTATCCATGTCTTTCAATAATAGATGTCCATTAAATAAAACCTACAGAAAATAAATACGCAGATCAATATATCTCTATATTTTGTATGTGGTGAAACCTAAATGTTTGCAAGTATTATAACAACATATATTGTTTATAACCAAATATTTACATATATGAAACTTGTAATTTCATTACAAATTCTAGTCCATGCTTAGAATGGCCCCTCGGTATAATCATTTTCCATCATTGGACTTATGTGCATTACCCCTTGATTATTGTAACCCAAGGTTTAGAATATTCTAATTTACATTATGTGATACTCATAGTTTCATCATAATGAATGGAATTGCATAAAAATCCAACAGTTTATTCATCAAATCAATACTTTGAAAATCATTCAGAAAACCATCAGAAGTTGATAATGTGGGTACTCAGAACTAACCACACACCTCAATGTAGAACGATATAGTATACTTCCATATACTTTCATAATGCAATCCAATCATCCAAGGCAGATCAAGCAATGAAGAAATCAGTCACTTTGTCGGTATGTATAACCCTAATGTGTCACACCATGCCTTCACAAGATGCAAATTAGTTCTAGGTAAGATCCTAAATAAGGTTTATGGTTGTCTCAATTTTGGATTAGTAATAAGTGTATGAAACAATAATTCCATTATATAATGGCTTATAAGGCCTATAAACCCTAATTTAAAAAATTAGGTAAATCCTAAGTCGTATACTATACTGTTCATTTTAAATGAACTCGTAAATCATGTTATGTGGACTAAGGTCATATAAAGATAGATACACATTGGTAAATAATCATCTACATATCTAGGATTATTGGGTTTATTAACCTAATTAAACATCACCATCATTATCTTGATATTCAATTATATTCAACCATATCAAATTACACATATTAAATATTTTTAGCATTAAAATAATCAAAACTAAGGTTTTTAAGCATTTATCAGCTTATAAGCATGCATTAGCTATACTATTGGAACTATAGGAATCTTTAGAGTTTAAAAGTATTTTACTCGTATTCAGTTCATTTTTGTGATCAAATTAATATATGGTTTTTCTATCATTTCACCTATACATAATTTTCTATAATTATTCCAAAGTAAATATACATGAACCAATTAAATTGTGCCATGTCAGTAATTAACCTATTATCCAAAATGTGTGTGGGATGGGCTCCATCCAATGGGCTATGGCCATCTCAACGCCTACTCAATGCAAGCTGGTCCATTTGGAATAAGGAAGAATTACGACATTTCCCATACGTAGTGAAATTTTTGTCATGCAAACTGAGGGGAAGGATTTCATTCCACCCAGAGGATTCTTCTCCCCTTCCTCACCCTCCATAGCTTGATATCCAGTCACACCATGAGTCAACTATATGGTAGACCTTGGGATACATGGACCAAGGGGTGTGGCATGGTGCTACATTGCTTTCGGTCAGGCTTCACAAAGCCATAGTCTTGGCACTAGTTTGTGTGGTCGGAGATGCTACTACTGGGATTGGGTACTATACTGGGTTAACCATGAAATATAAAACAAACACTTACCAAGATTTGTTATGATCCTAGTATTGGAGAAGCTTCCTGGAATCTTGGTGATCACAAACCACCCCTCACATAATGTCGTTGTCATCGAACCATTTGTTACCCTAAGTCCACACTCCTAATGGCTACATAGCCAAAGGTTAGTGGACTTGAGCATGCATCCCTAGAATAGTAGATAGTTTCACACAAGCAATATATATATATATATATATATATATATATATATATATATATATCTGTGTGTGTGTGTGTGTTTGTATGTGTCTGTGTGTGAAAAGGCAATAATAAAACTAAGAGATAACAAGACATTAAGCATGGAGTTAAGAGATATGTTCCCATTTCTATGTAAAGACTACCCACAGGTGTTTCATTTTAGAGTTTAGAGTCTTGAGTGCAGTGGATCTTCATTTGGAAATTACAAACTCGATAAGAAAAATATATCAAAATGAGTTCATTGAGTACGCTATGAAAAACATGTAAGCATTGTTTAATATTATATAAAAGTTGCTTGTCTAGAAACATGATAATAAACAAGAAGTAGAAACATGGAGAGAACACTTAACAACATTTCTTTATACAAAGCATGTTTTAGGTTTTCAACATGCCTTGTGCCCTTACCCCAAAACTTCAGGCAGGTGCACAAGGATATATAATAGATTTCTTTTAATTATGTTCAAGGTTTGTCAACATAGTATATTAAAACATGAAAGTAGTATCCATAGGAACAATATCTCAATCAATTAATTAACTAGCCAATCGTTCATACATTCATACACACAAACAAGCCAATATCATGGTATGGTAAAGAGATTAAGTGTTCCTCATGAGTAGAGTACAAGTTATGATCCATGAGTAGATTATAGAGAAGGCCTAAACCAAAGGGGACCTAAGATATTAATAACATAATAATGGGTATTCGATAAATTGGTTTTGTAAGATAACCATGCATCATATGGTGTGGTTGTTCTCTTAAACCTTGTATCATATAGTTCAAGTATGGTCACATCTTATCAAACATGCATGCATTGATTTAACATAGAATAACTATCAACATTAAGTCATAGGTCTAGGTGAACCATTCACATCATGGTTGATACAAGATAAAGATTATCCCTACTTTGAAGTAGTGGATACATGAGATATATATTATCATCATAGTTTAAACATGCAAGATCACAATTAGTCATATAAGATCAATTTCATGCAATAGTTTCATATTCTTAAGTAATAGGATCATATGAGGGTACAAGATAGATCAAGTTGGTATGGAATCTCATGAATATGATAGAAATTACTAATTTGATGTAATTAGGGCATGGTAAATTATTTCATGGCAAGATATGTCATAAAGTACATGTTTTTGTATAAAAGTAAGTACATGAGATCATACATGTTAAACATAGAGTGTTAGCATTAGATAGTGGTCTAGTAGGGTGCAAAGATTAAGTTAAGTTACTGGTTTAGGGTATTTGAAAGACTATATGTCATTAGTGTTACATAGAGTGCATGATTAAGATTGATTTCAACAGAATAGACCATAGAGTGACTTTATTTTGTAAACCATAGAAGATAAGAGCAAAATTAGGTCTTGAAAATATTTTTATTGGATAAATCAAATTCTCTAGATCAAAAATCAAATATAATGTGTTGAACTTGGCCAAAGGAATTATGAGATATGAATTTTTGGATATTACCTCAAAAATAGTTGTGATGGATGGTTGGTTCAAGATCCAAGGGAAGGGAGAGGTTCCTTGAGTGGGCGATCTCTAGTCGGGCCCATCCTTGGGTGTATGTATAGTCTACCTAGCCTAGGCCTTCCAGACACCCTCCTGAGCCTCCCATGGCCACCGGTCGCTCTGAGCTGCCAACGGTTGTGGTAGGTGTTTTATGGTTGTCGTCTAACACCGCATTAGTAGGCACTACCATGGGAGACGTGAGGGTGGCTAGCCCCCGTAACAAGATATGAAAAATCAGATGGAGATCTGACAACAACTGGAGGGTCTCCTAACCCACACAAAGTAGCTTATTACTGCAACAATATGTTGTTGTGTGCCTCGATGGCGTTCAAGTAGGTAGGTGACTCCGGGGCCGCTTTCGAGATGGAGAGAAGTCCGCCTGAGATTGCCATGGGATAGAGGAGTTGGTGTTGGCCTCCTTTAGCAGTGAGATGGTTTGGAGAAGTAACAGTAAGGACCCTCCTCTCCCCTACCATCTACTTTGTGGTTCTAGGGAAGTTGTTTTGTGGTGTACAATAGTGAAGAGGTTTTGTGAGTTGACGGTTTAAAGGTCCACAAAATTGGCAGGAAAGAAAGGAGAGAGAGATAAATCAAGAGGCGGGATGCCCAACTGGGTGCAGCAACCCAATATGGTTGTCCTCAACCTTGGTTATGAATTCTACAAACCGCAGTGAGGGTAGTTGTGAGGTGAGGGTGAGGTGTGGGTGAGGCAACACTTCTGCATGATGAGTAAGACTGAGTAAATATATTGGTCGAGTTTTAAGGCTTTACATAGGAGAAAGGGGAAGTGTGTTGGGTTTTACGGGAGGCAGAGAAGGCAGTAGAAACAAAAAACTTCTCCTCCCCAAACCCAGAACAAGGAAACACGTCAACATCTATACAATAGGAAAGGATGGTTTGATGAATCATACCTTGTCCCGAGGCTTTCTTGGTGACAATACCTTGCGGCTTGCGTGGTCTTCACCTCCAGTCTTGGACGGTGTCTGTGCAGCTCCTGGTCGCACCGGGACTGATGACTCCTGGTCTCACTGGGACTGTCCAGATTGACAGCTGTCCTCCGAGCAGCAGAAATCTCCCACCTCTGAAGTAGTCCACACGGACCACCTAGAACTCCAATCTCCTTGTCTCATAAGGAATTGGAAGGATTTGTACCCTCCTATCAACGTACTAGTCACTGACACACTCTCCTGCCACCAGTCACTTTCTGTAGTTGTCTTTCCCTTGTTGTGCCTCCCTTATCGGGTAGCACTTGCTCGGGCTCTCTCGGTTACCAAAACCAGAGAGAACGACAACTTTACAGAGCAACTGGTTGCACTGAGTTGTACTTTGAGAAGCCCCCAATACCCCTATATATAGGAGGGTCATGGGACAGGGTTCTCTATCCCGGGCAATGTGGGACTAGAAGTAGGAGTAGAAGGTTTCGAGATTTTCTACAAAAACAACCAACTACGCAACCCAAACAGATCATTTCATTTCTGAAACGGTCGGTTGGGGACCTGAGCCGTTCGGTTGACACATCAACTGATCGGTTGGGACCCATGAAATGGTCAGTTCACTTCTGAACCGGTCGGTTCGTGGCCCTGGTCAGTTCCCAATTGACTTTTCTTCTTTTGTTTCCAATTGGTACCAAATACCAATCCTTGTTCCAATCAAATTGGGCAAGTGAAACGGAAAGAAATTTCTCACCAACCTGACTTTCCCAACTTGCTCGGTTGCACCAGTTGAACCGATTGTTTCAACACTTGAACTGATCATTTCACCCTATCCATGAGTCGATCGACTCACCACCTGAGTCGATCGGTTCACCAAGCTCAGCCGATCGGTTCATCACATGAGCTGATCGGTTGGGAGTTCAAATTGTGCAGAAACAGTCAATTACAGTTTCAATCAATCTGATACTCTAATCAATCAGTCCAACACCTTGAACATTATGATACTGAGCTATAAATTGATTGAGTGTTTAATTGAACTACTAAACTCCTTTAGTAATCAATCTAAACATTGTTTGTGGACAAAACTCCTCTCCCATGTTAAATCCTATGTGTGTGACCTTGCAGGTTCATTTCACGTTGGCAGTGAAAGTCCATAACACTTATGACTTCACAAGCAAAGAGCGGTGCCTAGTCACACATCAGTTCTGCCCAAGTGAAATAGAAAGTTGGAGAACAACTTTCAATCCTACAATCCATGAATGGTGTTACAGTGAATGTATAATTCCTTTGTCACTGATATCCCGAATGAACTCGAGGCATGGAACAGTCATCCTATCAACGTTCATTCACTTTCTTGATATCAGAGTAGATTGGAAGAGATATGTATGACATCAATATCACATACTGATTCACACATGCGTGCACGCCTTTCTCAATCCTACTCATCAAGTGGCCATGGATATCATACTCCCTCAGGAGGGACAAATCCCATATCTATCACTCACCCCTCAAAAGCCCCATGTGTCACAGCCACCCAATCATCACCTTTATAACAACCCATGTTTCAGGACTGCATTTGATGATGTCAAAGTGTGCCCAACGACATGTGTTGAGTGTAGTGATTTCAGGTCAAAGAATCACACTCACCACCATCACTATGAGTACTGACTGTGACTACCATGTCATGGTTCCATGTGTCAAACGCACGGTGAGTCTTTCTGGTACACTTATTCTCTAACAAGTACCTATGTGTTTGGTTTGATATCTCTATATCATGACTAATGAGATTATGTCATCAACCAACACCACAATCTAGTCTTGTGTGTCATTGTTGTCTATCTACCTTCCACAATGACATCTGACTAGGGACATTACAAGAATGTACAAACTCTTTGCATCAGTATGATCACATCATTCAGGTCCTGAACCTGAAAGCATACGTCATTGAGTATTGTCCTTCTCTAGACATTCAACCTGTTCTATACTATCTCATATGACTGAAACAGAAAGAATTGGAAGCTTGCCTTTGATGTTTATCAAATCAATCTTAATGTATCCCACCAATCATCCCATGATTGGCTCTCAGGGCATACATACCAACAGAATCCCACTTGCACTGCAAGCCAATCACCCTTGAATCATATTCATAGTGATCTTCAAATGTGTCCCACATGTTACTCTACTCTAGTGCGATCATAGTGAGTAATTGCAACACCTTGCCAAAGTCATTATAAATTGCATGTCTCACATCTCTTCGATGTACGTCACACGTTTGAGATGGAGTTGTCGGAAAATATGATCCAGTATTCCTATGCTAACCTTTAGCCACATTGCATGATCAAGGATTCCATACTTGTCATCAATGAGCGGAATATCTATAAGTTCATCTCATGAACTTCCAGATCCATATAGTATCCACCACTATTCTCCAACACATAGATACTTGGCATTTCCTTTTAAATGGTTTTATTGGAACACTTCCAATTATCAACAAAATTTCACTTTTATATATCCTATATATATTTTGTGATTAATTTTTTGTCCTTTCGGAAGTTCGCATCAATGTAACTCTTTACATTGAACGCTTCCTTATCTCCATAGAACTAGTACTTCTCAAGTACTTATCAAGTTCTCATGGTATTCGAGTAACCCTTACTGGAAGTAGACAAACATCCACTCGTCATGTCCCACATACGAGTTGTCAGGATGAGCACATCATATTTCCATGTCCTACATACAAGATGATGAATGCATTTTGTTCTTGCCATGTCTATACATGCAATATGATGGGATGATTACATACATGACAGATCCATATCTATTCTTAGTGTTTCCATTCTTCATAAGAATTGGACACTTGGCCTTGGGATACTAACTCCATGTAACATGGACAAGTCTTCTCCCACTGAATCTGTGCATATTGAACCCTTCAGTATAGATTGCCAATGTATGCTTTCTCTTTTCAAGTCAAGAGGTTTTTGAGAACTATCTCTATAGATATCTATTCCTATCACATGGGAAACATCTCTATCTTCCTTAAAGATAATTTCCACTTTTGGATTTCCATTCTAGAACATTTCCATTTCACATCAACATGTGGAATGTGAACACGCTCCCACTAAATCACAGATCCCTTCTTTATCTTTGACATATCAGTCAAACCCTTTGACTATATCATCAAAGTAAAGATCCAATTCTGAGTTGCTTGTACTCAATCAATCACATTGATTAGTCCATTGTAACTTATAGACTTCATTTGCATTAGTAGATTCATAAACCTTATGTGTCACGTACACATCCTTGTTTTATTCCTCATAGGAATGCAGTTTTAGTATCCATATGCCAAATTTCTTATCATTAAGTTGCAATCAACAAGCATAATCCTTCTCAAAATGTTATCCATGTGTCTTAACACTTAAGATTCATTTTCACTTATGGATTTCATCCAATGGGTGCTACCATCAAGGTCATACCTTATGGTTCACATGGATGTCATTTAGGATGTAATGGTCATATACCATAACTCAAAATTTGGTTCCTCATTTTCATCTAGATAGTTGACTCATCAGATGAACAACTCATCACATGATAAACGAGGTGTATCCATCAAGGATATAAGAACTTACAACTCCTTGTGATTCTTAATGTCCTTTATTAGTGTGGGGTATTCTTTTATTAAGAAGACTTTAGTTATTTGATAATCATTCTCTAACTCCTTAGAGTATGATTACTTCTTGATTTAGACATCACCATGCCTTAATCATGAGTTCACTATGATACCCTATCATAATCACTCATAAGAATATCAAACATTTGGTCCAAGTATTTCATTCATTGATCTCATCAAAAATTAACACTTTACCAAATTTGTACTTCATCTATGATAATCTTGAACACTTCAAGATATTCATATTGGTATTTCTCTAAACACCATTTGAAGTATTAGCATTTGTTCCAATAGGTATGTAAATACATCACATGTATCATACCTAATAGGATAATCATTCTCCCACTACCTTTAGTGAAGATTGATTAACCATGTCCAAGATATTCATGTCTCTTATTGGTTCTCTAACCAAAAGAGTCTAGATTTATCCAACACATCAAAACTAGAAATGAATTTCTCATGATTGATGCTAATTTGATTGTTTGAGTTATCTATAACTTTTAGGTATCATTTTATCTTATGCATATCAAATACCACAAGATAAACAAGGCATTGCCACAAAGATCATATCTTTAGAAATTGAAACATCTCTTTATTGATTGCCATCATTATCATACAATATGCAAAAATAAAGTGTTTCTATCTATTGGCAAATATGAAATAGCAGTTCATAATTGTATTACATGACTTTTAGGCTGAAAATAAACTAAAGTACTCCTATCTATGGCGGCAAAACTTGCCCCATTTATTGAGTGCTTTACACTTTACATCTTGGTATCATATACCTCAAAGTGTTACAAGTTTACTTTCATGACACCTTTAAGTAGAGACGGTTATCGCCTCCTTCTTCTTTTGTTCTTCCATATAGAGAGGACAATTCCTTTTCCAATGTCTTGGCTTTTGACAATGGTGGCAATTGCCTTTCTTGGCCACGCCTCCCTTGGCCTTGAGAGATGAAGACGACTTGGGCTCCTGGCTAGCATTAGAACCTTTCTTATCTTTGCCTTTGCCCTTGCGCTTGGACTTTCCTTTCTTGCTCATGATCACCATTACAAACTTAGGCTTGTCCTTCTTCATCTGTATCTCAAATGTCCTCAACATGCCCAGCAACTCTGACAGTGGCCTATCAAAGTTGTTCATGTTGTAGTTCATCACAAACTGACTGTAGGATTCTGACAATGATTGCAGTATCACGTCAGTAGCCAACTCTTGGCTCAGTGGAAATCCCAGTCTTGTCAGGTTCTCCACATACCCAATCATCTAGAGTGTGTGAGGACCAACTGGATCTCCTTCTGTCATGACACACTTGAACAGTGCCCTTGAGACATCATATCTCTCTTGTCGTGCTTGATCTTCATACATGTTCCTAAGATGCTGAATCATCTCAATGACACCCATGTTCTCATGTTGTCTCTGCAACTCGTGGTTCATGGAGCACAACATCAAGCATTTTGCATCAATGGCATCATCAGAATGCTTCTTGTAAGAATCCCTTTCTGTCTTTGGTGCATTAGGAGTAGGTTCCTCTGGAATTGGAGTATCTAGGACATAAAGCTTTCACTCTTGAGTGAGAACAATTCTCAATGTCCTATACCAGTCGTGGAAGTTTGTCCCATTCAGCTTGTCCTTTTCAAGGACAGATCGCAAAGAAAAGTGATTGTTGTTTGTTGCCATTTGTACTACAAAAGGAAATATGCAATTTTAGTCCAAAAACTCATTTTGACTTATTTGATTGATTTGAAAAGTTGAAAATATAATTAGGCCTTTAATTTATTATCGCTCCCACTATTTTACTTCAAATTGATAGCCCTCACCATCAATTCGGAAGATTGCAGTGTACAACCTTCTAGTGGGCAAGATCCTGAAATCCTCTAAGTAATGGACCAGCTAGGGCTGTCACCCACAACTTAGATCTCTCAGGTAGGAAACTCTTGCCAATTGCATCATATGCAACTCTTGATAAGATGTCATATGCAACTCCTTGCCATGATCATCTCCATGCCTCAAGGTGCTAGATCCTATCTAGGTCACCTTGTTAAGTCCGACCCAAAGCCAATACGATGAATATGCACCATGCTAGGGAAGACCCACATATCCATCCTTCACGCTTCCATGAGATAGACGGTGCACCACGCTAGGGCATGCCCACACTTGGTCGATCAAGCTTTTCACGTGTTTCGCATTTGGAATGCATGTAAAACTTAATATTTATTGAGGGATTTGGTTTTTAAATACATATACATATCCAATCACCACAATACATAGTATGTATCATATACATGCTATATCCCATAGAAAACATGAAAAATGATAAAAGCAATGATTATGGCCATCCTAATGTGATTCCTCGAGCCAAGAGGAATCACGGTCATCTAGGTCTACATCACATGCAACATGTACAATATGAACTATGTGCTTTTCCTTTCTGGGTTTGATCAACTCATCACATGACTGATCAGCTTGTTATCAGGCTGGTCGGCTGGGTGCCACCAGCCGATCAGTTGGCTCCTCCAACTGATCGGTTCACTTGGTCGTCATGCATCTCATTATGGCCGCCACCCGCTCGTCTCGCTCCTCGAACCGGTCATCAACTGATCCGCTCACTCCTTGAATCGATCATCTCGAACGTCAACCGATCGGTTCACGCCTTGAATCGATCGTCTCAGCTGTCTTCAGGATGTCCTCCATTCTTTGACATAACATGAAATAAAATTCTATCCTATTTTACATTGTAAATAGAGAAACTTCGAGTAACATTCGAGGGGAGCAAAGGTAGGAAAGAAATCTCGAATTATTTTGAGTTACATCAGGAATAGGAGAATGAAGATCGGTGCGCAGACCGAGCTGCAAGCAACCACATACAACCATACACATATAGGTTTTATTGGCCATAACCACACTATACATCCACCACAAAACTCATATAAGGGCGACGCGTATCGAGTGCATTCATATTACATATCATATATGTATATTGGAATTTGTGGATTTAGGATTGGACATGCATAAAGCCAATTTTATTCGCTCCGTATGCAATAAATAAAGGTGACAAACCAAAATCAATCATATCGATAATCCTAAAGTATAGAGCAGTTGACGTGGCTCTGATACCACTGTTGGGTTTTATGGGAGGCAGAGAAGGCAGCGGAAACAAAAAAAATCTCCTCCCCAAACCCCGAATAAGGAAACACGTCAACGTCTATACAATAGGAAAGGATGGTTTGTGGAATCATACCTTGTCCCGAGGCTTGCTCGGCGACAATACCTCACGGCTTGCGCCATCTTCACCTCCGATCATAGACGGTGTCTGTGTAGCTCCTAGTCGCACCGGGACTAACGACTCCTGGTTTCACCGGGACTGTCGGGATTGATAGTTGTCCTCTGAGCGGCAGAAATCTACCGCCTCTGAAGTAGTCCACACGGACCACCTGGAACTCCAATATCCTTGTATTACTAGGAATTGGAAGGAGTCGTACCCTCTTGTCAGCGTACTAGTCAATGACACACTCTCCTGCCACCAGTCGCTTTCTGCAGTTGTCTTTCCCTTGATGTGCCTCCCTTATCAGGTAGCACTTGCTCGGGCTCTCTCGGTTACCAAAACCAGAGAGAACGACAACTTTACAGAGCAACTGGTTGCACTGAGTTGTACTTTGAGAAGCCCCCAATACCCCTATATATATAGGAGGGTCATGGGACAGGATTCTCTATCCCGGGCAATGTGGGACTAAAGTAGGAGTAGAAGGGTTCAAGATTTTCCACAAAAACAACCAACAGTGCAACCTGAACCGATCGTTTCATATCTGAAATGGTCAGTTGGGGACCTGAGCCGGTCGGTTGACACCTCAACTGATCGGTTGGGACCCATGAAACGGTCAGTTCACTTCTGAACCAGTCAGTTTGTGGTCCTGGTCAGTTCCCGTTTGACTTTTCTTCTTTTATTTCTAATTGGTACCAAATACCAATCCTTGTTCCAATCAAATTGGGTAAGTGAAACGAAAAGAAATTTCTCACCAACCTGACTTTCCCAACTTGCTCAGTTGCACCAGTTGAACTGATCATTTCAACACTTGAACCGATCATTTCACCATGTCCATGAGTTGATCGACTCACCACCTGAGCTGATCGGTTCGCCAAGCTCAGGCGATCGGTTCATCACATGAGTCGATCGGTTGGGAGTGCAAATTGTACAGAAACAGTCAATTGCAGTTTCAATCAATCTGATACTCTAATCACTCAGTCCAACATCTTGAACATTGTGATACTTAGCTATCAATTGATTGAGTGTTTATTTAAACTGCTAAACTCCTTTAGTAATCAATATAAACATTCTTTGTGGACAAAACTCCTCTTCCAGGTTAAATCTTATGTGTGTGACCCTGCAGGTCCATTTCACATTGGCAGTGAAAGTCCATAACACTTATGACTTCACAAGCAAAGAGTGGTGCCTAGTCACACATCAGTGTTGTACAAGTTAAATAGAAAGTTGGAAAACAACTTTCAATCCTACAATCCATGAATGGTGTTACATTGAATGTATAATTCCTTTGTCACTGATATCCCAAATGAACTCGAGGCATGGAACAGTCATCCTGTCAATGTTCATTCACTTTCTTGATCTCAGAGTAGATTGGAAGAGATATGTATGACATCAATATCACATATTGATTCACACATTCGTGCATGCCTTTCTCAATCCTACTCATCAAGTGGCCATGGATATCATACTCCCATATCTATCACTCACCCCTCAAAAGCCCCATGTATCAAAGCCACCCAATCATCACCTTTATAACAACCCATGTTTCAGGACTGCGTTTGATGATGTCAAAGTGTGCCCAACGACATGTGTTGAGTGTAGTGATTTTAGGTCAAAGAATCACACTCACCACCATCACTATGAGTATTGACTGTGACTAGCATGTCATGGTTACATGTGTCAAACTCACGGTGGGTCTGTCCGATACACTTATTCTCTAACAAGTACCTATGTGTTTGGTTTGATATCACTATATCATGACTAATGAGATTCTGTCATCAACCAACACCACAATCAAGTCTTGTGTGTCATTATTGTCTATCTACCTTCCACAATGACATCCTACTAGGGACATAACAAGAATGTACAAACTCTTAGCATTTGTATGATCTCATTGTTCAGATCCTGAACCTGAAAGCATACGTCATTGAGTATTGTCATTCTCTAGACATTCAATCTATTCTATCACTATCTCATATGACTGAAACAGAAAGAATTGGAAGCTTTCCTTTAATGTTTATCAAATCAATCTTAATGTATCCCACCAATCATCCCATGATTGGCTCTCAGGGCATACATACCAACAAAGTGTTTGATAGGTTTAGGGCTTGTATGTTGCAAGGCTAGTAGTGTTTGTGGTCATTACTGGTTTATCTTTCCCACTAGCATCCTTGTGCCAGGCTCAGCTAGTTAAGAAGTCAAAAGAGGATGTGAGAGGGAGAAAAGAGGAGCAGGAGAGGCAGCATGGGAGGCATCGAGTCTCTATACGACCTTGTGCATGTGTGATAAGAAGATGAAGGAGGAGGAGAAAAGAATAAGGGTGAGTGGGTCGGTGCATGACTAGGCCCTAGTGGGCCACTCCAAGGCCCCAAAACGGATAATGGAATAATATGTACAGAATAACTAGAAAAGGGAAAACATTCAAAGGGATATGAAATCTTCATCTGAACTCTGTTTTGGGCATGAAGACATGGTTTGAAATCGTGAGAAGGAGCTTTGTATCATGAGAATAAGAATAAGATACAAAAGTTCACAAGGGTAAGGTGATGATGTTTGGTATTGATGTAATTTAATTTTTGTTAATTTGAGTATCACTAAGGTGATACATGCATACTAGATGGATCAATCGTGCATCAAAACACATACAACCATGAAGTTGATAGTGAGAACAAAATTGAGGTCAAAATTGAAGTCATATCAAACTATGGATTATGGGTTATCATAGTCGTGATGTCGTGAAACACAACGTCTGTGAGTATTAGGCACAACTAGGCATCTGGGATCGAAGGTTGGTCTTAAAGACTCATGATCCCTTATTATGATGGTGGTCATTGTGACCCCATCCCAAAGCAACATGCTAAAGAAATTAGCATGCACTATCCTAAGTCATTGGTGTTGTGTGATAGTTATAGGAGGTAGTGGTGGTACATGGACAGGGGGTTTCAAGCACTCACGCTAGATATTTGGTGGAAGGTTTGTGAAGAAGGAGTCTTGTAGGTTCACCTAATAGCCTTACATAGGAAAAGGGGTGAGAGAGGAGCTGGTATATAGATCAACCCTTGAATCCTAGCTTGTCCACACTTTAGGCATTATCTCCACTCTGGGTGATAATGCCAATTCGTGTGATGCATAGGTTAGGGCTTATCTCATTAAGTCAATGATATTTTTATCTAAAGTGAGGAGGATCAGTGAGTGTGAGTGACACTAGGGTATTTGGATAATTGTGACATGTGTGTGATTCACTAATATAGAAATGGCTTATAACGTCACATTTAGAGGCATCAGTTGTATCCAAGAAACTGACGCCTAAACCCTACAATGTCAGCTATATACACAAACTGACATCTATATGTGAAGACCGGATAAATAGGGTATCACTTTTTAGTTAGCGTCGGTTGTGCAATAACAAACCGACACCTAAAATTTCCCACCAAATCCAATTTTTCCAGTACAACAAAATTACCTCCAAAATTTCACATACGGCATCGGTTGTTTACCAAATAACTGATGACTAAATTTTTTGCAAGATAGAAATCGGCCACATTTTTGTTGTCAGTTTGCTTACAATAACCAATGCTAATGTGTGTTCACGCGTTGTCCCCGTGAAAATTTTTACCCTCCTTTGGCATCGGTTTTTTGTGGTGACCGACACTTTTGGTACTTAGGTGTTGGTTTCTGAAACAACCGACGACTATGGTAAACTGAATAGCACCCGTGTGAAACATACTCTTCCCCATTATCTATGTTTCATTGCAATTTCAGCCACTAGGTCTAGCAATTTTTGCTTCTCATCATTGCTCCCCCGCCGCCGTTGCCCCTACCGCCGTTGCTCCCTTTTCTCGATTGAGAGGCAACGTCCAATCTTGAGAATATGCCAGAGCCACCACTACCGCCTAGCTCCAGTTGCTACTCAGTTGGCCACCGGTACCGCTCTTCCTGCTCATCTACCATCGTTCTCTATCTACCTCCTCTGTTGTTGGTCCTCTTTCTCCTTCTTTTCCTCCAGCTACCGGCCGCCAACAGCCAGCCCCGCCAGGTTTGTTCATATGTTTGTTATCTAGTTTAGTATTGATTATCTTGTGACCTAATCTTGTACACATTTCACCCTAATCTTGTATTAACTATATTTCTCAATTATGAATGATAGGATACCAACATTTGTGTGTAATGATTATCTTGATGATGAACATGCATGTACATTGGAGATGTTGAAATCAATGTTATAGAATATGATACCTAGACTAGGGTATGATTAAGACTACAAGATGTTGCTATTGTAAATCAACCTAGGATATGAAAAAATCTTGTACTTGTATATATTTGTGCTTCTAATCCTCATGCTTGACCTAATTCAGTAAAATTTGATGCATGTTGAAATAAGATTCAAACTTGTCCATTCTAGCATCCTAATTTGATTTGATTATGTGCTTTGAACCTTGAAACATGCATGTTAAAGATACATTGATGTTGAATCTCAAATTTAACTCACATGTGGGTCTTCTATTTCTAAAATTATTGTGTGAACTCCAAAATCAGTAACATATATTATTCTTTGTGCACCCAAATACCTTGTGAATAATGTATGTTCCCTAAGGTGATTAAATGCCTAAATCTTGACTTGAAATATGACCTAGCATGTGTGTTGATATATGAAGATCTAGTTAAAACTTCAAGATTGATCCCTAATTAATACATTATAACATAATTGAATTTTGCATTTGTGTTGTTGCAGGTGTTGTTGAGTTGTTGTTGATTTGCATATATTTCTTCTTCAACCTTCAAGTGAGTTATAATATTCTCGCTCTCCCAATGTGCCGTTAGGCTTCATTTTGATTCAAACCTTTAGTGTTACTAACCAAATCAATGTGCTTACTAACAAGGCTATCAACAATGCTCAAAGAGAAAGGTGTGCACTGAATGTGCATGACACACAATTGGTCCAAGAGGCTATGCAGGCATTCGCCAAACACTACAAGCTGAGTCTACTGCTCAGTCTGTTGCTACTCAGGAGACTACAGAGTCCTCTACTATTGGTCATGCACCTCTGCCTCACCATGCTTTGTGGATATCTGGGAGGCAAAACAAGAAGGGAGATATAATGAAGCCCACAACTTCTGAGGTGACTGCAAAAATAGTAAAATTCAACTCTTAGAGCAATCAATATTGATTATTGTTATGTTTACTTACCAATTTATGTTGATGGAAATTAGCAGGAGCTTCATGAGAAGAGGAAGGAAGGCAAGTTCATCCTTGAGGGTACAAGGGATGAATTGACAATTGCTCTTGGTAACCCAGAGCATCCTGAATGTGTTAGGGGTGCAGGCATCGGTGTAGGCATAAACACATTCTTTGGGCCATCACAACGTAAATCTGTCCCAAAAGTGAGACTATCAAATGTTGAGGTAACATGTTCGTTTTTTAGAATGTTATTGCAAAAGGGAATTCAATAATCAATAGCTAGTGTTTCTTTTGTCGATGTATAGGTAGATGAGTTAATTAATAAGAAAGTCCAAGAAGCAATGGTGAAGTGCAAGGCGTCTCAGGCTGCCACTCAGACAGTAAATGTGGCGTGTCATTCCTCTCCTACTGTAGAGGTTGGGAGTAATCCTATAGACCCACCTAGCACGTCCAATGTAAGTATTTTTATGACATAGTATCTAGTCTTTTCAAGATGATATGTTTATGTATATATGTATATAACATTCTTTACGTAAATTTGTAGGGGTTGAAGCCATGTCGTCTAAAAAGTCATGAATATATCACAATAGAGGCACAGGCTTACCCAACCCTTCCAGGGGACATGTTTCATGGGACTCCAGTACCAGCTGGTCTTGTTCGTGTGAGCCCGATACATGTACTCCCCAATTGGAAAGATCTTGCATTGCCATATGCCCACCCAGATTCTGAAATACTTGGTGAGGCAGAAGACAGAGTGAATTGAATACATTATATGGACACACAATTTATTGTCCCCAAGACGTTCACCGTCTATTGTCTAGATCATATGGGGAATGAATTGAATACATTATATGGACACACAATGAAAAAGCCATTATTCCCATGAGAAAGATTTCAAATTTTTATATTCGTTAACATATGTTATTACATTACTATTTAATTATGCAATTTAATGTGTTACATTAACATGTAGGGCTTTACATGAATTCAAAAAAGCTGGAGGAAAGGTCCCCAAGAAAAAAAACCAGTCACTAATTTGGGAGAATGTGAAAGTAATTTCTCAACTCCAATATATATATTATTTATGTGAACTGTTCTTATTTGCATTTTTGAATATTTTGTATGTTTCAATTTCTAGTGTGCTACACAAGACAACGGCTGGGCATGTGTATACTATGTGATGTGATTTATGGACCTAATCATCAAACATGTCGCAATGGAAACTGATACTATACATAAGGTATTATATATAGTCTCATTAGATAATATGAAACATATCAATCTTATTATATATTATTAATTATATATATAGACGTCATTCTCTTTGCAGGTGTTTAAAATTGATTTGACTACACATGGAAAGTTATTAGATGTACATACTCCCTATATGAGGGAAGTATTAGATGATGTAAGAGAAGAATGGGAAAAATCCCTACAAGTAGTGGGAATTTTTAAATATAATTGGGATACTGATGGCAATAATGACGATGGTGAATAAAGAATGCTATTTCTAAACTTTGTTCTCATAATTATTTTTGTATGAATGTGAATGAATTTTTCTGAATTGTCATATGTGTGAATGTGAAGATGATCAATACATGAATGATTCTACATGTGTCTAAATGTGAAAAGAGATGAAATGAATAGAATTGTAGGTTGATAAATGTGTGTAATCATAAATTGTTGTCCATCTTGTTAATTTTGTAGTTTTGTGGCATGTTGTTGGCTGATATCAATGAATGGTGTAAACCTACAGTTCAGAACTGAATTGTAGGTTTTGCATCCTGCTGACCAGCCGGACAACAGGCCTACAAACTGATAAGAAAAAAAATCATAAAATAGGCGTCAGTTATTAGTATAAAACTGACAACAAAAACATACAACATCAGTTATTAGCAAAAAACTGACATCTGTGTGGTTTTGGGTGTCAGTTATATATATAAACAGACGCTGATGGTGCCCCTGTTGGCGCGTTTTATAGGTGGCGGGAAGGGTTATATAGTGTCGGTTTTATTGAATAACAGACGTCTTTGACCTTGAGATAGTGTCATTTTTATTAAATAACTGACGCCTATAGTGCCCTTGCTAGCACATTTTTGATGGATGGAAGGGTTATGGTGTCAGTGTTAAAACTGACGTTGAAGGTTTCGACTTTTAGTGGCACCCACTTGGGTTTTGCTTTGAAACTGACGCCAAAGTCCTTAAATAACCGACACTAAAGGTTGGTTTTGTATTAGTGATTCAGCAGATTATAGGCAATGGGGTTAACTTTTTCGAGTCTGGTTCCACCTGAATAAGAGATCCTAGATTTGATAGGGATCCTCCCAAATAGAGGTCTTTATCAAAACAATTTCCTTTATTTAGATACTCTCTTTCCTATTTTAATTCTTTAGGCCACTTAGAAGATAATATTTATCCCAAACTTTGGGATAATCCTTAAATAACTATTATCTAGGTCTAGGAAAAAGAATAGGGTAGGAAAGTTGGTTTGATCCCCAAAACTTGGTATCCAATGATCAGCTAGATAATTCATTACTCTATTACCTAGATAATAGGATAGCTTAAAATATTCCAAAGTTTCTTCCATCATCTCATATTATTATTATCTGTCAATATAAATTATCGTGGACATTTATTAAGAGCCTAAAATTACCAAATTCATTATATCTATCCCAGTGACTATGCAAACCATAGCCCCAAATGGGCTTTAATTGAATTCCAAGGCACATGGTTCATATCTTGGTCCTCCAAAAGGATCCACAAGCTTTATGATGATATTATTTACAAAATTAAGGCCTAAACCAATATAATTTCCCAAGTAAATCCTCATATGATATATTTGATCAATATTAATTTATTTATCTCAAATTGAAGTTCTACTCTAAATATATAGCTTACATTCATCATTCTAGTTCAATCAAAGTCATGCTATTAAAATCATTATTCTCACATTCCTTTGATTGTCTAAAAATGAATATATATATATATATATATATATATCATTACAGAGTTCATATAATAGTATCCAAATTTACCAAATTTGAGTATCTCACATTCACCCCTCCTTGAAAAGGATTTTTTTCCCAAAATTTAAACTTAGTAATGTTAAGGTGCATGATAAATCATATTAGCCTCAAACGTTAGAGCTAACAACCTTTCTTAGATTGGTATGATCTAGATCATCATTGATATGACATTTTATCATATTGTTGAGGATGGAACCCAAATTTTATTTAAGGGAAACTCCACATTGTCATTCATTGCATGATTTTATCACTTGCTGGTTACATTTTCACCTATGTTTTAGCCTACTATTTTCAACTATATAATGAGTTGATGATGTGTTACCTACGCACCCTAAATCTTTTCATTAGATCTCAACTTAGGGTATTCTCATTTACACCTGAATTATATGTCACATGTAACTACCTAATCCCTCACTCTCAGAATAAGATGAAATACATGTTTGGTTGTAGTCCAAATACAAAGTTCATCTTCCATGTGTAGAAATGGTGTACCCTCCCATTTTTCTTTAATTTTGAATTTTAGGTTGAGTCACAGCCAACAATGACTCCAACCCATGAGTACATTTTAATTCCACCATATTCCTTAAATTTTATTAACTCAAGGGTATCATTGTTCTCAATTCATGCACAACTTCCCTTAAGATTCTATTTCAAACACTATTATGTTCTCATAACCCTTATATTTATCTCCCATGTATAATTATCCTTACCCACTCCATTAAGGTCTCTAAGGGTATATGTATCCTTGGAGTGATCTCTTTTTGACCCCATGGGCCTTATGTACATATGGAGTGCCTTTCTAATTCACCCCTAGGTCTTGTGTACTCATGGATGTGTACATTCATCTAACCCTATGGGCCTTGGGTACACATGGATGGCTTTCTCTTGACCCCATGGGCTTTATGTACGAAGGGCATGAAGCTCTCCTAACCCCTTGGGTCTTATGTACCTTAACAATCACTACTTGACCCTAGGGTTGACTTAGGGCTCTACCCTTCCCAAGGTTTATGATCATTTCATGCATTATTGTCTTGGTTTTTCCCACTCAACCCCATGGGCCTTAGTCTCATAGAAAGTGGTTTCTCATGAGCTTTTCCCTATATAGGGCTAACTCAAGGCTCAACTCTTCCCTTCATAGGACTAACATAAGGATCTTCCCATCCTTACAATAGGGCTCACTTAAGGCTCTTCCTTGCATAGGGATACTTTTAATTAGCCTAACTTGTTATTCTTACCTACATAGCGCTATTGCATAACTCACTTGAGCATCTTACCTGCTTAGGTCTATTTTAGTCCACTTCCATATATAGGGATAATTGAGATGTTAGAAATGTATACCATCACTATTTTTGGCTTTGCATTGTTTTATGCCTTACATTATCATACATCTAGATTGTTAGGGTTAGGTGCTTTGATGACGTTCAACATTTCCTTATTTCCCTTGAGGTTGGTCAACTCACAGCTCTAGTGAATGTCCTAATCTAGGGTGCATTCTTGACTTTTAGGAGGAGGTTGGGCTTTCTAGCCATAACCTGGCCCCATAGGTTTAGGGTTAAGCCTCCCTCATAAGTATTTTCCCTTTCCTGGATGGTCCCAGGGATACCACTCCTATGAGTGTGTTAAGGGTCCTATATTTTTCATTATGTAATTGGTGATTTTCTATTTCTCATATGCATGAAAACCAATATAGTTTTATTATGCATGCAATACTCCACATAATTGCATACATGGGAATCTAGGGTATTTATTCTATGGTAACCAGACCAGATTACCAAAAACTCTTTTTGGATTTCCCCTTTCCTTTACCCTTACTTAGGATTTGTTTATTTATTGCTATTATTTCATCCCTACTACTCTCATTACCCAATATTAGGGTTTAGGGTGAGGTTTAGGGAATACACCTTATCATTTTAGGGTTTTATGATTCCCTTGGCCCACTAACATTCTTATACCCTAGTAGGTTATACCATTCAAGTCCATTATGGAATATTATGTTTCCCTACACACACTTAAGTCCTTCTAGGCTTTACCCTCACTAGAGTGACCTAAACTACATTTCACATCTTTTCATAATTATTTCTCTTTTGAACATTATGTTTTAATTCGTGGAGGATTCCTTAATCTTACTTCTTCTTAAAAAAGAAACATTAGATGAGGATGGAAGTGATTTTTAGGGTTTATTTATTAAGAAAAGAAATAAGAAGTGAATAAAATTAGCGATGAAAATACTTAGGGAAATATTATTTCAAACAAACCCCAGGTTTTGGCTGGGTAGGTATCACATTGGAGAAGGGAGTTCCTATTTACTAACTTAATGGTGCGTAGGAAAGTATTGCCAACTCCCATAGTCATGATCCTTTCTACACACCATTACCCTTAGGTTATGCCCTAATAATTTTCTTTATATTTCCACTTATTATTTGAAATTATCATTATTAAATTATTCTAAAAAATTGGGCTTTAATAATGTAACCAACACCACTTTTGAGTGTCCCTCATTTAGGGTGGACCCTAAAGTTGAGATATGTTACCTCCATTTCTAAGATCCAAATTCAACAAATAATAATTGATAACTAATAATTTCTATCAGTTGTACAAATATTGTTTTCAATATGTAAAATGATACTCTGGTAACCAGTTACATTAATTTTTAAAGGAAACAAATGCATACATGAGAGACTAACTTGTATTTGAAGTACTAGAATATCTAACTAATCCTCCAATGATCTTTATCATGTGTTCTTTTTGTACCAAATTCTTTGTATCCATGTCTTCTAATAATAGAAGTTGATCAACCCAAAACTCTAATAAACAAATACATTCATCAATACATCTCTATACTATGTATGTGGTGCAACCAAAATGTGTTAAAGTATTATGACAAAGGTTTTACACAACCAAAAAATTTCACATATAAACTTGTAATTTCATTACATATTCTAACCCATGGTTGGAATTCCCCGTTGGTGTAATCAATATCCGTCATTGGACTTATGTGCATCACCCCTTGATGCGTGTGACCCACAATTCAAAATATTCTAACTTACTTTATGCAATACTCATAGTGGCATTATTATGAACCTAATTAAATATACATCTAAGAGTTTATTCATCAAATCAATATGTTGAGAATCATCCAGAAAATGATCTAAAGTTGATAATGTGGGTACTCATAATTTGTACCTCAATGTAGAACCATGCAGTATATTTCCATATACTTTAAGAACACAATCCAATCATTTAAGGAAGATCAATAAATTAATCACTCTACATGCATGTATAACCCTAAAGTGTCAACATGAATTCACAAGATTCTAATTATATCTAGGTTAGATCCTAACTAGGGTATAGGACTGTCTCGGGTTAGGATTAGGAATTTGGATATCAAACCCTAATTCCATCACATCAAAGCTTCTATGGCTTATAAGCCCTAGTTACGAATTTGGTGTAACCATCATTCATATATTGAAACGATCATATAATTATGAACATATAGATCATATTATGTGGATTAAGATCATAGCAAGATTTACTCATTTGTTTAATAACTTTAATTCCACATGTACCGAATTACTAGTTTTAGAATACATCATCATCATCATTAACTTGATATGAAATTATATTCAACCATATCATCCCATATCTCAAAGTAAGTGTATTAAATGTCTTTAGTATTATAATCATCAAAACTAAGATTTGTAATCATTTATCACCTTATAGCCATGCATTAGCTATACTTTTGGAACTAGAGGCATATCTGAAAGTATTTTTTTGTATTCTACTCATTTTATGATCATATTCATATATGGTTTCACTATCATCTAATCTACAAACAATTTTCTATAGTTATTTCAAATTAAACATTCATGTACCAATTAAACTACACCATGCCGTCAATTTAGCCCATTACCCAAAACATGCATGGTACCAGCTCCAGCCAATTCGTTTCTTCCATCTTAGCGCCTACTCGATGTGGGCTAGTCTGTTTGGCATAGGAAGGAATTACACCATTGCCCATACACAGTGACATATTTTTCAAGAAAAATGACAACATAGGTGTCATTCCACCAGGAGGATTCTTCTCCCATTCCTCGTCCACCATGGCTTGACATCCAACAACACCATGAGTCAACTAATTAATTAAATCTAGGCTACATGTATCCAGAGATGTGGCTTGGGGCTAAGTTTCCTTCAGTTAGTCTTCATGAAGCCATAGAGCTTCTTGACTCTTGTTAGGGTGGCCGGAGATGCTACTATCGGGGCTCGGTTCTATATAGGGTTAACCATGAAAAAGGGAACAAATACTTATCAAGATTTGTTGTGATCCTAGTGTTGGTGAAGCTCCATGGGATCTTGGTGGATGCAAATCACCCCTCACATAGTGTTGTGGTGTCCTAAAACACTACCTTTGTGAGTAACTAGGCACAACCAGGCATCAGGGGTCGAAGGTTGGTCTTCAAAAATTTTGCTCCCATGTGATGATGGTGAAATCATTATGGGCACATTACAAAGATATAGTCCAAGGCAATTAGCTTAAACTATCCCAAATTGGTTGTTTTATGTAATGGTTACCAGAGGTGGTGGTGGTTCAGGGCCAGGGGGTTTCAAGGACTTGCGCTAGAAATTGTTGGAAGGTTTGTGAAGATCGAGTCTCACTGGTTCACCCTATAGCCTTCAATGGGGAAAAAGGGTGAGAGATGAGTTGATACTGATCATCCCTTGAATCCTAGCTTATCCTTTTTAGTAATTATCTCCACTCTAGATGATAATGCCAATTTCAGGGTAAGTTAGGTCCAAATTTTTCTCAGGAAGTCAATGGAATCATTATCTAACGATGAGAATGGTCAGAGAGGGTGAGGGACACCAGGGTAGTTGGGGAACTATGCCACGTGTGAGACTCTACAGAGTTGGGGCAAAGGGGGTGACTACCTCGAGACCGGTTCCACGCGACTAAGGGATCCCGAACACAACTGAGATTCTCCCACATAAGGATCCTTCTTAAAACTATTACCTTTATTTATAAACCTTATATCCTATTTTGATTCTTTAATCCATTTAGCATCTGGGATTTCTCCCAAACTTTTAGATAATCCTTAAATAACTATCATATATGCCTGAGAGAAAGATTAGGCTAGGAAAAGTTGGTTTGATCCCCAAAAATTGGATCTAATCACTAGATAATTCATTTGTTAATTACCTAAATCATAAAATAGCTTAGAATATTATGGAATTTCTTCCATCATAGAATATTACAATTATCTATCAATATAAAGTATCATGGCCATTTATTAAGACTTAAAATACCAAAGTCATTATATTTCTCTCAGGGATGTATATGTAAACTATAATTAGCCCAAAATGGACTTGAATTGGGTTCCAAGGCCCATGGCTCATACATTGGGCCTCCAAAGAGATCTAGAAGCTTTATGATAATATCAATTATGAAATTAAGTCTTAAACGAATATAATTTTCCATTTGAAGCATTATATGATTCATTTGATCAATATTGCTTTATTATTTAAGTTGAAGATCTATTCTAAGTCTAGAGCATGTATTTCATCCCAATTCATTCAAAGTCATGCTATTGATCTCATTATTATCACCTTCCTTTAATCTTATTAAAGTGAATCCCAATACATTATTATTGAATTAATATCATAGAATCCAAATTTAATTTGAGGATCTTACATATATTGTCAAAAATATGTCTAAAAGATCATAATTAGGTACTCATCTTATTTCTTATAAATATTGTTACAGAATCGAATATCCCTAGAAGGGTGAAATCAACATGTGGCTTGTTGTAAAAACAAACTCCTCCTTAGATATGGACCCCAAATATGTTTTATTTGCAAAAACTACAATAAAAAGAGCTTTTATATATTTTTGAATGTTGCACTTCAATGCCATTCGGGAAACAATATACCTTCAACACCTAGAAAACATCTTTCATAGACTCAATAATACATAAATGTTTTGCACAACTATATGTGAAAGATCATAATTAAATAATCATCTTTTTGTTTTCTTGGAGTGTATTGTGTAAAGTCTTTTGGAATGAAAAAGAACAAAAATTATGAAGAAAATCTCCAAGCAATATCACTTTGATTTACAATAAGATCGTGTTACGACCCCGCCTCCCGGTAACCCCCAATTAAGGGAGACTAAAACGACAGAGTCGTTAACCAATAACCCGGATCAAAGGTTCGACAAATAATCATTAACAATTATTAAATTCTACCAACTATACTAAAATATGGAGAAAAATAAAAGCTTTTGCATACCTTTTAAAACTGGGATTTCAAAAAAACTTCTATCCACACAGATACTAATCTATCTAATCCTCCTTTAAACTTTAATTCTCATTTAGTATCACATATGCCACGTTACTGTTTGTTCTTTTCATTGTACCTAAAATGCCAACAAACAAAACATCGGTCAGCTGAAGATGGTATGTGGGGGAAACAATAAATATGCAAATATGTTAACAACATAATCATTCAATTAATCATTTAACAACCAAGATTACATTTTACGCCATACTACTCAATCCTTACCTATCCCCTAACTCTGTGCTATCCCTTGTATGCTACCTCTCTTTAGGTAGCTTTTTACCCCCATGGACCTACCTTATAGGTAGCCAATACCTAGGGTAATAGAGTCGCATGGCACTACCCACAGGTAGCCCAATATCTAACTCATGATGACTTGATGGTCCTACCCCATTGGTAGCCATTTACTAAGTCAATTATTAAGCCACAGAGGGGACCAGGATCTGAGCTAGAAGGAACATATCTTATGTGATAGTCATAGCCACATTATAGTTTGCATGAATTAAAATCATCCAACAATTAATTCATGACATCGATGAAAACTTCGGTAAATCTCAGAAAACTATCTTGAGATATTCATAAGCGTAACCACATACCTGTATTGTAGATTCATATACAGAATTAATTAGAACATAGAAATCCCAATCAAGCAACCAATCATGCACATAATCTTGAAATAAATATACCAACTTCCTTTTATTAATATTTATTCAATAACATCATCATCCTTAGGATTTCTATTCCAATTTTAGGGTTTCCTTGGGAATTAGGGTTTTGCCTCCATTCTTAGTTATTAAGAACCCTAATTCATCAAATCTACTTAAAACCTTTAAATTCTCTCCTTTTAAAATTCTTACCAGTCTTAGGATCATCATTTAGTAATTTACTTCCTTAATCCAAAATATCACGGTTTTCCTCTTCTTTTACCCCAATTAGGGTTCCCATATGAATTATTCTTCATTTATGGATTACAACCCTAAAACTACCAATTTTGCATACCAAATGGATGAAAACTCTATATTATTAATCAACAGGTTAATATCTTTCAAACTAACCTATTAGTCTTCAAAGATGTATCCTTTATATTCAATTTAGGGTTTCTAAGGTTTCCTACAAAACCTTAACCATCTCAATTATCTTCATTAAGAACTATCTAATCCAAACTATGTTCAGGAATCATTATATTACAATTGTATTCTTGCAATATCGTGTTATGACCACTAAAACTCATATTTACTCAAATCAGGGTTTTTAGTCCATTAAACCATGTTCATGATCATAAACCCTAAAACCAACATACTAATCATCCTTTTATGATTTTAACATTACCTTTACTCTTAACATGTTAAGATTGATCAAAAACATATAAAAGATTCATCATGTTCGTTTTTATATCATTCTAGGGTTTTCTATCAATTAATGCATCAAAAGATGTAAAACCTATACTTTTTGAGTTTCAAGAAGAATTAGGCTTCATACATAATTTCTTTGTGTTCCTCTCACTCTGAGGATCAATTTTCATATAAGACATGTTTTAATCCGAGTTACCAATCTTTATTTATGAATTTTGCAAGGAAAAGTACCTCTCGGCCAATCAGATGGCGCCATGTCACTTCATGCATGCAATCACGGCTTGCCTTTGAGTTTATAACAGAATTACAGTCTTGCCCCCAATCTAGGTGGCCGACTCTTCATACCCGAGAGGGGTAAATCCGTCCAATGACCATCTGCCCTTCATCTACCTCGCGACAACCTAACGGTGCCAACCTATAGCGCGTCGGAGGGACGTCCTCCTCTCCTCTAGGCTCAGGGTGGCCTCCCATGGCCGCCCTAGTTCCGATACGCCCTGGAGCCCTCGAAGCACATCCAATCATAGCCAAAGATGGAGGTTCTAGAGCCTGGTCTTCCCGCAGTTACTGTTGCGGTGAGCCACAGTTCTGTAGACATATGGCAGAGGTCGCCCGAAGGCTAGGGCGGGGGTTGGATAGATGATCTTCCTTAGATCGTTGATGATGCTTCTTGCCTTTAACAAGACTATACTACCACACTCTGTGCTCTAGGGATCGCACTACACCTTCTTGGTTAGGGTTTATATGCCAAAAACAAGAAGAAGAAGAAGAAGAAGAAGAAGGAGTAAGGAGAAGAGAGTGGGAGACGTGGGATCTCTCTGCAACTCGATCCAGGGGGTCTACCCCTTTATATAGAGGGGTACCCATACCCATGAACGTTTGCCCACAAATAAAACAATACTTTTCCTAAAAGGAAAATGATTCTTTCATCAAGAAGCTAGTTCTCTCTCTTCCTCTTCATATTCCTTTTTCTCTTGATATTACGATTTCGAAAATTATCCCACTTACTCTCTTTATTTCTTGCTTTTCAATCTAATGGCACGAATTTCTATTTTCTTGTAATAGAAATTACTCCTTTATATCAATATCACAAAATTCATTAATAATGCATTACATTATCCTCTTATTTTGTAATTTTGGTATTTTCTCTTTCTTTCCTCTTTAGTGGGACTCCTTGGATCCCAAGAAACTCTATTATTTTGAAATCCTTTTTATTGGACACTCATTATCCTTATAGATGCATCTAAATGCATTATTTCACATTATTCCTCATTATCTTGTTTATTTCTTATTAAAATAGTTGTTTTTGAGGATTTCTCTTTATTTCTCTTTTATTTTCCTCATTGGTGTTCCTTTTATCATTAGGAATCCTTGGGATACGAAATCCCACTATGGATAACTCAATTATACTTATTTTCACTTGTTTTCCACATTTTACCATTATTTTCAATTTCTTTCTTAATAAAGAAATACTCAAATGATCTTTTCTTTTCTTATTGCATTCTCTATGCAACTTTGGACTCCTTGAAACCCAAGGAACCCAAGAGGCACGAAATCCTTCCTTGGATTACATTCTTTTTCCTTCTAGAGGTTTCCACATCATTCTTTTCTCAAAAACTCAATTATTCATTTATTAATTGAATTTCCTTGTTATTTGGGCCTAGTAGCCAATAAAGCCCACAACAAAACCATCAAGGCTATTGTAAATGAAATCGGTTTATTCAAAACATATTATATCATTATTTATTCAAATATCTTTACTATGAGAAATTACATTTCTCACCAAATGAACCCAAAATTTGGGGTTGTAACATCCTTCCCCTCTTATAGGAATTTTGTCCTCAAAATTCTATCAAGCAAACAACCAATTCAGGATAAGACTTTTCCATGTCCATCATTGGCCCCTACGTGGATTTACCTTACCCACGACGCTTTCAAAGAGCCATTATCATCACATATTCTTTTCTCTGAGTTCTTTCATCCTGGCGTCTATATACTGCACAGGTGACTCAGGCCATTTCAGCCTCCCTTGGGGCTCACTAGGTTCTTTGCTCAGCACATGGTCGGGGTACCTCACATAGTGCTCTAAATTGGACACATGGAACTCATCACACATTACTTTATCCTGAGGGGTAAGGTCAAACTTAACCTTCTCCACCAGTCCATCTCAATGGACCCATGTATCGGGGACTCATCTTTCTTAGCTATATCTCAGAGGGGTCGGATTTTCATGTCACATATTTCCCACAGTGAACTACATGTCAGTCTACTTTGCATCCGCTCATGACTCTTGTCGTCTCTAGGCTCCTTTCAGCCATTGCACGATCAAAGTGACTTCATCTACACACATTGTGGTCCTTTTCTAACCATCATGTGGTCCTTTCACCAACATCACCTTACTGAAGTGGTGATCGACACAACCTCTCTTACAAAGCTTCTTTAAATCCTAATATTGGCTATGGTGGTTATCTTCACATCTTTCATAGGACAAGAATTGTCCTTAGTCATCACCCTGAATGAGCGCATATGCCCTAATCAAACCCTTTAGTCTGGATCATACTAACCATTAGTTAGGGGTGATAAACTGGACTAACATCGAGTCCTTCATGTACCTACTTCCACCTTTTGGAAGGGAACCTTTAGGTCAAACTCAAGAACCTTTGAACTCGCTTCATGGTTTAGTTGGACCATCTCTCTCATGGGTAGTTCAACCAGATCTATCCCTTGAAATAACTCTTTCTTTCTCATGTCATCTAGGTAAGGCGATCTACCATAACCCATATTGCATCTCGACCTTCCTTGGTCCAGGGGAGACCTATCACAAAATCCATAGTGATGAACTCCCATTCCCTCTCAGGGACTCTTTTGTCCTCTATATCGATACACTAGGTTACTGGGGTTCGTCCTTTACCTCCTGGCTTGCATGGCCATATACCACATGCAACTTCATCTTAAGCATCCAAAGTGCTATTGTCATTTACTATCTTGGTAGATCCATGGTATATGGTGATCTTCAATCCTGATTTCCTATATGTCATGATTCCTCAAGATCGATTCCTCTGAAACCCTAAACCACTCTAGTCGGGGTTTCATCTCCTTCTTTTCCAAAGAAGTGCATCTGAGGTTCTACAACCATCCTTTCATTGAATCAAGGACTAGACTGGCTAACCAAACAACCATTAACTTGTTCAACATATCTCATTACATCGGAGTATTAGCCAAACATATCTCCTTTCCAAACTTAGGGTTAGCCTAACAACCTCTTCTAGCTTCTAGCCAAACTAGTCAGATACATCTCAACCAGAACATCCATTACCACTTCACATCCTTAGGTATTAGGTAACATTGAAGACATACGCTCCCATGTTGTTCACTTATCATCTCAAACTCGAATTCTAAGTCTGTATTCATCAAGAAAACTCTGGGATCATCTGCTTAGTTATCGAACTCAACCTTGTATCACGTGCAGATTCTACATAGCTCATGATAAAACATCATCATAAGGTGCTTATCTTGATACTCTTATCATTTGTACCTATCCACGTATCATTCACTTTACCAGGGTATGTTGTCTTCTCTGTCTCCATATCTCGTGGCAACGTTCCAACCCACATCATCTTTATCCTTTGTGTATGGCATGTGTACTGTCCTATCTCTCACCCCCATAACAAGAGGAAATAAGCATTTGGCTGCAGTCTAAATACAGAGTTCTTCCTATTCCAAGAGTAGAGATGGTACATCCCAACTTGCCAGTACACCTTTAAGTCTAAGTTGAAATGTGCCACATATTTCTCAACATCACATTCATCTTGATATCAAAGTTATTTCCATGGAAAACTGGTTTGGAACCTACTGGGTCACCACACAATCCTTGGTCATCTCCTCTAGGTCTATAGGGTGCCGGCACTTTTAGGGTCATCCCTCTTCCCTTATGCATCCAAAGAGTGCCCTACTCATCTGCCCTTTGGGACCCATGAGTTCATGAAGGTGATCAATCGCCTAACCCATGGCCCTCAAACAATGATAATTGTTACCTCCCGACCATATGGTCATGTGCAACTGGGGAATTAGGCAACTCCTACTTTCATCGGTCTTATCCGTACCTGACCCTAGGATATACTTAGGATTCTCCATTTATAGTACATGTCCAACTTATAACCTCGCCCAAGCCTTCATCATCTCTCCTTGTATACATGGGATGACATCCATCCTTTCATAGGGGTCATGGTGACCTGTCTACCATGGTCAGGCCCCTTACCGGTTACCTCCATGGTAACACATCTGTATGCACTTAGAGATGGATATCTATGGGTCTACAGGTTCATTCTCATACCATGTACTTTTCACTTAGCTTCTCAAGATCCTTTGAGACCTCTTTAGGTTACCTTAAACCAAAAAAAATGATATACACCCTACCAAAGGGGTCCCTCTCCCAGGATGGGAGGAAAACTATCTCTTGACAACAAGGTCACAAAATCTCTTAGGTCTAGGGTTTACATCCACATGAGCCTACTTAACCCTAGCAAGCTATTAATGCACAAGCAGATCACCTACTAAACCATGCTAAGGCATACTTGTCCAATTTCCTCGATGTTGGATCAAGATCATACTTTCCTTTATCATCAACCTAGTTATGAGGGGTGCATCAAACATACCTTAAACTTAAGGGACTTCCCTTTTCCTCTATACATGAGTGTCATGCTCGTTTCTATAGGAACTCAACTCTCATCATGAGAATTAGGTACACCACTTCTCCTCTTAGGCCTAGGGACCCTAGTTTCACTTGTAGGTGTCCAACTACATGCTCTATTTCTTAACCACAAACCAAACATGCAACGGGTATGACAAACACTTCATGTCATCTTTTTCCTTGATCAACACTTTAAGTTGAGTCCTCCTCAAGGACTATCAACAAGGTACCAGGCCTCATAACCTAATACTACCTCTCTGGGTTTAAGGAACTCTTCTTCTCATCTATACCATAGGTATAGAGGTACCAGCAGACTCATCCTCTCTCTAGGGTTTGGTTCTTCTCATGGTAACCAAGACATCAGAAAACCCTAGGGATCAAGCAAGTGGCGACCACTATCATCCACTTAGGTCGCATCATCCTCGACTCCCCACTGTTCCTCATATCTCGGGGTCTAGGTTTATGACCTTCTTGCTTGGTGTCCCACTCTCTCTCTAACCCTACAACCAACCTCACCATTAGAGGTCCTCTCTTCATGAAGGGTCGATCTCAAAAGCATGCCCTTACCTAGATGAAGCCTATGTTCAACTTATGTTTTGCTCAAGATTATCCATAGTTCTTTATGCTTATTTCATAAGCCATCCTTCATACTCTCTTGGTCAGGGTTTCAACCCTTTACTCACACTACTAACGTACCCTGGGTGCATGCTATGCCCTACTCGCATAAGCCCATAGGGTTTCTAAGGTCCTTCACTAACATCATCATCTAAGGAGCTATCCTTTACCCTAACATGCACGACCCTTCCCAGGTTTCGGTTGCCAAAGGTGCTAGGTCACCCATGGATCATATGGCATCCCAAAGGCATGTCCTTTTAAACACCTGGTCCAACTCACCTCTCTCTAACCTTCACTTAGGGTTAGGGTTAGCATCATCCTCAAAGGATGTGCCAGGTCTCTACTTGCAATGGACATCTCTATCTCCAAGACTGACTTATCCTCCCGACAAGAACGTCTAGCCTCAGGTCTCTTCTGAGGACATGACAACTTATGTCATACGACCTAAGCATGTATCTATTCTTTAATTTGTGCTTAATCTATTAAGCTTATGTCCATGACATCTTATTTACGTGTTTTTCATTAATTTGGTGGAGGATTCCTTAAACCTTATTAACCTTACCCATACCTCAAGAGGGTGAGGAGAAGAAATAAAACCCTAATCCTTTAGGTCCATAACAGAATTTTGTGATGAGAAGGGATGAATAAGATGAGAAAGTCCTAAAGGTATCTTATTTCGATTCATACCCTAAGACTTTGGCTAGGTAGTCACACGGATCCGGGAGTCCTCGTATTCTGACTAGCGGTGCAAAGGAAAATATTTCCAGCCCCCGGTCTGGATCCTTTTCTAGACACCTCCGTCTTTCGGATAATCCTATAATAACTCCCTTGGGTTCTATGGAGTTTGTAAAATTTAATAATTATTAATGGTTAAGTGAGGAACCTACGCTCTGATACCAATTGTTACGACCCCGCCTCCCGGTAACCCCCAATTAAGGGAGACTAAAAGGACAGAGTCGTTAACCAATAACCTGGATCAAAGGTTCGACAAATAATCATTAACAATTATTAAATTCTACCAACTATATTGAAATATGGAGAAAAATAAAAGCTTTTGCATACCTTTTAAAATTGGGATTTCAAAAAAACTTCTATCCACACAGATACTAATCTATCTAATCCTCCTTTGCACTTTAATTCTCATTTAGTACCACATATGCCACTTCACTGTTTGTTCTTTTCATTGTACCTAAAATGCCGACAAACAAAACGTCAGTCAGCCGAAACTGGTATGTGGGGGAAACAATAATCATGCAAATATGTTAACAACGTAATCATTCAATTAATCATTTAACAACCAAGATTACATTTTAAGCCATACTACTCAATCCTTACATTTCCCCTAACTCTGTGCTATTCCTTGTATGCTACCTCTCTTTAGGTAGCTTCTTACCCCCATGGACCTACCTTACAGGTAGCCAATACCTAGGGTAATAGAGTCACATGGCACTACCCACAGGTAGCCCAATATCTAACTCATGATGACTTGATGGTCCTACCCCATTGGTAGCCATTTACTAAGTCAATTATTAAGCCACAAAGGGGACCAGGATGTGAGCTAGAAGGCACATATCTTATGTGATAGTCATAGCCACATTATAGTTTGCATGAATTAAAATCATCCAACAATTAATTCATGACATCGATGAAAACTTCGGTAAATATCGAAAAACTATCTCGAGATATTCATAAGCATAACCACATACTTGTATTGTAGATTCAGATACAGAAATAATCAGAACATAGAAATCCCAATCCATGCATAGAATCCTGAAATAAATATACCAACTTCCTTTTATTAATATTTATTCAATAGCATCATCATCCTTAGGATTTCTATTCCAATTTTAGGGTTTCCTTGGGAATTAGGGTTTTGCCTCCATTCTTATTTATTAAGAACCCTAATTCATCAAATCTACTTAAAACCTTTAAATTCTCTCCTTTTAATATTCTTAACAGTCTTAGGATCATCATTTCGTAATTTACTTCCTTAATCCAAAATATCACGGTTTTCCTCTTCTTTTACCCCAATTAGGGTTCCCATATGAATTATTCTTCATTTATGGATTACAACCCTAAAACTACCAATTTTGTATACCAAACGGATGAAAACTCTATATTATTAATCAACAGGTTAATATCTTTCAAATTAACCTATTAGTCTTCAAAGATGTATCCTTTATATTCAATTTAGGGTTTCCAAGGTTTCCTACAAAACCTTAACCATCTCAATTTTCTTCATTAAGAATTATCTAATCCAAAACATGTTCAAGAATCATTATATTACAATTGTATTCCTGCAATATCGTGTTATGACCACTAAAACTCATATTTACTCAAATCAGGGTTTTTAGTCCATTAAACCATGTTCATGATCATAAACCCTAAAACCAACATACTAATCATCCTTTTATAATTTTACCATTACATTTACTCTTAATAGGTTAAGATTGATCAAAAACATATAAAAGATTCATCATGTTCATTTTTATATCATTCTAAGGTTTTTCTATCAATTAATGCATCAAAAGATGTAAAACCCTATACTTTTTGAGTTTCAAGCAGAATTCGGCTTCATACATAATTTATTTGTGTTCCTCTCGCTCTAAGGATCAATTTTCATATAAGACTTGTTTTAATCCGAGTTACCAATCTTTATTTATGAAATTTGTAAGGAAAAGTACCTCTCGGCCAATTAGATGGTGCCACGTCACTTCATGCATGCAATCACGGCATGCCTTTGAGTTTATAACTGAATTACGGTCTTGCCCCCCGTCTAAGTGGCCCATCATACCCGGGAGGGGTAAATCCATCCAACGACCATCTACCCTTCATCTACCTCATGACAACCTAACAACGTCGACCTGTAGCGCGTCGGAGGGTTTTCCTCCTCTCCTCTGGGCTCGGGGGTGTCCGCCCTAGTTCTAATACACCCTGGAGCCCTCGAGGCACATCCAATCGTAGCCAAATACGGTGGTTCTAGAGCCTGGTCTTCCCGCAGTTACTGTTGCGGTGAGCCGCAGTTCTGGAGACATATGGCAGGGGTCGCCCGAAGGCTAGGGCGGGGGTTGGATAGCTGATCTTCCTTGGATCGTCATTGATGCTTCTTGCCTTTAACAAGACTATACTACCACACTCTATGCTCTAGGTATCGCACTACACCTTCTTGGTTAGGGTTTATATGCCAAAAACAAGAAGAATAAGAAGAAGAAGAAGAAGAAGAAGGAAGGAGAAAAGAGTGGGAGATGTGGGATCTCTCTACAACTCGATCCATGGGGTCTACCCCTTTATATAGAGGGGTACCCATGCCCATGAACGTTTTCCTACAAAGAAAATAATACTTTTCCTAAAAGGAAAAGGATTCCTTCATCAAGAAGCTAGTTCTCTCGCTTCGTCTTCATATTCCTTTTTCTCTTGATATTATGATTTCGAAAATTATCCCACTTACTCTCTTTGTTTCTTGCTTTTCAATCTAATGACACAAATTTCTATTTTCTTTTAATAGAAATTACTCCTTTATATCAATATCACAAAATTCATTAATAATGCATTACATTATCCTCTTATTTTATAATTTTGGTATTTTCTCTTTCTTTCCTCTTTATTGGGACTCCTTGGATCCCAAGAAACTCTATTATTTCGATATCCTTTTTATTGGACACTCATTATCCTTCTAGATGCATCTAAATGCATTATTTCACATTATTCCTCATTATCTTGTTTATTTCTTATTAAAATAGTTCTTTTTTAGGATTTCTCTTTATATTTCTTTTATTTTCCTCATTGGTGTTCCTTTTATCATTAGGAATCCTTGGGATACGAAATCCCACTAAGGATGACTCAATTATACTTCTTTTCACTTGTTTTCCACATTTTACCATTATTTTCAATTTCTTTCTTAATAAAGAAATACTCAAATGATATTTTCTTTTCTTATTGCATTTTCTATGCAACTTTAGACTCCTTGGAACCCAAGGAACCCAGGAGGCACAAAATCCTTCCTTGGATTACATTCTTTTGCCTTCTAAAGGTTTCCACATCATTCTTTTCTCAAAAACTCAATTATTCTATTAATTGAATTTCCTTGTTATTTGGACACAATAGCCAATAAAGCCCACAAAAAACCATCAAGGTTATTGTAAATGAAATCGGTTTATTCAAAATAGATTATATCATTATTTGTTCAAATATCTTTACTATGAGAAATTACATTTCTCACCAAATGAACCCAAAATTTGGGGTTGTAACAGATCGTCTTCTTTCGAATGAGTAGTATTTTTTGTTGTAACTTTGTGTTTTAAGAAGATGCAACCTTCAACACAAATGGGAAGGTGTTAGAGGGAATTTGGATAGAGGAATATGTGCCCACCTTCGAGGATTATGAAGGCCCAAGCCACAAAGTCCTACACATTTTTAGATTTCTTTTTCCATTTTTTGGGCTATTATAGTGATCATCAACCCATGGTAAAGAGGATTTATCTTTGGTTTCATTTCCTTCTAAATCATCCATGGTAATTTAAGAGGATTTAAAAGTCATTTTTGTTTAATGTTGCACACCGTTGAGAGGGCATCATAGGACATCTTGTGTGTTTTCTTATATTTTCTTATTCTAATGATGTCTTCTATCTAAAAAAAGATCTTAACATTATTTTGTTTTAAGTTTTGCATTATTTCATTGTTGTCGAAAAGTCAAAAATATGAATAATGATATGCTTTTTCTTTAGAAAAAAGAAATTTTGAAAAATAGATCTAAGTATGACAGGGCTGAAATCAACATTTCAATGTTGCTATAGCTAAGATATGAACTTTAAGAGTAGTTTAAATTTCATATAAATTTGGGTTTTCTCTATGAAGTGGAAATTGATGGTATATACTTATATGCAAATTTTGTGCCTCCAAGTTATTTTGAAATAAATGGTAAATAAATAATATTATGTTTGTATACAAGTTTGTTTCATCTTAATGGATAAAATATTTAATTTAAATTCTAAAGTAATATCATGTAACTTTTGTTATTTTTTTACACATTGCAAATATATTAATTTAATAAACTAGATGTACTCAACCTGGTATTTAAATATACAAACATTTTACTTGTTAGAGAATATCCAAAGATCTTTTTCTAGATTATACTTCATAATGTTACAAAATATATAAAATGATATCAAAGTCTATATCATTTTTTTTCTAAAAGATGATATTGCTGACTAAGTATGCTTCAAATTAATGATATATCTATACATGTTTGTTTCGTCTTAATCCTTACACAAATTCCTTAAAAATTTATCTTACTAGATTACATTTGTATTTAACCAAGTATCTAAACATATATGCCTTATAAACATAAAATTAGAATTTAATGATTATTCATATAGTATATATCATAAACATTGACATAATGTATGATCTTGCAATTTGGTGTTAGTTTTCTAAAGACTATATAACATTTGAATAAATTAGTAGAAACCTATAATTTCTACAACTTTTCATGGTACATGGTTTAGCTATGAGAAAGAAGAATAATCGGGATGAGAACTAACACAAAAAGAGGTGTTAATAAGAGAGGTGTTAGGCAAATTGGAAGGAGAGTGAGGGACATAATTATAGGTAGAGATAGGTTTGGATGATAATCATTTCAAAGAAGAGCTTGTTAAGGAATTACATTTAGTGACAACAAATTTAAGGAGAAAGAAAATGAAATTATAAAATGGGGATGATGGGAAATATGCAATGAGATTGAAGTAAATAGAATGCATGACTATAAGTTCATACAATTTGACTTGCTAGAATCTTTTGAAAAACTAAAAATGGCATGAACGTAATCCGTATAACAAATTCATGATTATGTGTAGAAATATTTTTTTTTGGTCGGTCAAAAAGTGTGTTACTATAAAACCAAAAACTTTGGGCACAGAGTACCCTATTAAATCACAAGGAGCTAAAAAGCTTGACCAAGGATCATATACCCCACGCAAGGGGTATTACACTAGACCTAAACATAACAGTCACTGAGAAGAACATCAAAACTAACAAGACTAAATACCAGACATTCCTACCAGGAGAATGATTTATTACAACCTGCAGATACATACAATAAGCCCACTCACAAATAGTAACTACAGATTACAATATGTCATCCACCAGGTAATCATGTCTGGAATAGCATCACTAGCTTCAGTTCTTCATAGATCACCAGAACCATTACATTCCACTAACAGAGAATAGTGATCCTAAGAGGTTCGAAGCAATCCTATCATTCTTGGTACGATACCAACTGTCTAATAGAAACACCCACAAAGTATGGTCCTATGCCAACAATTAGAGGATTCAACTAACATTTGAAACCACGCAACCAAACTGTTGATGTCCTGCAATAGAACCAGCAACCAACTTCTTACAAAGAGGTTGCTCGTCAACACCTTAGGGGTGTTCCTACATCCAACAAAGAAGGGAGTCAGGATGAAGGATCTGATCCCAACAGCTCCTTGTTGTAGACTAAACCAGGAGAATAAGGTTGAATACCTTGAGGGTGCTCTACCTCGTAGCAACAAGAGCCAGCCACTCAAGAGCTCGATGCCCCTGTTTGCACAGGAGCATTTCGTCGAGCAATCGAATGGCGTCCAAGCAACAGCATCAAACAGAAGACATTCAAGGAATGAGCTCTAAGCAAACTCCCCCTATCATGGACACCGGAGCAGCACGGACCTGCCGCCAGGATCCAAAACACGCCCACACGTCGAGGACTACAGCAACCGTGAGGCCGCACCAGTACCGGGGATGAGAGGCACCACCATCTAGAATGAGTTCTGGACCAGTGAACATGAGACACGACTGCGACGAGGCACGGAAGCTTGGGGACGACCAGACTGCGGCCGCAGAGTTCAATCATGCCACCACAGTGTAGCACCCCCATCACTGAAGGAATCGAGCCAGTGCCACCCAGGATGGCCTAGGTATCACTCAGAGTAAGGAAGGGAGGTACTGGCGATGTTGGGGAAAGCCCAACCACACCAGAGCGATGGATCACGACCACGAACCAGATTAGCTAGGAGCGGCTCTCTCCAACCATCTCACTTGAACGGCATGGAGTCGACTAGTCGAAACGCCAACTCCAATCCAGACGATGAGGTTCGCAACGCAACTCATCTCCTCACCAGCCATCACGACTGAGGCAGCGCCCAGCAAGAGAGCCCCTCTCCAAAGCATCACATCGCGCTACAAACTCGGGAGACCACCGTGAGTTGTTGGTAGGCCAGGGGAGGAAGACATCAAGGCAAAACTCCCTCCCCCAGCGGCAGCCGCTGGGGAAATCTATAGAGAAGGGAGAGCAAAAATCCTAGAGAGAGGTTCTTCGATTTCCCTTATTTTAACACAACATATTTAATACTTACTTATTTTAACAAGATAATTAAGTTATACTTGAAATGCGTATCATTTCTTAACCAATGAAGTATGACCAAAATATATATAAACAATGGAACAATGGAGATAGTATAAATGAATTGCAGCATAGTAACAAAATATTCATAGTCAGAACTAGATCAATGATGAAATTTTTTTCGTTCGTTTGTCTTATTAAGTTGGGAAAGAACAAAGATAGGTAATATCTAATTAGAAGTTAAAAAATGGCAGAAGACAAATGAAGAAGTGATTTATCAAATGAGGTTGACATGGCAACGTAAAGCAATTGAAAAGAATAGATTGTAACTTAATAAATAAAGTGTCCATGCAGATTCGAATGTGGGGTCATTCCATGAATGTACAAAAAATACATTCTTTAATCTCTACACTATTAAATTAATTATGTTTACACGCATGTTCGTTTATGAATGCAAGTTTTGTAAATCTAAATTATATATATGTCATGTTTCGTATCCAATTCAGTAACTAAGGTTAGTTATATGTGGATTCACCTTTGTAAACAGAAGGCATCCAACTATAAAGAAATGAGCAAAATTATAATACAAAGACTCGTTTTGTAAAAGTGGCATCAATATTATATTGTGTTTTGCTAAAACATAAAAGTAACATTTTTAAAGAAATAAATTCTTATTTCTAACTGTAATCAAAAGTGAGAGTTTGCACCCAGAATGAAAAAATGTAATCTAAACACCTAAATTGCAACCAGAATCGCTGGATAACTAATATAAGTCACTAACGAATACATCCCCATATAGGCCATATATTTGTGTTGGACCCTGCTCGCATGAGTCCTTAAACATGAAACCTCAGGGCTATTTTGTTGTTAATATTTATTATTGTCGTTCATGCAACAGTGACACGTGCAATGTAATTAACAATTCAGGAAGATCCAAAATAAGAAACGAAGTTCAAACAAAGCACGAGAACAGAAAAATAGGAGTTAGATTCGCAAACCAGATCGTTTGTTGAGAAACAAACGTAATACTTAAAGAAATTAGTGCCCGAAAATCCTCGCGGATAAGCACCATTCTCCCAGTCTCGATCCGGCATGAACCTAGAATAGACACGTCGCTCGCAGTCGACGTCGTCTCGTTGCACCACCACCGGCGCAGCACAGCAACCGCAGGAACCACCGCCTGACAGTTGCGTCTCGGTGAAGAGAAGGAGAAGTCGCGCTTCGCACATGAGAATGACTCCACGAAGTGACTCCGGAATGACAGCTCTCGCACTCTGTATTAGGGCTCTCAAAACAAACGGTGGCAGAAGACTGTTTGTTGTGTGTTTAACCCTAATGACCGGAGGCATATATATAGCCACATGCGTCCCTAATCATATTCCCAGTAAGACGCAAACACTCGGTTGCTCTTTTACATATACGGAATAAAAACCACAAAGAAAAACACTTTCAAGTTAGGATTAAGAAATCTGAATAGGAAAGAAACAATTAATTACACGAGTAATTAATTACTTAGTTGTATCCTAGTGCAAAAAGAAGACGGAAGACATTATCCACAATCCATAATCCACAAGCCCCAAGCCCAAGCCCAAGCCCGACCAGGCTAGGCGAGGTGAGGCGTGACGTGGCGTGCGCGCGCGTGCATGTATGCGTTGTGATGTGGTAACCCCACCCACCAAGGAGGTGAGCATACCTCCTTCCTAAGACTCCTTTGGACACTAGTGCCCCATGTAATCCTACATATGAGGACTGCAAAAGTTCTAAGAGTGAGCAATATGGGATAAAACTTATTTGCCATTTGTACTAGGGACAACACTACATTCTCACATATACTTGTTCCACTACATTGAGCTTAACCCATGCTAAATAAATGATTACTACAGTAACGGCGCTACAGTAACGAGCTGCTACAATAATTAGCGGCTACAGTAATCATATATCTAACAATCTCCCACAAAGTCCAATGTGTAGTGTGCTCTATCATTCAGTCCTCCATACTTTGCTTTCAGCAGATACCTTTTAGTTTGAATCTACCAGAGTTATCCAAATGTGACCCTCGTAGGAACTAGGTGAACAAAAGTCTTGAACATGAACCTTGGGTATAAGAGTATAGGTTGGTAACAACACAATAAAGACATGGTAGTAAAGAAAAACAATGCATTAAGGCCATGCATACAAAATTTTATATCATGATTGATAACAGAGAACAATCCAATTCTCCTGTTGCGGCCTACACAACATCAATCACTTAGCTGGAGTCTCCAAGGATGTATTGCTAACATCCTGTCTTAAGACTTGACACCATTAAGAGACTATTCTCTTACTAACTTGCAGTCATGACACTAATAGGTTTCCAGGAGATAGACACACAAACGCTAGAAGCATCAAACAAGAATACATAGTGTCATCCGATTTACCCGACAGCTTGTTATTACCACATTGAATCCAATTTGTGGGATCTCCACTCTTTTGGGTTGGGTTGCTACTGCCTACAAATCTATAGGGGTTTCAGTCCCATCCCCAACCTAGATTTTTCCACTAAAGCCAAGGTAAGAACTTTAGTGAAAGGATCAGCTATATTATCTTTGGTACCTACGTAGTCCACAGCCACGACCCCATTAGACACTAACTCCCTTATAGATTTCAATCTGACTTGGATGTGTCTACGTTGTTTTTTATTGTACTTGGAACTCTTCATCTTAGCAATGGTTGTAGTGCTATCATAGTGAACTGAAATTGCAGGAAGCGGCTTCATTACCATAGGTAAACTAGACATAAGTCCATGTAGCCATTCAGCTTCCAATCCAGTTTCATCTAAAGCACACAACTCTGCTTCAAAAGTGGACCGAGACAATATGGTCTGTTTCGTAGACCTCCAGGAAATAGCTCCACCTCCCAACAGGAATACATATCCTGAGACACCATTACTCCCTGAATTCATGGCAATCCAGATTGCATCACTATATCCTTTGACTACGGAAGGATGTTTACCATAATGCAGCCCAAGGGAACGTGTTCCCTTGATATACTTCAGAACTCTACCAAGAGCTTCCCAATGGGTCTTGTTGGGACAACTGGTGTATCTACTTAACTTGTTCACGACAAATGCAATGTCTGGACGTGTACAGTTCATAAGATACATCAAACTTCTGATAATTTAAGAGTATCGTAATTGAGACACTGGAACCCCAGTCTCATTCTTGAACAAGGGTTTGGATGAATCATATAGAGTCTTAACAGGTTTATGTGTTGTGTACTCAAACCTCTCCAGTATCTTCTCAACATAGTGAGACTGAGAGAGAGTTATACCATCAGTAGACCTTATGATTTTAAGTACTAAAATCACATCAGCGACACCCATATCTTTCATCTCAAACTTGCTACATAAGAATGACTTTGTCTCATTTACTACTTTCATATCAGAACCAAAAAGTAAGATATCATCGACGTATAAGCATAACAAAATGAATCCATTATTGACAATCTTGCAGTAAAGACACTTATAAAATTCATTAGAAATAAAGCCAAACGATGATATCACAGAATCAAACTTCTCATGCCATTGCTTAGGGGCTTGTTTCAAGCCATATAATGACTTAACAAGTTGACACACTTTGGACTCATTCCCACGACCCACAAATCCCTCAGGTTGTTCCATATATATCTCTTCTTGAAGATCACCGTGTAAGAACGCGGTCTTCACATCCATCTGATGGATATAGAGATTATAAATGGAAGCCAATGCTATAAGCACTCGGATTGTGGTCATACGGGAAATAGCTGAATAGGTAGCAAAATAATCTATTCCTTCGCTTTGTGTGTAACCCTTTGCAACTAACCTAGCCTTATACTTATTGATTGTCCCGTCTGCATTAAGTTTCTTTTTAAAAATCTATTTGCAACCAACTGCAGAACAACCAGGAGGCAGATCCACCAATTCCCAAGTTCCATTTGAGAGAATTGATTGGATTTCATCATTAATGGCTTCTTTCCAAAACTTAGCTTCTGGAGATTCCATACCTTGTTTGAAAGTAACAGGATCATCCTCAACATTGTAAGTGAGAAACTCACTTCCAAAATCCTTGGATGTCCTAGGTCATTTACTTCTCATTGGTTCAACTATTTCTTCATAATCATCAGATTCAGAAATAGCTTGTTCTGAGTCGCCCCCCACATTTGTCATCCTTTCCACGTGCTCGGGAATGGAACCTGTGGTAAATGAATCTTCTTGAGATACTTCATTGGGCACACCAGTTTTCATAGGAAATACATCCTCAAAGAATGTTGCATCACGTAATTCCACAATTGTATTGACCTCAATGCCAGAGATATCTGATTTTACAGTCAAGAATCTGTAAGCATAGCTGGTCTCTACATAACCCAAAAATATGGCATCAACCGTTTTCGGTCCCAATTTCTTCCTTTTGTGTTCAAGGACAAGTACCTTTGCAAGGCACCCCCACACTCGAAGATATTTAAGACTCAGTTTCCTTCCTCTCCATAACTCAAACGGACTACTCTCTGAATGTTTATGGGGAACTCTATTCAGAATATGGAAAGTCGTATTCAAAGCTTCCCCCCACATAAAGTTGGGTAATCCAGATGTTTGGAGTAAGGTATTTACCATATCTATTAAGGTTTGGTTTTTACGTTCAGCTATCCCATTTGATTGTGGTGAATAAGGAGCAGTAACATCATGAACTATACCATGTAATTGGCAAAATTCCAAAAACAAGTTCGAGGTGTATTCTCCTCCCCTATCAGACCTTAATCGCTTAAGTACTTTACCGGTTTGAGATTCAACTTTTTTCTTATAAATTTGAAATTTATCCAATGCCTCATCTTTACTTCTATGTAAAAAGACATAACAGTATCTACTTGCATTGTTAATAAAAGTTATAAAATAACATTTTTGATCCCTCATAGTAACACCATTAAATTCACAAATATATGTATGCACTAAATCCAAAATTTCCGAATTCCTATTCACAGAATGAAAAGGCTTCCTAGGCAATTTAGCTTGTACACAGATTTCACATTTATTGTTGCTAATTTCAGATTTAGGGATCAAATTTAGATTCATCATACGCTTCATTGAGGCAAAATTAACATGTCCCAAACGTGAATGCCATACATCGGATGAAACAAGATTCATGCAAACAGAACTATAATCATTCAAATTTAAAACGGAATTTGAAACTAGTTCAACATGAATCTTAAACAAGTTCTCAACATCACATAAGTACCCCTTGCTAAAAAACAAAGAATCATAAAGGCGTGTAATAATAGCCTTATTACATTTACAGTCTACTCTATAACCTTCCCTAACTAATATGACGCCACTAAGGATATTGCGTCGAATGGTTGGAACATGTCTGACCCTGTTAAGAGTCAAAACCTTCCCCGAAGGGAACTTCAAGTCCACCCATCCTTCGCCTTTGACTTCTACAGTGCTAGAATCCTCCAAAGTCACGGACCGACCTCGAGAGGCCTGATAAGACACAAATAGGGATTTATCAGCACACACGTGTACATTAGCCCCAGTGTCAATTATCCAATAAAGTGGTTCAAAAATAGAAAGGATTTCAGGTTTAATAGACACGTACCCATCATCGAGGTTCAAGGATGTAGTCATCATGTTGACCACAGCCTCCTCAGTTGCAGATGTGGTAGCTTTCTTTGCCTTCTTAGTAGGACAATCCTTGTTCCAGTGACCAACCTGTCCACAAGTCCAACAAGGTTTGTTCTTCGGTTTCTTTTGGATCTTTGCCTTGGGTTTATGTGCATTCTTAGATTTCTTATCTTTGGTGTTTTTTGTAGAAGTAAAATTAACTGTTGGATTTGCATCAGTAGGAACCTTGACCCCTTTCTCCTGTAAGTATTCTTCTTGTATATTAATATCCCTCATTAGTTCATCCATGGTGTGTGTCCCCTTACGATGCTTCAGAGACATACCAAACGACTTCCAAGACTTAGGGAATTTTTCTATGATAGACATAACAACAAACTTCTCAGGCAACACCATCTTGGCATCTGAGAGTTCATGAACTAGGAGTTGTAGATCATGTGTTTGATCAGAAACTGACTTACCCTCAACCATCTGAAACTTAAGAAATTTAGACATGCAGTATTTTTCAACACCTTGATTTTCAGTGCTAAATTCTTAATTAACAATTCCCATAAAACCTTGGACGTAGTGACAAGCGGCTTTGAGTAAGAATCATACAGTTTGTTATTTAAACCAAACGGAATCAAACCGCGACATGTTTTATCACCATTCTTCCAATTAGCAATTATATTTGCATTATCAGGAATTGTTTCATCAGATAATGGTTCAGTTTCAACTAAGTACTGATCATAACCCACAATATTCAGCCAAATTTCCATCCGACTTTGCCAATGGGCAAAGTTGGTACCAGTAAATTTTTCAGACATATTGGTTGTATCAATTTTACATCCCGAACCACCCTGACCGGCCATTGTTAATTAATGACAGAAAGTTGATTTCTTTAAGACGGTTGTTAATATTTATTATTGTCATTCATGCAACAACGACAGGTGCAATGTAATTAACAATTCAGGTAGATCCAACATAAGAAACGAAGTTCAAGAAAATCACGAGAACAGAAAAATAGGAGTTAGATTCGCAAACCAGATCGTTCGTTGAGAAACGAACGTAATACTTAAAGAAATCAGTTCCCGGTAATCCTCGCGGATAGGCATCATTCTCCCAGTCTTGATCCGGCACGAACCTGGAACAGACACGTCGCTCGCAGTCGACGTCGTCTCGTTGCACCACCACCGGCGTAGCACAGCAACCGCAGGAACCTCCTCCTGACAGTTGCATCTCGGTGAAGAGAAGAAGAAGTCACGCTTCACACAGGAGAACGACTCCACGAAGCGACTCCGGGACGACAGCTCTCGCACTTTGTATTAGGGCTCTCAAAACACACGGCGGCAGAAGACTGTTTGTTGTGTGTTTAACCCTAATGACTGGAGGCATATATATAGCCATGCGCGTCCCTAATCCTATTCCCAGTAAGACGCCAACACTCGGTTTCTCTTGTACACATTACGGAATAAAAACCACAAAGAGAAACACTTTCCAGTTAGGATTAAGAAATCTGAATAGGAAAGAAACAATTAATTACACGAGTAATTAATTACTTAGTTGTATCCTAGTGCAAAAAGAAGACAGAAGACAATCTTAACAATCCACAATCCACAATCAACAAGCCCGAGCCTGAGCCCTGCACGTCGTCTCGTTGCACCACCATCGGCGCAGCACAGCAACTGCAGGAACCACCGCCTGACAATTGCATCTCGGTGAAGAGAAGGAGAAGTCGCGCTTCGCATAGGAGAACGACTCCACGAAGCGAATCCGGGACGACAACTCTCTCACTCTGTATTAGGGCTCTCAAAACACACGGCGGCAGAATACTGTTTATTGTGTGTTTAACCCTAATGACCGGAGGCATATATATAGCCACGCTCTTCCCTAATCCTATTCCCAGTAAGATGCAAACACTCGGTTGCTCTTGTACACATTACGGAATAAAAACGGCAAAGAGAAACACTTTCCAGTTAGGATTAAGAATCTGAATAGGAAAGAAACAATTAATTACACGAGTAATTAATTACTTAGTTGTATCTTAGTGCAAAAAGAAGACGGACGAAGACAATCCACAATCCACATAGTAATATCTGTCAAATTCCTTAATAGGAACTTTTAGCGAGCATATTCCTTAATAGAAATATAATTGCTATAGAAAATATAATCCACATAATCAGATACAGGCCAGATTTCTCCACAAGAAATCTGCGGCACATTTTAACACCCTATTTAATACTTAGTTATTCTCCACAATCTACAAGTCTGAGCCCGAGCCCGCTAGGCGAGGCGTGGCGCGCGCGTGTGCGTCCGTTGCCACCAAAGAGGTGAACATACCTCCTTCCTAGGACTCCTTTGGACACTAGTGCCACATGTGATCCTACATATGAGGACCACAAAAGTTCTAGGAGTGAGGAATATGGGATAAAACTTCTTTGTCATTTGCACTAGAGACAACACTACATTCTCACATGTACTTGCTGCACTACATTGAGCTTAACTCATGCTAAATAAATGATTACTACAGGCGCTAGAGCTGCTACAGTAATTAGCGCCCACAGTAATCATATATCTAACATATTCATCACTGCATGAGAAGCACGACTAGAAAATATAAACTTCTGACTCTCACCCAAACAACAAGACTACGATTAAACATGCTCAGCTAATCTCCTGGAATAGTATTTATATATGTGTATGACCCTTATGTGATTCAGGACCAAAACGAGCCACTCGCAATTATTGTCCCCTCACAAAGTTAAAAGGCACGACAAATAGGCATGCATTAGATGGGTGTGCTTTGATAGCGAAATAGAAATGAGAAATGAATAAACAAGAGAGTTGGTGGGGCAATAAGCACACGGCTTTCTTTTCGCTGCGGTCTGCGCTGCCTCACAGTTAGGGGGACAGCAATATATATATGTGCACTACGTGATCCAGTGTCATCACACACAGATACATAAAATTTAGCTTCTCTTCTTTTGTCAGCTGCCACTCGTCTGGTACTGTGCAAGTTGGAGCAGGTATGGGCATGGGTGGGAGGTTTGGATGGCAAGCTCAAGAGGACGGATGGAGGAAGGGACCGTGGACAGCTCAGGAAGACCAGCTGTTGATAGAGCACGTCCGGGTGCATGGAGAAGGGAGATGGAACTCTGTGTCAAGGTTCAGCGGTAAGCCTTTGACAATACTTGCATAGTAATATAGCCTGCAGTGCAGATGATGTTTCAAGCATATCATTCCACGATGCGTGTTGTATTTCTTGTGTTCGTTCCTATTAACGATCGTCTTAATGCTTGGGCAGGGTTAAAGAGATCAGGCAAGAGTTGCAGGTTGAGGTGGGTGAACTACTTGAGACCAGACCTTAAAAGAGGGAAGATGACCCCTCATGAGGAGAGAATCATCATTGAGCTCCATGCTAGATGGGGAAACAGGCAAGTTTCATGCTTTCTTTGCCTATAGAAAATAATCCACCAAGAAATTCGTCTTTTAATAGTAACAGTTAATATCTGTCATATTCCTTAATAGGAACTTTTAGCGAGCATATTGAGCATACATAATCTTATAGGGGTTGCTTTACTCTGACACTGATATTAGATAGGGTCACATGTGAGTGGACTGTGCAAAATTAACTGAAACAGAAACTGGAAATGATTATATGTAATATGTAGGATTCTTATGAGTTTTACTATGACAAGTTCACTTTTTCACGGCATGATATCTATAAGCATCGAAATTCCGAGGAGTTATACTATAACTTAGTGACACTCGCATTTTCATGGATAAAGATGGTCGACAATTGCTCGAAGCCTCCCAGGAAGGACAGACAACGAGATCAAAAACTATTGGAGGACACATTTCAAGAACGGGAAGCCCAGCAAGAGGGCCGAGAACCGGGTAAAAGCAGCTCATGTGATCCGGCAGCAAGAGCTTCAAAAGAGAGCAGTATTCAATTATCCCTATTCTTCTCCACTACCACTTCCTCTTCTCCTCCAACAAGAACAACGTCATCAAAATGAGCAAGAACATAACCCGCCGCAGCAACAGCATACGAGGAAAGAGCACCACGAAGCCAACAATATGGAAGAAGGGAAAATCTATCTTGGCACTGAAGACAGCAGCTTATGCGGGATTGATCACCATTCACTGGAGAAGGAGCTGCAGGACATGGAACTGATGTGCCCCACGTACATGCATTCCATTCTCCATTTTGTGGATCATAACCTACAGGCTTCCTCAGTACCTGAGGCAGCGACCTGTTATGAGCAGGAGGGGACTTGGGGTTGCCTGTGGAACCTGGATGACGTGAGCGTTGATGTGCTGGGAAACCAAGGGGAAAGCCACGGCTTGCAAAAGCGTGCCATCTCCTATTAAATAGCCTAAACGATCGATCAGCTTATGTACGCCAGATACGTTCCAGATTTACTTGGATGCGTTGCTCAGCTGGATCAGTGAATCCTATGTAGAAATCAAAGATCCAGATCAACTATGAGGAACTGTAACTCTCATCCAAGTTATGTGAAGCTGTTGCTAAAAGTAATCAGGCAACTCTTTCTTAGTCCAGTGGAAGTATAATTACCGAACATAGGTTACTTTAAAGTCTAAAGAACGCAAGCATGTAACTTTTCCTGTTTTATATTTTGGCTGTGATGAGATATACACAAACCTGAGTAGTTTATTTTGGAACTGTAGAAAGATATTTGCAAGTCCCTGTCAAACCGGGGCATCTCTGGATCGCTCTTGCTACATTTCTTTGCGCGCATGGGAAAAACATGGTTTCCAGATCTTTTCTTTCTTATAAACTTAAAGGAAACGGAGTTTAAGCTTTTCCATATATCTTGACGATCATCTTTGACCATCCTTCGTACCACACACGATCTAAACATGGGTTGTAGCGTTTCTACTATATATTGAGCAAGAGTCCGGCTAGAGCTAGCTTTCACAAACTTTAAATTGGCAGTATTCCTTGAGGCTTCACTCATTCGCTTTTTTGGGATATCAGATCATATGGAAACAATATAAAAATAGCATGTACTTTAGTAGAAGATATTCGAGTAAATTTCCTGGCTGCGATGCTCATCTTTTGACATATGATCAGCGTACATGCGACTTAAAAATTGATATTTTATTGATAGTGTATATACATCTAGGTTATGTACATCTCAGTCACTCGTTTCCGATGTGTTTGATTGGTTTGTACCTATAAGTGGCATACATCCAGCTATTCTCGCTCCCATAGGATTTGTTGTACCCGAATTAACAAGGAGCAAGCTGCTCCCTGCTCCAGATATTGCCGTGTGTTAAAGATAATTAATCAAAGTCGTGGATGTTTATACGTCTAGACAGATGTACAGAGATTAGAAACGGAGCAGCCTACTCCCAGTAAGACAGGGTGCAGCAAATCCGTTCTCATTTTTGCTAGATACTTCTCATGACGGATAACACGTTATAAGACTCTTTTGACTCGAGAGTTGAATTAAAGTTCAAAACAAAAATAATTATTGTGAAAAATTGACGCGAAATTTGGTTCATATGAAAGCATAGCACTCATCACACTCCCCAAATAAGCATTCCTTTGAGGAAGATGTATAGAAGTAGCAACAACCGTTACTGGCAAACAAGGTTATTACTAAATTTGGGAAATTATTTGTGGCTGTGAGGGCTATCGTCGTGATGGTAGTACAAATCTATAATAAATCAAAACATCACATTTTTGCTAAATGATACCCATAATAGCATCTTTATACACACAAAAAAAAATCATATGCACGTTTTCTAGGTGAATACATCCAGACATTAGACTCGTCATCTCAAAAGTCTAATGTGTCAAAATCTTTCACATATTCAATTGGAAGTCTCGAGTGTATACGAATTAAAATGGATGCGCCCAAAATATGGATTCTTTCAACAATAAGGTCTTTGTTCGAATTTTGGGGTTAGGGATTTGGGTTTGGGGTTTGCAAGTGTTGCTTAGTTAGTTATAAGATATATGTTATACAATAATATTCCTTATTTAAGATTGATTTACTCAAAACAATTGTACATATATTGTTCAATTTATTGTCATTGTCATACCAAAGTATTAATCAAGTTAGAACTTTATTGTATTCATCTCTCCATCTCCATGTAGGCTAATAAAATTACAAGATAATATGTCATATAAATAGATATATATACCGCAAAATACTACTAGTATACATGACAAGGTAACAAAAATAAAAGAAAAAAACATGCCATGCCATGGAACACATAATCTGAAAAACTAACAACACATATGCTCCCATCATCCTCATCTAAGTCTAAGTCCACTTCCGTATTTTTGTCCTTGTCTATTGCTTGGTCTAACACAGGCTCATGTTTATATATCTCAACCACATGTAGAGTTGAGCTTGGCATCCCCGACCCCAAAGTAAAAAGTTGGATGAACTAGAATCAACAGCCTAGCGAGGTGGAGGCATTCCCAAAATGGGAGCCACATGGATGAGGAACTCTACAAAAGCATCAAAAACAAATCTAAAAATAAAATTATTGTCCAGTACATGCTAGTGGGATTGTAGTGGAGAAGAAAAGGATGCACATACAATGATCTAATAGGTTGTGGTTATGGGATAGACAGTAGGACAAAGTAAGAAGACACGCTTAAATCTTTTTAGCACGTAGTGGCTATGAAATAGGGTGGAAATGAAAAATAAGGGGATATATTTTTCATTGTTTCATATGACGTTCTAGGATCCTTGTTCAATATTATTATTGTCTCATCACTAATGTCTTATTTATAGGATAATTCATACATAGTCTAAGATTGCACAAAAGTTGATGGTATAATACAATGTGCATCTTAACCACATAATGTGGTAACTATTATGGTTCTTGTTGCCGACAAGGAGTGGCTCAAGTGGTCAAGCACGGTGTCCCCTAACAGAGGGACCCGGGTTCGAATCCCAGTTGCCGCCTTTATTTACCACCCTCACGGGCGTTCGGCCTCCGCCACGGGCGTGGGAAGGGGGGGAGAAATCTTTCTCTCTTAATCCCATATTATGGTTCTTGTTCAATCACACTAGTAACCCTTTCCCGAGATTAATGGTAAAGGGCTCCTATAAATATGTGTCTAGCTTAAGAAAATGATTGAGACTATAAGTTTGAAGATAAAAATTTTACTTATAGTATCTTGCTAAAGGTAAGAGGTAAGGGATTAAATTCTAGGAGGTTGTAGTATAAGTGGCACAAACAAAGGTATAATATATCATGATAGGTTAATGTAGTTAAACTTTGTCTTACCGATTCTTTTCCTACAATTGAATCTTACCTTTTACCAATATGTCCAAAAGACTTTATTAATCCCTCTTCCATCCTCCTTTACAACCTTGTAAAAATCTAATATCGGTTCTTGTTGAATATGAAAAAAAATTAGTTTGAACACTATCTAGTACATCCTCCTTGAAAAGTACATAGCAAAGGAAGGTACTCGAGCCAGTGGAAACTCTCTTAGAAAATCCCCACAAGCCTCACTAGCAAGTTATCTGAAAATGGTCTACATATCACTTATTTAAATTGAACTTAAAGTTTATACTTGATAACATCAGTTTTTATGCACATTTTGATACTTTTTCATAAATAGAGTCATTCGATTAAAGGTTTAAAGATCTCAAATTCATTCATTTAATACTCAAAATACCAAATACTTAGTTCTGACAGAGTTTTATTGCAAATTTTAGAAATTTAACTCAAAATCATAGGGATCGATGACACTTTCATTGGCCTCCAAGATTGATCATTATTCACGATATAAATGTTGATCTCAACAGATTTCCATAGCTCATAGACCTATCGAGTAGAAACTTGATCCTTCATCTAGAAACCGATGGACCCATCAATCGATCTTATAGCCATCGATCACAAGGACAATGGAGTTGAGGTTAACTCAAAGACATCAATTTTAGAGACTGACAAAGTTTTGTCGAGCTGACATCTGAAGCATACCATCAAATTGATACTAGAAAAACTATTTTTCGACCATCAGGTTGAAAATTCATCAAAAATCTACTTGTCGGTCTTTTAGATCGACAATCCTCAAGATCAATGAAGTGTCATCGACCAATCAAGACTCACCGACCTTCTTAGTCAATGACAGAAAGACTGAGTCCATGCCACAGGGACCAATCATAGAGTGATAAAGGACAAGTAAATAGGCCCTGAAGGATCACTTCAAGGCATCTCAAACCTAGAGAGAATAAGCTGAAAGGTTGACGTCGAGATCAGAGTCAAAGTCTAGAGCCATCAATCTGGCTAGTGTCATTGACCTAGAGAGACCATCGCTCTCTGGACTTGGCCTCCAGTCACTTCCATCAACAGATAAACAGACTTTCTTGTTTCATTCTTGACTAAAGGAAGAGTTGAGGCCATCGACCTCATCTCTGATTCAACTGAAAGGTGGGTAGATCAAATAATTGATCTATGTTTATATCAACTTCTTCTCTCTCTTTTTATTATCATAATTTTTTAAAGTTATAATTTTTTTCATTTTGATTCCATGAGTGTATAGACTCCATAACTTAGGTTGGGAGTAGCATCAGTCCCTCCAAACTGTGTATTTTCCTTCTTCTTTTTAATACATGTGTTCTTGCAGTTTTATTTCTATGCTCTTATTTTAATGTGTCTCTTTTTTATTAGCTACCTTCTTGCGATATTTGATCCAGATTTATTTGAGAGAATGATTTAAGTAAAATCTGGATGATAGATTAGTAACCAAACATGAGAGAGAGGAGTTACTATGGCAAAAGCCATACTTTTATTCTTGATTTATTGGTTGTCGTCTCGAGAGAGATAACTTCATATAGAAATTTACCTAGATCTTGAGAGAATGAATGTGTAGATATTATCTATGACTGCCTTCAAAATATATCAAAAAAATATATGAATTGAAAGATAAATTGTTACAATTTTGAGGTTGGTTTGATAAACCCAGTCCAAAGTCCCTTTTTTATCATTTCCATAACCATCTTTATTTCTTGATCTTTGATAAACTTAGATTTACAACTTTAATTAGAATAATTTATTCCTTAATTGGAATAACAACTACATTCTTTTGATTTAACTAAACTAAGCCAACATCTTTCCTTCTTAGTATGTTGTTCTCCTTGTCCCAATGTTTGACCATATATTACTACAATAGACTTTGTATTCAGTTGCAGACATCTCTTGAAGTCGATATAAATTTAAAGTATGATATCTTTGTTGGACAAACGTGTTTACACTTTTGACCCATGAAAAAAAACAATCAATAGTCACATGAATATTTAATTAAAAATAGGTATACATATATGTAAAATAAAAACATCATGTTTCTCTTCTAAATAATAAAATTTATCATGTAAATATATCAATGCGCATCTCACTACTTTAGTCTTGTTTAACATGCTAGTCCACCTACACAAAGTCAAATAACACCTGATAGTGACATCTACATAGAAATCAATAACTAAACTTATTTCTTAATAAAAATACACTAATAAATATGTTTTTCTCATCCCAAAAATTCATGTAAATAGGTAATTATGCATGAAGGTGGTCCTTTCTAGACATCATATTTAGATAATATTATAACGTTATGATATCCTACTCAATGGTTTTCCCCTTCTGTAAGACTTTTAACATTTGTGAAACAAGTAAGCCAAATTTTCAATACCCTAGGAGAACCTACATAACCTCTAAAGTTAGTTGACAGAGGAGTATATCGTATGTGAACTTGATCTCATGTTCAATATCAAATGGAAAAGGTAACTATTATTCAAAAATGATATGTTTATGTTCATTGATATTAAATTACCACATAATCTTATGGAAAAGAAATCTCAGTACCATATCACCTTAACCACACAAAAAGGAGCCCCATTCTACAACATGATTATCATCCTACCGACCCATATTTGGAAAGTTTGTGGTATCAACCTGACAATGATAAGTGTAGTGATGAGCTTAACATATAAATTTGTATGCTTGATCATATGGACAATGTGGAACCGCAATAAAGTAATTATCTATAAAACCACAAGGCCACTGATATTCCACCAAACTTTCTTTCTTCAATATGGGGTGATTTTATGTGTTGTGTCTCTACTATCCGTTTCTACAATATAGAAAGTCAAAATACAAAATAAGGCAGTAACAAAATTCGTTCAGTAAACAATCAAGATTAAGACAAAGTAATTTATATGGTAATATGATAATTAACATAATTAAATTATACTTTAGACAACTCACCATAACATAACATGTATGGCTTAAATAAACTATTTTTGCATAACATACATTACATGAGTACAAACTAGTTGTTTTTGATATGGATTTCATAAATAGAAACTAGTTGTTTGATGTATTACACATATGAAACTCGTTGTTACATAACATAAGTACCATGTTAGTCATGGAAAGTTATGCATTCTTATATTATGATCTTTCATTTCAAACTAGAAATATGTGTAGCCCATATTATTTGATTCAACATCCATACCACTACAATCTCTGAAGTTGTGGTCTTTCTACATGTCTTGTGAAAAGTGGTAGTAACAATGCATTCATTTGTGGTATCGTTGGTTCTTGGTACCTCTCATCAAGGGAACCCTTAAATTTACATCAATATTTACTCGATAGATCACGAACCAGACCAAAATGATTGAAATTGATGAAACAATTGATAGATGGATATGTTTACAAGGAATATGTTCACACTAGGAGGCCCCCACAACTAAGTAATATTTTCATTCTAATATATATATACCTGGAATATGTAGCCACACGTGTTGTCAATGATAAAGTCAAAGATATTTACTAATCGTGGCACCAAAAAACTTCTAAATTTATGTTCCCTCTTCTTCATTATATGAATCATGCTTTAGGGAAATATGCTTGACTTAGAATCATGCTAGTGGACCACTACATCTCCTGATGTGTATAAAGACCGAAAATTCATATCTTTAGACAATTAGTTGAATAATGGTTTGGTGACTTTAATAATTATTTATGAAAATATAATACTTGCAACAAAATCATATGCGAGTGAAAATTTGATATGCCTAACTTTTTACCATAGAGAAAATTTCATAAATCTAATCTTGCATGGATGTTGTTAAAACTAAATAAAACATGAAATATAAGGAAATTTGGAGTCACCACATTCTTTCATGAGAAAAATAAGCAATTGTATAGTAAAAAATTAAATCCATTGAAAAGTGTGTAAAAGATAAAAAAATGACTCCACTAAAGGGTGGGTAAGACAAGTAAACCATTGACATGAGAGTAAGAATGGAAATCATGTACACCAAAGGAATGTGTTAGGCACCCCTACATCATGCTAAAATCATTTTTTCATTTTGATTATCAAATTTATTAAGAAGAATTCAATAGGGTTTGATTAAGAAAAGAAAATAGGACAAACATGAATTAGATGTAAGATTCTTCAATGTCTAAATATGAATATGGACCGTGATTAGCCCATACAACTCTAGTCTGATTAAAGGATCTGCAACACCTCAATATCTCCCACAGTAGAGATCCATCCCAAGCAATTGGGATGAGATGTGGTAAATAAAGAGAAAAGATGTAATGGAAAAAGAACATGTTAGATCAAGCGAGATCTAGATGAGTGTGTGTGCAAAATGATCCTAATATTTTAAAGTCACATAATGCATTAAGATGCATTAGATAAACAAGGTAAAGTATGAAAAAGATGCAACATTTGAAGAGATCATGAAAAAATGAAAGGATGTTAATTAATAAATAATGGAAATTTCTTGCATGATAAACAATTAGAAGAGCAAACATTATGTCAGGAGCAAGTTGATAAGTATTTACTTGTATAAGAAATTAAATCATAAACAAGTTAATGATTTTAATCAATACCGAATGATAAGGTGAACAACTAGAACAGATTATAGAAAGAGGCTCTTAGTGCCTCCTTACCATTTTCCTTCCAGTGTATAAAAATGCCATTGTAAAAGAAGTATGGTCTGACATTTGTTGTTATGAAGTGTGATCAAGATTGCGTATTTACTATCTGGATTTAGGAGAGTGGAAAGGGGCATCCATTAATAATGTATATTGTTGTGGTGGGGGTATCCATAGTTGAACGTGAGGGTTGAACAATTCAAATTCGGGAAAAAAAGTTTACTAGAAAAAATCCCATCAGATCAAAAGTAGAAAATAAATTTGGGATATGTGCCATGAGGGGAGCCTATGGACGTTTTCTTTCCATGGGGTTGACCACTACCAGAATGCAATATTCTTCCATGTGGCACCCTGCAAGAAAGAGGATTTTCTTTAGCCTCCCTCTAGAAGGAAACTTCATCTTTTATTTTCAAATTCTCTATCTTTATAGAAAGGCTCTAGGTGTATCTTGGATAGAAAATCCATCTTTTATTGTGAGATTTTGTAGTCGATCAATAAAACTTCAATAAAAAAGAGAAGATGGAGCGAACAACACTTAAGGGATAAAGTAATCCCCTCCTATTTTCTTTGCCATAAGATATGGAATTGAGTTGAATATCCTCTCGTTAGAATAATGGTGTTGTTTTTAAGAGAGATAAAAAAATGTCTAAATTCCAAATCAGATTGGAATTAGATATTTTATTCATGAGGAATTCAATTCAGAAATTTATAGAAAATGTCTTGTATAAAACTCAATGAAAGACCCAAATTCTGCTTAAATTCACAGACTGGAATTTTTAATCGGTGAACGCTTAACTTGTGGAAAATGAGAATACAAGTGGATTAAATAGGTGGAAACATGTAGGAAAACATGAAACAAATACAGTAAATTTCTTCATTAGCTAGAAATATTATTTGAACATAATTGTTTATTGGATGACCAAAAATGGGGATGTCAAAAATTTGCCCCTCTCAAGACAAGGTTCGAGGTATGACTGAGAGACGCAGACTAGAGTCAAGTTTTACCCCCATTTTTATTCATGAAGAACCAAAAGGATGAGACTGATCAAGTGATGTTCTACTGAATCTTGAGTCTAAAAATATGAAAGATAATTAAAATTATTGATTTTTAAAATAGTATTATTTCCCTCTAAAATATTGTGACTTTATTTATTAGTGTGTTAAATGAACTATGGATAATTGATGGATGAACCAAATGGATCAATAGTTGTAACCTTAAAATGGTAAGCATCAAAATTTTCTTTTGAGTGATGAGTCTGAAAATGTGAATGATACTTGAATTTAAAATATTTTTGTTTCCCTCTAAAATCTTGTGGCTTTATTTATAAGTGTGTCAGGTGAACTATAAACAATTGATGGATGGACCAAATGGTTCTACAGTTGTAACCTTAAAATGGTAAGATGTTGGAGTCACCTATGTAAGATAGGGATTTTGAGTTGTAAAGTACATTTTGAGGATATGGCCTAAATGGAGGATGAAAATTGAGGTGCATACTCAAGGTAAGGCTTCAAGTGAAGAATGAAGTGCCTAATTAGTGTAGGGATTATATAAAAAATGTTTTACTACTAGGGGTAGGTCTTGATGTAAAATGAGTGACTATATGGGATAGGGATTAGATTACTTTTCCTACTCAATGTAGGGCCTCTAATCCAAATGTAAGTGCATGGTTTGACTACTCATTGTAGGGATTTAATTCCATAGTAAAAGGAGGTTTTCCTACCTAAGGTGGGGCTTTAAAAAAATAAGGTGCCTATTTTGGATAGGGCTTACAAATGTAGATGAGCATCTATTCAGTATAGGGTTTTATGCTTGTAGGTAGTTCACTTTATGGTGATGATTTAGGACCCAATGATGGTACCTACCAGGAGTAGTGTTTTAAAAAATTATTTGCCTATAAAGGTTAGGGCTTTTCATTAAATATGTGATCTACTTACAAGTCTTAGTCCAAGACCCTGATGAAGATGGCAATGCCTACCTATGATAGGGATCATATATTAGGTGATATGGTCAAATATGATTGTAATATTTGAATAGAATCAAATCTTAGAGCATATTCGGGATCAAATGATTAAAGTTGAGTAGTGTGGCCTACAGTATAGGATTCCAGATCTAAAAGATGATTTGGCCTTGAGGGAGATATGGTGATTTTATCTTCCTAGTAAGAGAAAGTTTTGTATCTTTTTTAGATAAGTTATGATATTTCATACTTTTTTATGTTAAATTCTTTTAAATTGGGGAATCTATTCATCATGGTCCCTTCATGAATTAAAATGGAGTCATGGATCTTACAAATTAACTCTCTTAACCACCTGGGTGCCGCTACTTTGGAAACGTTTAAATACTTTATTTGCATTTTTGTGAGTACTCAATAATATTTTATAGTTTTTTTAATATTTTTAGAAGTTGTTTAGGAAAAAAAGGGACATGTTTGCATTTTTCCTAAAACTTTTAGGAGAGAATGGGGAAATGTCAGGCATCTTCCTCGTTAACTTGATTTTTTCTAGTGCCAATGGAAATAGTGCGAGAACTTAGTTTTGAGCTAGCATAGGAGGCAATGACAAGGAGGACCAAGACTCACAAAATATTGTGTTTGTGACAGATGATATCAGCAAAAAGTAGTAGTCATCCCGCAAGCTCGATATAGGTCCGACAAGTTGATTCTTCTTAGTAAGATGTTATGGATCAATTGTTCTCTAATGATTTTCTAGTGATTTTATGACTCTAGACATATTTAGGAAGGTATATTCCTTTATTGTCAAACTTTTCCCATTGTTTTTAACCATGTACAATGTACAATGGTTTTGACTTTTTACTTCCTGAAATTCTTTGTGTTTTGGAGGTTGTACATGAACAGCCTTGTATTTTGGCTTGTAATTTGTTTGTTTATTATTTTTGTGCTTTTGGGAGTGTATGAAACCCAACTATATTGATTTGACTTATGCCATGAATATGTTGTAATTTTCTTTTTATTTGATTTATGATATATGGTGTGTCTAGGTGATTGGTGCAGTTGCAATTAAGAAGGTGTCCCTTAGGAGGATCACACTATAGATGAGCACTAGGTTGTTGTTGGGAAATATGGAGCAGTACATGGTAGTGGAGATAAAAAATGTATTCCATATTCCCTAACTATTGGATTGCACCAACAACGGTGTATAAGAAAGAGGGTTCAAGATATACCTTGTTTTAGAGAAAGTATAGCGACTATCCTTGCACATGGATGTGTGTCCTTCTCGATCAACATACGAATGATGGTTGACAATGACCTCCTAGTGCAGTAATGAAGCTTCTGCACCTCTATTGTACCGACCTCACTTTTCAGCACCCCCAATTAAGGAAGGCCAAAAAGATGAGAGACATTACCTAAAATTTTCTCAAAGATCCATATTTTAAACAAATAATAATCCATAGAAAATAATTTCCATTAATTCAAATATGTGTTTTACTAGATGTTCCACTAGAACTTACATAAATTTCCTTCATTAGAATTGTACATTTGAGAAAAATGTCATTTATCTAATCCATCTTAAAAGTTAACTTAAATGTCTTTAGGTTATTTCATATGTCCATCATATCTTGATAGCATCTTATCTAGAATGTACCTAAAATGTCATGAAATAAAGCACATAACAGCATATCGAAATATGTTGTGTACCTAGGGTGCATGAAAAATGTGTGCAAGTATATAACAACATATAACAATCAATACTTGCAAATAAGAATTGTCATTTTCTTTACATATCATCGTCATTATTGGATATATTATCTTGGGCATGATCAATGACCCTTCAAGGGCTTATGTGCATCACCCCTGAATACTCATCAGCCTAGGGTTTAGAATATGATATATAAATTTATTTGATACTTATAGTAGCATTATAATTGAATATAATGTAATTAAACATACAACAGTTTAGTTGTTCAATCTTCCAGAAACACTCCACAAATATCGGCAAACTAATGTGGATAGTCATAAGCATAACCACACACCTCAATGGTGATTTGTGTAGATTATGGAATCAGAATGCAAGTACTTTAAGCATAAATTAAGCAAGGAAATGAGAAACCAAACAATTCATCATTTAATCTTCATGTATGTAAATCCTAAAGTGTCACCATTCATGTTATTTAAATCAAACCCTACTCAACCTAATCTAGGGTTTAGGATTTCCTTGACATCAAGTTATCATTAAAGTCATGTTTTGATATCCCAATTCTCATGTTCATTAATCTATTAGTTAAGGAACCTGATCAATTTTAAGTGTAGTCATGTCAAATATACCATATTATTTATCAGGAGTACTAGATTTAATTTTTTCCTTTAACGACACATCAATTTATGGTCTTTAACCTTAAACCTTCATGTGCACGATTATCCACATTAGCAAAACCAATTTTCATCATTATGGTCCTAATCACATTAGATCACCATTATATTCAATACTATCATATTATATCACATGATTAACAACCTAATTATCAAAACTAGGGTTGTTAAAACTGCATTAACATGTATTATTGATTATTCACTTTAGGAACCTTAATTTTATAAACATAGAACCTTCAACCCAATTTAGGTCTAAGATGTTCTTTTTATCCAAAAAGGATAAGCGTTATCCACTAATATCATTTAAACCAGCGATGACCATTAAAATCATGAAACAAGGGTTTGTATGCATATTTTCATTAAAGATTGCATCTTTATGCACTTTTGTAAAATGAATCATTATCAAGTCTCAGTTATATTTTAGTTGCATTCCTCTCATTTTGCTAATCAATTTTCATATAGGACTTGTCTCAATCTAAATTACTGATAATTACTTATATTTTTTACAAGATAAGAATGAATTGGCTAATAGGAGAGCATCATGTCCATGTTTAGTTTCTATTTCCTCCTTTTCCACATGAACCTATCCTAGACCAAAAACTTGTGTCTAAATCATCAACCCACTCCAATGCTTTTGAGGAAAATATAGAGAATGAATTGGTGGAGTTTCTTTTATGTTTACTTGTTATACTCGAGGGCAACAAGGTTTCTATTGGGCTTCATCTACAACCTTGAGTCCAGGCTCTATCCTAGCGCTTGGGTGGGTTAACTGAAGTTTGACTCCATGCTGTGAAGTCTCAGGGATCCAAGTGAAGCTTCCAGTGCCTCCACCAGTTCTGCACAAACTCAAAGGGGAAACTAGAAATGTCCAGAGAGGGCAGGGATAACGAGAAGAAGTTTGGATTTTCGGCTGTGGAATAGGGGTTTAAGGTGATCATGGTTGTTGATAGCATGGGTAGTGTCTCATGTCATGGACTTGCAAAAGGTTTACTACTAGTTTGTGAGAGGGTCGCAAACCATTTTATAGTAGATAGAAGGTGAGGGAGGCGTCGCCCCATCCTTCCCACAAAAACTCAATTCCTATTGATAGTTGGGGAAACCTCATTCCCGTGCTAGAACAAGGAAAGAAAGGTGTGCCTCGGTTCAATTTTCTTTCTTGAAATCAAAGGGAAAGCTTTCAATTACTATTAGGGACCAGAAAAGGAGAGAGAGGGCAGGTGAGAAGAGTAATTGTAGCCACGACTTCCTTTTTGGATGGAGGCAGAATACAAGTTCCCTGCTATCTGGTTCAGATTTGACGGTCGCTATAGTCGTGACACATAAAAGAGTGTCGCACAATTAGCACTAAAGTAGGAATCAATTACTCAGTTTCTAAATCTAAAATTAATTGATTTTTGCAATTAAAATCCACTTTTCTTCTCAGATTTGTATAGACCACTAGAAACTCCTTTTTTATCCAAAATTTAGAGGAGAAGCCATTAATGCATTCTTCTACCTATATCAAATTTTTGAGATTTATTAGAACATATTTAACAACTAAATCTTATTCTTCTAGTAGAGCCTTTACTTAATTACCTACTCCACACGGAGAGTGTTTTTTCTTTCAAATTCTAGAATCCTCTTCCTATTCTTATTATTTTGAAGCATACTAAAAGTCATACCAAGATAATACTACTTGTTTCCTCAAACACTGTGTTGCCACTTATGGCTGGATTTGCACTCTTCTAATTATCTAAAACTCCACATATCTTATTCCCTTTTGGAAACTTGTATATTATTCAGTATTTAAATTATTTATTAAACCATAAAACCATTATTCTTCATTTATGCATGAAAACACTCTTTTCTAGAGTATTCCACATAGTTTCATATTTATCATGCCAATTGTTCATTACTTTTAAAAATCTGTTTCTTAATTAATTTTCTTCTATTTCTTCATCCAATATCTATTAATGAATTGTTTACAACCACAAATTACATGAAATTCCTCTTATTTCTTTAACTTGTATCACAAGGACTATTTGCAAGTCAAAGTGTTTGGGTATTTGTATGGGTCATGGGTTGCACCCATTCCATAAGGGTGATTAATATTATTATTTTGTTAATATACCATTAGAGAAAATTATTTATCAAATCATGATATATATATCATTCAATTTTATCAAAATTGAGGATATAATATCTACACAGTCCACACAGAAAATTGGGAACTTAATGTCGTACTTTTTGAGCCGGTTGAAAGGATCAGCTCTTTTGTTTGTTGACGTGCTAGTGTCAACATTCTCTCCCTTACATCTCTCACTTTTTCAAGTAAGATGATTAGGATAACACATTAGAACAACATGAGAAGAGGTGTGTCAAGAGCCTTGGCCACCACCCCCTTTATAAAAGAGTGGTAGGTCTAGGGTTTCCAAAACCCTAAGAGATGAAAGGTCAAGTTTCTATAAATGTCGCCAGGAATACTCCACCCACCACCACCATATTGAGTATCGGGTACCCCAAGTCCACCTCTTAGTTTAACTTTTGACTATGAAGACATGGTCAAATTCAAGCTTAGAGGGGTGGTGGAACGAATTCATCTTGAATTATTTTCTATCTTATTTTGTTTTTCTTTTTTACAAGTAGTAGGATCCACAATCTATCTAGTGTAACTGTGGAGCTTAATTTATCATGAATGCATCATATCATTAAAAAGAATGTGGTTCGTGCTATTACAATGAAACTAAAAAGAACAAAATTTTCATTAAAATAAAAAAATTTGCTTGAATGCTCTATCTTGTAAGTTTATTTGCAAAGTCTAAAACAATGCCAACTTGAGGAAGTATTTGGGTAATCAGCTTGAGGACACCTTATATGAATGAAAATCCTGATGTACCTGACGGGAGAGTTTGAGCCTAAACGAAACAAACAAGTAACGAGATATAAAATGAAAATTTTTGAATTAAAATCTGACTTCACCCTAAACACATGTTGATAGGAGAGTTATATATCATACTTAACAAGGGAATTGTCTCTTAGTCATGTGGTTCCATCCACCTTCCATTTAGTTTCATTCACCACCATTGGATGATCAAGTAAATACAAATTGTTGCCCTCTTAGTTTCATTACATAGCATAGTAGATGGCATTATAGCTAGTTTCTTTCCAAGCGTATTAGAAAAGAAAAAAATAAAGATGTGCATATCATGTTGTTTAGTTGGAAAATTTTAGTTGCATAAAAACTTTCATATAGATTGCATTTTTCCTTTTCATTATTTTTCATATTGTGCAGCACATATATATTTAGCTTTTTCCACAAATAAAGAGTGGAAGGATCTACACATGTATCCCTTTGAAGGAAAGAAAAAGAAAGAGATGAAAGAAAGAAATGATGTGTTGTGAAGAAAGCCCTAGCATTAATCATGAATCTTGCAAAAATAAGAGGGCTAAAAAAAAGAGAATGAAAAAGAAATCAAAAAAGGAGAAAATGATGCATTGAACTCAATATACATTTTCTTTAAGGAGAATGTGAAAATGGCCTACATGTATGCATCCTTCCACCCACACTCATCACTAGGATGAGACATTCAATTCATTCATCGTCGCACCATAATAGTAGGCATTAAGAGTCACACATTTTCATTCCCTCCATTCTGTAGGTTCAATGTGTTTTTATTCCATGCATGAATAATATGGGTCACACTGGTGATTCTTGTTCCACAACCACCTATTCCATTTCCAACCTTTTCTCTACATGGTAGGCCACATATATAATTAATCCATTCATCCATGTCTACATAGGGAACTGCTTCAAACATAGTTGTGTAGGTAGATCAGAGCAATGTAGATAGGGAAATCGCATGGTGCATCAAGTGCATGCCCTATTGACTATGATGTGAACTGCTATATATTAATAGCATTTCATTGATCTTATTGTGGACTTGTTTAGTGAACATTTTGTCACTTCAGGCTAGTTATTTGTTCAATGGTTGGTAAGGGTCAGTTCTAGAACCTCAGGTGGGGGTAATTGAGAAAAGTAATTCATAAAATTTGTCCTTATGCTGACTCTTTCAAATATATCCAAAAGTGGCATTGCTCAAGGATGAGCAGCATTCACAAGCTTAAGGGATTTTGATGCATTGCTTTTAAGCTTATTGTCACATGCTATTTTTGGGCATTAATTGCATATATCTTCATTTTGAGACATACTTATGTGTTTTTTCTATCATTAGCATGTGAATCAATGTTGCATAAAGTATTTAGTATTTCTAGAAAATCATTCTAATTTCTATAATTCTAACTTATGTCATTCTTTCCTTGTTTCAGGAAATTTGAGCACTAAGTGGATAGCTCGATGCCATCGACCCATCCATCGGTGGTACTGACAAATCATGAATTTATAGTAGGAAAGACGGAGATCTTGATACTACCGAGAAGGCACTCAATGGTACGGAGAGAGGCGTTGAAGCTACTAAATTCAATGGTCAGTGCTACCGACTAATGATCCAGGGAGAACCAATACTCTAGATGTAACATATAAAAACCTATAATCTTATCATATTCCATGATTATAAGGTTAGTAAGTTTTGTTCCTTAGATTTGACCAAACAAGGATAAATTTATACCATAATATATATTATTAACGTATATAAGTTGAATAACTCAATGGTAACCCATAACATATTTAGGCTTGGAAACAAATATAACATACTAAGTGGCATAACGTTCTATAATTAACATGACATATTAATATAACAATCGGTATATGTTCTAACATGTAAGTAAGTACAAAAAATATGTCACATATGCTTCCTTTTCTAACTAATCTTTGCATAACGGCTAAGATATGTTAATTAAGATGAATAATGTTCTTAGCATTGAATAGGAATAATAATGTGACGTTTCATGTCCACTGATATGAAAATGTACCATTATCTTAAATAAATGTAATTAATGGACTTAATTGATTTAATAGGTAAAATGTTTAAATTTTCTTGTAATAATATAAGGAAACTCTTTTGGTAACAATGTGACGATAATAGGACTCAATGTAATGAATTTTTTTTATTTTTTGAAAGTTGCTAATAATGATGTAATAACATAATAAGTATAATGGTGATGAGCCTAAAATCTAATTATATTAGAATTCATTAAAGTAAATCTTAAAAAAACAAATCTAATGGAAAAATCATGTTGCTTGGGTCCCACTTAGATTGGAAGAAAATTTTCATATTAATTGAGTTTTCCTAGATGAATTAAATTTATGTTGGAAAGAAAATATATGTCATGATATTTAAATATTAAATTAACTATTTGATGTCTTTAAAAGTATAAATTAATGGCATACTCGGGTTCTACACACTTCAATTAATCTTAGTACTAAAGTTTCATCTAGTTTTAACTTTAAATGCTCCCTCAAATAGATTTAAAAAGATATGTACAATGTGTAATGACTAATTTGGTAAATATTCTTATTAATACATTTGATTTCGTAAAGTCCTCAATCTTCGACCATCATGCAATTTGTTTTGGGTTTCTTTCTTGTTAGTCATTGTCACACATGTTTTCCATATATAGACTCCCTCACATCCATCGAATTCAGATCAAACAGAAGGATATCTATCTCCTACCCCAGGTCATAGGTTGATAACTCGTGAATGGTGCCTTATTTACATAGTGATTTTCTCATTGCCCTTCCTCCCTCATCTCTCAATGATTATTCAAGATTTATTTTCCTTTGAATTAGTTGTTTGATTCTTCACGTGCATATATTAACTTTCCATATCTTCTGATCCCTCTATCAAAACCCCCAATTTCCTAATTGGTTCGAGAGTCCCGCTTATACCATTCATGTGGGTTCAAGCTTGAACCAAAATCTTCACCAATTTATATATAAGGTGTATCATGTCAATGGTTCTTCCTATTGTATAAACTTGCCTAACCAACCTAATCTTTGTTCTTGGGTCTCCCAAGACCCATTTTCCTATATCCATCTCTTCTCTACAATTCCCCATTGAGAGAATTCATGCATCATCAAGGTTCCTTCCATCCACTTGGTTCCCTTAGGGTTTCGCTGAGTTGGTCTTCCCTACTAGATTATTTGATATGTTTTATAGCACCTCTATCGTGGTGACGTTGACTTGCTCATGACCCAGAATCCTTTCCTACGAGACTCTACGGGCCTTCTAAATCTTCACACACCCTTAGATGCCACATTCCCTGGTAAAAATCCAATCCTTTGTCTCTCTTCCTCCTCCCACAAGTTGCACTTATCTCTAGCCTTTTCCTCCATGTTTTTGCTTCGTTCTTATTTCCCTGACTTAGGATGGTTAATCGGATTCACGATGCTGGAGTCCATGTAGGTTGTAGATGTATTTCGATCTCCACCCTCCTGGGAGCATGATCAGTAGGCCATGTTTATTGTTGCCTCATTTTGAGTCGCGATGTGAGAGTCGAGAATGGTTCTTGTATTGGAAACCCCAAGAACGCCCTTGTACCTATTTTGTTCTTGTCATGCAAGGGAGAGGTATTTTCTTCTTTTGGATTGGAATGGTTCTTGTGCTCCGAGATGGCTGAGGGCCCGATCCAGATGGGAAAACCTTTTAGGAACATTGTAGCAATGTTTTAGAATAATTAGATAAGACGTGGATTTTCATAATATTATGATTGATTTGTAATTGCAAAAGTCATACTATATTATCTATAACTCAAAAAATATGTTTTGGAATTGTGAGCATTTTCCCTATCTAATGGTATCTATATTATTGCTTAGTTCCAAGCAAATTAATATGTGATCTTTAAGGAATTTTATAATTGCATAGAATTCTAGAATTTTATATAATAATATATAAGTTAGAAAAATAAAGTAAAATATAGTTTACACTTGGTCATGTTTGTTAATAGGTAGAACCTACAAAGAGTCCAAGAATTGATGAACATGACACCTCATTAGTATGGGGGAGGTGTAGTCTAGCAATGCTTTTTCAGTTACCATGGTTGAAATTACAATTTTGGTTTTATTGGGTCTAAAGTACAATCTACATAATGGTGTCATTAAAATTCATAAATAGTAAAAAGGTGACTTTAAGGGTTTATGTAATTGATGTGAGCTTAAACCTATTTGTACATATATGTTTAATTGGTGTTTTTAATATCTTGTCTTGGACCTAGAGTTGACTTTGGACTTATGTAAACTTTACATGAGGTATGTTGCATTTGCTCAATTCAATATTGAGCAATTAACCTAATTTTCCTCTCTCTTGATTCTTTAAGACATGCTACATAATATATCTTTTCTCTTTTTAGAAGTTTTAATTCATGATATAAGTTACATGCTTTGTTCATCTTGTCTTACGATGAAATCCTAAGTTTGGAATTGAACCAAGTTGTTCGTTATTGTGAAATGAAACTCTAATTTGTCCACTTTTGTGGTATATGTTTCTTGTTGTGAATTCATGTGATAGCAAACTTATTAATTCTATTGTGTGAATAAACTCTCTTTTGCCTCCACATTTATGCATGCTTTGTGATTCAGTAGCCCTAGAGTTGTATAAGTGCTTTGGTTTTGATGGGGTTATGTGCCATTTATGTTTTTGGATGGAGGCTATGTGCCCCATACCTGGGTTTTGTTCCCACCTTATATATTTGGGAGTTTGTTTATGTGTGTTACTGCATCAAGTTTTAGGGTTATGTGCCCTAGCTTCCATTGTGTATTTATATTTAACTAGTTCTATGTTTATCTCACTTGCATGCAGGTTGATATTGTTGATGATGGGTTATGTGCCCTGCTATATTTGATTATGGTTACATGTCACATGTTGGTATTTTAATATATGGCAATTGCATCTTTGTATACCTTTTATTGTTACTATTGATATCCATTTGAATGTTCACATTCCTTCTTTAATGAAAGCCTTGAATAATTAATTGTTGTCCACTTTGGATATTGTTGCTAATCCCTATTTATATGCTCATACTGGCATTTTTGTACTGAAAACATTCATTTGGTTTCCTCTTATGGGGCATGATTCCAACCCCTTAGGTGAAAGAACATGGAGAACTTGACATATGACATGGACCTAGCCTGGTGGAGATGATATTAAGAGATCGACTTGAGAGAGTTGGTTATCCCTCTGCTTAGATCTTGAAGTTGTTTCTTTCATGTAAACCCCAAGTGGGGGAATCTTTTGTAATCTTGATCAATTTAATTTATTCATCATATTGATTGTTTATGCTATACTTCGATTTTTTTTAAACCATTTATGAAAGATCAAATAGAATTTGTTCATCCAATTGAAAAAAATATGCATATTTGTTTTGGATAATGACTCTTATTTTATTTTCATAGGGAGTGGATCCCCTCTTGGGTCCCACATCTTACATAAGATTTATTGCCTCAGTGCCATGAACTCGCATGTCAGTGGTACTAACTTCGACATCCAAGGAATATCAGAACTCAAGGTACACATCAGTGTTATCGACAAATAATGTCGATAGTATTGACATAGTTCAAGAGATTCAAGGCAGTCGACTACTCAATGCCACTGACACCCCTTCGGTGATACTAATGCTACATGATCAACTCCGATAAAAAATCAAGTCATGTCCAATGATCATGACTTATTGATGGCCAAAGCCTCTCTTATGACCTAATAGGAGTGCCCCCAAAAAAGAGAGATCATGGTTATCACATTCTTGTAGATCCCAAAGTCGGGGGAGGAGGATATGAAGCAGATAGCCATATATCAGATGACCTGGGCACTTCTAGAGGATAGATATGCAGTCAGACCATAGATCAAGGTGTTCATCAAGGGGATCACTGAGATGACTTTTCTATGGTTTCTTACATTAGTTTTCTAATGTTTAGTATTTTTTTCCTCTTCCTATCTTTGTACGATGATACCAATCATGTGGAGATAAACCCCATATTCTTTAGGGCCCAGGAGTATCCTGATATTACATTGTAGTTGAATTCTATGAATTGATAATTTATTTCCTTCATTCTGGATGTGAATATATGATCTCTTTATTGGTTTTTTTATGCTTAATTGATCACCATAATCAAAGTAATAGACCACTAATTTCTTTGAGAGAGGGATTTGGAGTCAGACAAATCATAGATCCACATAGTCTATATCACACTTCTGAACAAGGCTTATGGCTATGAAAGAATAACCTAGAAATTTGTTAATGCACCTAATTAATTCCTAAACTTTTATGGGATTGGGGTTTCTTTTACTCTAGGTAGTGCATTACGATGTAGGAGCAGGTAATTCTTGTTACGAGTCTTCAGTTAAGAGTAAATGGTGAATAATTACTAATGAAATGGAATTTGAATAGAATGTATGACGTGGTGAAACCACATTTCCTGAGGAATCCATCCATTCTTAATCACAGCCATCTTAATTTGGGTTTAATTCTTTAGTTAATAAATAGTCAACTAACTCTTTTCTAGGTTTAGTTGATTTTCTCTCAGAAAGTAGTAGTTTTTGTTGATTATTTCCCAGAGTTTGAGTGCAATTTTGTGTATTACATGAACAGTTTAAGCGTGTCATTTTTCTAGTGTCGTTGTTAGGGACAACACCACTAATAGCCACTCTAGGCCATTTTTCTTTTGATTTTTTATTTACATTAGACCATAATTGATAAAATTCTCTTTTACCAATTCACTGGTACTAATTGAATTATTAGGTATTAGTCCATGGTTCACACTTGGATTACTGATGATGAAGAGTCTACTCCACTGGGTGTAGATTGAGAAGAGATCTTACGCAAGGTGAAAGAGTTTAGGGCTTCATCTAAGAAGCGCATTCAAACTGCCCCACCATAGGAAGAGAAAGAACAAACAATAGTTATGGATCTGACTAGCAAGGACCATGTAGAGGACATGCCTGACAAACAGACAGTCTAGGAAAAGATAAAGGCAAAATCAGTTATATCTTAGCTTGGACCAATCAAACACCATGAAGTGAACGTTGGTAGTTACAAAATCAACCCAGGTTTTGATCGAATTACAAGAATTTCATGGCTATGACATGGAGGGTCCAATGATGCATTAAACAGCTATGTGGAGAATTGTGACATGTTGAAGCTCAAAATATTTCCAACTACTGTGATTTTTCTAGATCTCTTTTTAAATACATATTTAAATAAATCCAAGGCTTGGTTCCTTAGCCTGCCACCAGAGTCAATGGAAACATGGGATGAGATGATAGGCGCCTTCTTCGAGAGATATTTTTTACCACATAAGAATCTAAAATTTAAGGCAACATGTTAAAAAGTCTTATTTAAAATCATGGAAAATATTTCAGAACATGCTCAGGAAAGTCCCCCATAATCGAATTGAAATGTTTGGTCAAGAGAAGACATTCTTTTATGGCTTGCATAAAGGGGAAAGGATACTCTTTACAGTGTAGGGGGCATGATTATTCCCAAATAACAAAACTAAAAGATGTCATGAGATCTTGAAGAATGTGGCCAACAACCAGTCCTTCGTGGGATCCAAAATCACTAGAAAAAATAAAAAGTATTGTAGAATCAAGGGAGATCACATAACTTAAAGCTCAAATGGATAGACTCACAATGAAGGTTGATTAAAATTTGGCACCTCATCTAGAGGAAAAGAAAAGGAGTGCATATACATGTGGCAAAAAAATAATAGGGATAGCAATGAATATTCATGGCACTGTGATCGTAAATTTTTTTGGAAGGATCCCAACAATTTTCAATAGGATCCATCACAAGCACAGCAGCTCAAATAGTAGCAAGGCAACACTTCCCAATAATATTAGTAGGACAGCAGTCCTAGAAATATGGACAGAATACAAGACATGTTGGGCAAACTCATGACGAAATAAGGCTTATCTAGACCAATGAAATTGGGAGCAACTGAATCAAGGGACTCAAAATTCACATCTTTGAAAATCAAATTTCACAATTAGCAATGGAAGTGGCATCCACAAAAAGCCCAACCAGTAAGGATTTCAAGGAAACACTGATATTTTGCATAATAACCAACAAGTAAAGGTTGTGCTTCTTTTTACTTGTCAAGTATTGGTGAAGGAGTATAAAGTAATTCCAGAGCAGAGTAGAACACCAGCAGACACTGGGCCAGTGCCAGACAAGATTCCTCTGGAGAAGCCACAGACCCTACACTTCACCAAGAATCCACATAAGTGGAAAATATTGGGCAAACATAAACCAAAAAGGAGTCCTACATTCCACCTCATCAGTGAAAAAATGTGACTCTATTATGGTTTTCTAATAGTTTGATGGCCAAAAAGGTTGACCAGTAGTTTAAGAAATTTCTGCATATGTTCAAGAATCTTCACACAACCTAATGCCTGTAAATTCTATTGAGTGGATTCCCTCCTATAGAAAGTTCTTCAAGGGTAATATCAACAAGAAAAGGAGGATAGTATATTTTGATGTTGTGATATTGCAGGAAGAAGCATTGCCTTGAGAAAGAGGAAGTTTCCATAGAAGAGATAAGATCTAGATTCTTTAACATACCATGCAACATTGGCAAAGTCAAGTTCGGAGAGGCATTATGTGATTCTAGGGCAAGCATTAATCTCATGCAACTAACCACATTTAAGAAACTTGGACTCAAAGAATCAAGGAAGAGAAACATGAAAATTCATCTTGTAGATAATTCAGTGGTGAGGCCAATATGAATTTGTGAATATGTTCTAGTAAAGGTGGACAAATTCATTTTTCTAGTATATTTTATAGTCATGGAAATGCAGGATATTTATGGTAATGAACTACTCCTAGGCAGGTCATTCCAAGCGACAATGGATGTGATTTTGGAGATGGGAAGAGGAAGAGTGATAGTCACGATCCAAGATGACCAGTTTGAGAAAAAACTACATGATTATCAACAATCGATCAAGGAGAAGACAAAATGTTACATGATGTAGTACTTGGATAGCGAGGTGTGGGAAACCTTTTCTAGGCATGGCTCATGTCATGAAAAAGGTGGATAAAGGACTCTTGTAGTAGATATTATGGAAAATACAAAGCAAATATCTTTGACAAAGGTGGTGAATTATCATGATGAACCAGAAGACAAAGTGTAACTGAAAATAGTCACGGATGTGATCTATTCTACCATCACGCAGGCATACCCTTAGCTACCTTTAGAAGCTTGCCTCATGAATCTAGTGAATGACTGTAAATGTTACCATCTACCAGAAGAGGGTGCCTTGTTTCGAAATCTATTGTCGTGTTTCTATTCAAGACATTATGAAAACCCATGACCGCCACCACCCCCATTAGTCACATATTTGCAAAGTTCTTCTGAGATAGAATTGAAGGAACTACCGCCGCATCTAAAATATACATTTTTGGAAGTGGGAAAAAAACTTTCGGGGATAGTTTTGCATCACTGAGTCTTAAAGAGGAGGATAATCTACGCATCATTCTAAAGAATCATCGAGTTGCATTTGAGTGGTTCATTTCTAACATCAAGGGGATCTCCCCCTATTTATGCCAATACACGATCCAAATTGAGGAGGGAGAAAAAGTTATGGCATAACCTCAGTGATTTCTAAAGGCTATCATGATTAAGGTAGTGAGGACAGAGGTAGTGAAGCTACTACAAGCTAGTATAATTTTTGCTATCTAAAATTAAAAATGGGTTAGTCACACTCAAGTAGTTCCTAAGAAGGGAGTAATAATGGTCACTACTAATTCAATGAGTGAATTAGCTTCTACTAGATTAATGACCAAGTGGCGAGTTTGTCTTGATTGTCATCGATTAAATTCTACCACCTTGAAAGACCATTTCCACTACCAATAATAGATCAATTCCTTGAGAGGTCTCGCTATCTACTCACATTTTTCTTTCCAAACAGTTATTCTAGCTACAAACACACTTCTATTGAACCACATGATCAACATAAGTCAACCTTCACTTATCCATGTAGTACTTTTTCTTGCCTGTCATATCCCATTTGGTCTTTGTAGTGCTCCAATGATGTTTCAAGATGTATTCCTGATATTTTTTTGAATATCAGAGTGTTGTCTTTGAAATTTTTATGGACTATTTTTCAATCTATGGAGAGTCATTTGAAAATTGCCTTTTCATTGTAGACAGAGTTTTATAGAGATGTGAGGACACTCACCTAGTTTTGAATTGGGAGAAATGGCATATGATGGTGAGTGAAGGAATAGTATTGGGACACAAGGTGTCCAACAAGGGATGGAAGTTGATCCAGTAAAAATGGAGGTGATCTCCAAGCTACCTCCACCATCTTTAGTGACAGGATTTTAGAGCTTTTTAGGACAAGCAGTTTTTATCGACGTTTCTGAAATGATTTTTTTTAAATTGCCAAATAGTTTCTGAGTTTTTAGAAAAGGACATCAAATTTAATATTGATGATTATTCTTTGAGAGCATTTGAGATTTTGAAGGGTAAACTAATTTTCGTACCCGTGATAGTGATTCCAAATTGGATCCAACCTTTTGAACTAATGTGCAATGCATCAAATTATGTGGTTCGAGATCTTTTAATACAATGAAAAGATGGTGATCTTTTTGTCACTTACTATATGTTGAACGCTTTAAGTGATTCTTAACTAAATTATACCCCCTTTGAAAAGGACATTTTATCTATTATTTGTACTTTTGATACATTTAAACAATATTTAATAGGGGCTAAGGAGATTGTGTGGACTGATTGTGCATCTATTAAGTACCTATTGTAGAAAAAGAACGCAAAGTCGAGGTTGATGTGATGGATTTTGTTACTATAAGAGTTCAATATAAAAATAAAGGATAAATGTGGAGAGAATAATGTAGTGTCAAATATTTATCTTGTTTAGAGATGGAAAATGAGTCAAGGTTGGATATACCTATTGTTGAGGTATTTCCCAATGAGAAACTTTAATCTATGAACTTTTTGCTATGATATACAAAGACCCATGGTATGTGCATGTAGTGAATTACTTGGCTTGTGGGGCACTACCATGACATTGGGGATATCATGAGAAGAAGAAATTTCTCCACTCCTTGAGATTTTATGTTTGGGATGATCCTATTTTCCTTAAGTAGTGTACAGATGGAATTTTGAGGAAGTGCCTTCCCGACTGTGAGTTTGAGAGCATACTTTGTCACTACCACTCTCTATCCACCGGGGGACACCATGCTAGCTCAAAATTGGTGGCCTGAGAGTGGATTTTATTGGTCGTCCTTGTATAAGAATGTTTACAACTTTGTGAGGAGGTGGGAGACATGCCAAAAGTTAGGAAAAATTTTAGAAGACATGAAATGCTCCTGTGTACGTTTTAGGAACTAAAAGTTTTTTATCATTGGGGAATAGATTTTAGGGACCCTTTGTGTCTTCTAATTCTAACCTCTATATATTTCTTGCAGTTGATTTATGTGTCAAAATGGTTGGAAGTTATTCCAACCCAGACTAACGATGCACAAGTTGCATGTCATTTTGTAAAGAATCTTATTTTATACACGTTTGAGGTACCTAGGATGATAATATGTAATGGAGGTTCTCACTTCACAAAAATGAAGTTTGAAGCTTTATTAAGAAAATATGGAGTAAATCATAGTGTTAGAACCCCATATCATTCTCAGACCCTAGGTTAAGTGAAGGTGTCCAATAGAGAGATAAAGATTATACCAAAAAACAATGTTTCGAGTAATAGAACAAAATGGAGCATGCAATTGAATGGTTCTCTTTGGGCTTATAGGAAGACATTTAATACTCACATAGGAACGATCCAATAGAATTAGTTTATGGTCGGGCATGCTACTTGGCCATAGAACTAGAACATAAAGCCAAGTGGGCCTTGAGGAAATTGAATCTTGATCATCTAGTACATGGAGGAAGTGTAAGTAAGAACTGAATGAATAGGATGAGCTCAGGCTAGATGCCTATGAGAATTCAAGGATCTATAAGGATAGGACCAAGAAGATCCATGACCGCTGCATTTTTCATAGGACATTCATATTGGGACAAGGGCTGCTATTTTTTTAACTCTAGGATGAAGTTCCATCCAGGGAAGTTGAGATCTCAATGGAGTGGACCTTATGTGGTAGTTAGATCTTTACCTAATGGTTCCATGGAAATTTGTGATGGCGCTAGGAAATGTTTGAAGATTTTGAATGATTGTCGATCCTATGACATTAAACAAGGATGACTATGGGAGGCAACCCACTTTCAAATATGTTATCCATGTTTTTTTAGGTCTTCTTATTTAGTTCATATTTGTTATCATAGATGTTTAGTTGATGGAATAAACGTGACTTGATGTGTTTTGTGTCGTATGCAAGAACTTAAACTACAGATACTACCGACACCAATGTCGATAGAATCGACCAGTCATCTAGAATCAATGGGGAATTCTATATATTTTCATACCACCATAGGCATGTTAGTGGCATCGAATCCTTATAATCTCGGTACTCAACAAGAGCCATTCATCTTGGTATAACCAACTTCACCATTGGTAGAGCTGAAATTTTTTGACAAAAAGTCACAGAGGTAAAGAAAAGATTATCGATATCACTGAGATATTTCTCAATGGTACTGACCCATCTAGCTCAAAGAAGACAAAGGTTGACATATCTTAGTACCACTAGCCTATAAGTTGGTGGCACCTACATTTTTAGAAGAGGTCTCTAAAGATATAGGAAATGAAGCCACATTACTACCGAAATAGAGCTAGATAGCACTGATATTGCACTCATTTACCCGACACATGGTCTTGGTGGCACTGACAAAGAGAGAAAGGGTGAGGCACATTCAGCTCGGTACCACTAACATACCATATTAGTGATATTGAAATAGATGAATAGATCTATCACACTACACCAACAATCCTTATCCTTCACATCCAATGGTCAATGGAATTGATTCAAGTTTGAGCCATTTCAGGAGTCAGCACCACCAACACAGAGGAATATGTGGGTCAGTGTATCACTAGCATGAAGTCATTCGTATCAATGGATGGCCCGAAGAATACGATGGATAGTAAGGCATTGGTACCACCAGCACATCTTGTTAGGAGTATCAACATAGCACAGGTAGACACACCTTCAACCACAAGTGGGGAGGCAAGAGTTGGTGTCAAATCACACCCAAGTTTCCCCCTCTCACTCAGAAGGAGCAAGAAGATCACAAGAGGTTACTAGAGCGTCCTAGCGATTTCGAGATCTTTTCTTGACCTCTTTCTTATCTTCTTTAAGGAGATGGCAACCCGCCGACAAACCCCATCCACCTCCATTGCACCACAACAGTTGGTACTCGAGCCATCAAGGATTTCTTTCCCATATGAGGGGAATAAGGAGTGTTATTTTGCATTGTTGAAGAGGTACCTCATACCAACTCAGTATGGGGACTGGGCTTCCCTTGCTGAAGTAAGGTTCACCAACAACCTCCAACACATCTGCACATGGCATTAAATGGTGGGTGGTCACCCATTCTTTACTGATTCATCCATTTACAATGAGATCATATAGGAGTTTCTTGCCACATTGGAGGTCTACTATTTCGCCAAGCACGGGGAAGGATGGCAAGATGGTTGGGTCAAGTTCGGGCTATACAAAATTGAGCATCATCTCACCATGGTGGAATTCAACTCCATCTATGGATGTTTCATGGGTGAGATGCACTTAACACCAAATGATTTAGACTTTGGTCTAGAATGGAGACATATGATAGTGCCTCCTCAGGGATTTGTCATTAATTGGCATTAGACTTCAGTGATGGACATCGAGCATCCCTTCACCTTCATTCTTCACTAATATTTGGCACACACCATCATCATCAGGTCGACTCAAGGGAAAGGGAAGGTCCAACAAGTAATCATGTATATCCTTTGGTCATTCTTGACCTTCAGAAGGCAGATGGATAATCTTAGATCATTCTTCCTTCTCCATATCATGGCAGTGAAGACGAAAGTTTATAGAACCCCCCCCCATTCACTTTAGGGGCCTACTCGCACAACTAGAAAAGTATTTCACATTTGACCTCTCCAAGGTCAGCGCCCTAAAGAAGACATCAAGCTTTATTCTAATCACTTCAAGTAGGCCCACCTCATCACCAAGTACCAAGGTAGGGTGTATGCGTGTTCCACCATAGCCAACTAGATGAAGGAGAGGGTTCTCCCCGACCCTATCTTCCATCTATAGGGAGTGTAATATCTTAGGTGGAAAAAAAAGGAAGCAAGGTCATATCGGGTGGGGAGGATGTTGGTCCACCATTTGAGGAAGAAGAGGAAGAAAAAGAGGCATCCATGTGTACACACCATGCCAGCTCTTTTCCCACATCCTCTGTCGATATGTAGCCTCGAGCCCCACATCTCCAGCACCTCCACCACCATGTGATTTGTTTTCCATGGATGGCATGTACAGGATGTTGTAGTCTATTTAGTAAGGGAAACAACTATAATTAGCCACCCTAACTCAGATTTAGGGTGTTCAAGAGCAGTTCCTTCAGCAACGGTAGGTCATCTGCAACAATGAATGTCTTCTCTTGATAAAACAAGAGAACATCAACATTCTCCTACAGTACATTGAGTACAATCAATAATTTCTCTATGACCACTATTGGAATTAGGGGAACTTTGCTAGATATCCTCAGTGGCTAGAAATGCAAGAAAACCCTCCATAGTTTACCAACACATTCTACCCACCTGATCTACAAATTTCATCGTGAACATTCCACCTGCTTCCACCATTCTGAGTATGGGGTACCCCTGTTCCACCTCTTAGTTTGATTTTTTACTATGATTATATGGTCAAATTCAAGCTTATGGGGTGATGGACATATTTATCTTTCATTATTTTCTATTTTATTTCGTTTTTCTTATTTCCAAGTAGTAGGATCCAGAATCTACCTAGTGTAATCGTGGAGCGTAATTTATCATGACTACATCATATCATTAGAATGAATGTGCTTACTGATCTTGCATGAATATAAAAAAAATCATGAAAATGAAAACTTTGCTTGAATGTTCTTTCTTTTAACCTTATTTGTGAAGTCTAAAACAACACCAATTTGAAAATGTGTTTGGGTAAGTCAGCATGAGGACACCTTATATGAATGAAAATACTAATGTACCTAAGGCTTGTGTATGATGGAAGGTTTGATCCTAGACTAACCAAATAAGATCACATCTGGGGTGATTAGTTTGAGGAGGTGAGTTGTGCATATGAATTTCATTTGGGCGGCATGTTAATGCTTATTTCTTGAATCATGGAAAGTCGGATGGTTTGTGATCACTTGGTGACCTTTCTCCAATCTCATAGGAGTGAGTTTGCAAGAAGATGGAGGTTGTGGTGTCCTTCTGAGATTAGGAGAATTGAATCCTTCATTCATTAGGAACTGATGAGATCTTAAATGAAAATTTTAGAAATAAACTCTAAGGTCACCATATACGTAGGTGATAGTAGAGGGATATATCATAGTTAAGAAAGGTGATGTCTCTATGTTTTCCATACACCTTTCATGTAATTTCATTCACCACCACAGGATGATCAAGTAAATCCAAATTGTTATCCTCTTGATTTCATTTCGTAGAACCATAGGTAGTATGTTGTCTTAGTTGGGAAATTTTAGTTGCATAACAACTTTAATATAGATTGCATTTTCCTTTGTGTCATTTAGCATATTGTGCATCATGTATCTATTGAGATTTCTCCAAAAATTAAGAATGAAAGGATCTACATTTGTATCCCTCCAAATGAAAAACGAGAGAGAAAAAGAACAAAATGATGTATGGTGAAGAAATCTTGAGCATTAATCATGAATCATGCTAAAATAAGAGGGAGCATCAATGCTAAAATAAGACTGAAGTCAATGGTTGGTGCTACGCACTCACAATCTAGGGAGCATTCATACTCAAGACTTATTGCCTCAGTGCCACTGACTCGCATATTGGTGGTACCAACTATAGCATCCATAGATCGTCAGAACTTGAAGAGGAGCTCAATGGTATCGAAGCATAATGTTAGTAGTAACGACATAGTTTGAGTGATTCAAGTTGGCTAACTAATCTTTGTCCACTGACACCCCGTCACTGGTACTGAATCTGCCTGATTAGTTCAATTCTGAAATCAGTCAGGTTCAACAACCATGACTTAATGGAGGGTAAAGCCTCTCCTATGACCTAACAGGAGTGCAGCCAACAAAGAGAGATCAGGGTTATCACATTCTAGTAGAGAAGAGAGTTGGGGGGAGGATATGAAGGAGATTGCCATGCACCAGATGCTCTGCACACTTGTGGAGAACAGATTTATCACCAAATCACTATAGAGCAGTGTGTTCATTAGTGAGGATCGCTAAGGCGACTTCTCTAATGGTTCTTACCTTTGTTAATGTATAGTATGTTTTCTTCATCTTCCTCTCTTTGTACAATGATAAAACCATGTGGGGATAAACCCCATATTTCTTAGGACCACAAAGTAGCCCAATATTGCATTATTAGTTGAATTATATGAGTTGATAATTTATTTCTTCATTCTGGACGTGACACTATGATCTATTTATAGATTTGTTTATACATGACCACCATAATCAAAGTACTAATAAGTAATTGCTACGGGAAAGGGATTATGAGTTGTACAAATCATAGATTCACATAGTCTATGTTGCACTTCAGGAGAAATCTTACGGATATGAAAGAATAACCTAGAGATTTTTTTAATGCATGTAACTATTTCCTAAAATGCTATAGGAGTGGGGTTTGTTTTAGTGTAGGCAGTACAGTACGCTACAAGAACGGCTAATACTTTCTATGGGTCTTTATTCTAGAGTAAAGGATGAATAATTATTAGTGAAATGGAAATTGAATATAATGTACGATGTGGCGAAACCACATGTCTTGAGGAATCCATCCATTCTTGATCACAACCATCTTAATTTAGGTTAAACTTGTGCTCTTAGTTAAAAAAATCAACAAATTGGTGCTAGGTTTAGCTGATTTGATTTTGGTTGGTAGCAGTCTTTGGTGAACATTTCCTTAAGTTTGACTTTAGGCCTCATAATCATATATTACAAAAGTGTTCACTTGCATTTTACACGCATAGTTTTTGTGTTTCAGTTGGCATTTCTAGTATTATTAAGTTCAATTACCTAAACATTTTATTGGGCTTTGCGCTTTTCTTTGCTATTTATATATCAATTTTACTTTGTTTTTGGAGGGACAATGAACATCTGATATTTAGATCCCCTAGAAAAATACACTACCTTATAATTAGTAAGCTTTATGTGAGACCTTACTTGAGATAAAGTTTTTGATGTACAATAAGTCAGTCATAGCATATTCTTAATATAGCCCTAAAATAATGACATGCTTGGAGTCATGTAGATCTTAAGTTTGTGGTGATAACAAGAATTTGGCATCTACCTTGAAAATGTTTAGTTGTGAATTTTGAGGGAAAAATTCTTGTAAGGAGGGAAGAATGTGAGAGCATGGAATTTATCTCCCTTACATATAATATGTAATTGAAATGACTATTTAATATAATGAAGTTTGTATAAATAATGTTGTTATTATTTTACTTAAAAACCCTTGGTACAATGTTTTATTAATTCATTGATTCAGGTGTAAATGCCAATAAATTGTGATTCTAATACTTACAATATATATATATATATATATATATATATATATATATATATATATATGCTAGGAACCTTATATGTGGTCTTGAGAGGTAAGAAATGAGCAGACTTAGTAAGTGGATCAACCACTATCTAGACTGCATCAAAACCACTTCTTGACTTTGTAAATCCAGTCACAAAGTCCATTGTGATATTTTCCCACTTCCATTATAGTATTTCCGGGGTCTGAAGAAGCCCATCAGGTCTTTGATGCTAAATCTTTACTTGTTGTAGGTCAAACATTTCACAACAAAAGTAACAATGTCCTTTTTCATATTTCTCCATCAAAAACTTCTTTGCAAACCTTTGTACATTATGGTGGTGCTAGGGTGAATTGTATATTTTGATCCATGATCCTCACTCAAAAACTTCTATTAGTTCATCCACATATGGTATCCCTAATTGATGATGAAAAAAAAATTACACCATCAACACCAATAGAGAAATTAGATTGTGGTTTTTCAATTAAGGATATCAACTCATTAAAGCTAGGACTGGCTAGTTGAGATGCAATCACCTTGGAGATCCATGATGGAGAAACCGAGAGACTAGCCTTCTGCCCACACATCCTCCACATATCAACATCATCCACACCATCCTTCAGCTTAGAACTTTAGCTAGAAACATATTCTATACTTCTCCACACAAAAAATGGAGAGATGCACAAATGACATCCTTCTTGTGACTAAGGGCATCAACAACCACATTTTTTTTCCAAGATGATAAGTGATTGTGAAATCATAATCTTCTAAGTACTCCACCCAACTCCTTTGACTCTGATTTAAGTCCTTTTGTGTCATAGGATAGTGAAGACTCTTATGATCAAAGAAAACCTTGATCTACACACCACACATGTAATGCCTCCAAATCTTGAGAGAATCAAGAATAGTTGTGAGATCAAGATCATGGGTTGACCAATTTTCTTCATTAGGCTTCAGATGGGGGAGGCATTGGCTACAATCCAACATTCTTGCATAAGGACACTCCTTAAGCCTTGTCTAGATGCATTGGTGCTGATGACATAAGACTTACCTTCCATGGTTAGGGCCTAGATAGGGGTAGACGTCAAACAACATTTTATCTCTAGAAAACTCTTTTTACATTCTGGGGTCTAGATAAACTTGGTGTCTTTGCGAGTCAACTTGGTTAGAGGATGGTCCATATCAGATAAATTCTTAATATACCATCACTAATAGCCTTCAAGACCCACGAAACTCTATGTCTTTGTAGGTTGCCACTTAGTCACATCTTCAACTTTTGTTAGATCAACAACTATGTGATCTACTAATATTATGTTGTCTAATAACATCACTTCCTTTATCTAAAATTCAAACTTATAAAACTTGGCATAAAATTGGTTTTCACAAAGTGTCTGCAAGACAATCTGTAGATGTTCCTGGTATTGGTCCATTGTCTTGGAGTGGATGAGAACATTATCAATGAATAGTACCACAAATTCATCCAGATATAGGCAAAAAACTTGATTCATAAGGTCCATGAAGACAGTGAGGGCTTTAGGTAACCCGAAAGGCATAAATAAGAACTCATAATGCCCATAACAAGTGATGAAGGCCGTCTTTAGTATATCCTCATACTTTACCTACATTTGATAGTATCTACTTTGTAGATCCATCATAGAGGAAACATTAGCTGACTTCAATTGATCAAATAGATCATAAATGCATGGTAGATATTAGAATTTCTTCTCAAGAACTTGATTCAACATTCTATAATCGATGCACATCCTTAGAGAATTGCCTTCCTTCTTTACAAAAAGAATAGGAGATGCCTAAGGGTAGACATGAGGGTGAATACATCCCATATCAAGAAGTTCTTATTAAGTTTTGAAGGATCCACAAGTTCCATTCGATAAGGGGTTTTGAGATAGGAGGGATTTCTGGTATGATATAGATGGAGAATTGGACCTCATAAGAAGGGGGAATACCAGGTAACTCCTCAAGAAAAAGATTAGGGAAATCTCAAAACACATCAATATCTTCCAACTGAGGTGATGAGGTTTCAAGGACAATCGATGCCAAGTAAGCTCGACATCCATGTGAGATAAGCTTTTCTTCCTTTATGACTGAGATGAAAGTTGCCATCCTTACATTTCCTATCGTTTATACAGAGTCGCTCACCATTCGAGGGAAGCAAACTAACCTTCTTCTCACCAGAAAACAAAGACACATAAAACCACTTCAACCAATCCATACCAAGATTGAAGTCAAAGGCCATCATGTGCAAGAGGGTGAACTCAATTATAAACATCTTACTAAACATACATAGCACCATCGGTGGGATCTTTAGATAAGAAGAGCATATCCTACCACTAGGGGTATGGACATCCAAAATATAGTCCATATATGTAGAATCTAGATCTAACATCTCAACACATTTAGAATATATAAAGGTATTTGAAGACCCAAAATCAAACAAAGCCTTTATGATATGTTGATTAAGATGTACAATACCTTAAATCACTTCATTACCATCAACATCATCTTTAACATCCATTGCAATGACACGTCCAACATGACCCTCCACTAGAAGATGTTGGCTCTGAGGGTTTTTATTGTTGTTGTCCTTGGAGGTGGATTAGGATGATGTTATGGCATTGGCAGGCTTCTAGCCAGCTACTGGGCAGGGACAAGACATCATTGTAGTCAAGGGAACTAGAGCCTAAAATGTCCATCCTGACCACACTCATGACATATTACTGGTCTACCCTCTCTTTTTAGAGAAGGTTTCCCACCATAACACTTCCACGAAGGAGGATTTTATGAGCAACACTTGCCCCTATCTCAGTGTTTTTCATACTCAAAGCTCTTCCTATTATTATTTTGTGATGGGGATTGGAAACTAGGATATGACTCAATAGCTAAGGACTTATCCACCATTTGTTGGAAGGTAAGAGGAACCTAAGGGACTAGAGCATGACCCAAATTGTAGTTGAGTCCTTGCAAGAATAGACTCACCCTACGGTGCTCACTCAAACCAGTAACATACTTCTCAAACAACATGAATTTTCGCACATAAGAGGTAACAAACAAGGAACCTTGTTTCAGAATGTAGAATTCCACTTCCTTCTTCATAAGAGAGGTAGTGTAGATTTATTTCCCATGGAAGAGTGCCAAGAATTCTTCCAAAGGAAAATTAGAAGTGTCACAAGTCCACACTATCCAATTCCACCATACACCATTTGGTTCATCCAACACATAAGAGGAAAACCTAATCTTCTATTAAAGAAGGCATACCATACCCTCAAACGTCCACTTTATGGATGCAATCTTGTCATTGACCTTATCAACCATCTCTGGTTCACCTTCACACTTGAAGGGTTGTTGCATCTTCATGAAATTAGTTAGCGAGTACTCCTTCAACTTATCAGACACTTGAGGGGTGTTCAACTTTCCCTATATAGCCTTGGTGAGAAATTGCAGCAATAAGGATAACTCATGTTCAGGGGAGATTCCAATTGAGGTAGTAGAGGTGGGGATGAAAACACCCTAAGTCACATAGGCATCCTGAGAGATTGAGTTGACTTTTGGAGGGGGATCCATCAACATGCCAAAGAAAGGGTTTATCGGTGTAGAGAACCCATTTAAAACACCAAACTGAGGGTAGCACTAGTATCATCAAACAAGTTGGTTACATAGGTTCAACATATAAGGTGAAACATCCTAAGGATGAATCCTAAGATAATTATATTATAAATCATAAAGATTCTAGGATACCATTTTATAAGGAATGGTGTCCGAGAGGGGTCCAATCTTTACCTAATTTAAAAAAATAATGCATAAATTTCCATTCTTTTACAACTATAAAAATATGAATTTAAGATTAAAGGGGTGCGCACTATTTTCTCAAACATATTGGTATAATAAACCTAGTTTTGTGGCAATAGTAAGTAAATCTAAATATCACAAATTTCCTTGTTCAAGTTTAACATATGGACTACAAAGTGAAGCTAGAGAGATATTAAAGCTAACCTAGTAGCTTCAATTTGTGGTGAGCAACCTGCCCATCTCAGAAGACACCTTGAAGCTAGTCTTGAGCAACATCTCCTACATACTGGTCCTCAGGTTACACAACCTCTAGGTGGGTTGTAGGCAACACCCAAAAGAGGAAGAAAAAAAGAGGAAGGATGTCAAAATGGCTATGTATGTGTGATATTATAACAACTAGGCAATACTTAGGGTAAAGTAAGATCAATGGTGGCCATATCAAATAAAGGGATATATTCAAGAGAAGAAGTTTCAAGAGAATTATGAATATATGAGGCTTATTAATAGAGAGAGATGATTAACAGACTCAATTCTTTCCATATAAAAACATTAACAAATCATATTTAGTACATGTAAAACAATTAGACTACTTTTATCTATGTAGGGACGAGACCCATAAAATTGCAAGCCTAATTTGGGTGGTAAGGTGCACCCTGGATGGAAATGTGCACCCAAAAAATATATAATATGAGTGGAAAGGTACATCAAGGAGGGTAGGTGCACCCAAATAGTACAAATTTACATTCTACTATAAATAAAGTTAGACTATATGTACACACACAAAATATGAAGCCAGGATATACTTTTGGTCATCATAAATTTGATTCACGTAATAGGATGAGATCATTCCAATACTTCTTACACATAGGTCATAGGACCTTCAATCATGGATCATATGGAATAAGTAACAAATCAGGAAATAATAACAAGGAAGTTGGAAAATAGATTCCACAATGTTAAAGATTTAACCAAGAGATGCCTCATGGGAATAGTTTGTTGGTCATCTTAGTATTGCCTAGATAATTAGGAAATATGCACATACCTTGACTTGATTATTAAATCAGAGACCAAATTTTACCCTTCAAGTCCAAAGTCACCTAAGACTTGCATATAACATTTTAATACATACATTAGGGTTTAATAATGTTGCATAGATGAAACCGTAGAAATCCAAACCTTCAGTAAACCCCTAGATTGACTCATGATATTAACCTAATACGAGGGTTCAAGTTACTAATTGTAAGTCTGATCTAATTTCTTAACTTTATTAATTATAAATTTTCCTCAATTACGAATAAGAGAATAAGAGAGAGAAATAAAAACCCTAAAACTTACATATTTAAAATATTAGAATCAAGAAATGAAAATCACACCAAAACATAGAGAAAAATCTCATGATTCCAGAACATATTTTTATAATTTTTGGAGCTTCTAGTGAAAGTCATGATTTTGATGAGGTTTCACATATTTTATTTATTTATCTGTGAAAATGGATAGTCAAAATTACCAAAATAACCCTGCATTATTACCTTAAAGTATAGGGTGTGATAGAGTGTTATAGCGCAAATAGTATCAACCATTTTGTGGTTAATCAGAATGGGAGAAAAGGTGATCAGACTAGAATACCCTTGCAAAAGAAATTTGAGGAATTGCACGAGTAGGGGCAAGACCATAAATCTAACATGCTCATCTTCCAGCTTTCTTCTGCGCACCATGGATGTGGCATGAAGCAACACATTTGGAGACCAAGAAGAGGGGAAACTCCTTAGCTAATGATTCCTTGAATGCAGAAGACCTAAACAAAGGCGATGAGTTGTAGAATCTTACCCCCAAAGCAAGGGCTTGAGCAATTTGATCCTATGCATGTACCTAATGCCTAAAATCAATCTCTAACAAACATATTAGATACATATAAATGGAATGGATAAGTCTATCAAAATATGGACAACGTTCAACACATAGGTCAACATTCTCCCCCTTTTTGACAATGACAAACCATTCCTCAACATATTGAAAAGAATATTAAATTTTATCCTTTACCTTTGAGAAACGATATGAAAGTTAACCTTTTACCATTCTAATTGCAAGGGGTTTCATGAATGAACAATGTGATGAGAATCCCCCCACCCAACAATGCATGCTTACCCATGCCTGCATGGTTAGCTTTTCCACAAAATAACTAAAGCACATATACATACTATATGGTCCTTTAGAAAGTCACATGATATTAGATAATTGACAAGAAAAGGACCGTACAAGCGATAAACCAATATGAATGAGGTCACTTTTCCCCCTTTGTCATATCAAAAAGACAAGTAGGTAGAAAGAGCTAAAAACACATGTCTTCCACACAAAAACAAGATACAACAATCAACCACATGACACACATCAAACAAAGATGAGGTAAAAAGAAAACAAGAAATCCAATGTCATAATCAAAATATATGTAACATACCACTAACTCATGAGATAATGTCAACCAGATATTTAAGGGTACATATGATTAAGATTACAACATTGAAACTTGTCCTCACTACAAGAACCAACTAAGAAAGCAACATGATGATAAAAAATAGTACAACTCATATAAGGTGCCTAGATGTATTTAGTAAAAAATAGTCTAGAAAGTTATATATCATCAACACTGAATAACTAAAAACTAAAACATCTAAGCATGTAAGCTATCTAGGTCCAAAGGGTCATCATCAGCAACTTCAGCCTCGAGCTTGTGGTTTTCATCACTGTCTGAAGGGGCAACAGTGATAGCCACAACTTCATCACCATAGGTACCAAAACCATCATCAAGGCCATCATCCTCAATTTCCTCCTCATCATCAACAACACCTTCTTCATCAGCCTAGTTAGGCATCTCCTCATCGACAGAAGGACCAAAATCATGATCGTGCCAAAGTGCATTCTACTCATCCCAAGACATGCCAATGTCATGCAGCTCCTAGGCCTGGGGGAAAGGAGCAGAAGTGCCAATGTTGGCTAGCAAGGTAGCTAGAGGACCATCTGTAAATGCCAAGGTAGGAAGAACACTAGGGGTAGGCATAGGTCCACTAGTAGTAGAGGGTATGGCAGCAGAAGAAGCAGTTGGAGGGGCCGGGTAGAAGTGATTGTATGCATAGGAAGCACAATCACCACCTGGGTAGGGCCGATAGGAGGAGTAAGGATGGGTACAAGACATGTTCATGTTATACATGATCTAACCAAGGTCCTTATGCAAGTGATCTTGAACCTATAGGTTGTAGGCATGTTGACACATCATATATCCCATGAGGGTTTCATTGGATGCATGGAATGAGGCACAAGTAGCTCAGGATGGTGGTGGAGGTGGAGGTTCCGGGGTGGAGGTGGAGGTGCCTAGGTGGAGGTAGAGGCTCGAGGTGTGGTGGTAGAGGATGTAGGCAAAAAGGTTTTCCTGATAGTGGTCTTGCTGATAGAGACTCCTTTTCTAGGGGGTTTGTAATGAATATCATGAAAAAGAGACTTCTCAGTGTCAAAGGTGGACAGACCATAGATCAGGGCTGGGTAGGGTGGGTGGGTACCTCAGGTATTCTTCCCAGAGTCAAAGTAAGTCATGTGATGGAGAATGCATCTAGACCGCTTGACTCATATGTTCTTCAAAAGATAGTACATAATCATTGTGGTATACTATGCAATTTTAGTTTGATTCTTCTTGGGATGAATATTGTAGTTGACTACTAGAGTGAGTATATAGTTTTTGAGGTCCAAGGAAGAGGATGGTATGGTGGACTTCTTCCTATAAGGTGTCTGAGGATTCTTCAAGAACTTATGAATAGTAAGAAGAGTTATTCCATAGTGCTTGTAGAGAGACTCATGGTCATGCAAGTCAAAATACTCAGGATAATCTTTCCTCCATGTGTCGGTGACCTCAATACCATTGAGAAAGATATTCAAGTAATGTTCTAAGATAGTGAATTTCTTACCGACAATCATAGAAATGATAATCACTTGAGTATTAGGAGGGGGTACAAGAGAGTCGTAGTTCCATGAAAGATTGGCATAAAATTCATGGACTGTTGTGATGCTTGTAATGGAATTGTGAAAGCACTGGCGTTCTACGCACAAGGTGGCTAGGTGATGGTCATAAAGAAATTGAGCTACCTCATCTATGACCTTTTTCTTAGAAGGGTGAGGTTAAAACAAAGATTGAAAGGGGAAAGGATTCCTAGAAAGGAGTTCCTTATACTTGTTTAGAGCAACAGTTGAAAGAAAGAAGGTGTCATCATAGGGAATGAGGCGTGAGTTGGAGGATGACGACAGAGCTCCAGAAAGTGTGACCCTCTTTCTTCCATTTGAAGCCATGGATGGAGAGAGAGAGTCAAAACTAGAGGAAACCACCACCAAAGGTTGTCTAACCACCTTGGGAGGATAGGAAAATGTGCTAGGTAGGTCAAATGGGGGTTGGCTGGGGCTAGGAGTGGGAAGGTCGAGGCAAGGGTTGAGGGTTTATGGGATTTGGAGTAAGAATCGATCAATTTTTCTCTAGTTGAGAGGGAGAAAAGCTGGTTGAAACTTATTTAACATTTGGTTCAACCCAACCATCAGTCGAGTTCTGAGAGAAAGAAACTCGACCGAATGACATTTTACATAAGCTCTTAGCATTGGATCAGTTGAAATGGCAACTCAACTGATTGTCAGTCTGAACCAACATTAGAAATTCTAGATTCTAGCCATTTGAGTGCTACTTAAATTTATTTTTCTAGTCCATTTTGCATTTTAGACATACTAAGGAACATTTCACATATCATTGGATACTGTTTTGCGATAAAACAAGTGTTTGCAAAAAAACACCCAAAAATGAGCAAAACAAAATAAGAAATAAGATAACTATAGCACATTTAAGCAAAAGATGATCAAATAAAGCAAGAAACATATAGGAATGATAACAACTAGTTAGAAGGCATGTCAATATTATCTAGAGAAGTTATGAGTATTTTTGATCTAATGAAATTAAATTTCTCTATAGCTAGAGGTTTAGTGAAAATGTCCGCTAACTGATTCCCCATAGCCACATGTGTGATATAAATATCCTTCTTGGCAATGTGGTCACAAAGAAAGTGATGATGAATCTCTATATGTTTATCTCTACTATGCAATATAGGATTATATGGCAATTTAATTTCACTAGTATTATCACAAAAGATAGGAGGAGCATCAAAATAAACGTTAAAGTCTTGGAGCATTTGCTTCATAAATAGGACTTGGGAACAAAAACTTCTAGCTACAACGTATTCAACCTCGGTAGTTGATAGAGCCACAATGCTTTACTTCTTGGAAAACCAAGAAACTAGGCATGGTCCTAGGAAGAAGCAAGTGCCACTTGTGCACTTTCTATCAATCATGCATCCTGCATAATCCACATCACTATAAGCGTAAGAGTAAAGTCCCTCAACTTAGGATACCATATTTCAAAATTTGAGGTTTTGGCTAGATACCTTAAATTCCTCTTAACCGCTATAAGATGTGATTTCCTAGGACTATATTGAAAGCAAGCACACAACACAAAACAACACTAATCATTATGTTAGGTCCAGAGATAGTTAAGTAAAGTAAATTTCCAATCATATCTCTATAAAGCTTCTCATATATCTTTTCACCTTCTTCATCTCTATCAAACTTGGTGGTGTTTGACATGCGGGTGTCCATTGGCTTGGTGTTCTCCATCCCAAAATGCTTAAGTTGTTCACTTGTATACTTGCCTTGGTTGATGAAGTTCCCATTCTTTGCTTGCTTGATTTGAAAGACAAGGAAGGATGTAAGCTCCCCGATTATGCTCATCTCAAACTCACTCTCCATAAGATCACTAAACTCCTTGAAAATATCAAGATTGGTTCTGCAAAAAATGATATCATGAACGTATATTTGAATGATAAGAAAATTACTAGAAGTGTGCTTTAGTAACAAGTTAGAAGCTAGTTTTCCCATGTTATAGCCATGATATAACAAAAAGTTCTTTAGTTTCTCATACAAGGCTCGAGGTGGTTGTTTGAGACCATAGAGAGCTTTTTGCAACAAATAAACATCGGTAGGCAAATTATCTTGTTAAAACAATTGAGGTTTGTGCTACATACACTTCATCCTCAATTGTACCATTAAAAACACACTTATAACATCTATTTGATAAAGAAGAAAGTTTTTGTGACTGGAAAAATCAAGAAACATTCTAATTGACTCAAGTCTAGCTACAAGTGCATATGTTTCATCAAAATCTATATGTTCTTGTTGAATGTATCCCTGAGCAACTAACCTTAATTTATTTCTGACCACTTTGCCACTTTCATCCAATTTATTGCGGTACACCCATTTGGTGCTAGTGATATGTCTATCACTTGGTCTTGGCACAAGAGTCTACACTTTGTTTCATTCAAATTGCTCCAATTCTTCTTGCATGGCTTGGATCTATTCATCATCCTTTATATATTCTTTGACATCTTTTGGCTCCACTTGAGATATGAAGGCACTTTCTACATGTTCGTTGTTGAGTGCAGCCCGCGTCTTCACCCCTTCAAAAGGATTTCCCAAGATGAGCTCCTTTGGATGATTCTTTGCAAAGTGAGGAGTTGGATCCTTCTTTTCTCCATTATTATCTTCTTCATAAACTAACACCTCCTTTCATTTATCACCGATGTTGAGTTCCTTTAGTCAAGGAATCTCCTCAACTGCAACATCATTGTGATGGAGTGGACTTTTGGAATCCTAAAATGCCCAATGATTTAAGTGAAAGCATAAGGTTGAGATAGATTAAGAGTTCCAAGCTTTTGACAAAGTAATTGTGTTGATGTGATGTTGATATCATGGTTAAGATCTCTCTTTTTATACCTTTTTGAAGTATTTAGTTAGATGATCAAATAGCTGAGTTTTGACACCAAATTTGTGTACAAAGTATCTTGAGTTGTGAGGAAACTATGGTCAAATTTTGGTGGAAATCGGAGCATCCTAGAAAGAGTTATCTAGGTTTGAATTTTGTGAAATGATATGTTTCATCGATGATTAATAGAACTAAGTTTGCTAGCTTGAGCCTAAGGCAGGTTGTGTCATGCCTCTTGGCTTTGGGCTTGGTCTGCGTGGCCTGCTTGCAGCCCTAGATTTCCGATCCAGCTGCTATAATCCTTGAGAAAGGAATGCCACGGATTGGCTGCATGGCCTCCTATCAACCTTTGGATCTGAAGAATAGTCGACTGACAATCCTCTCTCACCCTGTAGTTACGTGGTTGATGTGAGGAGGTGAGTGATCCTCCATGAAGGCACGACTAATGATCGTGGGGTGAAAGGAGCTGGAGACCAGGCAGTTGGCTTCACCATATGGAGCACCTCCATCCTAGCCTAGATAGCATAGCTTTGGTGAGGCATAGAGAGAGAGCAAGTCCCCCATCTCTTGCTGCTTCTCCTCCCGAGTGAGCCGACTAGTGAGGGGGGAACCAGGAGCAGCGGCGGTTACTCACCGGGGTTGCTAGGATTCCTAACCAGTAAGCCCAGCCTCGGTGGCACCATAGAGAAGAGGCCATAGGAGGCGGCACCACGGATCCCTATCATGGCAACACCATCAGCAAAGCCAGCGGCGGCGCCCTTGCGGAGCAGAGCCAGCGGCGGTGGTCCGCGTCGCAAGAAACTGATGCCCCTTGATGGAAGACCTGCTTCCATGTCTCACCAGCGAAGAGGCTTGCAACCAAGCTCGCACTGAAAGATGCAACCCGGAGGAGGCATGCGGCGGTGCTTGTGAATGGGAGAACCGAGTCTTGTTGGGGACTCATCGAGCCCGTCGAAGGCTGGAGCTTGGCGGGTCGACCTGCAGATGGCTGAGGAAGAAGGAGATGATAGTGGTCGTGCATGCCCAGAATGGAGAGGGTAGGCTGTGATGGAGAATAGCGGACAAGCTTGGAGGTGGATTGAGTGGAAGGCAACCGACTACAAGGTGGCGCCTGCATCTCCGAAAAAGCAGATACCGCAGCGTCTCTACGATCGCGAGAGGAGAGGAAGACCACGATGGTGCTCATGCCAGGCCGGAAGAGCAGAAGGATGGAGCACGAAGCCGAGAAGGAGATCCTTCCGGACCTCACCGCGGCGGCGGCGCTGCAACAAAGAACTCAATTCTCACGCACGAGAGTAGAGCGGGAGGAGAAAGAGGAGCCTTTGGCGAGGGCTCCTCATCGTGGTCCAATAAACGAGCCAGAGGCATAAGCATGGACCGGGGAGGAGGATAGAAGAGCCTATCCTTCGTTGGAGATCTGCTCCACGGCGGAGACTTTGGGTGGAAGCAAGCCCACGCTCACGGACGCAACCTGAGATCACGAAAAGATGCCAAGCGGTAGGGGAAAGGAGGCAGTGATGACTCGGTTCACTCAAAACAGAACTAAACTGACTGAAATCTGTGGTGAACCAACCCTGAACCGTCCCGCAGCCAGCAACGGGTTGTGCCAACCCCACTGGACACGTGGCCGCCTTGGATTGGCTGATTAAGGTAATTCCTTCAGAAATTATTAGATCTTGCATAATTCATATAATTTGTCCTACTCATCAGAAAAATACAAACCAGGTACCAAAATGTTCATAAAAATGCGTAGAACGATATGAAACCATAATATAAGGCTTTTGATGCTCTAATCTCAGTGATATCATGAAAGATTTGTAATGCTCATTTAATGGATAATAAATATCAAAAGATGATATAAAGTTATGGGAAAATGTCAGTAACTCCATAATAATGTTTTTAACCCATATGATGTTTGTAATCATGATGTTGATGCACGAAATCATGTAATTTGCATAATATGGCTAATTCGGGCTAATAACCCTAATTAAAATGCAATTAATGCATACATGCTCAATAAATGGTGAAATTTACAGAATAAGCTCATATCAGTATCCGGAACCTCAGAATTAAATATGAGATCATAATGATGAACAAAATCCATGTTATATGAAGATGAATATTAATACATGTTATAAAACCCTAATCTAGGTTAATGATGTAACTTAGGGTTAATATATATGTGCACAAAATGACATGGAAGCTAATGTTCAGATAATGGACCATAATCTGTAAAATGACATCAGTAAGATAATTCTAAGTCAAGAAGACAAGTAATAATGTATATAACCTAATGAGATAAGGAAACCCTAATGGACATAACTAGGGTTAAGATGATATGCAAGATGATAAGAACCTGATGATAGTGTATGATCTTGTCTTAATCAGGTTTAATCAAGGATATAGTTGATATCAGGAATATGTTGTGAATAGGATGTCTCTTTGGAAGGTACACCATTACCTCTTACTTGGCTTATTATGCAATATGCTTGTGTTATATGAGTAGTAAAATACTTGGCATATGGTATTGGATGAAATGAATGTTCTTGTATGATATGTTGCCTGATTTTCCATACTTATGGCTATGAACACATCAAACATAATATATTTGTTCCATTATATGCAAGTACTAATTCTCTTTGGTAGCATAGTGCTTGAAAGTGATCATTCTCTTTGGTAGCAGATCACATTGTACAATGATCTAACTCTTTGGTAGTGGATCATAAGGCCTTACATCTCATTCTCTTTGGTAGCAGAGATGATGCATTATTCCCTCAGGTGGCAAATGCATGGATATATAATGGAAAATGTGCTTAAAATATGTGTTCTCTTTTGTTGATGAATATCTTTGTGCAAGTATACGCTTTTCTTATATTCTTCTGTTACTGCCAAGTATTAGTTTTATCTTATTGCCAAGATATGATGAGAGGTAAATAAAAGACACGTAGGCGTACTCAGTACAATATTCTTGAATATTGTGCTGACGTGTACCGCATGTAATCTTTTGTTTATGTTGTCATTATGCTCTTGAAGATCCAGAATAGTATGAGTTGTGTGGCGAGCTGATGTACAGGTGGACCTGTTGTCTTAAGATCCTGTTGTTTAAATGTAGTACATGTATATGTATAGGTTGTTGTTCAATATGTAATATCAAATGTTGTAACAATTCATGTTGTAATTATATGTTGAATGGTGAACATGTGTATGGTTTTATTATTGTTCATGTACATGTGCTTCTAATTGTTTCCTTCTGACTTCCTCTGATTTTCTTCTTCTTAGCCTCATGTGGGATGTTTAAATTGGGATTCTCGCTGAGGTGAGGGTTTCAATTTGGATGTCTCACAATAGATTAAGTTTTAGAAAATTCGGGGACGTCACAGGTGGTATCAGAGCATGAACAATAGAAAAGCCTAACATTTGCTCATTATGCAACTCAAAACTAAAGAACTTTGAACTTAATAATCTTTAGGGTTAGATTAGTTGTCTTTTAGAGATTAGATCTGACCTAGCCTCTAGGTTAGCACCTAGATGTCCGAGAACTAGGTCTAGACTGGTGCTTGTTGAGTAGCAAGTCCTTAGATGTCGTTCTTTCCTTGTAGTGCAGCGGTATGGGACGTTGCATTATTTGGAAATGACGTGCATAAAAGGAAGAGAAACCCTAGACATATTGCGCACGTTGTCTAGAGTAGCTACACTAGTCTACACCATGTTCTCACCCCTTTCACTAGTTTTCATGACACTGTACTCTCTACTATGTGTAGGACACTCGTTTTTAGGATTTGGCTTTTGATTCCAAACGGATCGAACCTTGATAATTTTCTTTGACGCTTGTTTTATCGGAGAAAAACTATATAATATTTTATTATGTATATGTATTACAAAAATGTGTCCCCACACATGTACGAGTAGGAGGTGGTCATGTAACCTAAGTGAAAGTGAATGACATCAGTCTAGAAGAGAGAGTAGTTCTAGATTAGATGTCTAGAGCCTTGTTGGAATGTATATGATAGATGGAATAGATGATATAAGTTTTGATGATATGATGTAGGTCTTACATAGATGACATAATATGGTTATGATGATATATGTTTGTCTTTGAGGACTTAAGTTCATCTTAAGGATGCAAGATAAGTTTTGATGATGTAAGTAACTAGGCTTTTATGAGATAAGATATGTTAAGATGAGACCAGGTTGTGAGTCAGTATGAGCCTCAAGCTCTTTTACAAAGGAGGACCTCTAGTGTTAGGACCAGTTTTGGGGTTAGCTCAAGAGAGAGCAAGACCCACACGGAGTAGGTCAGAGAACCTAGACGCCACGATATGAGAAATATGAGATATGTGATATGATATGTCCTAAACTAGACTACTCCTGAGTGATTGAGATGAGTTGCTTTATGTATGATTCCTATAGTCTTGTTGAACCCTAGATGTCCTTGAGAGGACCAAACCCTAGAGTCAGCGAGAGGCTGGTTATATATGTGCATATGTGAACATGGATATGAGTGTCTGCCATCTGGGTGAGGGAGAGATCCCAAGACCCTGGAGGAGGTAGTTATCTTAGTTTCTGTGAAGCCTCATGCTCGGGTTGGTGGTTTCCCACATAGGAATCTAGTGGTGTACATAAGAGAGTTTTGGGTAAGCATGTTTCATGGGTAGAAGACCTATGAAGAGTATGCCATATCATGTTTTGGGTTGTGCTCATGTGGCTAGAGCTAATGAAGCTATTAGCTAGTGCCAATGAGGTAATTTGAGAACCCTATACAAAAGAGGGAAAATAGATAAAGAATGTGCATATGAGATACTCATAGAGTTGAGTTAGCTCAAAGAGACTGAGCACGATGCTACCCTCGTGACATGGGTCAGGATAACCTCAGTTGGACTAGATGAAGTTTTGATATATGTTTGACAAGCCACTTGTATAAGTTTGTTTAGCACAACCATAATATAATACATGTAAGGATGTGATCTAATCTTGAGATTTGATATATAGACATGATATGCTGTAAACCTAGAGATGGTTAAATACATATCGATGCATAAATGGTTAACCATATACATAAATAATGATGACAATGTGATATGGTTAAATAATCTTGTGATGAAATCACTAGTAACTGTTGCAATTTATAATGAGCAATGAAATAAGATCATATGAATGAAACACGTTGCATGAGGTGTTAATCTTAGTGCTTAATAAAGATGCAAAATATAGGTTGACATTTAGCACAATTAAATGTTGATGACACCTTGATATAATGGGTGGACTTTAGTATTTCCTTTGGAACATGATAATATGATGTGGAAATCCTAATGCATGGGTAAGATAAGGTTTTCTCGGAAAGTATGAGTATAGTTTACTTTCGAGGATGAAAGTTCTTTTAAGATGTATATGATGTGACAATGTGGGTTTTCTGGCTTAATTTCGAGGACGAAATACCTTTTAAGGTGTGTAGGATGTGATGGAGTGGACTTTTGGAATCCTAAAATGACCAATGATTTAAGTGAAAGCATAAGATTGAGATAGATTAAGAGTTCCAAGCTTTTGACAAAGTAATTGTGTTGATGTGATGTTGATATCATGGTTAAGATCTCTCTTTTTATACCTTTTTGAAGTATTTAGTTAGATGATCAAATAGCTGAGTTTTGACACCAAATTTGTGTACAAAGTATCTTGAGTTGTGAGGAAACTATGGTCAAATTTTGGTGGCAATCGGAGCATCCTAGAAAGAGTTATCTAGGTTTGAATTTTGTGAAATGATATGCTTCATCGATGATTAATAGAACTAAGTTTGCTAGCTTGAGCCTAAGGCAGGCTGTGTCATGCCTCTTGGCTTTGGGCTTGGTCTGCGTGGCCTGCTTGTAGCCCTAGATTTCCGATCCAGCTGCTATAATCCTTGAGAAAGGAATGCCACGGATTGGCTGCATGGCCTCCTATCAACCTTTGGATCTGAAGAATAGTCGACTGACAATCCTCTCCCACCCTGTAGTTACGTGGTTGACGTGAGGAGGTGAGTGATCCTCCATGAAGGCACAACTGATGATCGTGGGGTGAATGGAGCTGGAGACCAGGCAGTTGGCTTCACCATATGGAGCACCTCCATCCTAGCCTAGATAGCATAGCTTTGGTGAGGCATAGAGAGAGAGCGAGTCCCCCATCTCTTGCTGCTTCTCCTCCCGAGTGAGCCGACTAGTGAGGGGGGAACCAGGAGCAGTGGCGGTTACTCACCGGGGTTGCTAGGATTCCTAACCAGTAAGCCCAGCCTCGGTGGCGCCATAGAGAAGAGGCCAGAGGAGGCGGCACCACGGATCCCTGTCATGGCGACACCCTCAGCAAAGCCAGCGGCGGCGCCCTTGCGGAGCAGAGCCAGTGGCGGTGGTCTGCGTCGTAGGAAACCGATGCCCCTTGATGGAAGACCTACTTCCATGTCTCACCGGCGAAGAGGCTTGCAACCAAGCTCGCACTAAAAGATGCAACCCGGAGGAGGCATGCGGAGGTGCTTGTGAATGGGAGAACTGAGTCCTGTTGGGGACTCAGCGAGCGCGTCGGAGGCTGGAGCTTGGCGGGTCGACCTGCGGATGGCTGAGGAAGAAGGAGATGATAGTGGTCTTGCATGCCCAGAATAGAGAGGGCAGGTTGTGATGGAGAATAGCGGACAAGCTTGGAGGTGGATTGAGTGGAAGGCAACCGACTACAAGGTGGCGTCTGCATCTCCGAAAAAGTAGATACCGCAGCGTCTCTGCGATCATGATAGGAGAGGAAGACCACGATGGTGCTCATGCCAGGCCGGAAGAGTAGAAGGATGGAGCACGAAGCCAAGAAGGAGATCCTTCCGGACCTCACCACGGCGGCGGCGCTGCAACAAAGAACTCAATTCTCACGCACGAGACTAGAGCGGGAGGAGAAAGAGGAGCCTTTGGCGAGGGCTCCTCACCGTGGTCCAATAAACCAGCCAGAGGCATAAGCACGGACCGGGGAGGAGGATAGAAGAGCCTATCCTTCGTTGGAGATTTGCTCCACGGTGGAGACTTTGGGTGGAAGCAAGCCCACGCTCACAGACGCAACCTGAGATCACAAAAAGATGCCAAGCGGTAGGGGAAAGGAGGCAGTGACGACTCGGTTTACTCAAACCAGAACAAAACTGACTGAAATCTGTGCTGAACCAACCCTGAACCGGCCCGCAGCCAGCAAAGGGTTGTGCCAACCCCATTAGACACGTGGCCGCCTTGGATTGGCCGATTAAGGTAATTCCTTCAGAAATTATTAGATCTTGCATAATTCATATAATTTAGCCTACTCATCAGAAAAATGCAAACCAGGTACCAAAATGTTCATAAAAATGCGTAGAACGATATGAAACCATAATATAAGGCTTTTGATGCTCTAATCTCAGTGATATCATGAAAGATTTGTAATGCTCGTTTAATGGATAATAAATATCAAAAGATGATATAAAGTTATGGGAAAATGTCAGTAACTCCATAATAATGTTTTTAACCCATATGATGTTTGTAATCATGATGTTGATGCACGAAATCATGTAATTTGCATAATATGGCTAATTCGGGCTAATAACCCTAATTAAAATGCAATTAATGCATACATGCTCAATAAATGGTGAAATTTACAGAATAAGCTCATATCAGTATCTGGAACCTCAGAATTAAATATGAGATCATAATGACGAACAAAATCCATGCTATATGAAGATGAATATTAATACATGTTATAAAACCCTAATCTAGGTTAATGATGTAACTTAGGGTTAATATATATGTGCACAAAATGACATGGAAGCTAATGTTCAGATAATGGACCATAATCTGTAAAATGACATCAGTAAGATAATTCTAAGTCAAGAAGACAAGTAATAATGTATATAACCTAATGAGATAAGGAAACCCTAATGGACATAACTAGGGTTAAGATGATATGCAAGATGATAAGAACCTGATGATAGTGTATGATCTTGTCTTAATCAGGTTTAATCAAGGATATAGTTGATATCAGGAATATGTTGTGAATAGGATGTCTCTTTGGAAGGTACGCCATTACCTCTTACTTGGCTTATTATGCAATATGCTTGTGTTATATGAGTAGTAAAATACTTGGCATATGGTATTGGATGAAATGAATGTTCTTGTATGATATGTTGCCTGATTTTCCATACTTATGGCTATGAACACATCAAACATAATATATTTGTTCCATTATATGAAAGCACTAATTCTCTTTGGTAGCATAGTGCTTGAAAGTGATCATTCTCTTTGGTAGCAGATCACATTGTACAATGATCTAACTCTTTGGTAGTGGATCATAAGGCCTTACATCTCATTCTCTTTGGTAGCAGAGATGATGCATTATTCCCTCAGGTGGCAAATGCATGGATATATAATGGAAAATGTGCTTAAAATATGTGTTCTCTTTTCTTGATGAATATCTTTGTGCAAGTATACGCTTTTCTTATATTCTTCGGTTACTGCCAAGTATTAGTTTTATCTTATTGCCAAGATATGATGAGAGGTAAATAAAAGACACGTAGGTGTACTCAGTACAATATTCTTGAATATTGTGCTGACGTGTACCGCATGTAATCTTTTGTTTAGGTTGTCATTATGCTCTTGAAGATCCAGAATAGTATGAGTTGTGTGGCGAGCTGATGTACAGGTGGACCTGTTGTCTTAAGATCATGTTGTTTAAATGTAGTACATGTATATGTATAGGTTGCTGTTCAATATGTAATATCAAATGTTGTAACAATTCATGTTGTAATTATATGTTGAATGGTGAACATGTGTATGGTTTTATTATTGTTCATGTACATGTGCTTCTGATTGTTTCCTTCTGACTTCCTCTGATTTTGTTCTTCTTAGCCTCATGTGGGATGTTTAAATTGGGATTCTCGCTGAGGTGAGGGTTTCAATTTGGATGTCTCACAATAGATTAAGTTTTAGAAAATCTGGGGACGTCACAGGTGGTATCAGAGCATGAACAATAGAAAAGCCTAACATTTGCTCATTATGCAACTCAAAACTAAAGAACTTTGAACTTAATAATCTTTACGGTTAGATTAGTTGTCTTTTAGAGACTAGATCTGACCTAGCCTCTAGGTTAGCACCTAGATGTCTGAGAACTAGGTCTAGACTGGTGCTTGTTGAGTAGAAAGTCCTTAGATGTCGTTCTTTCCTTGTAGTGTAGCGGTATGGGACGTTGCATTATTTGGAAATTATGTGCATAAAAGGAAGAGAAACCCTAGACATATTGCGCACGTTGTCTAGAGTAGCTACACTAGTCTACACCATGTTCTCACCCCTTTCACTAGTTTTCATGACACTGTACTCTCTACTATGTGTGGGACACTCGTTTTTAGGATTTGGTTTTTGATTCCAAACGGATCGAACCTTGATAATTTTCTCTGACGCTTGTTTTATCGAAGAAAAACTATATAATATTTTATTATGTATATGTATTACAAAAATGTGTCCCCACACATGTACGAGTAGGAGGTGGTCATGTAACCTAAGTGAAAGTGAATGACATCAGTCTAGAAGAGAGAGTAGTTCTAGATTAGATGTCTAGAGCCTTGTTGGAATGTATATGATAGATGGAATAGATGATATAAGTTTTGATGATATGATGTAGGTCTTACATAGATGACATAATATGGTTATGATGATATATGTTTGTCTTTGAGGACTTAAGTTCATCTTAAGGATGCAAGATAAGTTTTGATGATGTAAGTAACTAGGCTTTTATGAGATAAGATATGTTAAGATGAGACCAGGTTGTGAGTCAGTATGAGCCTCAAGCTCTTTTACAAAGGAGGACCTCTAGTGTTAGGACCAGTTTTGGGGTTAGCTCAAGAGAGAGCAAGACCCACATGGAGTAGGTCAGAGAACCTAGACTCCATGATATGAGAAATATGAGATATGTGATATGATATGTCCTAAACTAGACTACTCCTGAGTGATTGAGATGAGTTGCTTTATGTATTATTCCTATAGTCTTGTTGAACCCTAGATGTCCTTGAGAGGACCAAACCCTAGAGTCAGCGAGAGGCTGGTTATATATGTGCATATGTGAACATGGATATGAGTGTCTGCCATCTGGGTGAGGGAGAGAGCCCAAGACCCTGGAGGAGGTAGTTATCTTAGTTTCTATGAAGCCTCATGCTCGGGTTGGTGGTTTCCCACATAGGAATCTAGTGGTGTACATAAGAGAGTTTTGGGTAAGCATGTTTCATGGGTAGAAGACCTATGAAGAGTATGCCATATCATGTTTTGGGTTGTGCTCATGTGGCTAGAGCTAATGAAGCTATTAGCTAGTGCCAATGAGGTAATCTGAGAACCCTATACAAAAGAGGGAAAATAGATAAATCATGTGCATATGAGATACTCATAGAGTTGAGTTAGCTCAAAGAGACTGAGCACGATGCTACCCTCGTGACATGGGTCAGGATAACCTCAGTTGGACTAGATGAAGTTTTGATATATGTTTGACAAGCCACTTGTATAAGTTTGTTTAGCACAACCATAATATAATACATGTAAGGATGTGATCTAATCTTGAGATTTGATATATAGACATGATATGTTGTAAACCTAGAGATGGTTAAATACATATCGATGCATAAATGGTTAACCATATACATAAATAATGATGACAATGTGATATGGTTAAATAATCTTGTGATGAAATCACTAGTAACTGTTACAATTTATAATGAGCAATGAAATAAGATCATATGAATGAAACACGTTGCATGAGGTGTTAATCTTAGTGCTTAATAAAGATGCAAAATATAGGTTGACATTTAGCACAATTAAATGTTGATGACACCTTGATATAATGGGTGGACTTTAGTATTTCCTTTGGAACATGATAATATGATGTGGAAATCCTAATGCATGGGTAAGATAAGGTTTTCCCGGAAAGTATGAGTATAGTTTACTTTCGGGGATGAAAGTTCTTTTAAGATGTATATGATGTGACAATGTGGGTTTTCTGGCTTAATTTTGAGGACGAAATACCTTTTAAGGTGTGTAGGATGTGATGGAGTGGACTTTTGGAATCCTAAAATGCCCAATGATTTAAGTGAAAGCATAAGATTGAGATAGATTAAGAGTTCCAAGCTTTTGACAAAGTAATTGTGTTGATGTGATGTTGATATCATGGTTAAGATCTCTCTTTTTATACCTTTTTGAAGTATTTAGTTAGATGATCAAATAGCTGAGTTTGACACCAAATTTGTGTACAAAGTATCTTGAGTTGTGAGGAAACTATGGTCAAATTTTGGTGGCAATCGGAGCATCCTAGAAAGAGTTATCTAGGTTTGAATTTTGTGAAATGATATGCTTCATCAATGATTAATAGAACTAAGTTTGCTAGCTTGAGCCTAAGGCAGGCTGTGTCATGCCTCTTGGCTTTGGGCTTGGTCTGCGTGGCCTGCTTGCAGCCCTAGATTTCCGATCCAGCTGCTATAATCCTTGAGAAAGGAATGCCACGGATTGGCTGCATGGCCTCCTATCAACCTTTGGATCTGAAGAATAGTCGACTGACAATCCTCTCCCACCCTGTAGTTACGTGGTTGACGTGAGGAGGTGAGTGATCCTCCATGAAGGCACGACTGATGATCGTGGGGTGAATGGAGCTGGAGACCAGACAGTTGGCTTCACCATATGGAGCACCTCCATCCTAGCCTAGATAGCATAGCTTTGGTGAGGCATAGAGAGAGAGCGAGTCCCCCATCTCTTGCTGCTTCTCCTCCCGAGTGAGCCGACTAGTGAGGGGGGAACCAGGAGCAGCGGCGGTTACTCACCGGGGTTGCTAGGATTCCTAACCAGTAAGCCCAGCCTCGGTGGCGCCATAGAGAAGAGGCCAGAGGAGGCGGCACCACGGATCCCTGTCATGGCGACACCCTCAGCAAAGCCAGCGGTGGCGCCCTTGCGGAGCAGAGCCAGTGGCGGCGGTCTGCGTCGCAGGAAACCGATGCCCCTTGATGGAAGACCTACTTCCATGTCTCACCGGCGAAGAGGCTTGCAACCAAGCTCGCACTAAAAGATGCAACCCGGAGGAGGCATGCGGCGGTGCTTGTGAATGGGAGAACTGAGTCCTGTTGGGGACTCAGCGAGCGCGTATGAGGCTGGAGCTTGGCGGGTCGACCTGCGGATGGCTGAGGAAGAAGGAGATGATCGTGGTCGTGCACGCCCAGAATGGAGAGGGCAGGCTGTGATGGAGAATAGCAGACAAGCTTGGAGGTGGATTGAGTAGAAGGCAACCGACTACAAGGTGGCGTCTGCATCTCTGAAAAAGTAGATACCGCAGCGTCTCTGCGATCGTGAGAGGAGAGGAAGACCACGATGGTGCTCATGCCAGGCCGACAGAGCAGAAGGATGGAGCACGAAGCCGAGAAGGAGATCCTTCCGGACCTCACCGCGGCGTCGGCGCTGCAACAAAGAACTCAATTCTCACGCACGAGACTAGAGCGGGAGGAGAAAGAGGAGCCTTTGGCGAGGGCTCCTCATCGTGGTCCAATAAACCAGCCAGAGGCATAAGCACGGACCGGGGAGGAGGATAGAAGAGCCTATCCTTCGTTGGAGATTTGCTCCACGGTGGAGACATTGGGTGGAAGCAATCCCACGCTCACGGACGCAACCTGAGATCACGAAAAGATGCCAAGCGGTAGGGGAAAGGAGGCAGTGACGACTCGGTTTACTCAAACCAGAACTAAATTGACTGAAATATGTGCTGAACCAACCCTGAATCGGCCCGCAGCCGGCAAAGGGTTGTGCCAACCCCATTGGACACGTGGCCGCCTTGGATTGGCCGATAAAGGTAATTCCTTCAGAAATTATTAGATCTTGCATAATTCATATAATTTAGCCTACTCATCAGAAAAATACAAACCAGGTACCAAAATGTTCATAAAAATGCGTAGAACGATATGAAACCATAATATAAGGCTTTTGATGCTCTAATCTCAGTGATATCATGAAAGATTTGTAATGCTCGTTTAATGGATAATAAATATCAAAAGATGATATAAAGTTATGGGAAAATGTCAGTAACTCCATAATAATGTTTTTAACCCATATGATGTTTGTAATCATGATGTTGATGCACGAAATCATGTAATTTGCATAATATGGCTAATTCGGGCTAATAACCCTAATTAAAATGCAATTAATGCATACATGCTCAATAAATGGTGAAATTTACAGAATAAGCTCATATCAGTATCCGGAACCTCAAAATTAAATATGAGATCATAATGACGAACAAAATCCATGTTATATGAAGATGAATATTAATACATGTTATAAAACCCTAATCTAGGTTAATGATGTAACTTAGGGTTAATATATATGTGCACAAAATGACATGGAAGCTAATGTTCAGATAATGGACCATAATCTGTAAAATGACATCAGTAAGATAATTCTAAGTCAAGAAGACAAGTAATAATGTATATAACCTAATGAGATAAGGAAACCCTAATGGACATAACTAGGGTTAAGATGATATGCAAGATGATAAGAACCTGATGATAGTGTATGATCTTGTCTTAATCAGGTTTAATCAAGGATATAGTTGATATCAGGAATATGGTGTGAATAGGATGTCTTTTTGGAAGGTACGCCATTACCTCTTACTTGGCTTATTATGCAATATGCTTGTGTTATATGAGTAGTAAAATACTTGGCATATGGTATTGGATGAAATGAATGTTCTTGTATGATATGTTGCCTGATTTTCCATACTTATGGCTATGAACACATCAAACATAATATATTTGTTCCATTATATGAAAGCACTAATTCTCTTTGGTAGCATAGTGCTTGAAAGTGATCATTCTCTTTGGTAGCAGATCACATTGTACAATGATCTAACTCTTTGGTAGTGGATCATAAGGCCTTACATCTCATTCTCTTTGGTAGAAGAGATGATGCATTATTCCCTCAGGTGGCAAATGCATGGATATATAATAGAAAATGTGCTTAAAATATGTTATCTCTTTTGTTGATAAATATCTTTGTGCAAGTATACGCTTTTCTTATATTCTTCTGTTACTGCCAAGTATTAGTTTTATCTTATTTCCAAGATATGATGAGAGGTAAATAAAAGACACGTAGGCGTACTCAGTAAAATATTCTTGAATATTGTGCTTACGTGTACCGCATGTAATCTTTTGTTTAGGTTGTGATTATGCTCTTGACGATCCAGAATTGTATGAGTTGTGTGGCGAGCTGATGTACAGGTGGACCTGTTGTCTTAAGATCTTGTTGTTTAGATGTAGTACATGTATATGTATAGGTTGTTGTTCAATATGTAATATCAAATGTTGTAACAATTCATGTTGTAATTATATGTTGAATGGTGAACATGTGTGTATGGTTTTATTATTGTTCATGTACATGTGCTTCTGATTGTTTCCTTCTGACTTCCTCTGATTTTGTTCTTCTTAGCCTCATGTGGGATGTTTAAATTGGGATTCTCGCTGAGGTGAGGGTTTCAATTTGGATGTCTCACAATAGATTAAGTTTTAGAAAATCCAGGGACGTCACAATCATCATGTGGAACAATATCTTTGAAGATAGAGGGGTTAGTCTCAACAAATCTAACATTTATAGATTCTTCTACTTTGCACAATTCTATATTATATACTATATATGCCTTGCTGGTAGTGATGTAGCCAAGAAAGAAAGTGTTATGTGATTTCAGATCAAACTTGTCAAGAAAATCATTGGTGCTAAAAAACAAGGAAATTCAAAAACATGAAAGAAATCAATGGATGACTTTCTACCACGCCATAATCCATTGGGGGCTATCTTTATCAAAGGATGAGTAAAAACCCAGTTTTGCATAAAACATGAAGTACTAATGGCTTTAGATCAAATATTATTTGGAGTGTTGTACTCTAGAAGCATAGTCATAGCCATTTTATATAGGGACCTATTCTTCCTCTCTATAACCCCATTTTGTTGAGGCGTTCAAGGTGAAGAAAAGGTATGTGCATAGACGAATTACTCACAAAAGTGTTCAAATGAATCATTTTCAAACTCTCCCCCATGGCCACTGAGGATAAAAACAATCCATAAATAAGCTTCGTTTCCAACCCATTTGCAAAAAGCTAAGAAAAAATTGAGAGTATCGATTTTTGAAATGAGAAAGAAGGTCCTAGTAAAGCGAGAGAAATCATCGACAATTACCAAACAATACTTTCTATCACAAAATAGTTTCATAGGCATTGGTCCAAATAGATCAATATGAAGAAGCTCAAGAGCTATCTTGGTGCCAAGGACTCATTTGGATTTGAAGGAAGACTTGGTTTGCTTTCCTTGGGTACAAGGTTGACATTTATCATCATTTTCAAAATACAATTTGGGAAGTCCCTTCACTAAGTCCTTTTTGCTCAACTTCTTCATATGATGCATATTTACATGACCAAACCTACGGTGCCATAAAGATACATCATTCGAATTGGCAACAAGACATCTACCAACAATAGGCTTTATACAGTCAAGCACAATAATGTAAAGATTACCATTGATAGTTCCCTTATATATGACATTGTAGGAGAGGGAATCTAGAAGCAAGCATTATACAGAAGTAAAAAGAACAAGGTAACCATTATCACAAAGTTGACTAACACTTATTAAATGTGATGTAGGTCATCCACAAGAAGCACATTCTTGATGCAAAGTGAATTTCCTACATCACCCTCACCTATTACCTTACCCTTGTTGTTATCCCCAAAAGTCATTGATCCTCCTTTCTTCTTTGTGAATTGCTTGAAGAGGTTGATTTCACCAGTCATTGTTTTAGAATAGACACTATCAACAATCCATTGGCCTTTAACCTACAAGAAAGGAAGATAATCAGTGCCCAATTTGAACTTTGGGATCTGGGATTATCTTGGGGAAGCACTTCATCTTGGGGTTGGTCCCCTTATCCCTATAAGGACAAAATCTAGAATAATGATCAACACTCTTACAATGACTAACCATAGGGTTCTTTGATCTGGATGACTCTCCATGGAAAATTGGAGGTTACTTGCTCTTCATCTTCTTACCCTTACCTTTGCCTTTTAAAGTACCCTCATATCCAAGACCATTCTTACCACTATGTTTGGTGGAGTGATATAAGACTTCATTAAGGTACTTCTTGCTTTTGAGGAATGTTTGAAAGGTAGCTCTCCACTTATGGTTGTCCTAGGTAAGAGTAATGATGCTAGTATTTAAACTAGCAGTATCGTCATTAGCATGCAATAGGTCAGCCTCAAGAAAGATGGATTTAGTCTTAAGAAAATCCTTTTCAAGAGTAATAGAAAAAACATCTTTGTTAGGCAAAGTAGATCTAGAAGATAAATTATTTACTTGAGCAAGTAACCTAGCATTTTTAGTTTTAAGCAAATCAATCTCATTAAGGAATTTTTGGTTCTCTTCCTTAAGAGTAGTGATATTCTTAAGGTATATCCCATTCTCAACTTCAACCCCATTGTATTGGAGCTCAAGATCAAGAAATGGGCCTTACAAAGAGTCAATGCTCTCAAGATGAACTTTCTCATTTTGACCAAGAAATTCAATTTTAGCATATAGATCATCTATAATTTTACCCAACCTCTTCTTGTTAGATTTACACTTGGAATAAGAAGATTGAGTAACATTAAGCATTTCTATAAGAGTTTCTTTAGACAACTCATGCAAGCTTACCTCACTTACCTCACCTATGTCTTCACTTGTGGAGGCCATGAGTGCAAGATGGCATTCACCTTCTTCGAAGCTTGAGCTGCTTGAAGATGTCCTCCCAAGCCGCATGAGTTGCATCCTTTTCTTTTGTTCTCCTTCTTATCTATTCTCTTGTACTTTCCTTCTTTCTTGTAATAATCCTTTTTCTTGTGGCTGCTCTTGTGGTGGCTCTTCTTGGCCTTTGGGCATTCATTCTTGTAGTGCCCCTTTTGTCCACACTCATAGCACCTTGGAGCTGAGGATGAAGTAGGCTTTCCTCTGAAGTGTTTTCCCTTGTAGTAGTTAGCGTCATGATCACTAGGGTCATAATATTGACTTGAGGAGTGAGGAGAGGACCAGAAAGCAAGTTGTTATTAAAGGATCATTGCCTCCACTTGAGCTTTGAAGGCATTATCTTTGAATTTCTTTGAATCCTTCTCTTCTTGCTTTTCTTCTTCCTCTTGCTTGTCTAGACTTGGCTCATTAGTTTGAAGGTTTCCAATGAGCTCCTATGTGGCTAAGTCTCCAAGAATTTTTACTTCTTCAGTTGAAGTTACCTTTGGTTCCCATCTCTTTGGGAGAGACCTAAGTATCTTGGAGTTGATTGCACCTCTATCTAAAGGCTATCCCAAAGCTGCAAGTACATTGCCAATAGTGTTGACCCTTGAGTACATGGCTGCCACTCTCTCCTTCTTTCCCTCTTGAAGTTATCAAGAAGCTCATTTTGTATGTAGATCTTGGACTCCTTGACTTGTTGCGTGCCTCCATATGTGATGCACAACTTGTTCCAAATCTCATGGGTTGTGTCCCAAGATGAGATCTAGTTTAACTCAGAGGGATTGAGGGCAGAATAGATGATGCTAACAACCTTGACATTAAGCTATACCTTCTTGATAGTGGCTTTATCCCATGTGGCTACATCCCCGATTGGCTATTTATAGGGGATAATCACAACCTTCCACATGTCATAGTTCATTCCTTGGAGGAATAACTACATCCTTCTTTTCCAATAAAGTAAATTGGTGTCGTCAAAGACCAGTGGCCTCATCGAGAAGCTTCCCTCTAGGTTGAGTGACCCAAGTATGTCACCCATCTTCTCTTCTTGTGGTAGATTTATTGGATAAGAACGTGTCTCTGATACCACTTGTTAGATCTAAGGGCTCTAGAGGGGGAGTGAATAAAGCTTCAAAACTTCCACAAGAATAGTTAGAACTTCAAATTATATCAATTAAAACCAAATGATAAAAGTGAATTTGAAGTCCTATCTAAATAGGCATAGCAAGGATAAGAGACATTAAACATAAACTTGGACAAGATGTTTAGAATGGTTCCAATCTCCAAACTAGGAGACCATCAGTCCACTACCTAGAGAGGTCAAGCTCTAGGATTTCTAAGATGTCTACTCCTTATATGATTTATAAGATTTACAACAAATGACCTTCCTTTTCCAGCACAAGGACACCCAGCTTCCCTTTTAGGCCAAGGGATCCAATAACCTTACAAACAAGGTCTTACCTATCCAAGAGATGGTCTTCTACGTCACAATAGGTCTTACCCTCTCATACAAGTAGTTGGATGCCTTCACCAAGCTCCTCCCCTTCATGCAACAAGTCTTTGACCTTGAGGATTTTCCCACCAACCTCCTTGGATCTTCCGCCTTGTCCTTCTCATTCACTTGGAGAATATATTCATACCTTACTTAGCCTTGAAGAAGAGTAACAACTTCTCCTTCACTCGGAGAGAATCAATTCATCCTTTTCTTCTTGAAGAAAGGGGATTGGGAAGTGGAGAGATGGAGAGCTTTACAAAGTAACAATGAGGTAGCTCTCTTACAACATGCCTAACTCACTCATAATCACGATTTTTTTTGTAAATGAGAGAGAGAAAGGGGCTCAAAGGGGTTTAGCACACTAAACTAGAACAAGGACCAATGATAACATGAATGAGAAACCTTGGAATGAACTCCAAGGGGCCCTATTTATAGATGGGGGTGTTCCTTTGAGTGTGGTATCACTTAAGAATGAAAAATAGAAATTTTACAACTTGCAATTAATATATTTTTTATTCTAACAATTCTCTAACGGTTGATCACTTTTTTTGCATTTTCTGTACATTCTATTGAGTTGAGTTTCAATAAAGGTAACTCGATCGATTCACTATCCGACAAAGTCAATTTTCAAATGATCGGTCGAGTTTGTCCTGGGGTAACTCAACTGATTCACTATAATCAACTTTGGATATAAGTTTGGTCGGTCAAGTTTTGTGAGTGTACAACTCGACCGATCCAAACCATTTCCAAAATCCAACATCGATCGGTCAAGATTCAAACTTGACCAAATAAGTTGTTGTGGTGAATTTTCCAAAATGATTTTAAAGTGGTAAAACGATGTAATTAAGTGTCACTAATTTTTTCTCATCTTAGTTACAAGTCATATCATCAATACATATGATTATAAAAATATTTTATGGTGATTTGGAGTGATTTCCCAAAATGCACGTTTGCATTGCTTTTGACTTGAACTAAGCCAAGCTAGGGCTTGAGCGATTTGATCCTTTTCAAGTACCTAATGCCTGAAATAAATCTCTAAAAAACATATTAGATACATATAAAAGGAATGGTTAAGTCATTATCAAAATATGGACAATGTTCAACACATAGGTCAAAAAAAATGTGATATTTAATTCTTTCAAAATATATGACATTCAATTGTGGTTCCTTTTCTTCCCATACTAAATTGGAATAATATACACATCCAATTTAAGTGAAACCTATCAAGTAGACTAATAGGGACCCAAAGAATTCGAATTTGGAGTCAATTTTCCTTTTTGGAAAACTTTAATACCCAAAGCCAAAACTTGAGGGAAAGCTTACTTTTAACATATTAATGTATTCCTTTGTCATTTAATACTCAAATTTTGTGTGTGATTCTCCTTTTCCCATACCTATCCATAGAGAAAGATCTAAAAGATTGTTTTTGAACTTTAATCCTTCAATCTGGTAAATTTTCACAATTAGTCCCTAATTAGGATGTTATTCCTATTTATTATACTAAAGCCTCAAATAATTTTTTATTGTCTAAAATTCTATATTTGAAGATTACTGACATACATATACAATAAAAATTAAAAAAAAGGGTTCTCAAATAAAATATTATATGGTTAAGGGGAAAAAGTAATGTTTACCTAAGTTTGGGTATGTTACATGCCCATTCCTTGCTACAAAAGGATGTCTTGTTCATGTCCACAAAGGATAAAATGGCATTATGGATGAAAAAAGTTATTGGAATTTAGTATCCATGATGTCTTGAATGCACCCAACTTAGTTGAACTATCTAACATAGTGGACTCCATTGACGTCTGGTAGAACAACAGGCTTCCTTGAAAACAACATGTACTCAACCAAAGAATGTTAAGAACCTGATGAAGAATTAAGAAACGAAGACCAAGAATTTGTGGATTTAGTTTTGTCGACCTTTCCAATGGTTGATTTAGCAATGAAAGAAGTATAATAGGATAATGAGATAACTCCTTCATAGATATAAATAAAACCCCTTCCACCAGAGTTGAAGTATTCTTTTTTTAGATATGAATCCACCTATCCTATTATAATGATTTCCTATCATACTGATGAGCAAGAGCTCAAGATTTTGAGTAAACTTAAAATTCATAAAAAGTTAATACTTTACACGATTGATGATATCAAAGGGAAAACCCCTTATTCTTGTACACATCAGATCCCCTTGGAAGAATTGTATATAGACTCTATTGAAAGATAAATAAGACAAAGCCCAAACATGAAAGAGGTTGTATAATCTAAAATCCCAAATCTCAAAAAAGGCTAGGAACATATATCAAATTTCTAATAGTCCATGGGTTAGTATCATTTAAATTGTTTTAAAGAAGTGTGATGGGGATGGTGACCATTGTATAAGAAGAAAGTGATGAACTGATTCAAATTTGGAAACTTAGGGGTCAAAGAATGTGCATATATTATCAAATTTTGAACAATGCTACATGTAGATACAATTCCCCATTCCATTCATTGATCAAATGTTGACATTGTTAACATATCGTTCTTATTTACATTATAAAAGGATATTGAATTTTTCAATAATGTATCATCTCTTACCACGAGAATGACTTATACCTTCTTTTATGATACCTATGCATGTAGGAGAACACCGTTTGGTCATTGAAACTCCCTTACAATATTCAATATTATCTTATTTTAATATTACTAAATATTGAAGAGATTTTGATGGGTTTTATGGATGATTTTCTGTTCAATTTTTTTTGATGATTTGTTGTTCAACTTGTCGAAAGTTTCATAAAGATGTTTGCATGTAAATTTTGTGATAAAATGGGAAAAGGTCTATTTTACTTGTAAAATTGGGAGTTCTTCTTGGTCTTGTAATTATTAATAAAGGTATTGATGTGGTACCAAATAATGTGAGAGATGTACGTAATGTCTTGGTCCATGTAGGGTTATTATGGTTTCATCAAAAACTTCTCCACGATATAAAAGATACTGTCAAATCTCTTGAAAAATATGTGGGTAAACAAAAGATGCTCAACTCCACACAACATAGGATTTATGTAATGACTCTATTAAATTATTCAATTCTCTCAAAGGAAGGATTATTTTTCATCACCCATATTTCAGTCACTAGAATACAACAAGCCATTTGATATTGTTTGTGATGCAAGTTACTTTGTAGTTGAGGCTATCTTTGGACAAAGAAAAGATGGAAACATGCATGCCATTTATTATGATAGCAATTTAGATGATCTTAGATCAATTATGAACAACTGAGAAAGAAATTTTGGCTGCTTCCTTTTCCTTTGAAAATTTGTGACAGTAGTTGATGCATCTAAAGTTATCATTTCCACCAATCACGCATATATTTGATAATTTCTGAACAAGAAATATTCCAAGCTATGTATGATTACACTGATTCTCCTCCTACAAGAATATTTACATGGAGATGAAGGAAAAAAGGGTAAGAGAACTCAATTTTCAACCATTTGTCACATCTTAGATTTGGAAATGATAATATGGAATCGATCATTGGTAGTTTGCCTATAGAAAATCTTTACAAAGTTGGAGTAGCTTTGACTTATTGACATTATTTTTTCATAAATTACATTTGTTTAAGATTGCTACCTCCTGATTGTACACGCTAACAACATAAGATGTTCTTCAACAACATTAGTTATTAGGATGACCCCCTTGTTGTTTAAAAGATGCTCAGATGGCTTGTTTAGAAGATGCATTCCATAACAAGAAGTGAGGTATATTGTTCACAACTATCATCCCTCTCCCTATGGTTGGCACTTTTACTTAGACAAAACAACAACAAAGATATTGCAAAGTGGACCTTTCCATAAAGATTCAAATTTATGAATCAATTTGTTCGATGTTGTGATAAAGTCCAAAGAGCTAGTGGGCCAACATATAGAGATGAGATTCCACTTTAGAGTATTGTAGAAATTGTAGTGTTGGACGTTTGCATAATTGATTATAAGGGACTTGATATGGCTATTATTTCACTGAATATATTTAGCTTGAGAAGAATTCCCTAGATTGTTACCAAAATAAACATGAAATGATCACCACCCACAAGGGGGTGGGTCTCAATAGTGTAAACCAAATGATAAACTTTTTAGGAACCTTTCCACTTGTATCTAGTTCAACTAAGACTAATATAAAAACAAGATTTATTGGGTTGAGTTAAACTAACTGAAATAAAATTAAATGTTCAAATAAATTTTGGATTTAGATTAGTAATGGAAAATACTAGGGTGGAATCAAGTTTCACCACCACTTCTTGAATATGCACACTAATTAATAACCAAACATATACAAAGATATAATAGGAGCTATGTAAATGTGATGACCTTGAATTAAGGAGTTTGATATCCAATACAATATTTGATACCATACTTGGAGTAAATAATTTAGTGATGAACCTTGAGGCGTTATGTGGTCAAATGATGTAACTTGAACCTATTTGATCAAGATTTGATGGTCGATTGACTTGCATTCTAAATTTATATATATGACTTTTCAATGAGGTTATTTGAATAATTTATTTATACTATCAAATGCTTAATTTTGGTATCATGCTTAGCTAAATGCTAGATTACATTTTGGGAAACTAGCCTTTAAAACCTCATAATATTTGCATCATATGGATGAGAGTTATTTAGGTTTCAATGGTTGATTTAATAACTAAGGTTCCAAACAATTAGAACTAAGCTTGAGATTTATTCATATACAGTGGCACAAATGTCATGCAGGCCTACCCCTTATCCCCGTAGTGTATCACACTCACTTCTTGGGGAGCCTGTTAGGATCAAATGGCTCTGACTCCATCCCCTACCTCCTAACAAAGAAGGGAGAAGAATATATCACAACTTTGAAAATCAAGACCTCATTCACTCTTTCAATCATGATCTACATGTTTTTTTCCAATAAGAGGTTGAGATCCTAAGTGGTCGGATCTACTGAACGATCTTTTGTTGGGGTCTATTTTGTGGGGATTTCACAGATATCGGGACCTCCACTTTTGGTGGCTCTGCTTTTCTGTGAGAACAACTCAGTGGAGGTTAGAGTATGCAAAAGGAATCGATAGGGAGACTCTTTGTTAGACCTTTAGCCGCCACTATGAACCTAGGGAGTCAAGTGGAGGATGTTGGAGTCAAATCGTGAGTTTTCTCTTGGCTTCCAAACTCAGGTTCATCAGCGACCAAGGTGGCTCTTCGGAGTAGTATGCCAGCCCTTCCATGTTGATTGAGGTCGTGACACATCTAGAGGAAGGTAGAGAACTTCGTCAGCCATTTTGTGGATGAGGGAAAGGCTCAAGTAGGAATTCCCTTTTATGCGAACATGTTCAGCAATGGTGGCCAAACAGCATGTTTGTGGAGCTGACGAGCTTCTTCTCCTATTTTTCATTCTGAGTATGAGTCAGATGCCAATGCAGATAGATGGTACATGACTCCAAGCCCTATGGATCTCCCTGTGGCCTCATGATCGAGAAGTGGAGAAGAAGACCCAAACCCCCCCTTATCAAGCCATCGTGACCTAGCTACCATAGACCAGAGAAGCATCCCGGTGGTTCTGGTAGTAGAACTAGTAGCAAAGGACGGTCCTGACCTCATTTCATTTCTTTTCACAGAGAAGGCTCACGACGGCTACGTGATCTCGCCCAGATCAGAGCACGTGCAGCAGAATCACAAGAAAGGGGAGGGGTTGATGAGCCCTGACGGGTCCAAAAACTGGATGAACCGGTCAGTTTTCTCTTAACCATAAGAGTAGGAGACTAGATCAGGTGGGCCGGCCAGCCTGGGCCAGTGCATGGGTGCCACCTCAGGCGGTCGACCCCACCAATAAGGTATATCATCTATATATCCTTGTAAACTTTCCGAATATATCCTAAACTTGTAAAATCAGTAGAAAATAGCCTGTATGGCCAAATAATCCCCCAAAAATACTACTAGACTCAGAAAAATGTCATGTACATTACTGGACCCTTAGATCATACCTTTGACAAACAAATAATGATGATATTTAATGTAGATGATAATGCTTCTTTTTTAGATCATATTATTGATATAATTAGCATATCATGGAAATTAAATCTGAGAAAAATATTACTGAACCCTAGTATAATGTGGAAACCTAATATGAACTCAAATTCGACAATTATGTCAAAATAATATGTCATTTCTCATTAAAACCCAATTCCATGTTTGTAACATCATTTAATTATAGAAAATAGACCAGTTATCAAACAAATATGAAAATCGTACCACACCTTTTTAATGGCATATAGATCAGACTAAAAATACTAGACACCATCCTAACATCACATTTACCTAGGTTTTACCAAAACCCTAATTTGGACCTACAATATCAAGAATGTATGAACCATGTGTTAATGATGAATACTTGTTATTAATCAGGTCATTGACAAAGTTGTAGATGATCATGGATGTCTAAAGAATCTCAGAACTCAGGTACGTGATCTTATAAGTATAAGACTAGATTTCTTGGTTGCTTATGATATGTAATATCATGAATGCTATTGTTTGGATATTCATTGCTTGGTTGAACTATTATGAGTTATACTTCGCCAAAATCTAATATAACATAAAAGGATGTGGATGGGTTGTAGCTACTAGTGCACCTAGCCCGGTATGGATGTATGTTGCCTAATATGGATGTATGATGATTTGTCCCATGTTAGATGTATGATGATATAATTTTTTCTCATACTGGATGTAAGTCAAGTGCAGATAAGTGTAGTACAACCGCATCAAATAAATGAAATAAAAAAAGATGTTTACCTGATTTTCACCTTAAGAAATGGTTTTTCTCTCTTTCTTCTTTCTTCAAGTATTTTCCTTTATGCAACCTTACTAGTGCATCTTTTACCACATACCAACTTTTTTTGATTCGTTTGTTTCACGTATTTTTTAGGTTCAGAGATAGCATGGGAGAAAAAGAACAGGGTGTGAGCAAGTTGTTCAGGTTACCTATTGTCTAGGATCCTAGTTAGCATACATGTTTAGACTGTGTAATTTTCTGTTTTTTTTTAATATGAAAATGTAATCCAAGCTGTAATAATTCATGTTGTAAATATACATGTTATTGTTGAGAAATGTTATGGTTGTATGTTTATGTATGTGTATTATGCTTCTGCATCGCTCTCTGAAACGATTGTCTAATGTTTTCAAATTTTTCCTCTCGAGCCTTCTATGTCTTGAGGTGGCAGAATTTGGGGACGTTATAGTTGGTATCAGAGCATGAACAATAGCTACACCAAACAATTGCTCACAGGAAACATAAACCAAACTTACTTTACATTCCAACCCTAGAAACTTAATGAAATATCCTTATGGACTAGGTTGACTTAGCCTCTAGGTTAGAACCTAGATGTTCTAGAATAAGGTGTAGACTTGTGCAATTTACCTCCCTAGACATATGATTCGTGACATGTGCTTAGGGTGTCTACACAGGTGTGCACCATGTTCTTGCTAGTTCTCTAGGTGTCATGGTACTAGACTGCCTCATGAGTGTGGTAACTTGTTTTGGTTTTGGTTTTGTTCGAATGGAGTATGGTGGTTTTCATCGCCCGTTTCAACGTTGGAGAAAACTTATTTCAAGTATTAGTATATGTACATATGAAAAATGTTACCACACCCAGAAAGGTAGTGAGTGTCCATGTAACCTAAGAGAAAGAGATGTAACATCAAGTCTAGACGAGAGAGTTTAGATGGTAGTTGTAGTCTCTAGAGTTTTCTAGATCCATGATAAAGGTTAGGTTAGTGAGTAACTTAAAAACCTAAGATGATGATGATGATGATTATGATAACAATAATGATAATGATGTTAATGTTGATCTCGATGTCGATGTTGATGTTTTTAATGATGTTGATGTTGATAATGCTCAGGTTGTACTTGAGAAGGTCAAGTAGGTTGAAAATATGAAATGAGTTTGACCATGCAACCCTAGTTAGACCTAGCACCTTGTTGATACATATGACTTGGTTGATGTGCTAAACGTAGCTAGTGGGTTGGCATGTTTGCTTGTACCTAGTCTTGTGCATTTTGAGATATGATATGTGACATATAGTTTGAGACCAACATGGGCCTCAATCTCTTTACAAAGGATGACCTCTACCATGGGACATATGGATAGGGTGACCCTTTGATATGAGTCGACCTGTCACGGGAGATGGTCAGAGTACCTATACTCCAAAATATATGTAAAATTTTGAAAAATATGCATGATGAAATGCATGATAATGAGTCCCTAGCTAGACTACTTCTAAGTATATGAGTTGAGTTACCTAGTGTGTGGTTTCCTTAAAAGTGTTGAACCCTAGATGTCCTATGAAAATATATAACCATAGAGGAAGAGGCAATTAAAATTTTGATTCTTGCTATATAGGTGAGGGAGATGTCCCAAGACCCTAATATGATGTATATGATGTGTGATAACCATGATAAGCCTCATACTCAGGTTAGTAGTTGTATATAAAAGAATATAGTGGTTACCCTTGTTTCCCAAAAGATGGGTAGAAATTTTGTTATGGGTAGAAGTTTTGGTTAGTAGGTCTTGTTGGACATAAATATGTCCGAGCTTGAGTAACATATGGTTGTTAATATCATAATTAGTTGCAAGTGAGGTGATATATGAACCCTAGTTCATAGAGTAAAATGCCTTGTGCATATAATACTCATCAATGCATTCCAATCATTCTCCTTCCCCTTCTCTTTCTCTCTATATATGATGTTAGAAACCTCACTTGAGCTATTTGGATGATCATGTATGAAGAGTCACTTATATAAGCTTGACCTAATATACATATACCCTTCCTATACCCTACGTGTGATATTCAAGTTTGAATCATGATAAGATTGATGTAGTATATCCTCTTTCCCTTGACATTGTACATGAAACATATGAGCTTGAAATCCTGACAATCTTGATTGAATATATTCTATTATTTCCCCTCATATCACATATGAAAAATATAAGTTGAAACTATGTTCTTGAAATAAAACACATTTTTGGATCACAGATTACAACATCACTAGATTTAGTTCTCAGTCCCCAATCTTATAAATCTAAGCTTCTAGTTTGATGACAATTCACACAATAGGGTGAAGACCCTACTATGTAAATATGAAGAGAAATCCCCCCCTAATGATGATATCCTCTAATATGATGTTGATCATAAAACTTGACATTAAGATGTTAAGTTCGATATTTTCGACAAAAAAAATATTATACTTCAACCTATATAAGACGGGGTGGGTACACCCTACATGCTTAAACCTCCTAAGATGACAACCTAGGATGAATCAAGATAATGATACTCTTGGAACATAGAGTGGTGATTTAGAGGCATCCACAACTCCTGGATATTAACTTAAGAATGAAACCACTTGAATTTCGAGGACGAAATTCAAAATAAGTTAGGGTGAATGTGATGACCTAGAATTAAGGAGTTTCATATCCAATACAATATTTGATACCATACTTGGAGTAAATAATTTAGTGATGAACTTTGAGGCGTTATGTGGTCAAATGATGTAACTTGAACCTATTTGATCAAGATTTGATGGTCGATTGACTTGCATTCTAGATGTATATGAATTTTCAATGAGGTTATTTGAATAATTTATTTATACTATCAAATGCTTAATTTTGGTATCATGCTTAGCTAAATGCCAGATTACATTTTGGGAAAATAGCCTTTAAATCCTCATAGAATTTGCATCATATGGATGAGAGTTATTTAGGTTTCAATGGTTGATTTAATAACTAAGGGTCCAAACAATTAGAACTAAGCTTGAGATTTATTCATATAAAGTAGCACAAATGTCACGCAGGACTACCCCTTATCCCCGCAGTGTATCACACTCACTGCTTGGGGAGGTTGTTAGGTTCGGATGAATCTGACTCTGTCACCTACCTCCGAACAAAGCGGGGAAAAGAATATATAAAAAATGTGAAAAGCAAGACCTCATTCACTCTTTCAATCATGATCTACACATTTTGTTCCAATAAGAGGTTGAGATCCTAAATGGTCAGATCTACTGAATGATCTTTTGTTGGGGTCTGTTTTATGGGGATTTGTGATAACCCATGTTCTAGGATTTTGATAACCAATATAGTATTTGAAGACCATGTGTGTCATCTAGAGGATTGATACTAAATAGAGGAATTGGTTATCCAATTACTGACTTTTCACTCAACAGTGAACCAGATACCCAATTGATGATGAGAATATTAATTGTGTTCAAATATGATGAATGGTTTTGGTTAATGATTAGTGTACTTATGAGGCCAAGAGGTCCATTGAGCAGTTTCAATGAGCTTGAGTGGTCAATTGATGAATCTTGATGTTATGAGGAGCATACAAAGTCTTTTGAGATTTATTTGATCAAGATTTGACATTAATTGATTTTTATACACGGTTTATACATTTATTTATGAGAATAATCAAGGAATTAAGTTAGATGCTCAATTGTTGCAATGTACATCTCAAACTTAGTAGATATGAGTCCTTGGGTTATAAGGGACCTATGGTTCAAGTTTCATGTAAATATAAGGTTTCTACCAGAAGATATATGAATTTAAAATTATAAATGTTGATTCAAATATCTTGCAAAAACATAATCATCATTATTTAAGAACATTGGGGTTGCGACATTTAGATTCACTCCACCCAAAATTTAAGTTGGATGCACATCTTTCCCTAGCTTTAGGATGATATGGATCGTACGAGTGAGGAGTTCTCTCCTACCTCCGGTTAAACTGGAGTTGTGGAGGCACAACAGCCACGCCACACCTTCCTCGCTAATCATACGGATCGCAAACAAACAACCTTCATAAGTTGCTTAATAGAGTCTGTGAGATCAGGAGCTCCTATCTGACCCCTTGCTCAAGGTTGGATGTCCTAGTTTCGAGATCCAGTATCCTCTCCCCCCACTCCCCTTCTTGAACATCTTTTATATGTGGTATCCACGGTGGACATAAGAGGCTTCAGATCACCATACTTGCTCCATGAATTTCAGTCAATGTCAAACGATACCTCCATAGACCTTGACACATCTATTTGCAACACCCATTGCTCATTTTTCCAACCTAAATCCACGACCTCCTTTAGGTTCATGTGTGCCCTTCTTAGAGTTGAGGAGAACCAATCTGAGATAGGTGTGATCGGGTACCTATCTTCCCCTTTCCTTGTCCTTGCGGTGGCAAGGTCACAAATCTGGAGCCAATGCAGCCACGATGGAGGAACAAAAGAGCTAGAAGGAAGTCATGACCTTGAGGGAGTCATGGAGGAGCCCCCAGATATGATTTCGATTGGGTAGGAAGCATACATCGCAGCATACCAAGCCAACAGGAAGCATACATCGGAGCAGACCAAGCCTTCTTGAAGGTTGAATCTCTCCTTGCATGGTGTGGAGACAACTTCATCGAACGTAAGGCTTGGTCTGAGTTCCATGTGCACTGACGCTTGTTAAGGAGCCACAGTGTTATCTGGACACCTGACCTTCCCTTGTGCTCATCCGAGAGGAGGCTCATGACAGCGACAATGGATTGATGCCCAGATCAGAGTGCACGCGAGAAGCACATCGCAAGGAGAGAGGTGGCATCCAATTAGATCAGTCGACCTATACCATTCAAGTGAAATGGCCAGTCCAGACTTGAGCAGCTAGTTGAGCCGCGCCTGACTCTAATGGAAATAAGCCAGACAACCAGTGGAATTGGAATCTTCTGCTCGATTTGAGGAGCCAAGGCGCCGACGAAGATATTGGAGATTCAGTGAGACAGAAGAGCCCCCTTTTCCTTCTAGGAAACTGCTAGTTCTCATAGGGTTCCTCACCATGATTCCAGGCCACGGCGGCATCGGAAACAAGGAGTAAATACGCGAGAAGGAAGGCAACGAGGGGTTGTTAGGGATGGCCCGGTCTGGGTCTTTGGATCCTCAATGAGGCGGATCCCCAATCGAGATCCGACTAAGAAGATCCTTGAAGCCCCGGACCCCACCTGAAGACCTGGTTGAGGCAGCAAACTACGCCTACTATTGGGCAACATGGCACGCATCCGGGTACCTTGCTGGCTTCATCCAACAGTTCTGGTCATTCCAAAAAGGTATATAGATGTTTATTTTGTAGAAATACATTGAAACTTAGAAAATGCCTAAGAAATAGCCCCCTTACCCTAAAAATGCTCCAAAAATACCAGCAGACTCAGAAAAATGCCTACCTTATTATAAAGCACCTAGATCAGACCTTTGAAGTAGTAATATTCACGGTTTTTAAATTACTAGATGATGCTTCTTTTAGGTCTCATTAAGTATAATAAATGATATCCAATCGAAACAAATTCTCAGAAAATCCTTTTAGAATCCTAGTTATGATTAAAAACTGATTTATGGACTCTAATTGATTATTATCACATCTAGTCATTTTCTATTAATGATTAATTAAATGTGTTCTAACCTTATTTTAACTCTAGAAAATAGACTGAGCATCAGAAAATTATGAAATCTGAACCAAACCTCTAAAATGACATCTTGGTCTGTAGAAAAATATCAAACACAAGTTTAGATTAGTTTGAACCTAGGTTTGGCCTAAACCCTGATTTGGACCTAAAATACCTAGAATATGATGTACATATATTAATGATGATTAATTTTTATTAATTAGGTCATGGACAAAGTTCTAGATGATCATGGATGTATAAAGAATCTCTGAACCCAGGTACGTGGCCTTATAAGTATAAGACTAGATTTCTTGGTTGCTTATGATATGTAATATCATGAATGCTATTATTTGGTTATTCATTGCTTGGTTGAACTATTATGAGTTATACTTCACCAAAATCTAATATAACAGAAAAGGATATGGATGGGTTGTAGCTACTAGAGCACCTAGCCCGGTATGGATGTATGTTGCCTAACATGGATGTATGATGCTTTGGCCCGTGTTAGATGTATGATGATATATTTTTTGCCCATACTGAATGTAAGTCAAGTGCATATAAATGTAGTACAACCACATCAAATAAATGTAATTAAAAGGATGTTTACTTGATTTTCACCTTAAGAAATGGTTTTTCTCTCTTTCTTCCTTCTTCAAGTATTTTCCTTTATGCAACCTTACTAGCGTATCTTTTACCAGGTTCCAACTTTTGTTGATTCGTTTGTTTCACGTATGTTTTAGGTTCAGATATATCATGGGAGAAAAAGAACAGGGTGTGAGCAAGTTGTTCAGGTTATCTATTGTCTAAGATCATGTTAGCATACATGTTCATAGATTGTAGAATCTTCATTCAATGTGTAATTGTAAATCATTGTATAATAATTCATGTTGTATTAATATACATGTTGAATGTTGAGAATGACATGGTGTATGTTATATTTGAATGTTAATGTATGTGTATTATGCTTCCGCATCGCTCTCTGATATAATTGCTAACGTTTTCAGTTTTTGTCTTCTCATCTCCATGGGGTTTTGAGAAGGTGAAAATCAAGGGACATTACAGTTGGTATCAGAGCATCAACAATAGATATACCTGACAATTGCTCACCATGAAACATAAAACATAATTTTACCTTTCACTGTAAACCCTAGAAACTTAGTAAGTTGTTCTATAGGAATAAGTTCTGACTTAGCCTCTAGGTTAGAACCTAGATGTTCGAGAATTAGGTTTAGACAAGTGTCTGAAACCCTTTGCATATAGAGCTCATATGTATTGTGTATCTACACTAGTCTACATCTGGTTCTCACCATTTCACTAGGTTACATGACGCTAGACTAGCTACTGTGTGTGGGACACTCGATTTTGCTGATTTGGCTTTGTTTTCCAATCGGCTCGAGCCTCGACAGTTTTCTCTGATGTCTTCTTTCTCAGAGAGAAACTATATAATATTTTATTATATATATATATATATATATATGTAAATATAAAAGTGTGTCCCTCACACTAGATAGTAGTTAGTGTTCATGCAACCTAAGTGAAAGGGGGTGACATCAGTCTAGAAGAGAAAGTATATCTTTAATAGATGTCTAGAGCCTTATAAGGATATGTGATAGATAGATAGACAATAGAATGATAGATGATGTAATAAAGGATGATCTAATATAATTTTGATCTCTGAGGTTTAAGTTCTCTATAAAGATCTAAGTTGTAAATGAGGTTTGAATCCAATTTTGGATAATCTAAGCCAAGTCTTGGTGATAAAAGTACATACTCTTTTCTTACTTAAGATGAGCTAAATTAAGATAAAGTTGAATATGCATGAGCCTTAATCTCTTTTACAAAGGAGGACCTCCAGTGTTAGGACAAGATATGTGGTGAACTCCAAAGAGAGTGAGACCCACAAGGAGAGGGTCATGGGACCTACCCTACAATATATGCAAAATATGTGATATATGTGAAATGATGTGTCCTAAGTGGGGTTACTCCTGAGTAGATGAGTTGAGTCCTTTTGGCATGATTCAATCCTATGTGTGCAAGTTGGGTACAAATAATGTTATCGGTAGAAAACTCATAAATTAAAGTCAATCCTTTGACTGAGTTAGATCCTAGCTTGAGTGACTTAAGTCGATGATGCTCATCATTAGCTGCAAGTGAGGTGATATATGAAATGCAAGTTCTTGGAGTAAAATGCATTGTGCATAAGATACTCTCAGATGTTGTCCCATCTTCTTCTTCTTCTTCTTCTCTTTCTTAATATATGATGCTAGAAACCTCACTTGAGAAATATAGATGGTTTATACATGAGGAGTCACTCGTATAATTTTGACCTATTCTATATTCCCTTCTGATATCATACATGTAATATCCAAGTTTAAAATCATGATAAGATTGGCTTTGCATATCTCTTTCCCCTTATCATACATGAAAGATATGAGTTGGAAATCATGATAATCTTGATTGCGTATATTATCCTTCCATTCATATCATACATGAAATATGTATGTTTAAAATCATGAGGTTGAAATAAATATATCCTTGGATCATATATTGCATGATCACAAAATATAGTGCCTAACCTCAATCATTCTATATATAAGCTTCTAGTTGTTGATAATCCCAAACAATATGATGGAAACCCTAACATTAAAGTATGTAAAGGGACCCCTTCTCTGATAATGAATTCCTAGTATGATGTTGATTATGAATCCCAATGAAGATGTTAAGTGTGAAAATGTTGTTAATAAATGTCATGAACTCTTGGTATCACCTTACATGGGTAAGCAGGTTTATAGATTAAAAAAATGATGCTTCAAACTATAAGGTGGGGTGCGTACACCGTACATGCTTAAATATCCTAAGATGACAGCATAGGATGAATCTAGAATAAAGATACTCTTGGCACTTAGAAATTGTGGCCTAGAGGCATCCACCACTCGTTGATATCATCTTAAGAATGAGACTAGTTGAATTTCGAGGACAAATTTCCATATAAGATGGGGTGAATGTGATAACCCAGGTTCTAGGATTTTGATAACCAATATAGTATTTGAAGACCATGTGTGTCATCTAGAGGATTGATACCAAATAGAGGAATTGGTTATCCAATTACTGACTTTTCACTCAACAGTGAACCAGATACCCAATTGATGATGAGAATATTAATTGTGTTCAAATATGATGAATGGGTTTGGTTAATGATTAGTGTAATTATGAGGCCAAGAGGTCCATTGAGTAGTTTCAATGAGCTTGAGGGGTCAATTGATGAATCTTGATGTTATGAGGAGCATACAAAGTCTTTTGAGATTTATTTGATCAATATTTGACATTAATTGATTTTTATATATGATTTATACATTTATTTATGAGAATAATCAAGGAATTAAGTTAGATGCCCAATTGTTGCAATGTACATCTCAAACTTAGTAGATATGAGTCCTTGGGTTATGAGGGACCTATGGTTCAAGTTTCATGTAAATATAAGGTTTCTACCAGAAGATATATTAATTTAAAATTATAAATATTGATTCAAATATCTTTCCAAAACATACTCCTCGTTATTTAAGAACATAGGGGTTGCGACATTTAGATTCACTCCGCCTAGAATTTAAGTTGGATGCACATCTTTCCCCAGCTTTAGGATGATATGGATCGTATGAGTGAGGAGTTCTCTTCTACCTCCGTTTAAACCGGAGTTGTGGGGACACAACAGCCACACCACACCTTCCTCGCTAATCATACGGATCACAAACAAACAACCTTCACAAGATGCTTAATAGAGTCTGCGAGATCAGGAGCTCCCATCTGACCCCTTGCTCGAGGTTGGATGCCCTAGTTTCAAGATCCAGTATCCTCTCCCCCCCCACTCCCCTTCTTTAACATCTCTTATATTTGGTAGCCACAGTGGACATAATAGGCTTCAGATCACCGTACTTGCTCCCTGAATTTCAATCAATGTCAAATGGTACCTCCACGGACCTTGACACATTTGTTTCCAACACCCATTGCTCATTTTTCCAACCTAAATCCACGACCTCCTTTAGGTTCATGTGTTCCATTCTTAGAGTTGAGGAGAACTACTCTGAGATAGGGGTGATCGGGTACCTATCTTCCCCTTTCCTTGTCCTTGCGGTGGCAAGGTCACAAATCTGGAGCCAATGCAGCCACGTTGAAGGACCAAAAGAGCTAGAAGGAAGTCGTGACCTTGAAGGAGTCATGGAGGAGCCCCCAGATATGATTTTGATTGGGTAGGAAGCATACATCGGAGCAGTCCAAGCCTTCTTGAAGGCTGAATCTCTCCGTGCATGGTGTGGATACAACTTCATCGAACATTGGGCTTCATCTCAGTTCCCTGCGCACTGGCACTTGTGAAGGAGCCATAGTGCTATCTGGACACCTGACCTTCCCTTGCGCTCATCCGAGAGGAGGCTCATGACAGCGACAATGGATTGATGCCCAGATTAGAGTGCACACGAGAAGAACATCACAAGGAGAGAGGTGGCCTCTAATTAGATCAGTCGACCTACATCGTTCAAGTGAAATGGCCAGTCTAGACTTGAGCAGCTAGTTGAGCGGTGCCCAAATCTAATGTAAACAAGCCAGACCGCCAGTGGAATTGGGATCTGCTGCTCAATTTGAGGATCCAAGGCGTCGGGGAAGATATTGGAGATTCAGCGAGACAGAAGAGCCCCATTTTCCTTCTAGGAAACTGCTAGTTCTCATAGGGTTCCTCACCATGATGCCAGGCCACGGCGGCGCCAGAAACAGGAAAGAAATACGTGAGAAGGAAGGCAATGAGCGTTGTTGGGGATGGCCTGGTTTGGGTCTTTGGATCCTCAATGAGGTGGTTCCTCAATCGAGATCCGACTAAGCAGATCCTTGAAGTCCCAGACCCCACCTGAAGACCTGGTTGAGGAAGCAAGCTACACCTACTATTGGGCAATGTGGCACGCATCCGGGTACCTTGCTGGCTTCATCCAATGGCTCTGGTCATTCCAAAAAGGTATATAGATGTTTATTTTGCAGAAATACATTGAAACTTAGAAAATGCCTAAGAAATAGCCCCCTTACCCTAAAAATGCTCCAAAAATACCAAAAGACTCAAAAAACATGTCTACCTTAATATAAAACACCTAGATCATACCTTTGAAGTAGTAATATTCATGGTTTTTAAATTACTAGATGATGCTTCTTTTAGGGCTCATTAAATATAATAAATGATATCCAATCGAAACAAATTCTCAGAAAATTCTTTTAGAATCCTAGTTATGATTAAAAACTAATTTATGGACTCTAATTGATTATTATCACATCTAGTCATTTTCTATTAATGACTAATTAAATGCTTTCGAACCTTATTTTAACTCTAGAAAATAGACCGAGCATCAGAAAATTATGAAATCTGAACCAGACCTCTAAAATGACATCCTAGTCAGTAGAAAAATATCAAACACAAGTTTAGATCAGTTTGAACCTAGGTTTGGCCTAAACCCTAATTTGGACCTAAAATAGTTTAGAATATGATGTACATATATTTATGACGATTAATTGTTATTAATCAGGTCATGGACAAAGTTGTAGATGATCATAGATGTATAAACAATCTCTGAACCCAAGTACGTGGCCTTATAAGTATAAGACTAGATTTCTTGGTTGCTTATGATATGTAATATCATGAATGCTATTATTTGGTTATTCAATGCTTGGTTGAACTATTATGAGTTATACTTCACCAAAATCTAATATAACATAAAAGGATATGGATGGGTTGTAGCTACTAGTGCACCTAGCCCGATATGGATGTATGTTGCCTAACATGGATGTATGATGCTTTGGCCCATGTTAGATGTATGATGATACAATTTTTTCCCATACTGGATGTAAGTCAAGTGCAGATAAGTGTAGTACAACCACATCAAATAAATGTAATAAAAAGGATGTTTACCTGATTTTCACCTTAAGAAATGGTTTTTCTCTCTTTCTTCCTTCTTAAAGTGTTTTCCTTTATGCAACCTTACTAGTGTATCTTTTACCACGTACCAACTTTTGTTGATTCGTTTGTTTCACGTTTGTTTTAGGTTCAAATATATCATCAGAGAAAAAGAATAGGGTGTGAGCAAGTTGTTCAGGTTACCTATTGTCTAAGATCATGTTAGCATACATGTTCATAGATTGTAGAATCTTCATTCAATGTGTAATTGTAAATCATTGTATACTAATTCATGTTGTATTAATATACATGTTGAATGTTGAGAATTCCATGGTGTATGTTATATTTGAATGTTCATGTATGCGTATTATGCTTCTGCATCGCTCTCTGATATAATTGGTATCATTTTCGGATTTTGTCTTCTCATCTCCATGGGGTTTTGAGAAGGTGAAAATCTGGGGACGTTACAAGATTTCACTGATATTGGAACCTCCACTTTTGGTGGCTCTGCTTTTCTATGAGCAAAACTCAGCGGAGGTTAGAGTATGCAGAAGGAGTCAATAGGGAGACTCTTTGTTAGATTTTTAGCCACCACCATGATCCTAGGGAGTCAAGTGGAGGATGTTGGATTCAAATTGTGATTTTTCTCCTAGCTTCCAAACTCAGGTCTGTCAGCGACCAAAATGGCTCTAGAGAGAAGTATGTCTACCCTTCCATGTCGATTGAGGCTGTGACACATCTAGAGGAAGGTAGAGAACTTCGTCAGCCATTTTGGGGATGAGGGAAAGGCTCAAGTAGGAATTCCCTTTTATGTGAACCTATTCAGCCATGGTGGCCAAGCAGCACGTTTTTTGAGCTGATGAGCTTCTCCTCTTGCATTTCATTCCAGGTATGAGTCAAATGCCAACGCAGATAGATGGTACATGACCCCAAGCCCTGTGGATCTCCCTGTGGCCTCAGGATCGAGAAGTGGAGAAGAATACCCAACCCCCCCCTATTAAGCCATCGTGACCTAGCCGCCATAGACCAGAGAAGCATCCTGGAGGTTCTGGTAGTAGAATTAGTAGCAAAGGAGGGCCCTGACCTCAATTTATTTCTCTCCATAGAGAAGGCTCATGACAGCGGCGTGATCTCACCCAGATCAGAGCACGCGTAGCAGAATCACGAGGGAGGGGAGGGGCTGATGAGCCATGTCGGGTCCAGAAACTGGATGAACCGGTCGGTTTTCTCTTAACCACACGTGTGGGAGACTAGAGTAGGTGGGTCGGCCAGCCTGGGCCAGTGGAAGGGTGCCACCTCAGGCGGTGGACCCCACCAATAAGGTATATCATCTTTATATCCTTGTAAACTTTCAGAATATATCCTAAACTTGTAAAACCAATAGAAAATAGTCTATATGGCCAAATAATCCCCCAAAAATACTCCTAGACTCAGGAAAATGTCATGTACATTACTGGACCCTTAGATTAGACCTTTTACAAACAAATAATTATGATATTTAATGGAAATGATAATGCTTCTTTTTTAGATCATATTATTGATATTATTAGCATATCATGGAAATTAAATCTGAGAAAAATATTACTAAACCCTAGTATAATGTGGAAACCAAATATGAACTCATATTTGACAATTATGTCAAAATAATAGGTCATTTCTCATTAAAACCCAATTTCATGTTTGTAACATCATTTTAATTATAGAAAATAGACCAGTTATCAGAAAAATATGAAAATCGTACCACACCCTTTTAATGGCATATAGATCAGACTAAAAACACTAGACACCATCCTAACATCACGTTGACCTAGGTTTGACCAAAACCCTAATTGGACCTACAATATCAAGAATGTATGAACCATGTGTTACTGATGAATAATTATTATTAATCAGGTCATGGACAAAGTTGTAGATGATCATGGATGTCTAAAAAATCTCTGAACTCAGGTACGTGGTCTTATAAGTATAAGACTAGATTTTTTGGTTGCTTATGATATGTAATATCATGAATGCTATTATTTGGATATTCATTACTTGGTTGAACTATTATGAGTTATACTTCGCCAAAATCTAATATAACATAAAAGGATATGGATGGGTTGTAGCTACTAGTGCACCTAGCCCAATATGGATGTATGTTGCCTAACATGGATGTATGATGCATTGGTCCATGTTAGATGTATGATGATATAATTTTTCCCATACTGGATGTAAGTCAAGTGCAGATAAGTGTAGTACAACCGCATCAAATAAATGTAATAAAAAAATATGTTTACCTGATTTTCGCCTTAAGAAATGATTTTTCTGTCTTTCTTCTTTCTTTAAGTATTTTCCTTTATGCAACATTACTAGTGTATCTTTTACCACGTACCAACTTTTGTTGATTCATTTGTTTCACATATGTTTTAGGTTCACAGATAGCATGGGAGAAAAAGAACATGGTGTGAGCAAGTTGTTCAGGTTACCTATTGTCTAGGATCCTAGTTAGCATACATATTTAGACTGTGTAATTTTCTATTTTTTTAATATGAAAATGTAATCCAAGCTGTAATAATTCATGTTGTAAATATACATGTTATTGTTGAGAAATGTTATGGTTGTATGTTCATGTATGCGTATTATGCTTCTGCTTCGCTCTCTGAAATGATTGTCTAACATTTTCGTATTTGTCCTCTCGAGCCTTTTAAGTCTCGAGGCAGTAGAATCTGAGGATGTTATAGTAAACTTCCCCTTTCATTTTTAGAAACTGGCATGAGTGGATATCACTATAAGTTCAATGCCTCGATACTTTAAAATCACATATTTACTACTCTAGAGACCTCCCATTAGAAGTTCTCATTAGGGTTTAAACTGAAGCTAACTGATATTCAAATCTTTAACATTGAAGTTTTTGTGGGTTAAGATTATAATAAGTCACTTATATTATGTGATCCATCATAGAAAATATGCATTAAATGATTACCAATGAATTAAATGAGTTTGCACAAGAGTTGGAGTAAGAATGGAATTTCAAGAAATGGGTAGTGGGGATAGCCCCACACCCAAGTGAAAGGACTACTCCCTTGACATGGAAAGATTAATACAATGTAGAGGAAGAGGACACAATCATGGTTGTAACTATAGTAGAAGTAGCCCAATGTGGTGTATGATGAAAATCTCCCTTCTTTCTCTCTCTTTCAAGTATTAACCCTGACTTGTGGTTGCAGTAGTTGGATGGAAAAAGCTCAGTGAAGAGGTCAATCACCTTGGAGAGGGTGGTCGACATATATTGACTTACAGAGCTCATTTACCAAATGTTCAAGATGAGAGAGGCTGATTGCCTGGAGGTCAATTGTTGTTGTGTATCTAATGATCAACCACTTCTATCAACCTAGAGGCCATTCACACTTTTTTGGGAGAGGCTGATTGCTCTTGATAGATAAGAAAGTCGATCATTGTAGACTTAGTAGGGGATGAATTGTTCTTTGATCAACCTTGCTCAACATACACATGAGGTCAATCATTCTTCAGCAACTAGGTCGATCATCAAGAGGCTGATTACTCTAGAAGTGACTAGGTTAATCACTCTATAAATGATTGAAGAGGAAACACTTTCCCCTTTTGGCAACATGGAGTTTGAGAGACATACTTTGTAGGTATATGATGGTTGTTTATAATACCCCATATCTAGGTGTCAATAGCCATATTCGTTGCACGTGTACGTTCAAAATCATTTCATGGTGGCTAAGAAACTTGGATGAGGTCCATAACTTGGAGCTCGAACATGAAGGTCAATTGACACAAGTCAATAGGTGAAACTCAAGTAGTCCCATGACTAGAAGGTTACATGATCAAGTTGTTGGTGGTTTCTAGTCGTCAAGATCTATCTATCAACTTGAGAGGTTAATTGAATATACATTGATTGGATGAGTTTCTCGAGATCTGGCTACTCTTCCTGTTGAGTCATCATCCTTGAAGGTTAATAGGGTGTTTCAGGCCAATTGATTGCTTGGAGTTACTGATGAACTTAAAGATCTAGTAATCAATATTGAGGTCAATAGATGGAAGCTTGGCGAAAGAGGTTGATCAATAGGCTGAACATGGCCTTAGACAAAAAATATAGTGATTAATATCCCTTTTAGAAGTGCCCAAAATCAATTTCGGGTTGGGGCGCTACCCCGCATCACACGAGAGGCAAACTCTTGACTCCCACCGCTGAAGGACAATGAAACCCCTTAGGTCACACTGATTTGTCTAGTGTAGATAGATAAAAATCCAAATCTGCAATGAGAGTCCAGAAAAGTATCAAAATTCTGATAATTTAACATGAAATATAAATAGAATGAATCGAAGCTCTTAATAATGAAAACTAGCATGCCTGAATGAAAAAGGTTTAAAACAATCACTAAAACTAGGATGAAGAATGCATTCATTAGGAAGTCTGATTCATAACAATTAGTGAACAATTCATAGGGATTTGATCCCTAGTTTAGAACAATTATGGCCATGTCAGGCTTGTGAAATGGGACGAGCCTAACCAGGATAAAAGGGTGAAAAAATGAAGAATTTTACGGCTAAAAGAGAGTAAACTTAGAAAATTCATATAAATTGTAGAAATCTTGTATTGGTCTCAACTTTTGACCATAGCTCTATATTATGTAGAAGCAACGTGTATAAAATTTCAAATCAATATGAGCAAGGATGATTAAGAAATTAATCAAAGTATTATAGGGTGTTTTCAAACTAGGTTTTTATGAATATAGGTGTATCAACTTGATTCAAAATGTGGAGTTTTAAATTTTGAAGATCATTATAGAATCATGCAATCATGAGAAACATTTGGAGTGAGAAATTCAAGTCAATTGAGTATATTAGTGTAATTAAACCATAGTTGTCCCAGATTGCACCTTGTCACATTCTTCATCTCTAATGTAATTTGTGGAGCCACCAACTATTTGGAAGTTGAAATAATTATTTTACTTGTAGGGTTAGAAGTCCTACTTTGACATCAATTAAGGCCCTGGCTGTGGTGAGAAATGGCCTAATAGAAATAAGAGGGTAGCAGGAATTTTCCTTGATGTCCGACACTACAAAATTACATATAATGTAAAACTCCCCAAACTTACTAGCATATCCTCATTAATACCAACTAGCTTGGTTGTGGAAGAATCAACAAGCTCGATAGTCACCATAGTGGGCCCTGCATTAGTTAGGTTGAGTCTCCTGCATAGGCTAAGTGGTATGATAGAGATGTAGAATCTAAGAAAAACTAGAACTGTTTGGCCTATAGAATCACTTATATAGCATGAAATCCTAAAGGACCCTAGGTCCTTGCGTTTGCAAGGCATGTTAGTCTAAACGATATCCGATGATGTTTATGCCAATTTTATCATTTCACATTTTTCAATTATGTATTTGCGTTTGTAAGGCAAGATCTTGAAGAATTTAGACCAATGAGACAGTTTGGACATGACATCAAGTAATGGGATGTTAACATACAACTTTTTCATAGTTTCTTTAAAAATATTGAACATGTAACCCAATCAGGTCTGATTCATCTGACCTTGGTAAGGCACCCACAACTTATATATGAGAACATGTGATGAAGGCATGGATATTTCTATTTGAGTTGTTTTCATCTTTTGAGCGATGATCGCCTAGTCTTTATCATCTTGGTCCACCGTCATAGTAGAAGGGATAACCTATTCTAGAAAGGTAAAGCCAGAGCAAGTTGTCACAACCTTAAGTTGTTCCATGTGCTTTGTATTGGGTTCTAGTTGTCCATCAAATGAACCTACATGAGGACGTTGGGATTCCACAAGATGGGCTAACTGAGAATTTGTTGCCTTTTGGTGAGCCTGCTAAGATAGAATTAGCTGCTCTTTGACATCAATTTTGTCTTCTATAGAATGAGATACATTTGCGACACTTGATTAAGATCTTAGAACTACTGCCTTTGGTAGCTACCTTGGTTCCTAAATCTTTGTTGGTTATTATATAAGAACTTGAGGGGGCATGACCATTGTTTTTCACTTGATAGGCTGGTATTGTGACACATTCACCACATTGGTTAGATTGCCACACTAGAAACCATGATGGTTGCTAGTCTGGTTTGGGTTATAGTAGGCTTGGTCGTATTTAAAATGGATGGAGTTGAGATCCTCCATTTGTGGTCCAGTTTCAGATCATATGAAACCATTGTTCTCTATGGTGATATAGAGGAGCTGACATTGTAGAGTAGAGTGGTTATGGCCCTTGTATGCTTGGTAGAAAAGATCTATAGATTTTACTTTCTTCAAATGTTGTAGCTATTCTTTTCTTTCTTAGGCATTGAAGGAGGACTTTATATGGTATTGCTTCAAGATGAGCATCTTGATGGTTTTGCATTAGATATAAGATCATTATTTTCTACAACGTTGGCTACTTTGAGGACTCCTCCTTGATTGGATCAAGATCAGGTTTTAGAACTTCTTTTAATGACTTCCGAAGTGTTATTGCAATTTTAGAACATAAATTTACCTCCAGATGAGTTTTCAAGAAAGTTCTTGATGTTGTCATCAACACCCATGTAGGAGGTCTCAATCAACTGAGCATGGGAGATCCCATGATGTTGGCAATGGTGAAGGATCTCTTCACATTTCTCCCAAGATTCAATAAAGGTTTCATATGGAACCATAGAATTTTTTTATTTGTCCTCTAATTTGATAGGTGCAGGATGGGGAATAGTATTTCTTAAGGGAATTGGATTTCCTAGGTGGTGATGCAGTCTCCCTCCATAGCATTATATTCACTACTAGCCTGATTAGTACAAAAATTTTAAATATCCCAGTTTGATGGCATCCTCAGAAATGTTTAGTATCTTTTGTAAGGAATAAAGGTTTGAAAAGCACTAATGATGATCTTGACAACTATCATCTATTCTTCTAGCGAATGCGATTCTCTAAAGCATGTTGATCTAGTGCATGCAGATCTTGGATTTTAGGGGATGTGATAATAGGAGGCACGATGGGATTTAGTACGTCCATGGATTTAGGTAATACGAAGTCCTTAAACTTCTTCTACCACTCTTGTTATCTTATTGCGACGTCTCAGGATTCCTATTTGGTAGTCACAACTACTCTCATCTTGGCCCTTAGGGCCTCTCTTTGTATGACGAGGGCTAGATCTACCGAACAGTTGACTTTTTCATCCTCCATTCTATTTTGATGGATCCCGTTATGGCAAAAAAAATTTCTATCAACCTATGGATCTAATATAGATGGGGTAGAATTGATGATTTGGGAATGTCACATATACTGTTGGGGTTCAAAAGAAACTCCATTGTCCCCAAGAATGATGCCAAAACTTTATGCATATTGTTTTCACACACAAATTAAGTAGGAGTAAATCTCTAGAGTTTAACCTTATCAAACCAATCAACTTTCCCACAAGAGAATGGGTAAATTATAGTACAACAAGGGTCAAACCCATGAGACTATGATTAAAAGTTGTTCTTGAACCTATTACTAAGAACAATATATAAATTGGTTGTTTGAAAATGATTAAAGATCAAATTGGAATAAATATTGCATAAGGAAAACTTGATTAAAATGACGATTTAATTCAATTAACAAAAGATACTGGGAGTCTGGGGTTCACCATCATAGCCTATGTATTTGTTTTAATTGATTCAACTCCTACATTTAAATAGTTAGATCAGGACCAAGTACATTTGCATCCTTGCATAACACAAATCTCACAAAGATCAAATGTATTACAATATGAGATCTTGATCTTTTTGGATCATTGTCCATCATCCATTAGAACTCCATCCATGGCATCTTATAGAGTTTTATGAGTTTCATTCAATGTTCTAATCATAGGATCTGAGATCTCATCACCAAGGATAATAACATGCAAGAGAAATGAGGGATCAAGTCATAAATCAAGTATTAAGATCAAATGAAAACACATCTAACCAATATCAATATTGGAGTAAAAAACAATTATAACAAGATACGGGTTACAGGGATACATCCCATGCTACATTAAAAGGTGTACTATCCCATAGTAGAAACAAACGAACAGATAAATAAGGAAGGAGTCATGTTTCTAGGGGAATAAATAAATAATTAGAAGATATACAACTCTATTATACCATCTAGTAGCACTTCAACAATCCTCTTAAGAAAGATGATGACTCTTCTCTCCTTTCCTTGGTCTGTGCACCCAAGGAAGTTGATGAGATGACCAAGTATATCCCCTTCATGTCTATCCTTCCCCTTTTTTATAGTGGGGAATGTAACCCCATTACCCAAAAAATGTGTCATGGATGAATCTATAGGGACCAAGTCTGTCATTCCACTCAATTTTTTGGTGGTCAACCAGTTGACTGTGTAGGATGATCTGTGGGATCATATGCAACTCAGTCGATCAGTAGGGAGACCAATTGGTTGACTAGGCAAGTTGTTGCTCAGGTTTGTATGCAAATTAGTTGATCAGTTCTAGGCGAATCGACCAATTCGAACACAATAGAAGTCATCACTTTTACATGTTCAATCAATCGACCAGGTGGACATTCGCTCAAATGGAAATTTTGGATCTGACCAATTTTTTATTGTGGTTTAGTCGACTAGGTATGTCTGTCAACTAATTGGAAAGTTTGGGATATTGAGATGTGCATTTGCAGCCTACTTGGTCTATTGAACTTTGGGGTAATTGGGATTTGGAGTGAATGGGCATAATTGGGATGTTTCCATGCAACAAATAAGAAAATATATTGAAAATTCTTATTTGGGATTCAAAAACAAAACAAATTAAACTAGGAAATAACAATGAAATGCCCCTAATAAATTATCTAAAAGATGTGGTAAAAATAGATGAATATGCATTCATCACTCATGTTGAGTCACTTTTTGGTCTTTTGGCATTTATTGATTTAAATGTGTATCCATGGCTTTCCATGTTTTTTCTCATAAATAGGTGTCAACTCTAAAATTCCTTATCTTTTTTGTGTTTTAGAAGTTTTTCAGCAACTGTCGAGATTAGCTTTCATAGATTTTTCTCTTGCATGTAAAACTTAATGCTCTAAGAATTAAATCAAAGGGTGAATAGGGGTTTTTGTAGGTGATCGCTTTGGATGTTTCTCCTTGATGAAGTTGGATAATTGATCATTAGCTTCCATGGGGGATTTTACCTTATCAAATATGGTATTAGGGACCATTGTTAAGGGAAATAGGGGAGGATAAAAGCATGTATACTAAAAATGAGATCCTATTGATGGCCATCCTAGAATTAATATGGTGCCACTTTGGTCACAATTTTGACATAAATAATCCAACCATAATATAAACATACATCATAAAGGTGGCCATGGAAATTAGAATCTTATACATGATTAAGAAATAAAAATGAAAATACCACAAGTGTATTATTACATGCTTGAAACAAAAGACTATTTTTTTTAAATAAAAAGAGGAGTTTTACAAACACTGGAAAGAAAAATAGTAACTTAAAATTGGATGAAATATATCATTAGTATGTCACCCCATCATAGTAGGATCAAAGTGAACCTCTAGTGCGATGCTCCTACTTTCTACTACTTCTAGTGTTGTCTTTTCCCTATGTGCATCCACACATACCATGCATTGGAGAAAACAAGTGATAAGTGATCCTATACTAATTAAGAATTGAAAAACTTTACACTTAAAACACATGATATTATCATGATTAGATATTCATTAGGATTTATTTCAATATTTATTATTTTAATGCAAGCATGTCTATCCTTGGAATTTGATCTGGTTCGACATAAAAATCTATACAAATAAAAGTAGTTAGTCATCATCCTATCACAGAGCCACAAAACATAATTTAAAATTAATAAACTACATCATTTGATTAGAATAGTTTATGAAAATAGTTGAGTGACCCCGAGATTCTTGACTTGAACACAAATCCAAGTGTGAGCCTTAGGTTTGTTGAGAAAAGATGTGTGTCGTATTACTTATTGATCGATGACTCACTCTTATCCTATATATTGGAAATGAGGTAAGTTCAAGGAATAAAACTTAACCCTAATGGTCCAAGACAACTAATCCCACAAATCTATTAACTAAAAATATATCTAACATCAAACACACCTTGTGATGATGGAGTATGGGTGAACTACATATCCACCTTAGACATACTAGACTCAGTTAGATGATATGACAAATAAGATATAAAAATTGTCACTCCCCATATAAGAGATTTTGCTCCCCCTTAAACATGAATCTCCAAATAACAAAAGCATTATATAACGCCTTTTGATGTTTTTTTCTATAGGATGGAAATACATGAGCCTTTGGAAGATAACTTCTTAAGAACATATGGAATGAAGAAGGTTAATGGAAGCCAAGAACCATAGAAAATACTTACCACCATCAATATAGAACAGATTATCAAAGCACAATGACTACACCATCTCCACTAGGAAAGTGTGTGCTATTGGAATAAGCACACTCAAGATAACCCACAATGTAGAAGTTTTGGTATTTCCTAATTGTCTAAAAAGTGTATCCAACTAGACCAAAGTGCATAAGACCACTGACATGCATAATGTGGCATGAACATGAACACAACGAGGTTATGATGATTGTTTTAGTGGATCCATAAATCTAGAGTGTGAATATAGGGTGGCTTGATAGGAACAAATATACATGAATGAAAACCCAAGTAGATCACTAGAAGGACCATCTCAACACTTGAGAAACACCACATGCAATTTGTAGAAGACAAGAATAAAGTATCTAGGTGAACATTAATTTGGTTGAACATTATCCTAGTAGATATAGTAACTATAGATTATAATGGGTTTTTCATAGATTTGATGTGAAAATGAATGTCTAGGTTGAGACCTTACTGAAACCTATATTCTAAAGAATCCATCCATATGATCTTTCACTAGTTTTACCTTTTTCTCTTTTAGTTTTTGTTGTTAGCTTTTAATCACCAATTCAACTCTTTTATTTAGAGAGTTGATCTTTTTTACTTAGTAGTAGTCCTTAGAAGTCCTAATTCCCTGAATTAGATATCTGGACCTCTTTGAGTCCCTTTACTAATTTGACATGTAAACATGCATTTAACACACACGCTTAAGTTGTGTCAGTGGTGGCGGTATTCATAGGTGTTGGACATCGAGTCCAAGCCTGTTGTTTTTGGTAGAGCTAGGGTTTGCAATATCTTGTTCAAAATTAGGTTGACATAGAAATAGAGATGAGATATTCATGTTCATGTGAGGTCTAGGATATAGAGTCCTCTGATAAAATTGTGGATAGCTTGATCATTGTGCATTCAAGCAACTTGTAGTGTTCTCTAGTAGTCCGATGATTAAGGATAGTTCCATGGTGATCCCATAGTTGCAAAGGATACATCATTGTTTGGGGAAGGATGTTCCTATATATTGAAAATTATATGGTTCTTGGGGTTCTACATGATGCTAGGATCAAGGAAAACTTTGTTCCATGTAAACTACAAGTCTATTCTATAGTTTAGATCATGAGGGCCATATAGAAATAAGGAGGTAACGATAGGAGTTAGATGAGGTTCTAGGGTTACAATGAAGAAGGGAAAGTAAGAAAGATGAGTAATGGAAGGTGCCATTATTGTCATCCATCGGACTTGGTCTGAAGGTAAATGCACAACTGTTCCATAGGTGACAGAAATGTGCAAAGTAGAATAAAATTCAATGTAGATATGTACATGAAATTAATTCTATTGATGAAAATTGATGTGATGAATTTTGTACTACTCATTAGATGGTTAAAAAAAGTTAGAACAAGATGAAATTTGACTATAGGCAGTTTAATCTGAGGACTATCAAAACAAAATGATAATTCAGTAATTAATGGTTATACCTTGATCTATTAATTTTCCATCTTAATTCACTCAAGAACTAATATCCAATATTTTGAATATTAAAATTGATTCCAAAGACACTAGTATCAAAATGTAGCAAATTTGAACTATGTGAAGTCCTTTCAATGCATTCAGACTCAAATATTTTCAATTGTGCTAAATGATGTCGAAATGATTCACAAAACTAAAGTGAGGGATTTGTTTGTAAATATTTCTCAAGTGAGGAAAAAACACAAGAAACTCAAAGTAGGCTAATTGCGTTAAGGAACACAATAATTATTCAAAATGATCACATACCAGTTAAGAAGATGGACTCAATTGTAATTAAGCTCAAGTCGAGGGGCCGTTTATGAATTATAGCTCAAAATAGTTTCAACATTCTATATTGTGTATGTTACTACACTCCACCTCTTAAGGAGGATTTTGTCCTCGAAATCAGCACACCATAGGGTAGTCAAGTACTACTCTCCACCCCTTAAAAGGATTCAACTAGAAAATGAAAATGTATTATACTTCACTTTCTTGTAATCATTACCCTACATCAAACTCTAGGTTTAAGAGTTTCATGTGACTCTCCTCCAGGTTTTCTCACACATCCTTGATTGTGGCTTATCTCAAGAATTCATCAATAATATTCAATAAAATATATTTTTCTTTGTACAATTAGTATTATAAAGAAAATGACATGTCCATCAAAAAACTTTTTGATGCATAACTATAAAATGGCCGAAATCAATGTGAGAAATAAGTCACAATCTCCTCTTACCAACACTCACCATACTAACTACTTGAATCAATTGTGAAAATAAGATTTCCATGGAACCTAAAGGGTCAATAGAGTACCTTCATTTATGGCATAAGGGAGAATGATATTCTATTAAATGGGTTTCACAAAAGCTATCTTGGAGCATCTAGTATCACTATTCACCTTCCTTCAGTCCAATCAACACCATCTGAAGAACCAAAGAAAAACTCGAATGGAAAAAGTCACGTGTTTGTGCAGTGAGCATCATCAACTATGTTGAATGAGTGGAAGCCAGGATGATCAATATCATCATAAACAAAACATGGATAAACTGTGAACTTAAGAAAAATAGTAGTAAAAATCCAAAATAATATCACATATCTTTGAGAATTTATGTAACGTGTTGTCAAAACAATTCTCATTTTGTTGAGTCCAAATGGGACAAAAAGTACATCAAGTCAGCAAAGTCAAACCATAGTGGGAATTTGAGTGTGTAGTGGGTGATTTTGTGGTGCCTCAAAATGACAATGTCCATGAAAGATTCATCACTCTAAAAGAAGTATGATAAAATATGCTTATTAAAGGAACAAATAAAGAATAACTAGTAGCCATTTTCTGAGTTTTCATGTATGGTGTTAGTATGCCATGTTCATGTACTTCATGTATCATGCAATAGTACCAAAATGCAAACCAACTGCACATATTGTCACTTGTAATTGAAGTTAAACTTCCTAAACTCAATTGTATGGTATTACTTAGTCCAAATTGGAATTTATTCTGCAAGCTAGTATTTCTTTTTTTTTAATAAGGTAAAATATTACTATATTAAAAAAATTATAGAGGGTAACATTAAAACCCCATATATTATACAAATCGGTCTACTCAAGAACCCACATCCTTAGTACACTTAGCTCCACCCTGGCAAGGCCCTTGATATTTTGTTTATAAACCTATCTAATACTATTTAGAACAATATAAAAAATTAAGGGTTTCACGTTCCCTTTTACCATGTATCAACTATTCCTCTCACCCCAAATATGGCATATGAGGGTGGTACGAACAATCCCTTACCTCCTCATATTTGGGTTACACCTAGACTTATCAATGATCCATGATAGGAGTTGTTTGAGAAAACGAGGTGGTAGCCCACCCCCAACCATATTTTAAAGAAAATCTAATCCATAAATAGTTAGATTTCTCACACTCAAAGAATATATGTATGTGCATGTTTGGTTCCTTGTGGCACACACACAAATAGGATTAACATTCAGACCCCACCTATTAATCCTATCACACATATGAAGTCTCCCCAAAATAATCATGTAAGACCAGAAACTCCACTTAGATTTATGGTCGTTGGCCCAAAATGATTCTATCCCACATATCCTATGGGAGGTTTTGATTCCATCATAATTTACGGTTCTCATTAAGTAAGGACACCCTACCATTATTGGAGACATGCTTAACATGTGCAACTAAAAACACTCTCAACATAACCCTGCAACGTCTTGGTCCCTTACATGATTTGTTATCCACCAGTTGATCTTCATAACATAGTTGCATCTAGTTTTCCTGAGGAAATTCTTCATCAAGAACTTGTTCACCCTTATGATAGTATAATACCACACAATATCTACATATACCTGATACCTAGCTCATCACCATGGATTAGTTGTCCCATGATGTTCCAAGTAATGGCATATTATCAAGGAATTTAGTGAAGTTTTCACCCTTTCTCTTACCCCCTAAGAGAGGTATTCCAAGATACATGGTAGGCAAGGAGCCCTTTGGTAAATCAAACTCCTCTTTAATTTATAACACCCCACTTTTGCATACATACCATAACTTAGTAGTAGCATTTTTCTTCGAAGGGTGATTTCACATCATGATATTCTTTGAAAATAAATAATTAAATAACCATACATTGTCTTAAAAAGATTAATACAATGAGTATCGAGTATGAAAACATAATTTCTTCATCAAGTCTATGATCAAACTACTAAATGTGGAATGACTAAAACATAAAATGGAACATTCTAGATATTAAGATAATAGAAAGTCAAAGGAACCTCACTATGCTAAACTATTAAGGTCTTCTAATGATTGGCTAGTTGTTCATTAATCCTCACTTGATCCAATACTAGTGGACATTGCATCCCCAACCATTGAAACATAACTAGAATATTTATATGAAACATTACTAAAAACATTAATTGAGCATTAAATTAACCATTCTTAAAATAACTACTTGACATAAAGAATTGAATAAATAAAATATGCATCTCTCTATGATTCCCCACTTAAGAGCACATAAAGCCAGGAAACCCATAATTTGTGAAAAAAACCATAATTGGCTATGAAAGTCCATAGTGACCACTAGAGGTCCACGATTGAGAGACGATATAAAACTTAAACAATTCTTATAACATGATTCTTAATTTGAATGTTAACATAATGTTGAACTTCAATCTTTAACATGATGGGATTTCTCCCTATTTGCACACAATTGGGATTTCCCTCTTAATATGAGAAAACTAAAATGTCATAAATATACTTTACTGAATGTGATACTTGTAACTATAAGATATAGAAATAAATAATTATTAATATAATTCATCACTTTAAAAGAGTAATTCTTTCATGATAACATAATCATGTGCTTATAACATAATAAACACACATAAAACAAAGTAATTGTGCACGACAACATAGTTTGTTTATCTAGAACAAAGAAGATTATAACTCTATCTATTTTATCTTGAGTCAATCCTAAATCTCCTAAAATTACCATGACATATATCAATTGTCATCTTAATTAACATTCTAAAGCTTTGGCCAAAATAGAGTAATGTTGATGATGATACTCTATGGGAACATTGTAGGAAGAAGCAAGAAGAGGCTAGCTCATTCAAGAATATCTGGACCACGCTCTACCAACCTAGGTGGACTCTCACGACCTATAAATCTATGAAAAAACTTCTACCTACCATGGACAAGATTAAAGCCTAAAATCCCAATGTCGACACAATGTGTTGTCTATGCAAATTTGATGAGGAGAGCAACATCCAACTATTTGGTGATTGTACATACTGGAAATATATATGGAGCCACGTTCAACTGAAGCTTAAAATTAGGAAATATACCCCCTTATTCACTTTCTTGGTAGAGGATAGTAGGAGAGGAAAGGCAAACTACATTTGGAGTCTTGGTCTATCACAGATTATGTTCATTCCATCTAGAAAGAATACAACAACAGAAGACATGGAGCTCAAGGAACTGATTCAACAACCCAATTCAGCAAAATTGAGAAGGACATGCAAATCCTTTATAGTTTGTATAAAAATAAGCTAGAAAACCTATCCCACATTATTTGTAGAAATTGGGACCTAGCTTAGTCTCAATTCTTTCTAATTAGTAAGCTTTTTTATGATCATGTAATGTAGCTGTAAGTCATTTATAGCTTGTAAACTTTGCCCCTATTATTAGGGTTGGAAATATATTTACCCAAAATTTCCAAAAAAAACCATAACATTAGGCCATTATGAGAACATGATTTTACATTACCGAATTAGGGTTCAAAAACCAGAAAAATTGAATCCTCATGAAAAATACTTTTGAATTTTTTTTGCACAGTTTTCTAGTTAGCCATTGATTTATATGAGTTTCTAAAGAATGACTAATTAGAAAATATTAGAAATCCTTGGGGGATTATTTAAATTAGGGATGGGACCTCGCTCTAAGGTGGACCAATCAAATAAGAAACACAAGTTGGGCATGCTCAAACTAAACCACATGGCCTAGACACGACAAATTGGAGAAAAAACGCATAAATGATCAAGCATGAACAATTATGGATCATTGTTGTAGAAGAGTAAAATTGGAATCTTGAGTTGGTGATTGATCAAGCATGAACATCGTTGACCTGTGAAGAACAACAACGAGACTCCATGGATTAGGTCTCAAACAACAAGGGATAGTCTTTGATTATGAGATCCCAAGGACTAGGAGAACTTTACATCAGACTCTATGTAAGACTCTGATCATAGAGACCCTTTGAGGAAATTAATATTGGCATGGTCTACATGAAGATGCTCCCTTCCATGGATGGAGCATCTAGTCGAACAAGGGATGAAACTCACCAAATTAGTGTCAAATAGCTAAAGGATGAAACTATAAAGTTCATAATAGTGAAATGAAGGTGAAGCATTAACCTCAATGGAAGAAGGACATCCATATCCCTTAAGTACCTCAAGACCATGGTAGAAGTAGGGGAAGGAGCCAAGACTAAAAGTAGACCAACTAGTAATGGAAACACATCCACAAATTCTGAAAAAAAACATTCAAGAAGGAAAAACAAAGCCAACAAATTCTAATTTGTGATTAGAGAAGCACTACATAGAGACAACAAAAAACATCAACGAGGTCCTCAAAGATTGCAATATGATGTAGAAAGTGGATCAATCATAGCGAAAATAAGAAATGTAAAAATAAAGGAGGGAGGTTGGTGATGCTTACCTATGTTCCAAATTTGCAAGAGGCACTTTTTTAGAGGGCCAGAGATCGTGAGCATTGCAGGCATAGATTGAGTAGGATGGCGAATCTCATGGCATTGGAGGATTAATTGAATTAGTAGGAGAAAAGTTATATATCTAAGGATGGTTTTGGCACCCTTACTTATAGGTGTTGTGGTCTTAGTGATATGATGGTGGCAAGGGGAGCCCAATCCCTAATAGGTATTTCTCTAATAGGGCATGAAATCCCCTAGAATCTGGGATCCACATGATTGAGGAGAATAGATGAAGGTGTTAGAGAAGTCTAAAGCAGTTGGAATTCATCATGGAGAGAGATCAAGGTCGAAGAGTATCATGGCAACTATACGGTCTTTAATGGAGTGAGAACCAGGTGGAGGAGATGCTCACTGAGTGTCAGATGAGTCCCCATGGGGCTGGAATCAAATAGAACCATCCCATCATCTATGAAAAGAAAAGAAAAAATGATAAAACAATGATAAGAAAAAAAAACTTAGGCCAGGTTGATTAAAAAAAAGTTTTAAGTCAAAGAATATATTGCTTCTTCTATATTAAGTTAAGTGATCAAACAAAGTCAAAATAACTTCAAATTTGAACCATATGTAGATAAAGAGTGTAGAATCTTCCTATCCAACTAGATTTAGGTTTTGATAAACTTTTTTCCATCAATTTCATATTTGCAATTATCTTAATGTATCCATATTAAAAGATGTGATAAAAATGAGGTGTCCTATCTTTAGTGAATTAAATTAAGAGAATTGGAGTGTTTAACATTCTGAGGGTTTATTTATTCACTTTTATGCATAATTTAAGGGATTAAACTAACATAGAGAAGAATGAAAGAGTTATTTCTTATTTCATTACATATCATGATAAAGGTGAGTTATTTAATTCATAAAGGAACATGATATATCATTTCTCATTAACCAAAAAAATTTTATAAACAGGGGCTACTTAACATTATATTTTTTTACTTAACTTTTATCATAAAATTCATTTAGAATTTTATGTTACATATGTGAATTTTTTCGATGTTACAATTTTATCCACTTGAAATAAATTTCGTCATCAAAATTCTATTATTCTGCCCACCTTGGGTTTTACATATTATGTGTATGCTAACTCTCTAATATTAACTTAGAGGCTCATTAGCACACTTAATGTGTGACCTTATCATTGGAAAATATGAATCTATAGCCTCATTATTAAAACAAACATGTGGGTTGTTATGACCCATACCCTTTCTTTAAGGTAATCAGAGGAATAAAGATAACCCTGAAATTAACAATAACTTTAAAAAATGTGTTGAATCATCTACTGATTGATTTGTGCTTTATCAATTTGGATATCATTCCTGGATAATTTTATGATGATATAACCCACATGTGTTTAAAGAGAGCATTAAAGAATATTAAAGAAATAACTATAAAAAATTGATCATGTGATATCTTACTATGTTTTTTTGTAGATATATAGAGAAGTTTACTATGAATCTAACGTAACAATATTGGATCAAATTGGAGTTAATATGAGAGAAATGATGTGTTAAAGTGTGTGTGGTGTCACCATTGTTTGCCAATTGAAATTGTTTACCTTTTGTTGTCAATCAACAATTTAGAGGAAGAGTGGTCGACGGTCCCTTGGGTTCTCTCAGGAGAACCTACGATTCACAAGTCGATGGATGCTCAATAATTTCATAGTTTGATTGTTATGCTTTGTAGCGGCCTACCGATGGTCCAGCTCTAAAGAGCCTTCCAATAGTTCTATAAAGAAACCAACTTCTGATGGATTTCCTAGGTAGACATTGTTGATGGTTTTCCAAGATGTAGTCTTCAGCTAGTTTCGGCTGGGCTTCACCAACCGAAGGTTGGACTAATAAGAATCAACTGATGCTTGGGAAAACCAATAGTTTTAGAAAACAATGGTTACAAAGACCGTGGTTGCCTCTACTGAAAAATCCTCTACCAAAGATATCAACCAACAACTTGCTTGTAGGAAGAAATAACCAAAGAAGTGTCATTCAAAAGATTGCCTTGTGATGGTTTTCCAATGATGCCTCTTAAACATGTCAATCATGATAGTGCTCCAAATATACATATACTTGATAAAAAAACCAACAGAATTAGGCTTGTTAACTTTATTTTTAGACCCTCTTCTCTCCTTGAATCCTAAAGAAGATAAAATACTTTAGGAGGCAATTCGTGGGCGGGTATGATGAGGAAGAAAAGTGAGAAAGTTAAAAAATGAAGGTTTCTATTTAGCATCAATTGGTAAGTAGTTTATAACCATAGAGTACTCTTCTTCTCTTTATGTTCCCTTGCTCAAAATTCCCTAATTCGTCAACCAAAAGTTTTACTTGACCTTATTCCTTCATCTCCTACCTCCAACAGGAGTCATTTAGGACTGTTAACCCATCATTAGGATGATAGCAACTAGTAGTTGAAGCTTTAAGATGGAATCCAATCTTAGCGGAGTGAATCTAACATGTCCAAGTTCAAGAAAGAGATCAATAAGCTAGTATTTAGTACAAGTGAGTGGAAAATCACTTTGAACCCTGATTTTATAGTAATCCAGCTTAAAATGATCATTAATATGTACTGATTTGTCTGTTGATGAATGATTTGGAATTTGATAAGTTTTGATATGCCATTTCAGTTGAACTATTAAATGATTTAGAATACTTGTGGTGTAATAATGATGTTCTTATCCCTAAGTTAAGTTACATCAATACATGGTGATTTCTAGTGCTGGAATTATAGGCACCCATATTCTAGGATTGTCCTACTTTCTACATAAATGCTATGTATTACAATCATTTGGCTTGATTTATATATGTTTTTAGCTTATGCATATGAAGTTAAAGGAATAGTTCATATTATGGTTATTAATATGCTCAATTATCAATTGAAGTAAATTCTTTATTGAATCCATGAATTATTTTGTATCAGAATTCTAAGTGATGAAAACATGTGTATATAGAGAAGGTAAGAATAGCAAGATGAAAATGTTACTTATGGAAACTAAAGAATCACTAGACGTTAGATGCCATGAACACTGTAGAATCCATCATGGAGGTCTACACCTTGAAGGAGGAAACAAGTCTACTGGATGATAGAGTTTATGATGAGGTAGCTAGAGCATACCAGAGAGGTAGGGGGACTAAGCCCAGCATGGTCGGTCTCCTTAAATAAGTAAGGTACCCAACATTAATTGGAGAATCTAGTGGTACCCAATGTAGTTCAGTTAACTCAGATAGTACCTAATAGGTTAGCCCTTATAGAAGAACTAATGCTGGAAGCTAAGTCAAGTGATTTGATTCTTAACTTGAGTACCCAGGTTTAAAGGAGGATTCTGGTTTACCTAGTCAGTTGTTTAGAAATTAAGGACAGGTGTGGATAGCCTTACTATTGATGAAGGAGATAGTTAAGTCATGGTTCCACTCTAGCTCTTGTATAATGAGATCGTAACTTTTTGCTATACTTAGACATGTTATTGTACACTTCATGTGGGTCCTAGCCATAATGAAAGGGATAAAAGATTTAATGAATGGTTTTAGTTTATTTTTTTATTGTATTATTATTAGATCTATTTCCATGTCGGATGGTTTACGATTTGAAACTATGATGCCTGCATTATTTTGGATTTAATTTTGTTAACTATATGAAACTGAAGTATCATGGTTTCATGTTTATTTTATATGCACCGAACCAATATCTCATACAATCTACTGGACATTTTTCAGACAAGGGTCTAACTTTACTGGAGGAGTTAGGTGCTATCTTTCATTGAGAGTAGGTCAGATGAGGTCTCGTGAGGAATAACTACTTAGTTATATGGTCTCTTATCCTTACTATGAATCCTAGGAATGTGTGAGGGATAAATGAGAGAAGTTTGTAATAAGTTGTTCTTGGTGGATATTAAGCAAGAATTGTACTTTTGTGTAAAAGTCAAACTCTATTGAAATTGTTCATGTTTTTCATAAATAAGGTGTTATCTATTTAACTAAGGTTGTTCATACATAATTGTTACAAAATGAAAAAAATATTGAAATGATTGAATTAGTAATTAAAAGTGGATGGTCAGTTTAATCCCTCTTTGGTGGGCTTAAACCCTTGTCAATGAGTTTGGTTGCGTCAACTCTTGGAATTAGAGCTTAGGTTGTGCTTAGGTTTAGGAAAGAGGTAGTAAGAGACCAACAAGTTATGATGTTTCCTATTTGAAATGCAATTTTCTAACATATGTGTTCTGTTGTGGATATGCAAATGGTAGGAAGAGGATGTGGCCATGGTGAGGAACATGCTCAGAGTTATTATGGATTTGAATCTCAAGTGATGGCTCAGGGTGGAGAAGACAGAGATTAGGTGTCTAGGATGTACCACATATTTTTGGAGACAAAGGATAAGTTTAAAACAGAGTGGATGTTCACATCTTTTAGCAAGAATCTAATGAAATACTATGAACTGGTGAAGAATTTTGGTGGGAATAATCTTTCTGGAACAACAGATTCAACTGTGGTAGATGTGTGGCTCCAACAGTTGGAAAATGTTTTATGGATAATGGAGTTATCACAAGAAAAGAAGATACACCATGTTATATATCTACTTAAAGGAGATGTTGAATTATGGTGGTATGTATTAGAAGATAAGATGAGAAATACATTAATGGCATGGAAGGAATTTGCGGATGAGTTTCACCTGAAATATTTCCCTCCTACTTTCGTCAGTGATTAGATCAAATAGCTGGAAAATATTAGACAGGACAACATGACAATTGGTGAGTATGAGGCGTAGTTTATGAGGTTGGTTAACTTCTATCCACATCTTGTACCTAATGACATAGAGAAATATATGAGATTTTATGTAGGTTTAAGTCTAGAAATTAGACACAACATATCACAAGTTGGTTAAAGGGATAGAGAAAATTTTGGAGAATTTTTGAAGTTATAATGATGTATTGAAGAGTCAGTTAATGCTGATAAGAATTCTGAGGATAGAGAAAGATATGAATATTTCAAAAGTGGAGTATAGAGTTGTGGTGGAAAAAGAGGAGGTGGTGGATTGTTTTCAAAAAATAAGATGAGGTTTTGGATCTTTTGTAAGACAAGGGTCAGGTTCAAGTGATGTTGTATCTTTTGATTGTAGGGGGAGATCTAGCCCTAGAAAATGAATGCATCCCCAAGGTTGTCACACTCATCAAGGATTTCATGATCATCAAATTAGCAATTGGTCTGTAGAGTGAGGACAAAACTATGTGATACTTGTAGTAAGGGACACTTTGGTCAGTGTTGGGAAACTTAATTTCAACAATGCCATTACTATGGATAGATGAAACATTTTAAGAGAGATTGTCTAAAGATTTAGTTCACAATAACACAGAGTTGACAATCTTAATTTCAACTCTGAAGAGGAAATCTCCATCTAGAGGAGTAATGTCTCAAATACTTCATTCTCTAGAGGGGGATCATCTAGTAGCAGTAACAGACAATGAGGAAAATGTAGCATAGGGAGAACTACATGATGTTTCTTCTCTAAGACTGGGCTAGAAGGAGTAGTCTCGCCCATAGTTTTTTCATGTGAGATGATTCTCTTTAACAACATTTTAGTTATGATTTTGGTAGATCCTGGTGTGATGCATTCTTTTATTCATAGATTATTAGTTAGTGGATTAAATATTATGACTTAAGGTTTATCTTGTGAACTAACATTAAGAGTAATGTTAGGTGAACCGATAGTTTTGAAAAAAGTATGTCCCAAATGTCTTTTGAGTTTTAGTGGGTAAGCCAAAGCGGTTACTCTCATACCCTTATATATAAATTCTTTCTAAATATTTTGGTATGGATAGCCTTGAGACATACCATGTCTAGCTGGATTATTTGAAGAAAGAGATTATCTTTTAGCAAGGTGCCTTTTTTGTGTCTCCATTGGAGCTAGAAAAGTCTTACCCACATGCATAGTATCATATATGGTAGCTGATGAGATGATGAGAAATGAGTTTGAGGCCTTTTTAGCATATATGACAGATGCAAAGGAAAAGAAAGGAAAAATTAATATGGAGCATGTTCCTATAGTGTATGAGGTTCCATATGTTTTTCTAAATGACTTACCAGGTTTACCTCTTGAGAGAGATGTTCACTTTTAGATACAAGTTCTCACATGTAGTCACCCAATAGCACTACCAACCTATAGAACAACACCTGCAAAGTTAAAGGAATAAAAGATTAAGTTATATGATTCATTGGATAAGAATTGTATTCAGCCTAATATATCACTTGGGGGAGCTCTAATACTTTTTGTTTGTGAAAAAGTAGGATGGAAATATGTGGTTATGCATGGACTACAAGCAACTAGATAAGATAATAATCAAGAATGAATATCCTTTGCCTAGGATTGATCATCAATTTGATCATTTGTGTGGAGAAATTTTTTTCTCCAAGATAGATCTTAGGTCAGGCTACCATTAGTTGAGGATAAAGGTGTTGAATGTACCTAAGTCAGCCTTCAGGACAAGATATGGACATTATGAGTCTGTAGTTATGTTTTCTTGATTGACAAATTCCCTTGTAGATTTTACAGACATGATAAATATAGTTTTAAGGATGTATAGACAACATCCTTGTATATCTAGAGATGTAGGTAAAACATGAGCAACATATAAGAATATCCCTATAGTTTTTGAGACAAAATTAGTTGTAGGATAAGTCCAAAGAATGTGAGTTCTTGTTATCAAAAGTTTCTTTTCTTATACATGTCACATCTACAAGAGTCGGTGTAGATCATAAGAAAGTGGATTATATTCATTAGTGGGAGCAGCCTACAACTCCTACCAAGATCAAAAGTTTTCTAGGGTTATCCTAATATTATGGTAAAGATATATAGTGCCTTATCATCACCTCTTACTCATTTAACAAGGAAAGATCTACCTTTCATTTTTTTTAAATTAAAGAAGATGTTAACTAACCGGAAGAATAAAAGGGTGATGTGGTGTTTGTGATGCCTAAAGGAGGATTAAGATGTGTTCTCATGCAAGAAGGAAAGGTGGCAGCTTATGCTTCTAGAAAGTTAAAGAAAAATGAAGAGAGTTATCTAATACATGATCTTGAGCTAGAAACAGCAGTACATGCCTTCAAGACATGCAATCATTATCTCTATGGTGAGTCATGTTAGGTCTTTACTAACCCTCAGAGTTTGAGGTACATATACACACAATAGGATCTCAATCTAATATAGTGCAAATGGTTAGATCTTATAAAGGATTATGATGCTACCATTGATTATGATCCTAGGAAGGCCAATGCTTTGACAGATGCTCTAAGTAGGAAATCAAAATTACATGTAGAAATGTTTTCTATGTCATATTTAAAAAGAGACTTAATGATCAAAATGAGAGAGATGAATTTAGATTTAATTGTATTAGAATAAGGTGGGATGGTTACATACATACAGTCTAGACCTTCATTCTATGAGCAAATTAAAGTGCTTCAACATAAAGATAGTAAATTGAAGAAGATCATGCATGAAATGACATAAAGAAAGAGAATAGAGTCCATATATTCTTATGATGGAATGTAGTATCAGTAGGATAGACTATGTGTGCTAGATGACACTATGTTAAATAAGTAGATTCTTGAGGAATCTCATTCTTCTATGCATTGCATGCAACCAATAAGTTCTAAGATGTATAATAACCTTAAGGGGTTGTATTGGTGGAAAGGCATGAAGAGAGTTGTGAATGATTATGTAGATGAGTGTGGTGTGTGACAACAAGTCAATTATAAACACTAGAAGCCAACATTTGCCCTATAACCACTCCCCATTCCTATGTAAAAGTGGGAACATAATATTATGAACTTTGTAGTAGGGTTAACTAGAACATCACATGGTTTTGATTCAATATTGGTGATTGTGGACAGATTAACTAAATATGCCCATTTTCTCCTTGTTAAGTCAATGATGCACCCCATCTAGACAAGGTTTACATGGATGATATAGTTACATTACATGGGATGCCAATCACTATTATATCTGAGAAAGATCCTTTGTTCATGTTGAGATTTTGGAATCAGCTACATCATGCCTTGGGAACATGACTCAAGTTTAGCACAATGTTTTATCCTTAGATAGATGGACATTTAGAACAGACATTTCAAATTCTAGAGTATATGCTTCGAGCATGTGTGTTACAATATAGTGGCATTTGGTATGATCACTTGAGTCTTATGGAATTTTCCTATAACAATAGTCACCATTCCAATTTAAATTTGGCAGCTTATAAAGTTTTATATGGGAGAAAGTGTAGGTATCCTATTTGTTAGTATGAGGTTGGTGAAAGGCAAATTTTAAGTCTAGAATTTGCGGAAGAAACAAATAGAAGACATATGTGATCCGAAAATAGTTGAAATTTGCATAGATAGAAATAAAAGTTATGTAGATAAAAGATATAGACCGCTTTAGTTTGAGGTTGGAAATAAAGTATATTTGAAAGTATCACCTAGGAAAGGATTTTTGAGGTTTTGTAAGCATGGAAAGTTGAATCCTAGTTGTAACATCCCAATTTTATAAAACATACATATTACTGAGCGGAAGCTTAACTTGCATTGGGATGTCACAAAAATGATTATCATTGCATAAAAATATAATTTCATTCAACAAACTCAGGAAAATGATTCCAAATCTCATGTCTCAAGTTCCACAACATAAAACTTAAAATTTGGACTATACTAAACTAGTACATAGTCTTAACACCAATTGAAAAACAAAATTAAACACCATATGATAGTTGGCACCCCACTAGGTCTAAAATCTCCATCTATGCTTGATATGTATGCTCCTTGGCTATGCTCCCTTATCCTTTCCTCCTATGGACATCACGTCCCCTACCATGCATTCAAAATGGAAAAACGTGTTAGAGTAAGTGGCATTGAGTATTGTTATAACAAAATAATAATTTGGCAATAAGGAAAAATGAAATTAACTTAAAAAAATAAATCTTAAATTCACATAATATGCTCTTAGTGATTAATTATAATGTCCTCTACTCTTATGCACCGACTGTGCTCATAAGGCCCGTAGGCTCAACTGATAATCCACTCGAACTCATGATTTGTACCAAAGTGCCATAATTATGCTCCAATTGAGCCCATGATTTGCACCTAAGTGCCATTAATAATGCTTGAATTGAGCTCATGATTTTCACCTGAGTGCCATAATGTTCTGTTTGAACTCATGAATTGCACATACATGCCCCTATGTTCCATTGGAACTCATAAGGCCCGAGGGATCAACATTAACATGATGAGGACGAAATAATATAACCAATTACATAATTCGTCATTAACTTGGAATAATTAATCTTTACTTTAACTAAATTTCATTTGATCATGATAAGAACTCTTGAAAATAAATCTTGAAACTATTGAGAAACATTTAATAACATTGATGTGAGTAATATTCAAATTGAAGTACATAGTTATGCACATAATTTGTCTTGATCATTATAATAATCATAAGGCGATTGAAAACCATTATTTAATACTCAAAGTGCATGGACCCACTTACCTTTATTGGAGTAAATCCTAATTTAGTCTCCCAGATTCTGAGTCACTCCTATATTCCTGAAATTATATGATGTATATTAATAACCATCACTAATACACCTTAAACCCTAATTTGAGTCTTCTAAGGAGAACATGGGTATAGAATATGGAATTACAATTTTAAAACACTGAAATAAGGTTCCTCTTTGAAAAACCTTCCCAAGGAGTAGTTTTGGATATTTTTATGATAAAACATTAATTTACTTTGAATTTACAAAGAACCAACCAATCAGAATTACCCAAATATCTAGGTGAGAAAACCCCACACTGAGCTGGCCCACTTAGAGACAACCACCTGGCTTGGTCCTTGTCTTCAACGTGTGATTAAGAATTAGTATTCGTAAACCCAGATCTTACCTTCACAGTATAATGTATTGATCAAATCGAGAAGGGCAACATGGTCAAACTGAGCCCTTGCTTCATCTTCTTCAATCTCAATTCCATAGAGTTTCATTGGGATAGAAAACTTTGATTGATTCCAGAAATTTTGACTGATTCTCATGAATCCAAAATCATCAGCGGATTCTTGATCTCACAACAAAGAAAAAGACCCAAAACATAACCTATTTCGTGGTCTGTGGTTCAAGTACCACGCCCCATCATGGTAGGGAGTGGGGTAGAGATTGGAATCCCCTCAAGAATGAAACATGGAGAGAAATGAGGGTACAAGCAGATTTGTGAAAGCAAACTAAAGCTATTTGTGGTTAGAATGATGAAGAAAGCAACCACACAAAGGAATTGTCTATGAAATTTGAAACTAGGTTCAAAAGAGGGGATTACCGAGTACCTTCAAGTGGGGAAGATCAACAATGAAGAAATCTTGGAGAAGTCTCCCTGAGTCACATTGATGCTTCAAAGTGGTCCAAGAAGTCTTGTGCTCTCATCTCAGGCCACCACTAGGGTGGAGGGAGAGATGGAGTTTGGAAGTAGGATTGCATGGAAAATGAAAACAAAATGTGGCTGGACTTTGGTTCCTGGATGTTTGGGGATCATTTCTCGGTGATCTATTATATATTTTGGTGGTCGAAGGGGTCAGAGTCACCCGCAAAAGAGGAAACAAGGGAGAACACAGAGAGGTCTGGACAACTGGGGACTCCAGGCCATGAAATCCTATCAAGTAAAGTATAGGAACGTTTAGGAAGAGGTAAGGATGGTGAGGGGGAGATCTATTTGCAGTGAGGATGCGTAGGGAGAGAGATCGTGAACAAGGAAAGTCCTTGTTACCATTCCAGTCCTACTAGGACTCAGACAGGTGGGGAAGAGGGATGAAAGTTGTTTGATGTACATGCGGGCTTGGCTATATGATCTCGTTCGTCAAATATGATCTGAGATTAAAAAAAAGGGTATGAGCATGTGTGTGACACATGAGTAGTCTGGAGTATAGGTTAGGTTAATTAATTTGACCATACTTTTGATTGAAAGCCATTACTAACTATTTATATACTTTCCTAGGCCAATTAGATGATCAAATAAGGTCCAAAAAGTATCAAATTTAAACCAACATCATATAGAGGGCCTAGAACCTTCCTATCCTATTAGATTTAGGTTTTAGTTATCTTTTCAACATCAACCATGCATAGGTCATTATTTATGTATAAAAAGGTGAGATAAACTGAATTATCACTCCTTATAGAGCTAATTGATCTAATTCCATTAAGTTCATGGTTTAAATTTTATCATAAAACTTCATCAATATTTATAAATTATTTGTGTGGAAAATGAGATGTTACAACTCTACCTACCTTAAATAAATTTTGTCAACGAAATTTCAGATTACTACCCACCTTAGGATTTTACATATTCCTAGTTTGCAAAAACTCAACATGTATATCCATAAAAATAAAACCATGGATAGAACTAGATCGTACCTTCTTCTTCCTCCTCAATATCAACCATTGCAAAGATCCTTGATTGCCTCTTTTCTTGTTGCTCTAGTTTAGGGTTTTGCCATGTATCATTGTTTGCTGTAATCTTGGGACATTCTGGCTTCTTATGATTTGGGTCTCCATAATAGTAGCAAACTCCCAATCCTTGCCTTCATGGTCCACCATGAAGCCTACCACAAGTCGCAGAAGGTTCCTTACCAGGTTGTCTTTTTGGGGCCTTCCTCTTCTTGTCATTATGGATTTTGTGCTCATTCTTACCTCCTAAGGGTGCTCCATTCTTCCGGTACCATCCAGGGTGGTCCTCCAACTCTAGGGCAGACTTGAGTGCCTCTTGCACTATCCTGATGCCACATCCAATCAAAGCATAGCCCAAATCAGGTTTTAGTCCACACATAAACTTCTTTGCCAAGCATGTCTCATCTAAACAATACTCATACTTCTACAATATGTGGAACTTCATTGCATACTGACTTACTATTGTGTCTTACTGCTTTAGTTGCTTGAATTCCATCTCCTTCTTCTCAATCATAGCTTCAGAGATGTAATAGTTTCACAAGACAGTAGTGAATTCCTCCCTGGTCAATGGCTCATCATTGGGTCCTCGTGCATTGGAGAAGTTCTCCCACTAGGTGCGAGATGCACTCTTCAACATGTGTGTAATCAAATTAATTATTGTACATGATTCAATGCCTTTTCCTAATGCATCACATATGTCTTGACCCTATAGGCTCCATATTGCATTTTCTATGATGTCTATAATCATATTGTGACTTCATGGGCAATGAGCAATATCTAGCTACACATCATTTCTACTCAAGTAATTGGATAAGTTGGAGGACAGCTTCAATCAAAATGTGTGACAAGTTTTACAGTGATCATATATTTCCTTTGTCATAGATATCCAAATTGAACTCTAGGCATGGAATCGTAATCCTCTAAATATTCAGCCAATGCTTCTTGAACTAGATTATATTGTTGATATGCATGATAGGTCAATATCACATATTGACTCAATGAGAATGGCCATGTGCTTCACATTATCACTTATCAAGTAGACAAGATATTAGTCCTAGTAGGAAGGACAAATTCCATCTCATCACAAACAATAATCCCCATTTGTCAGAATTAATGAAGAACGGTTTGTGTAGAAACCCTTATTCAAAGTCAAGTTGAATGGTGTTAAAGTTCATTGACTTCCATGTGATTATTGTTGTGAATTCAGTTCTAAGAACCACAATCAATACTAACACATTGAGATGTGATTCTGACTAATGGTTTCCAAGTAACATTCTCAAGGTGGGTTTGTCTAGTACATCTATTCTCTAACAAATACCTTTGTGTATGACTTGATATCCAATATCATGACTACTGAGATTTAGTCATCATGTTAGACACATTCTAGTCTTATGAATAATTGTTGTCTATACAATTTCCACAATAATATTTGACTCGGGACATGACAAGAATATGTGCTCTAATCATACATATGATCTCATGTTCAGGCTCTCAACTCAAACCATATGTCATTGAGTAATATTATTCATTAGACATCTATTATGTCATATCATCATCTAATATTTAGGCAAACATAATAAATGGAAATTGTATTTTTTTATAATCTAACCAAGTACATAATGTCCCAATACGACCAACACATGACTGGATCTTTGTGCATACATACCAAAAGTTGTTGTTGAAGGTGTGAGAGTTGAGGCTTATCCTTGATGCACCCTAAATCTTTGATCTATTAATTTTATTTCCATCATATAATTAAAATTTTAAATTTTGTTTGATTTGGGAAGTCATCATGCATGTGTGCAAAAGATTCAAGGAGAGCTTATCCCTATCGAGGCCATTGTGAGGGGTATTGGGTCTATTATGATTGAACTTCCACCATTGAGGATGTTGAGTGGGTGATGAGTTATAACTAGAAGCTTTTTGGCCTTGTTATTTCGTATGATTGTTGATTTTGGATTTGACTTTGATTTCTTCTTTAGTGATTTTGATGTTTTATTCATGATAAGCCTTTGATTTAAGGGACCCAACATCCAATTTGTTTATTTGAGAGCTTATTGGGAGGACATATGGCATTTCCAAAAGCTTTTTCTGTGGATGAGTTGATTCTTCTAGAGACGACTTGCTTGGGTATTACTTTTAGATGTGGGATCACAAACTCAAACTATGGCATCCCTTTGATTGGTCATTATTGTCTAGATACCAACTTTTTTCATTTTTCTTTATCTGAATTAGATGTCACCTTGAGTGAGTTTGTTAGTATTGTCAACTAGATGTCGGAGGTACTTTGATCAGTAGTTTTCTGAGGAGGCAAGTATAGGGATATGTACATCTTTTCTTGGTTTTGGGAGTGGACCTATTTTTGAGAAAAATATATTCAAATTAGGATTTCAAGTACACTTTGTTACACCAAATCTTTTTTAGGAAGGAAGAACTAAGGGTGTGCATGACCCTCAATTCATTGCTTGGGTGTGATAGTTTGTCTATTTTCTTAGTTGATGATTCTCTCTCCACCAACAATACTGGAAATATGGGTTAAATCATCTTTCTTTGTTCTAGCAGACTTGTATGTCATTTCTTTATCTAATTAGGGTAAAAGAATGTATGCCCACCTACTAACATGTATAAGGAGATGCATCGTGGGTGACTTCACCTAGAAAGAACGCATGCATGCTTTGTAGAGTTGTGCAATCTTTGTTGGCCTTCTACATGTACTTCCTTTTCTAGTCTTTGATTATTTTGAATCTACACAATTGTGTTGTTTTGTGCCTAAATTTAATAATCTTTACTTTCTTAGCAAGTATGACTACTCTTGGCTTGATAGACCTTGGATACAGAGTGGTCCTTAGGGTAATTTTCATTCACCTTTTCCTACATTCCATTATTTGTAGGTAGCTATTTGGTCCTATTCAAAGCAATTGAGAGAGCATCTCAAGAGGATTTCTATTAGAGAGGTAAGTTTTGCACTTTTTGAGACTATCTAATTTGTTCTTTTGTGCTTCCATTTATCTTCTATTTGATGTGTTCTTTCTAGTTAGATTCAAAATCTTCTCTATATTTCAACTCAATTTGCCAATTAGGGATTGTGTAGTCATCTTCCACTGCTTGGAATTGTGTGTGTAGAGGATCCAATTCATATTGTCATGTTGGATTTTGGGTATATGGGCAAGTGTGTTGTAAGGCCCCTAAACTTGCTTAATGTGTTGAATAAGATTAATTATCATAATTGAATGCTTATAACCTTAATCTAAGCTTGTTATATGCTTTTAAATCATAATACAAGCTTAAGTTTCAAATTTGGTCCAATTTGGACACTGTTTGAGCAAGTTATGCAATTTTATGCACATTTTGGACTTTTATGCAATTTACCCAATTGAGAGGTTTTGTTTGTAATTTATCTCTTTCATTATGTTCCTTGTATATTCTATCATCATTATTAAGCTTGTTGATCCATGGGGATACTATTTAAACCTTGGTTTGAAGGTGTTTGCTCCAAGGGTATTTTAGGGTTTTCCCCCTTCATGGATGAGCTACCTTCAGTAACTATCAACTAATGAATTATTTGATTGGCTTGGAAATTCGACAAAGGAAAGCTAAGCATGTCTATACACATGATGGGGGAGCTTCTTGTGTGTGTGCTTGTATTTTCTTAATAAATTAAGGCCATGGATACTTGGATAGATACTAGAACTTCAACTTTTCTTTTTCTTTATCTCAAAGTGTCATATACTTATCCCCAAGCACCAAAACGAAACATTTTCCCTTCACCACCTCCCTCCTTCTCCCAACATCGTTCCCCCTCTGTTCATCTGCGAATTTTGCTTCCTAAGGAAGAAGAAAGTGGGGATCTTCTTGGAGAAAGGCTCTAAGGTTGAAATTGACTTCATTTTAGGGTTGAAAAAGCTTCCTTCTAGTGATCTTGACCTAAAAGTGTAAGAATTCCCTTATTTCATCCTTCTATTTCTTTTTTATCCTTCCTCTTATCTTTCTATAGGTCGGAACCTTGCTGTTCCATGGTAGAAATTGCTCTAAAGCTCTAAAACCCTACCTTTCTTGCTCCTTATGCTTAGGGTTTGCTCATTTGATGAAGAAAGGTGCTAGATGGACGAATTCATATCTTATTCTTGGATTGTCTACCCTACCTGCTGGAGATCTCTTCTTATTGAGGTTTCATCTTCTCATTGGAGGCAAGTTTTATAACTTGCTCCACGTTTATTTCTTACCATAAGCTTTCTAGAACATGTTCTTGCTTGAAAATGATGATCCATGCACTAAAAAGCTATGCTTGACTAGGATTTCGATTTTTATAATGTTTCTTGTTCTAATTTCAGTTATATGAACATGTGATCGTGTGTACATTATTCCTAAGGTATTATATGACTTGGATCAGGTTGTTTTGACAACCTATGGTGCTAAGCACCTATCAAGCAATGGTCAATTTTAGGGTTTAAAGCTGATTTCTTCTATAAACCATGACCCGATGATGGTACCATTGCAACAACCTCTGGTGTTGTCTTCATAACAACTCATGGTCGTGATCAAGTGTGTCAAATGGTGGTGACAACCTATGGTCACCCCCTTAGGTCAGGTTTTGGATCAATTAGAAGTATAATGATCAACCATTAAGTACCCTACTGATTTTATCAATCAATGATGATATCAGCTTAATATTTGATGTTGATTAATGAATATAGTGTTGATCTAACAACCTATAGTTATTTAATGATCACTAATTATTGTGGATCAGGTCTCTACAATCTATGGTGAGTTAATCATATAGTTTTAGCATCAATTAAGCCTTAGACCAATGGTTTCTTGGGTCACTTGATGCAATGGTCAAACCTATATTGTAATTGATGGTTTTAATATACGAACTTGACCCAATGGTCAAGATCTAATGTTTATTCCTCCAGTAAAGTGGAATGATTGAAAATGTAATATTTTGGTCCTAATAATGGCATTTATATGGTTTCCTTTATATGATCAACTTAAGGAGCTTACTTGTTGACAATGGATCGCTTGTTTTAACTGATCAGTCGATTGTGGGTTTCACCCTACTCTCGATGGAAATTTTTGTGTTGTTAATCAAGGGATGTCTAGGGTTAGATGGTGACTCTTTCTAGTGAAAAAATCAAGGACTTCATAGGTGTTTTATCTAAAGTGTTTACTTATGTAAACAACCAAAGGTCTTACCTTTTAAACATCCAATGGTTCTGGGTGACATTGTGGTATGTTGATATGGGTTGAATGATGATGGAAAAAATGGAGGCTTACCCTTAATAAGGTAGTCTTACCTATTCACTCATATGAATAGAATGTATGATAACCATATTGTGTTGATATGTAACCCTAATGAGGTATATCTTGTTATACCTAGCTTTAATATAACTAAATTATGGTAATTTGGTATGAATTGTCCTTGAATGACTAATACAATCATGAAGTACTCTGTTACTATTTTTGAAACCCTAGTATGCTATAACCCAATCGTTATACCTTGATTTATGTGTGGGTTCATACTTGAGAATGGTATGGAATGTGATGGTGATGCTTCACCTTATGCATCCATGATCCAATGGGGATGTTGTGAGTTAGGGTTTGGGTATGAGTGTTATTTAGTAACATTGATATAATTTATCATGTTGAACCTAACTCTGATTCAAATAGATAAAGATTAGTATTCATGTATAACATTCTTATATGATGGAATGATGGTGGAATAACCTCCTTAACATGATCATAACCTTGGTATGTTAATTGGTTGTTATCATAGCCACATGGTTGATACTTTCTTATGCTAAACATGTGCATTATGAATGTGACGAGAGTTAATCATATCTAGATTCATTGCATTTTGATGTAATAAAGGAATGTTCTTAATGTTAATATAACCCTGATATGATTGTTTATGAATATAACCTAGTTCATTAATGCAATATTGTGTTGATCTGGTGTATTATATATAAGTGATGTTGTTTAGCCTTGTTATAAGGCATGCAAAGATAATGATGATCTTGCAGGGAATAATATGATGGTCTTAATGACCTTTGGGCATGGTTGAGCCCTGAATGAGGTGTAATCCTCTTATTTTGATAAGGGTTGATACCCTGTGATATTGTGGAAAAGATTATTATCTTGTGATAGTATGATGAATAGTGTGGTCTCAAGAATGGAAAGTGAATAGTACCATGTGATGATGAGATGAGAAATTATGTTTCACACATTTTATATCTTTTCAAAGTTGTGATTTGATATGCTTTCTAGAAGTGAATTAGGGTTTGTATGTCCACTTGTTTGATGAAGCCTTAATTCACCCAATTGGCATAAATAATCAAGTGAAACTCTAATCATGTAGTGCCATGTGCCATAGATCCATCTGAGTGTCAGAATTTGCTAGATGGTGAAATGATTATTCCTAAGGGAATCTTGGAGTGCATACTATTGAGTTTGTGGGGGTGGCAAGTTGAGGATATATCCTTGTCATCCATAATGCAAATTGTGGAGGTTGGCTATGGTGATGTCTCATACAACTGATGTGATTGAGTACGGTTGCGGTCATGTCTCGGTGATTATATATGTGACAAGATTGGAGGACAATTGTGATTGTACCTCAGATGGTAGGGTATGTGTACCCACCTCCTTTTACTAGTGTCGTGACCTGTACTAAGGATGGACTAGGTTGTTGGTAGCTTGACCTAATGTGTCGATGTGGCAGACCCATACTGAGTGGGGGCAGAGAAGATCTTAGGAGTCCGGCTCTTCCAACTTCTTGTATGGCTCTGATTTTGACTTAGTAGTGGTCAGTTGGATTTTGAGTGGTATCCTCAATTTCCTCAGGGCATAATGAAAGATGTAATACATCTGTATAGCATATCTATTTAGGGTTATACAAGACGCTTCATATTGGATGATAACCCTTATTTGTTCTTGTTACATAAAGATGATGCTTAGTGCAATTAAGAGATAGTAGATATACTTATGTTGTGTATATGCTTAAGATTGTAGATGCATACATACAGTAGCCATGATTATGTTGATAACTATAGTGCTACTGCTAATTATAATCATGATGCTAGCTATATCATGTTGTTAGTTATGTTTAGAATGCTAGCCATGCCCTTGTAATTAGAGATGCATATATTGTTGATCATGCTTATTTAGCCCTTTTTATGATGTTGATATGGTCAACCTATTATACATGCTAATATTGTTATCTATGTTTATGTGGCTAGACTTATTCATAATGATAGAGATTCTATGTTACTAGAATTGCTCATGATGCTAGATATGCATATGCTATTGAATTTCTTATATTGTCAACAAGATAAAGGATGATAGTCTGGCTAATGATGATAGTTATTATCTGCTCCTTTATGTATTTTATTAGTCATTAGTGTTGTTGAGCTTATTTTTTATACATGATTAAACTACTTAACTCTTTAATTACTTAAAATGTTGTAATCAATAAACGTTGTTGGAGGTTATATATCTTGTTGGGACATGGGTCTCACCCTTGTGGTTTGCCACATTTTTTTAGGTAATCAGAAGTGACAAAAACAAACATGTGGCAGAAAAGAGGAGCTATAGTAATGAATCTTTAAGAAAGTTGGTTAGATGTCTAGTGTGTCCTAGAGTCGTCCTTGTACTCTCAAGCCCGGGTAGGAAAAGTTTGTATATGGTGTTTCAAACAAATTGAACTTTTGTTAGCATGTTAATGCATGTTTGTGTGGCATATATGAATATTGTTCTCCTATGTATATATGTTTTGGCTAAGGCAATAGAACATTTGTATCAAATTCTTGGCCTAGTATGGATAAAAGAAAGATGTTGCGGTCTTATGCAAATGTTTCTAAGCAAGTGCTGACGTTGAAATCAGTTTTAATTTACCCATATTTTTGGGTATGTGATTAATTAGTGATTGATTATGTTTTATGTTTTGAGTAATCTCGTTTATTGTAATGGGTCCTCACAAGTTGGTATTAGAGCTTTAGGTTCACTGAGTCTACAGGGACACTAGGACTTAGGACTAGGATGATGTCTAAGTTAGGAATATGACATAAAAATATGGTGCATACAACCTAACCTCATTATTTGGGTGCCCTGGCCAGGTATTCAATTATTGAAGAAAGGTTATTATGGAACTCTTAGATTTTTATCTTTCTGATTACTCTGATCAAGTATTCATTTTGAGATAATCTAAAGAGCATAACGAATAAGAAATTATGGTGTGAATATCTCAATCCTACCTCAAAGAAGATGAGAATTGCATCATTATCTATCAAAACTTGAATGTTTGGTAACTATAAGTGAAAGATACAACACCATGAAATCTAAATCTGAATACAAATTAGAAAAAGAGGAGTTCTTGAATATGTGATTCAAGAATATAATAAAATAAAAGACAGATAAGTCTATGCTTATAAAGTGAATCAAGGTATGAAATCCACATAAGATGGAAAGAAATATAACAAGTACAAAATGAGAAGATGAATGGGAACAATGGAAAAGAAATAAGGTGGCACCTGAGTTAATCTCAGACCAACCTATGTGTGTAAGAAAGTGTTAATGAACAATTAGCATGTCATGTGAAAGAAATTAAGGGAGATGATCCTGATTTAATGAAGAAAATGTGGAATATGAGTACTTACCTATTGATAAGTGGTTGAAAAATATAATAAAATAAGAGAACATACCCAAGTGTGATAAATAGTCATCAAGAAAGAAGTAATGAGATATGTTAATCATGATGATTCCTATGCTAATGGCAAGGAACCAAAAATTAAAAAGGTAAAATGATACATAAGAAGTTGTAATATGCATAATGAAAATAGAATTTCTTACCTTTTTGTTAGTGACCCTGAACAATGATTCTATGATGTGGGAAGTATGTTTCCCTTTATGTCTTTCCTTTCCAGGGCACAACTTTCAAGTGGATCATTGCCACTTGGTACATGTAGATTCGCTACAAACATGAGGGTGGATAGCTTATTATAGCATAAGGTTGCTTGGACTATGGTTCCAAGATCATAAAGTTTGTGATGATTTTGCTTTTGAGCCTTCCAATAATTAGGAAGGCTCCTCTTATATGTCTTGTTATTTGTTATGTTGGTCAAAGTAGATCATATAAGGATGTGAGTTGCTTATAACACATGAGGTGGATACCAAGGTAATGAATCCTAGTATTCAAGATGTATTAATAATATGAGAAATATGTGAAGGTTGGAGATGTTTATTAAATGAAAATTTCAAGCATTCCTCTTCCGTAGAGAGAGAGGGAGAGAGAGTTGATAATGACCCTCTAAATGTTGTTTGTAAGGAAAAACAAAAGTGATTCTATAATGTTGTGTATGGTTCAGTGATAGCTGGGCAAGACCACTATCAAGGATAGATGGTTTGTTGGTTAATAGATATGTGATATTGTGTTCCTTTAAGATAAACCTATGATCAAATATCAATGCATAAGAGTTAGATTGGATGACATAATTCACATGACCATGATGAGTTTAGAGTTATGTCCTTTAGACTAACCAATGTACCAATAGAATTTATGAATAGGAGGAACAAACTGTTCCAGTCATGTCATACAAGGTATATCAAACTTTGAATGATGACATGACAAAGTATTTCAATTATGGTCAAAAATATTATCAATATTTATTCAAAAAACTTAGGGTTACCAAAGAAGAAATAGCTATGAGACAAGTTGAACAAGAGTGAGATGGGGTTGATTAAATGTCTTTATGGGATCATGATATGTCTTCTAAGTAGGTTGTGTAAATCCTAGTAAGGTGAAGATAGTGTTGTTGTTTCACCCCTAATAAGGTTGACTAGGAATGATGTTTCCTGGTATGGAATGGCAACTGCCAGTGTCAGCATTTCTTTTGATGCTGAAAAAGAACTGACAGGCATTCTAGTGTCATTGTATAAAAAAAGGATGGATACATTGCCTTTTTTTATGCTTCAAGGAATGGTATGGGACACATGGCATGATTGGTAAAAAACTAGCAGTATGACTTTTGATTAATGTGTTTATACAATAGATATAATTTTAGGATGATAGATAGAATTTAAAGTTGAACATTACTATTAGCTTTGTACTGGTGGCACAACAAGTTTCTACATTCCATATTGAGAATGTATTCGTAGGTGGGGGTTTTTGTGTTGACCCAAGATGAGATATTTATGAATGATGTGACATCACCATGATATACAAGTAACCATGTGAAGGTAATAGGATGAGATGCAAAGGAAGTACCCATCTTTGTTTACCTTGGATTTTGGGGGGCGAAATCCCTGTTAGGGGTTTATTGTTGTAAGGTTGCTAAACTTGCTTAATGAATTTAATAAGCTTAATTATCATAATTGAATTCTTATAACCCTAATATAAACTTTTTATATGCTTTGAAATCATAACACAAGCTTAAGTTTCAAATTTGGTCCAATTTGGACACTATTTGAGCAAGTTATGCAACTTTATGCACATTTTGGACTTTTATGCAATTTACCCAATTGCGAGGTTTTCTTTGCCATTTATCACTTGAATTATGTTCCTTGTATATTATATCATCATTATTGAGCTTTTTGAGCCATGGTGAGCCTATTTAAACCTTGATTTGAAGGTGTTTTGTCCAAGGGTAATTTAGGGTTTTCCCCCTTCACGGATGAGCTACCTTTAGTAGCTATCAACTAATGAATTATTTGATTGTCTGGGAAATTCGAAAAAGGAAAGATGATAACGTCTATACACATGATGGGAGATCTTCTTGTATGTGTGCTTGTATATTATTAATAAATTAAGGCCATGGACACTTGGATAGATACTAGAACTTCAACTTTTTCTTTTTCTTTATCTTAAAGTGTCATATACTTATCCCCAAGGACCAAAACGAGCCATTTTCTCTGCACAAGCTCCCTCCTTCTCCCAACCTCGTTCTCCCTATGTTCATCTGTGAATTTTTCTGTCCAAATAATAAGAAAGTGGGGATCTTCTTGGAGAAAGGCTCTAAGGTTGAAATTGACTTCATTTTAGGGTTGAAAAAGCTTCCTTCTAGTGATCTTGACCTAAAAGTGTAAAACTTCCCTTCTTTCCTCCATCTATTTATTTTTTATCCTTCCTCCTAGCTTTCTCCAGGTTGAAACATTGCTATTCCATTGTAGAAATTGCTCTAAAGCTCTAAAACCCTACCTTTCTTGCTCCTTATGCCTAGGGTTTGCTCATTTGATGAAGAAAGGTGCTAGATGGATGAATTCATATCTTATTCTTGGATTGTCTACCCTACATTCTCGAGATTTCTTCTCTTTGGGGTTTCATCTTCTAATTATAGGAAAGTTTTATAACTTTTTCTACTTTTATTGCTTACCATAAGCTTTCTAGATAAGGTTCTTGCTTCAAAATGATGATCCATGCACTAAAAAGCTTTGCTTGACTAGGATTTCGATTTTTATAATGTTTCCTGTTCTGATTTCAGTTATATATGAACATGTGATCATGTGTAAATTATTACTAAGGTATTATATGACTTGGATCAGGTTGTTTTGACAACCTATGGTTCTTAGCACCTATCAAACAATGGTCAATTTTAGGGTTTAAAGTTGATTTCTTCTATAAACCATGACCCGATGATGGTACCATTGCAACAACCCTATAGTGTTGTCTTCATAACAACTCATGGTCGTGATCAAGGGTTTCAAATGATGGTGAAAACCTATGGTTACCCCCTTAGGTCAGGTTTTGTTACAATTAGAAGTATAATGATCAACCATTAAGTACCCTACTTATGTTATCAATCAATGATGACGTCAACTTAATATGTGATGCTAATTAATGAATACAGTGTTGATCCAACAACCTATAGTGATTTAATGATCACTAATTGTGGTGTATCAGGTCTCTACAATCAATTGTGAGTTAATCATATAGTTTTAGCATCAATTAATCCTTAGACCAATGGTTTCTTGGGTCACTTGATGCAATGGTCGAACCTATACTGTAATTGATGGTTTTAATATATAAACTTGACCCAATGGTCAAGATCTAATGTTTATTCCTCCAATAAAGTGGAATGATGGATAATTTAATATGTTGGTCCTAATAATGGGATTTATATGGTTTCCTTTATATGATCAACTTAAGGAGCTTACTTGTTGACAATGGATGGCTTGTTTTAACTGAACAGTCGATTGTGGGTTTTACCCTACTCTCAATGGAACTTTTTGTGTTGTTAATCAAGGGATGTCTAGGGTTAGATGGTGACTCTTTCTAGAGCAAAAATCAAGGACTTCATAGGTGGTTTATCTAAAGTTTTTACTTATTTAAACAACCAAAGGTCTTACCTTTTAAACATTCAATGGTTCTTGGTGACATTGTGGTATGGTGATACGGGTTGAATGATGATGGAACAAATGGAGGGTTACCCTTAATAAGGTAGTATTACCTATTCACTCATATGAATAGAAGGGATGATAACCATATTGTGTTGATATGTAACCCTAATGAGGTATATCTTGTTATACCTAGATTTAATATAACTAAATGATGGTAATTGGGTATGAATTGTCCTTAAATGACTAATGCAATCATGAAGTACTCCGTTATAGTTGTTGAAACCCTAGTATTCTATAACCCAATCATTATACCTTGATTTATGTGTTGGTTCATACTTGAGAATGGTATGGAATGTGATGGTGATGCTTCACCTTATGCATCCATGATCCAATAGGGATGTTGTGAGTTAGGGTTTGGGTATGAGTGCTATTTAGTAACATTGATATAATTTATCATGTTGAACCTAACTCTAATGCAAATAGATAAAGATAAATATTCATGTATAACGTTCTTATATGATGGAATGATGGTGGAATAACCTCCTTGACATGATTATAACCTTGGTATGTTAATTGGTTGTTGTCATAGCCACATGGTTGATACTTTCTTATGCTAAACATGTGCATTATGAATATGATGAGAGTTCATCATATCTAGATTCATTGCATGTTGATGTAATAAAGGAATGTTCTTCATGTTAATATAACCCTGCTATGATTTTTATGAATATAACCTAGTTCATTAATGCAATATTGTGTTGATCTGGTGTGTATTATATATAAGTGATGTTGTTGAGCCTTGTTATAAGGCATGCAAAGATAATGATGATCTTGCAGGGAATAATATGGTCTTAATGACCTTTGGGCATGGTTGAGCCCTGAATGAGGTGTAATCCTCTTATGTTGATAAGGGTTGATACCCTATGATATTATGAAAAAGATTATTATCTTGTGATAGTATGATGAATAGTGTGGTCTCATGAATGGAAAGTGAATAGTACCATGTGATGATGCAATGAGAAATTATGTTTCACACATTTTATATCTTTTCAAAGTTGTGATATACATATGTTTTCTAGAAATGAATTAGGTTTTGTATGTCCACTTGTTTGATGTAGCCTTAATTCACCCAATCGGCATAAATAATCAAGTGAAACTCTAATCATGTAACGCCCTGTGTCATAGAACCATATGAGTGTCAGAATTTGCCAGATGGTGAAACGGGTATTCCTAAGGGAAACACAAAGTGCATACTGTTGAGTATGTGGGGGTGGAAAGTTGAGGATATATCCTTGTCATCGACAATGCAGATAGTGGAGGTTGTCTATGGTCATGCCTCATACTTCTGATGTGATTTAGAATGGTTGCGGTCATGTCTCGATGATTATATATGTGACAAGATTGGAGGACAACTACAGTTGTACCTCGAATGGTAGGGTATGCATGCCCACCTCCTCTCACTAGTGTCGTGACATGTACCAAGGACAGACTAGGTTGTTAGCTACTTGACCTTATGTGTCGATGTGGCAGACCCATACTGACCGGGGGCGGAGAAGATCTTAGGAGTCTAGCTCTTCCTAGATCTTGTATGGCACTGATTTTGACTTCACAGTGGTCAGTTGGATTTTGAGTGGTATCCTCAAAATCCTTAGGTCATAATAAAAGATGTAATACAACCGTATAGAATATTTGTTTAGGGTTATACAGGATGTTTCATATTGGATGATAACTCTTGTGTGTTCTCTTTACATAAAGATGATGCTTAGTGTAATTAAGAGATAGTAAATATACTTATGTTGTGTATATTCTTAATATTGTAGATGTGCACATACATTAGCCATGATTATGTTGATAACTATACTGCTACTAGTCATTATAATCATGATGCTAGCTATCTCATGTTGTTAGTTATGTTTTGAATGCTAGCCATGCCTTTGTAACTAGAGATGCATACATTGATGATCATGCTTATTTAGCTCTTTTTATGATGTTGATATGTTCAACCTATTAGACATGCTAATGTTGTTATCTATGTTTATGTGGCTAGACTTATTCATAATGATAGAAATTCTATGTTACTAGAATTGCTCATGATGCTAGATATGCATATGCTACTAAAATTGCTTATATTGTCAACAAGATAAAGGATGATAGTCTGGCTAATGACGGTAGTTATTATCTGCTCCTTTATGTATTTTGTTAATCATCAGTGATGTTGAGCTTATTTGTTATATATGATTAAACAACTTAATTGTTTGATTACTTAAAAATGTTGTGATCAATAAACATTGTTAGAGGTTATATCTCTTATTGGGACATGGGTCTCACCCTTGTGGTTTGCTATATTTTTTTAGGTAATCGGAAGTGACAAAAACAAACATGTGGCAGCAAAGAGGAGCTATAGTAATGAATCTGTAAGAAAGTTGATTAGATTCTAGTGTGTCCTAGAGTCATCCATATACTCTCAGGTCCGGGTAGGAAAAGTTTGTATATGGTGTTTCAAACAAATTGAACTTTTGTTAGCATGTTAATGCTTGATTGTGTGGAATATATGAATATTATTCTCCTATGTATATATGTTGTGGCTAAGGCAATAGAACATTTGTATCAAATTCTGGGCCTAGTATTGATAAAAGAAAGATGTTGGGGTCTTATGAAAATGTTTCTGAACAGGTGCTGATGTTGAAATCGGTTTTAATTTACCCATATTTTAGGGTATGTGATTAATTAGTGATTGATTGTGTGTTATGTTTTGGGTAATCTCATTTAGTGTAATGGGTTCTAACACATGTAGCTCAAAAGTGGGTAGGAGTTTGGCACACCCTATATAATCCTCCTATAGGATTGATACAGTCGGTACTGGGATTGACCAATGAATGACAAGCATGATGGGATTCTAGGTGAGCCATGTGGTGTATCTGCAATGGTCTACTAGTTTGATTAGCCACTATTGTATTCTTATGGAGTTCATCAATGTTTGACGTGGCCTACACTAATAGTATGTCATTTGTATTTCTTTAGATTGTGAAGAAGTTTGTTTTAACTCTATGTTCTCTTATGATTCATTTGAGGAGAAGGATGATGCTAACTGTGAGTTGTAGTTTCCTCATCTTTGTTGGGGGAAGTTTCATCAGAAGGCCTCTAGACCACCTATGCATGAGCCTTCTAAAGAGGCCTCTCATGGCTTTGATGCTTTTCTAGGGTTGTGGTCTCATAAAAACTTCAGTGTGTGACCTACAATTCACTTCCCTACTACTAGAGGCTGTTATTTTACATTCATCAATGAGTGTGACTTTGAATGGACTTCATCTCTCCAAGAGATCATATTTTGAAAGGGTGCAGTCATAATTTTATTTAGCTCTAGTATATGGATAGGAAACAAGTAGAGTCACATGATGTCAAAGCCACCATTATTATAGCACAACTATTAGTGATCTCCATGTGAAGGATTCAATCATTAATATTGTCCCAAAAGGTTGAGTGGTCACTATTTATCCTCCTTTTGCAACTATTGATGCATAATCATCTTGTCAAAGGTATGCTTTGTTATGCATTGAAGAGCAAGCAGTGGGCCATGTTTTGGTTAGTGGTGGTCCCCTAGCATGGAGGATCCAGATGTAAGTAAAGAGCATTGGTATTCGAGTTCATCTACTAAAAATGAAACATTTACTATTTGTGTAAACGGTTGGTTGAAGAAGAAACTAAAAAATTAGATGCATTTGTATTGCATGCATTGTACTTCTACTTTTAGCACTGTATATTTTGTTTTCCTTCAAGATAATTATGAATTAATGAAACTTGTAGTGTGATTCTAGAAATAAATAAAAATTCATTAGAAAGTTAGTAAATTGAGTTAGAAAGGAATTTTCTTATTTTGTGAAGTTAGAAATCCCTTTTTGTAATTTGATTGTTGTGCTTGAGAGGATTTTTAATCCAAATGACAACAATCCTCAGGGCCCCAAACTAAGGATTTACAAAATCGTTTGTTCTATAACACATAAATAGTGGAGGAATAGAACTTTATGCAAGACACATAGTCCACGAATTGAGGTTGACTTGGGAAGTGTATTTGTATGTTTCTCTATAGACTGAAGATAGCTATAAATACGGCTTGATCTACTCATTGTTTGATATTCCTATGATATTTGAGATATTGAGGCTTTTTCTTTATGGAGTTACCTATGATCTTTGAAATTCCTACCTTAATAAATCCTACAATAAATTTGTCCTTGGTGTGGTGTTGGATCACATATATGTTTGAGATAGAGGAGGTGGGCTTAGAAAGCTTTAACATGAATCAAAAAATTCACCATCATGTATATGTCCCTATCACTAGGAATTTTATTTTGATAGTTGTCCATTTCCTAGATCCTTTCAGTCACATGTTCTTCTTTGGGGATGTTTTTCTAACTCCCACTCTGGAATACATGTCCAAGAAAACTCTTGTAAACATTCATGATGGTTGGCCAGTTGTCCTAAAGAAGTCAATTTGGACAGATGAACTTGTTGATATGTTTAATGCTTAGAATCTTAGAACTTCTCAACAGTTTTATGATGATAATATCTTAAAATATTTGCTTCACTTTTGGGGTCATTTAAGAGTGAGAGGTTTATATCATACAACCCTTTTTAAAATTTGCTCTAGATAGAGAAAGTTGTTTGGGTGTCAATATCATCAAGAGGCATTTTGGAAGACGTATGGCATAGTGAGATTATCGTGCCTCTAATCTTAATTGAGTTGTATCAGTGCTTAAGTGAGGCTTAGCTGACTAGGAGGATACAAAAACCTATCAAGGACTTGCACGTCTATCTAGGGATTCATATTGATCTTAAGTTCTAGAATATGGTGAAGCTACATAATATCATCATGAAGGAGTACCTAGTGATACATATCAAGATAGCAAGCCTTGTCCAACAATATAGTGAGCTATCTAGATGGCTCTCTTGATTGACTAATGAGGATATGCATTTTGGTTGGATGATGTTTCATCTTAACACTTCGTGTTGAAGGATAGTGATGCTCAAATTTTAGTTGGATGATTATAATTCTATAGCTATAGCAATGTGTTGTTTATCACTCATTTTCTATGCTTAGGAAGTTCAAATGTCAACAATCTTGATATCACATTCATGGGATTCTTGCCTTCTCATAGAGGTTTCATGATGGTTCTTGCAAGGTCCAGGAGATACTTGTGAGAATGTGGTTTGACCATCAAAATATGTCAGAGAAATCTCCAATTGACAAGGATGTACTCTCAAGTACTCAGTGTGGATAGTCTTTTCTTCGATAGAAGTGGTGACTTGCAGTTCAAATGGGGAGACACATAGTCCTGCATCATGTTGCTCACTTCCTATTTTTTTAGAGAGTGCTATTTTCTTTTTATCATATAATAAATTAATTTGGAAGTTAATAAAAGAAATTTTAAAAGGTAAATTTTATCACGGTGTATTATAAAGGAATTATGTGCTTCCACCATGATGTTCATCATGTGCATCCCTTATATTTCATCTCAAAACTGGTTAATGTTGTGATGATTGTTTCTAATGTCCTTTTTGGGAATAAAGTTGCCTTGGTTGGTTAGGATTTCCCAACTTGCAAGCTTGAGGTTCAAAGGATGGTCATGTATGTTATGTTGTTTTGAGATACTAAAATTGATAGGTTAACATTATGCCCCTTTCAATTGCTAGAGTTAGTGAGATTTGGATCCCAAGAACATTTAAGCTTATCATGTGTTTCACCTTGCTACTCATAGTTTGTCCCTTCAGATATTTTTTTCTTGTTCTATGATAAGACAATACTTTGTCTAGGGGAGAATATATATTGGGAGCCTAACTAACCTTGGAAGTCTCACTTTGGGAATTAAGTTCAATCCTTGTAGCGGGTATGGAATCAAAAACTCCCTACATAGTTGGGTTAAGGTAGAATGGGTCAAACATACCCCAGTGTGCTCCTTTCCCCGCATGTATTAGTATAGCAACCAATCACTAGAATGCACCTCATTTTCATAGTGACATTTTGGAGGTTGAGTTGGATGGTGCCTACTCATGGTAGTGTTATTAGTGTGGGTCTCCTAACTAGGGCAGCATTTTTAGGTGTTTTGATTTAAAAAAAAATTATTTGACATTGATTCTTAGGTCCTCACTATGGGATCTTGGATTATGTAGTGACCAATCAAATGGAGTTTTCCTAGTGAAGAGTTTCTCAGTTTGTGTCTCTCAGGTTGGTCATGATAAATTTGGTTCAACTTCCTTTTGAATGATAGGGCCTGGACATCCATAAGGGATCTTTACTTCCACTCGGATCCATTTGTCATTCATGTGTCCCTTGACCTACATAGATGTCATATCTCAACAATAAGATTAGGTGATTTCCAACCTTACAAAGGTTTTAGACTATCTTAATTTTGTAAATCAGGTCTAACTCACCTCTAGGGACTTGCGTCTTTAGTAGACCTCTTTTTTCAGGCAACATGTGATTACTATAGATGGTTGTTCTCATTGTTGCCCTATATTTGGGGGAAATCGTGATTGTAAAGACAGGGTTTTCCTCTACCTAAGATACAACCATGAACTTTTGGTTTCACTTAGTTGGTGTGCTTTTTGGGGTGAATTTAGGTTGGTAAACTATTTGAGCCTCGAAATTAAGGTTGTTTTTCTTTATATCATAGACTATTTACTTCTAGTTTTTAACCCTCACCACATAAATACCCTCATTATGTCTCATGTCGACATCTAAATCAGTGAGGGTTGTACACTAGAACTAAGGGGTCTTTGATGGTAGGAACGGTCCATTATCATGAGGCTCAAATAGTTCACCAACCAAAGTTTACCTTTAAACTACACCAACTTCAAATAAAAATGAACATCATAATAGTGGATCGGGAAAAGGAAAATCACATATTTACAATCATCATTTTCCTAAAGACATGTCAATTATATGAACACCCGACACAACTAAATTGTACGTGTAAATTGCAAGCGTATGCATCAAAGTAATACATGCCAAAGAGGCCCAGATATCAAATATAGGGAAACGTAATTCAAAAAACTACTACTAACTGCTTTTCAATCAACTAAGCCGAAGAAAACTTTGATTTAAGAGTTATTAACTAATTGCAAGAGAGAAAACTAATTTAATGGGTTGTGATCACAATGAGAAGAAATTTTCTATGACTGTGGTTTCACCACGATTGACACTTTATTTTTAATATAAGATTAATATATTTTCCTCTTATTCTTGGACAAAGAGCATCTAGCAAGAACTACCCACTCTCGCATTGTAGTTCACTACCTATGCTAATGTCAATCCCATTTTCATAATAATTGGTTGATTAGTTAGGTGCTTTACGAACAATCTATGGGTAATCTCTTCAAGTTTGTAAGCCACCTTTCCCAAAGGGAGATATAAAATATGTGTTATATGGATTTCCAATCCTTAATCCTCCTCTTGAAGTTATTAAGGATCTAATTAATCACCTATGGTGCGCAGCATAGAAAATTCAATACGATTTCATAGAAACATGCCTTTTATCTTTTCAATAGTAAACGGAGCAAAATGCTTTGAAGGATCAAAAAAAATTCATAGCAACATGCTTAAGAATAAGGAGAAAACAATATATTAATACATAAGATCCATATACAGTATACAACCAAGCTACTCCCGGGTCCTAAAGAACACAGGGATTAGCCTCTCATGGTTTCCATGCACAAAAACATGCTAGGAAGAAGGGAAAATGTGGAGAACATAGAAACTCGATGAATCCCCTAGAGAAATGTGATTAGGATGCTCCACACCGATGAAAAGATCTACAATTCACAATTTTGTCCCCCGAACGTACCTGAAACCTCATGAACATGCAGTTCTCCTTCTCATTTTCCTCTCTCGTGTTATCTCCATCTTGTAATGGAATAGAACGTGATTACTTAGGTCTGTCAGAATTCCCCTTAAGTCATAGAAGTGACTTAGGGTGAAATAAATCGTCAACTGTTGGATTAAACTTGATTTTTCAGACTACTTGATCGGGCAGACTCAGTAGTATCGACATTTGGATTCAGCAGTACCGAGTCTAGAATTTGAATCTACTCTGTCTCTGATGCAAAGTTGATATTACTGACTTTTAGAGTCAGAAGTACCGAGTCTATGAGCTTCCTGGAGTCGTATACTGATGTGATTTTGGTAGTACTGACTTTTGAAGTCGATATTACTGAGACTGTGAGACTCTTATGGTACTTGAAATCACACAAAAATGTAAATAAGTACTTGAAATATAAAAATCATTGAAAAACATTAAAATTATTCTTATTTGATGCAATTCAGTAATACATGTTAATATTAATAAATCGTGCACAAATTAATATGAAAATGAATAGTAAGTGCACAAAAAGTAATATAAAAATATCCTGTGAAAATGACAAATATACAGTGCATCAAACACCCCTAAGCTTAAATGTTGCTCATCCTAGAGAAACACACTCTCAGGTCTGTTTGAGACAAGTCAGCAAAAGGATAAGGAATGTGAACTTCATTTCTCAACTACTCCCACTTGGTGGTCCCAAGCTGGCCTTCACTAATCATTGAACAATCAATTGTTCTGTTACGACCAAACATTTCTATAAAAGTTGTCCACCCTTAGATCAATGAACACTATCATGAAAGAAGTTAATATCATAATCAATCAGGCATTCACTTGGTGCATTATGTGATTCCCTATTCTACATTGCTCTTTTCCTAACTACCAACTAATTGGAAGTAGTTCTCCATATAAAAATGATTGAGGAGAATAATCATATAAGTGGCCTACCAATAAGAGCAATGAATGGTATGAAATGGGTGGCAATTGAAGAATCACAAGTACATCCAAATCATTTATGTAAAATAAAGCATGATGAACCTATGTGGTGAAAAGAATGAGAAATGCATGAGTCCTAATGTCTACTTTCTTAGTTGAATGATGTATGAGTCAAAAGATGTTGTCAATTTGATGAACAAAAATTTGAAGAAAAGAATGCATCATATTCATGTTTCCCTCATTTTTGTGAAGATTTGAGGGTATCCCCTCTTAACTTTAAAACATAAACAAACTCTTTTTTTTTTCTTTTTTCTTTTTTTTCTTTTTTTTGGCCCATTATTTTAGCATGATGGAACGCTATGCTTGGGCTTTATTAAATATCATTCATTTTTTTTCTTTTTTCTAAGGGTATGGATGTGTATCCCTGCACTCAAATTTCAAAGGAAAATGATACCCACATGATATAGCAATGAATGATGAAAAATACATGCAATCTACATGTAATTGTTTATGCAACTAGAATGATGTGTACATAAATTGTTGTAGTACACAACTTGGTATATATTTTTTTTCATTTTTGTAACTAATGCAATAAAAGTAAACTAACTTATCATGCCACCTATTATGCCATGCAATGCAACAAGAAGAAATAATTTGGAGTACTTGTTCATCTTAAGGTGGTGAGTCAATAATGAGTGGAGGATGGGTGGAATCACATAACTAAGAGACAAAGCCTTTCATGAATTTATGATATGTCCCTCTCTAATGATCTGTGTATAGGGTAACCATAGGGTTTCTTTCTTAAACTTCAATTTATGGTCATGTTAACTGTTTGCACAATTCAAGCTCAAACCCCGTCTTCGTCCATATTTCATGAATAATTAATACGTCCATTCATATCCAATGTCCTTGAGCTGACTAACCCATTCAATTCCTCTAAGTGCAATTACTCAAGTACTCACAACTAAGCCAACAAAAATATTTTCAATTTCCATTACAAACTTGAAAGCATGCATGATAATTGCGAGGAAAAAATAAAATTTAAGCTCCACTTTATGCTAGATAGATTGTGGATCCTACAAATTTCAAAAATAAAAACTAAAAGCAACTAAAAAGGGAAGATAAAGTCGTTTCAACACCTACCTCCCCTAAGCTTGAATTTGACCATGTCCTCGTAGTCACAAATCCAAACCTAGAGGTGAAACGGATATACCAGATGTTGTGAAGGGTGGTGGAGGTGGATGATTGGTGGCTCTTTGGATCAAGTTGTGCAAGCATATATCTCTCTTGTTGGTGCCACTAATTTGTGTCTTTTTTACATCAAGAAATGGCATTGTCTCTCCTTCTTTGAGTTGTGAAAACTGGTGCCTACTGACATGTGTATCGGTGGTGCCGACAGCTTCTTCTTGTAGCTTTTGTCACCTTTTTGCTGAAAAATTTCGGTAGTACCAAGTTTGGACTCACTACTACTGACTTTGGTTCAGGGTTCAGGTGATTTTCTGGGAAAAATTATAGTAGTATCGACTTTGAAAGTCGATAGTATTGACTTTCTACAAAGAGTGCAGAATTTTAACTGATAAGGAGTCAGTAGTATCAAGTATGAACTCGATAGTACCGACTTTGGCCCAATCTGCACACCAAAAAAAAGCATCAAGGTACCTTTTTTACATCAAATAAAAATATAACGAAATAAGATGAAATATAACTAAGATAAACACCTAAACAAATAGTAAATGATAAAAATAAATTTGGGTTGCCTCCCATAAGTGCCCTTGTTTAATGTCCTAGGCTCGACATGAATGATCCTCCTAAGGTCGGGCTGTCTTGAGATGGTGGTGAAGATTCATCCAGAAGTCTGAACTCCACTCTATCATTATCTATCCCAAGTGTCAAATAGCCTCTATCGATGGAAGTGATCACATTTGTTGTATCTTGGAATGGCCTCCCTAGAAACATCTCAGACCCTTTTCATTTCCTTCATATCCATCACCACAAAGTCAACCGGATAGATGAACTTGTCGACTTTAACCAATACGTTCTCACATATCCCGTATGGCCTCACAATAGAGCCATCAAACAACTCAATTTCCATGGATGTTCTTGTTGGTACCTTTAATCCTAACTTTTAGAATGTGGTAAGAGGCATGAGATTAATATGCGCTCCTGAATCACATAGTGCCTGCTTGAAGTGTTTGCCACCTATAATACATGGGGTGTAGAAACATCCTAGATCCTTCCTCTTCCTTGGAAGCTTCCCGTTGATCAGTGCACTCATCACCTCATCAACCTGTACAATATATGTGTCTTTAGTCCTCTGCTTCTTATTGATGATATCTTTCAAAAATCTCCCATAAGCAGGAATTCAGTCTATCGCCTCCACCAATGGAAAATTGATGTGGATCTTTCAGAAGATGTCCAGGAACTTTTTGAACTATGCTTCCTTTTCCTCGGCTTCAGACTATCTGGGTATGGCACATATGACTTTTCTGCTTGCTTTTATGGGGGAATATATGTCCCCTTATGAACTTCCTCCCATAAGCTTGCTTTATCACCACCGCCTAGAATAGAAATTGGCACATCATCTGCGGGTGGGATTAGCGGTGGATGTTCCTTATGAATTGTGGGTACCCCTTTATTGACTGTGACTATTCCACTGCATAGTAAAACCTTCACCTGCTCTTATTGAATGGGTACCCTCTCAGGAAATATAGTCATTGATGTAACAGGAATGGGACCTTGAAGTGCATTGTCCACTGGCATTCTACATCCTCCTGGTAATCCGAATAGACTATGAGGAAATGGGACTTTAGGCACATACACCCAATCAGACTCCTGAGTGTGTTTCTTGGGTGCCTCCTCGGTATGATGTTCTCACTCTTGGACCACGGAGATGAATTTTTCTTAGTGATTTTGATGGGCTATAGCTGCATTCCCAGATGCTCCTTGTTGAATGGACTCCTTCAAGGAAGCTACTTGTGCTGCCAACTGAGAAATTTGATATTCAATGTTGCAGATCTAGTTAGCTTGGTTTTGCAGCTCCCTCTATGTCTTACCCATAAGTGCTTCATTTTGGCTCACCAGCTTTCCTAACATGTTCTCAATTTTGTTAATCTTGCTAGGGCCCCTGTCCTGTTGGTGTTGTTGATGCATATACATACAATTCTCTTCTTCACCCCCAAATGATGTTACATACTTCTAGGACAACTTCATGGCAATGAGGTCAATCTTCTCATTCAATGCAGAGATGACTTTAGATTCTTCAGCGCTTTTAATGGTTGTCAAGCATTCTCTTTCTTCACCCCACAATTGATTCTTAGCCATGTTCTTCATGATCTCATGGCATCTAGAAGGCTTGTTGATCAAGAAAAATCCAGCTCATGCACTGTCCAGGATGGTCCTCTCACCCTCATGTAGGCCATAATAGAAGATTTTTGATTGGCTGTATAAATCTATACCATGGTGAGGCACCTTCCGGAGCATATTCTGAAAGTGCTCCCAAGCCTCTGAGTATGACTCTTCAGCCTGTTGCTTGAAGTTGTAAATCTTCCATGTCAATTCATTTGTCTTTTGTGGAGGAAAGTAACACTCAAAGAAAATGTCTATCATCTGGTCACATGTCTTTATGGATTCCAGCTTCAAGTTATAGAACCAAGACTTAGCATGGTCTGCCAAGGATGATGGAAATAGCTTCATGTATATCACAGGGGTGGGAACTTATCTATCTTCACCATGTCACAGCTTTCAACAAAATTCCTGATGTGAGTCATTGGGTCTTTAGTATTGTGGCCATAGAAAGCTTGTTGATTAACCAATGCCACCAGCCCTGGATCAATCTTATAGATTCCCACATTTATAGTTTGTCACTTGATTGGCCAAAGTTGACCTGTTGAGGATGACACCTTGATCTTCTCCCATATAGTTTGTTCTTCTTCTGCATCACCCATACCTTCCAGTTGTGGATTTGGTGTGGGAGTGTAATCAGTGGTTTGTATTTGAACCATGCACTAGTACCTAAAATTTGTAAATTCAATGTGAGAACGAGATACTACTTATTGAATTAAGAAAATATTTGTAATTTAGCTTTGGAATTAATAAAATAAAAAAAAATAAAGAAGGTGTCCTAGAGTTGCCGATACAGCACTCGCAGTGCTTGAATATGTTGTTTCCCTAACAATGGCACTAAAAACTTGACACAAATAAACTATACGTGTAAAACATAAGCGTACGCATCGAAGCAATATAGGCCAAAGAGGCCCAAATATCGAACATAGGGAAACGTAATTCAAGAAACTACTACTAACTACTTTTCAATCAGCTAAGCTGGAGACAAATTTGATTTAAGAGTTAGTAAAATAATTGTAAGAAAGAAAACTAATTTAATGGGTTGTAATCACAATGAGAAAAAATTCTATAGGACTATGGTTTCACCACGATTTACACTACAATTTTAATCTAAGATTAATATATTTTCCTCCCACTCCTGGACAAAGAGAATGTAGCAAGAACTACCCATACCCATAGTGCAGCTCACTACCTATGCAAATGCTAATCCCATTTTCATAGTAATTGGTTGATTACTTAGGTACCTTATGAATAATCTCTGGGTAATCTCTTCATGTTTGTAAGCTACCTTTCCCAAAGGGAGATATAAAATGTGCGTTACTATGGATTTCCAATCCTTAATCCTCATCTCGAAGTTGTAAAGATCTAATTAATCACCTATGGTGCGCAACATACATAGTTCAATATGATTTCATAGTAACATGCCCAAGAACAAGGAAAAAATAATATATTAATGCAAAAGATCCATATAGATTGTACAATCGGACTACTCTCAGGTCCTAAATAACAAGGTGATTAGCCCCTCATAGTTTCCATGGACAAAAAATGCTAGGAAGAAGGAAAAAAAGTTGAGAACAAAGAAAACTGATGAACCCCCTGGAGAAATGTGATTAGGATGCTCCACGCTGATGAATGGATCCACAATCTATAATTTCTACCCACCAAATGTGTCAGGAACCTCCCGAATGTGTGGTTCTCCTCCTCGTTCTTCTCTCCTGTGCTATCTTTGTCTTATAATGGAATAGAACGTGATTACTTAGGTCTGGCCGAACTCCCCTTAATTCATAGAAGTGACTTAGGGTGAAATAAATCCTCAACCGTTAGATTAAACTTGATTTTTCAGACTGTCTGGTCGGGCAGACTTGGTAGTATTGACTTTTGGACTCAGTAGTACCGAGTCTAGAAGTTGAATCTACTATGTCTCTGATGTAAAGTCGATAGTACCAACTTTTGGAGTTGGTAATACCGACTTCTGGAGTGGGTATACCGAGTGTGTGAGCTTCCTGGAGTCTTCAACTGATGTGATTTTGGTATACTGACTTTTGAAGTCGGTAGTACTGAGACTGTGAGACTCTTGCGGTACTTAAATTGCACAAAATGTACATAAGTACTTGAAATATAATAAATCATTCAAAAAATTAAAATTATGTTTATTTGATGCAATTGAGTAACATGGGCTAATATTAATAAATCATGCACATATTAATATGAAAGTGAATAGTAAGTGCACAAAAAGTAATATAAAAATAGCCTGTGAAAATGACAAATATACAGTGCATCAACACCCCCATCTATGATCATCATTTTTTTAGAAAAGAGTCTACTATAGATATGAGCCCCCCAAACCAAGTTAGATCGGATGTAAAAGGTCGAGATATCATGAGACCTTTTCAAGGATGGAACTAACCTAATTCTTCACGCTGAGATAAGAAACATGCATAGGTCAGGGGTCATAAGAATGTCTGCTGGATTGGAGTAGAGGTTAAAATCCCTTGTGGATGTTCACACCTCGCCTTTTAAAATGAAGTGGAACTAAACTTCTCATGGACGAATTTCAGATTGACAAATTAGGAAACCCTTAACTAAAAAATCCAAGTGGTGAAGTGAGTTTTACATAATATTCTACAACTTTTTCCCTTCATAATACTCTTCTCAACTTATTTCCATCATTTCATGTATCCTTAATCAAATTTAGCACTCAATATGAAAATTCAAAGTTTGAATTGATAATATTTACTTTGTGAAATTAAACTCTAGCTTGATTTAAGGTTTTACCCAATTTTGTAGTTTGTGATCAAACTTTCTCAAGATCTCAAACGTTTTCAATAATACATAAATTTTTGTAACTACATATGTTCCAAATTTTCTACCAATTGGTCACTTGAACATTTTACTACAATTTCTCTAGTTTTAGTTGAATAAAATCAAATTCACTTTTCTCTACTTAACCACATCAACAGTCTAAGTAAGAGGGATTGAGCAATTTCAAGGTTTGATATATTAGCACTGAATGTCTTCAACCACCCACTACACATTGGAGGATGATGTGCAATTTCTAATCATATGTTACTCATCCTTGTCTCCCCATCGTCTGCCTAACCTTCCATTTTTAATGTCTCACTTTTCCAAAATCCACTACACAAAATTGAACTCAAGTAGTGAAAAATTCACCTTCTCCTCCTCCTCATTTGAGATACTCCGTCAAAGGTCACACTCACATTCTTTAGATAAAGGTCGGGAGGAAGATGACGCCAAGCCAGACAATCTAGGTCCACAATTGAGGAAGCCTAAATAAAATGGATCATAGTCACTCAGTCATCCCTTCTCACCTGAGGGATTAGTGATTCAAGTAGACGCTCCATGGTGCACATGACAAAGTCAGGCGAGTGTGCACATCCTATTCAATGGATAAGGTCACAATGTCAAACCTCTCGCTCATGTGCACAATGAGTGGGGAGGACCAATTGTAGCCATTCGACATCCCTAACCCACCATTATCCCATCCATAGATGGCCATCATTTTTTGGTATTAGGTATTTCATCCTCTCTAATAAAACTACATAAAATATCCTAGATAAATAGATAACATAAAAAGAATACTAGGTCACAAGTTTATGAAGTCATAGTCAATTTTGATTAAAAAAATGTGAATGACCCAGTGAAGCCACTTGAAAAACCCAAATTGCATCCTTGTTTTGATATTATCTAAAAGTGCATCTTTTTTAATAATTTAAATGAGAAATACAATTTTTATTGAAATATTTATCTCTCTTACCTAAAAGCTCATTTAGGTCAGGGCTTGGAATATTCATACGACCCAAGGTCATGACCTCAACTTGATGATGAAAATAATAATCTAAAATATTGATAAAGATCGTTCTTCTTGATTACAATATTGGGGATGATTTCCTAAAACTAACAAAGATGTATATAATTCATCAAGATTAAATATATTCTAATGATATTGTTATTATATCTCAAATTTTACTATATTGTTGACTATGGATAATGATCACACCTATAGTCTAAATAATAATTATACCCAAACCTTAAATAAAAGAAAACATAATATTTTATTGTCTAATCTTGAACTTTGGATCCACATCTTGTTTGACCAAGATATTACTTGATATCATCATTACTCTAAAACCTAAATAAGATCCACTTGTTCTCGAAAAACATAAAAAAGGTACAATTATATTCCTACTTGAATATACTTTTAGTATTGAAGATAATGTGTATGCGTTCTCTTCAACTATATGTGACTATATATTTTCTTGAAATACAACATCCCCTACAAAATTCTCTTTTAGTTTGTTATGATTTACATTGATAAGGATCCTTGAACAATAATGATATACCAATTATGACTGCTTGAATGAAATGTTGATGTTTGGTACAAGTGACATCATGACTTCATAGTGGTACAGGTCGTACATATTGGTCACCTCTTACTTTTTTTGAAGAGATGGAACCATGTGACTTCTTCTATCTATATTGAAAGTTGTTGGTATGAAAGAGCCATCACTGATTTCGGCATAATTGGAATCTTGAAGAAAAATGTATCTTCAGAGATAAACAAAATTTTGAATTTAATGTCTATTACAAGTCCTTCCAATCATATTATGTTTCCATTAAAAAGTTGTCTATTTTGAAAATTTTACAAAAGTGTTTGCATTGATGGCATCTTCAATTTAATGATTTAGGTAATACAAAAAAATTAAAGAGTATTTGCCTGCTCATCTTTTGATATATTTATGATAAAATAAAGAATACTACATAGAAATAGAAATACACGGGAGATATAACATAAATGGAATTTAGTACTTAGCAAGATTGATTTCTTTTCATGCAATTTCTTTCCAAGTTTTCTACGATCCCTTTTGCAAAATAATATGGTTCAACTTAATATAAGTATATTTTATTTGTTATTGCATATGTTGTGTGTATTCAATGGGACGCTTAGGTACGGACGTAAAAAATCCTTTAATATTATCTATCCTGATAGTGGGATTGAGATTGATGTAATAACAAACTTGTGAGAGTAGGCATTTGAGCATAACACACTTAATTGATCAAATTATTAAATATAATTTTGAATCTCCTTGAACCAAGGAAATCACAAAATCCATGTTGGTGAAACCTAGGTGTTTAGGATTGAGCACAATGGGGTTCTGGCATAAACAACCACAAGTTTTCCTCATTGTGGTGGTTGAAGCTCCCTTTATGTAACTAGCCTTAATGGATCAAATGTGGACTAAGGATTCTCCCTTAACCTTAGGAAGTGAATCTATGATCTCATGTCTTCTTCAAGGACTAACTTAAGGCACTGGTTATAAGGAAGTAGGGTAACTCCTAATCTTCTCTCTCCATTAAGAGGTCTAGACTTGATATATACTCTCTTTATTATAGGTAGCCTAAGGATGTGAAATGTATATAATTCAAATGAACTTGTAAATATGGATAAATGGTAATAAGTCTATGACTTGATATTCTTGACTCAAACTATACTATGAAGAAACTTACAGAAATTAAATCTTTTGCAGGTGGCCCCAAGATGTTGAGGTAACAAAAATGGTTCAGGGCCATCAAGAACCAAGAATGATAAAGGAAAGAGACATAGGGGATATTGAGAATGAAATCAACTCTACCAATAAGTCCATGATGCATGGGTTTTGAGTCACTTTTATAGGCTTATTTTATATCTGTTTTATGCATGTATTTGTCATTTTCTTGATTATATTTGCATAATTCACTATAGTTCGCCTTTAAAATCTTTATGCATCAAATTATACTTCTTTTATCATATTTATATGATTTTATATAATCCCCGGACTTATACACATGTTTCGGAACTTTTTCAGGCACTTTTGCATTGTCCAGAGTCGATACTATCGACCCTGGTGTCAATAGTATCGAAATTTCATCAGAAAGCAACCCCAAAACGTGATTTTGGAAGGAAAAACCTGTATCATGGTCGATACCATCGACCTTGGGGTCGATACTATCGACAGCGTCGCGATCTGGCGATTTTCAGCACTAAAACGGAGTGTTTTAATCCGACGGTTGAGCTTTTTCGGAACTGTAAAGTGGTCCTATGACCTAAGAAGAGCACGGACGGACCAAGGGGGATCTCATATTGTGTTGCAAAACATCCAAGAAGGAGATAGAGAGAGGAGACAAGAGACGAAGGTCGTCAACCGAGCGATCCGGGCACCTCCGATGGGCGATTTTGCTGCCGAAAGACTGCAAAATGCACGTTTCTCGAGGAGGATCTCCACAAACACCTTTGTATCAGGGGTTACACGAGTTTGCTCCATGCTTCCCATGTTTTTCTTCTCTACTCCTATGTATTTTCTATTAGCAACCATACGGGGATAATCCCCTTAATCTTTAGGACCGGGAGTAGCCCGGGGAAGCATTGTATGACGTTTTTATCATAGTAATTCATAATTTGTCTCCTAAATCTGTTCATTTTCTCAATTATATTGTTATGCTTAATCACCATAATGATAATCTAATGCCTTTAATTACTTTGAAAGAAGAATTAATGGTTGAAAAGAGATGAAATTCACATTAATTAACAAATCCCTTGAACAAGGTGATGTACGGTTAATGGTGGAAACCCAGAGGTCGATTCTAATGCACCTAGTTTAGGGTATAGGTTACTACGATGGTGGAACCGACCTAGACTTAGGTAGTGAATTGTACCATGACAGTGGACAATTCTAACTACAGGCCACTACTCGGATTGAGAGATGAACTTGAGTAGCTATATGGAAATTCATACAATGAAAACCCGCGGTGAAACCGCAATCCTAAAGATCTCCATTTGAATTGATTAAATTAAACCCTTAATCGATTTCTCTGTTTTATTTTATTTTCTTTTATTTTACAACAACTCTCAAACTCTTTTAATAGGTTTAGCTGATCGCAACCAGTTAATAGTAGTCTACTAAAATTCATGTTTCCCTGAGTTCGACTTGGGCCTCACAAGGCCTATATTACATTGATACGTATACTTGCGTTTGCACGCGCGGTTTACACGTGTCAAGTTTTTGGCGCCGTTTCTGGGGAAATGGTGAATTTTAGCACTACGAGTGCTGCGAGAGACCACACTAGGCCACTTTTAATTCCTGTAATTTTTTTCCTTTTCATCTTTTGAACTGAATTGTAAATCTTATTCATTATTTTAATTATTAGTATCGGTTCATACACTACCATTTGAAATTTTAGGTACTAGTAAAGTAATAATGGGTGACGGAGCAGAAAATGAGGAGCAGACGATCTGGGAAAGGATTAAAGCTTCTTATTCTTCTGTGCAAAAGGGGCCAATCAAGAAACAAGCTATCAACATACCCAATTACAAGATTGATCCAGGGCTTATTCAGTTGGTCAAATCACAGGCTTTCCATGGACTTAAAAATGAGGATCTGGTGACCCACATCAGCACGTTCGTGGAAAATTGTGATATGATAAAGATTGACAGGTTCCCGCAAGAGACACTCTACCTGAAACTTTTTCCCAGTTCTTTAGCGGGCAATGCTTGGGAATGGATGCACAATCTGGATGATGAGTACATTGAATCTTGGGATCACATGGTTGAGGTGTTCTTTGAGAGGTTCTTCTCGCCTGAAAAGACAAACGATCTAGTGAGGAAGATACACAACTTCAGCCAGCGAGTCGGTGAAACATACTCTGAAACTTGGGAGCGCTTCCAGATCATGCTGAGGAAGTGTCCACATCACAGCTTAGACAAGGAGAAGCAAGATAAAATTTTCTACTTCGCTCTAAATGAACATGATAGGAGCAATTTGGACTCAGCAGGTTCTGGTTTCTTTTTGAACAACACAGGCACAAGGTGTTGGGAGATTCTAAGGAACATGTCCAAAAAGAAGTCTTGGGGTGAAAGAGATGCACCCAAGCAGGTTGGCATTACACATGAAGCAAGGGCCATCAAAGTGCTTAATGACAAGTTGGATCTTATAGCAAAGAAGCTCCTAGAGAAAGAAGACAATGGGTCTGATGATGAAGCACATGCAAAGTATATGCATCAACAGGGATATAGAAATAACAATTATGATTGGAGGAAGGAACAAAATTTTCAGAAGCTGTAACCTAGCCTAGAGGAAAAGAACAATGAATTGCCTATCCAGGTGGTGAAACAAAATCAAGAGATGATGAGTACATTCGCCAAGCAGTTACAGTCTCAGAGCGAGATTTTGAATAAATTTGGGCAGACATTGCAAAGTCATGGAGCACAAATGAGGGCACTAGAGACGAATGTGACCCAAATTTCCAATGAAGTGGCGGCCATGAAGCATACAAATCAACAAAGACATGCTGGGAATGCAGATGTTGTTCAAGCACATCATCAAGTGAAATATATGTCTGTGATTAATGAGGCAGAACCCCCATTGGTAGAGGCTCAGGATAAAAGTAAAATGATGTTTGATACGGAGGCTGTACTAGAAATACCGTATCCTCACAATCATTATGGACTACCAGGCGGGTACACTCCATTTAGAAAAGCCCACCAGGAGCACATTATGGTTGCACCCACACCTAAGCAAGAAGAGCAGGTGAAGGCCATTTGTCAAGGTGAAGATACATCCACTGCGAGAGAGGTGCCACTGCAAGTTACACCTGTTGAAGATGATCTACCCAAGTCTACGTCAGAGGGAGTTATTGAAACAAGCTTACGGGAGCTTACCCCTAAAGTTCCATATGTGCCACCACACAAGCGAGTGAAGGACCCAAACGTGCCATTCCCGGATAGTCTGAGGCTGAAGAAAGAGCATAGGCACTACAAGAAATTCTTGGAGATGTTTAGGAAGCTCCATATTAATATTCTGTTAGTCGAAATGATAGAAAAGATTCCAGCATATGGAAGGTTTATCAAGGACATAATCACCAAGAAAAGGCGGATAAAAGACACTGAGATTTGTGTTGTTGATGAAAAAGTGAGTTCTATAATCCAAGGACGGATACCAAGGAAGAGGAAAGATCCAGGATGTTTCTACATCCCATGTTCCATAGGCGGCCAACATTTTCCACAAGCACAGTGTGACTCAGGGCCCAGCATTAATCTTATGACATTGTCCATGTTTCAAAAGCTTGGATTGATGACACTAAAGAAATCTTCCATGACTATTGAGTTGGCGGATTGATCCATTGTGAAGCCACAAGGTATATGAGAGGATGTGCTAGTCAAGGTCGACAAATTCATCTTCCCTGTTGACTTTGTGGTCATGGACATGCATGAGTTGGAAGGAGGTGAGATGCTATTGGGAAGGTCGTTCCAAGCTACGGCTGATGTAATCGCTGCCATTGGGCGAGGTTACTTGACACTTGGGATTGGTGATGATAGAGTTAAATTCAAATTACCACATGAATCATTAGAGACATCTCTTGAAAACCTAGATTAAAGGTATCTTTATGTCAAGCCTAGGACATTAAACAAGGGTGCTTGTTGGGAGGCAACCCAACTTTCGATTCATTTTTATGTTTGGTTATGTTCTTTTATGTTTATGTACTTAGTTTTTGCTTAGGTTTTGATAATTTTTGTAAAAATGGTAGCCTAACTCGTGTTTTTAAGTGTGCAGAATGTTAAGGTTGATACTATCGACACCCATGTCGATAGTATCAAGTTTGGATCAGTAAACGCTGAAGAAAAGTCGATACCATCGACCCTAGGGTCGATAGTATCGAGATTCCTGAAGATTTACAGAAAAATTGGTGACAATAAAGTTGATACCATCGACCCTAGGGTCGATAGTATCGACACTTTTGAGTTCCCAGGCTTTTAGATGCATTGATTTAGTAAAATTGTTGAGTCTGGGTCGATACCATTGACCTTGGTCGATGGTATCGACACCTGCAGAATAGCTACATAAAATAGGTCGTAAAAGGTATCAAAATGAGATTTTTTCGAACCATTTTTTGCAGAGGAAAGATGGATGAATCAAGTCACATCTTAGAACCACTAAGACACAAAAATGGGCTACAAAAAGGAGGGAGATAACAAGTATCACTTGGTCCACTTGAGCATCTAACCATCCTTATTCACCACGCTTCAAAGCAAATGGTACCGCTGTTCCACCTCTTAAGTGAGAATGTTGACTATGAGGCCATAGTCATATTCAAGCTTAGGGGGGTGTTTGAACATCCCTCTATCTTAGTTTTTACTTACTTATTCATGTTGCTTTTATTTTTGAAATATTAGTTGTTTTTATTTCTAGGTTTACTGCTTTTGTAGGATCCACATCTATCTAGTGTAATCTGTGGAGCAATAAATGCATGGTTTCAATTGGAAGTTTTACTCTTGGGTTGTGTGCACATAGAAAATGAGCATTTGGAGAACTTTTTGAGCTTATTCTTGTTAGTAATTGAGTTGCATAACTGAGGAAGTGCTTGGGTGAGTCAGCTTCAGGACATGGGGACATGAATGACCATCTTTATTGTCCAAGGAAAAGTGATTGGCAAGGTTGTTTGAGCCCAAACCGACCAAGCGCTAACATGACATTAGACTAAAGTTTAAGAGAGAAATCCTTCAGTTACCTTGTACACAGGTCTTTAGATAGGGACATATGATATTTTCGGAAGGTTATGTCAATTAGTCTTGTGATCTGATCCACCGCAATTTCATTCACACTCCACCATAAGAAATGGGAGCACATTATTGTCTTTCACTTTTTGATTGCATCTCATGTAGATAGGTCTTGCATTATATCTATTTTCACATACATGCACATTATCCTTAGGTGTGTGTCATTTAATTGCATAACTATCATCATGTAGTTGCATTTGCATCTTTTGAGCATATTGTACACCATGTATCTTATGTTACTCTGAAAACATTAAAGGTGGTGAGCTTGATCCATACCCTCCAAATAGAATGCTTCAAATGTATAATTTATGTAACAAGAAGTGAGCCTGACAAATAATTCATTGTCATCTATGAAAATAAGGGCTTGAAAAAAATTGAAAAAATTGAAGAAAAATTGAAAAAAAGAGAAGAAAAAAAAGAATTGTGAAGTAATAAAGAATAAGAGGGAGAAAGGAACATGTTCTCACCTGAGAACTAAGAAGAATAAGCACATGGTGTAGTTTTCTTAGATATTCCATCTCACCTTGAGACGGAATGATAGTGCATGCATCATTCCACCAAAAATATAGCATTAGGACATTTTCACTTGCATTTTGCATCATGATAGGTCATTAATTTTTGTATTGCATGATTGACTGTTATGTGCTTCCATCTCTTCCACAACCACCTATCCCATCCACTCGTTGCTCTAATCGGTAGGCCACCCATGATATTCTCCTCAATCAATAATATCAGGAGATCTGCTTCCATTTAGATGGTAGTTAGGAAATGAGCAACGTAGATAGGAGATCACAAGATGCATCAAGTATGGACCAAATGAGTTTATCATATTAACTGCTTTAATTGATAGTGTTTCACTGATTGGGGGAAAGACATCTTTTACATATGTCTTTGGTTGCTTGGATGGTAGTTAGTGTTCAGTGGTCAATGAGGGCCGGTTTGTGGAAAGAAAGTTGGGATGATGTAGATTCATTTCATGTATTTATGTCCTATTGCTGACTTATCTCAACCAGATCCAAAGTTTTGTTGCTCGAGGATGAGCAAGGTTTAAGCTTAGGGGAGTTTGATGCATGGGTTTTGAGTCACTTTTATAGGTTTATTTTATATCTGTTTTATACATGTATTTGTCATTTTCTTGATTATATTTGCATAATTCACTATAGTTGGCCTTTAAAATAATTTTGCATCAAATTATACTTCTTTTATCATATTTATATGATTTTATATAATCCCCAGACTTATACACATGTTTCGGCACTTTTTCAGGCACTTTTGCATTGTCCAGAGTCGATACTATCGACCCTGGTGTCGATAGTATCGACATTTCATCAGAAAGTAACCCCAAAATGTGATTTTGGAAGGCAAAACCTGTATCATGGTCGATACTATCGACAGCGTCGGGATCTGGTGATTTTCAGTACTAAAACAGAGTGTTTTAATCCGACGGTTGAGCTTTTTCGGAGCCGTAAAGTGGTCCTATGACCTAAGAAGAGCACGGACGGCCCGAGGGGGGTCTCATATTGTGTTGCACAACATCCAAGAAGGAGAGAGAGAGAGAGGAGACAAGAGACGAAGGCTATCAACCGAGCGATCCGGGCACCTCCGACGGGTGATTTTGCTGTCGGAAGACTGCAAAACGCACGTTTCTCGAGGAGGATCTCTAGGAACACCTTGTATCAGGGGTTACACGAGTTTGCTCCATGTTTCCCATGTTTTGCTTCTCTACTCCTATGTATTTTCTATTGTCAACCATGTGGGGCTAATCCCCTTAATCTTTAGGACCGGGAGTAGCCCGGGGAAGCATTGTATGATGTTTTTATCATAGTAATTCATAATTTGTCTCCTAAATCTGTGGTATGCTTTCGTTTTTTCAATTATATCGTTATGCTTAATCACCATAATGATAATCTAATTCCTTTAATTACTTTGAAAGAAGAATTAATGGTTGAAAAGAGTCGAAATTCACATTAATTAACAAATCCCTTGAACAAGGTGATGTACGGTTAATGGTGGAAACCCAGAGGTCGATTCTAATGCACCTAGTTTAGGGTATAGGTTACTACGATGGTGGAACCGACCTAGACTTAGGTAGTGAATTGTACCATGACAGTGGAAAATTCTAACTACATGCTACTACCCGGATTGAGAGATGAACTTGAGTAGCTATATGGAAATTCATACAATGAAAACCCGCGGTGAAACCGCAATCCTAAAGATCTCCATTTGAATTGATTAAATCAAACCCTTAATCGATTGCTCTGTTTTATTTTATTTTCTTTTATTTTACAACAACTCTCAAACTCTTTTAATAGGTTTAGCTGATCTCAACTAGTTAGTAGTAGTCTACTAAAATTCACATTTCCCTAAGTTCGACTCGGGCCTCACAAGGCCTATATTACATTGATATGTATACTTGTGTTTGCATGCACGGTTTACGCGTGTCAGTCCATGAATATCAAGAATTGGAAAGAACAAAGGAAAGTTCTTATGGATGAAAAGCATAATCTGGAAGTCTACACATCATGAGTACCTAGGTAACTCCCTCCAAATAAACCTAATGTGAGATTTAGCGGATTTCTTGGGTAAGGATGATTCCTAGGTAAGACTTCTAAAAGTTTAACCTAGAAGAATTCTTGGGAGAGGATGTAGGGGATGCCTTGTTTAAGGTTGATTCTCAGTTGGAGTTATCGACAACACATTTAGGTTCTAGAGATGCCCTAAACATGAAAATGTAACTTTGACACCTACCAGTTGAAGGGTGTGTCCAAATTATAGTTGGAAATCATATCCACTCACAAAAATTCATTCATGTAAATTAGTAAGCCTTAAAACCCATTTTCACAAAATCTTTCATGCATACTTAACAAATAAAATACAAAAAAAATTCAATTAGTTATGTCACCTAAGGAAGATCATTGATTTTTTAATACAACTAAAACATTTTTCCTTTTAGATCGACATGCCAAAAATATAAATAAAGAGGATGGGGTGGAAAAGTTTATTTGTGGGTACCACAAAACCCTGAAGGCCTTCATCTTCTCATCCAGACAAACTACCTTTTTGCATTCCTATTACCATGCCTTATACATGGAAAGAACCATGGGGAAGGTACAAGAAAAAGCTTCTAGACTACCCTACCTGGGATTAATAGATTGTTTGTCTATAAAGCAAACAAAACATATATGCTCCATAGTAACGGAAACAACCACATGTTTTAATATAAAATCCCAAAAATCCTCATACTCAGAATAATGAACAACGTCAGAATTACAATTACAATAGCCCCACTTAGAAAACAATACATGACAAATAGGGGACAAGGTCAAAATCCTAGTACCTATTAGTGTTGCAAATTGGGTATTGAAATTCATCCAAAATGCAAAGTCAAGTGCCAATTTTTTATTTATATAACAAGGAGGGAACCTTTATAGAAAATATTCCCATTCCTCCTCCAAATTGGGCCAAATAGGGAACCCAATTCTTAATCTAAATATACATGACTTAGGGTATATAATTGATTTAATTACCCTCAGTCTGAGAATAAAAACCTCTCCAATATTTTCAAAAAAAACTCCTATTTTCTATTCCATTATCACCTAGAGTCAAACATTATTCTCCTAAATTTGAAAGACTGCAACCACATTTTCTTAATGGATTGGTTGTATAAAAATCATGCTATAATTAATTATCTTTACAAGGAAGTTGTCATTTTTATGTTGAATATCCCTACTCTTGTAACTACTAGAAGCAAAGGTAGAAATTGAAACATTGTCATTTACTCTATTAAGCCTGATACACAATGTTTTAAATGGTGTAAAGCATCCTAGGCAACTATAATCATAATCAATCCTAATATGAGTTCCCTAGAATATATTGACATAGTTCTTGAGTATCTATGTGCCTTTCCCAAGGATCTCTATAGGCTACCACATGATCGTGATGTCAAATTCTCTATGGAATAAGTATTATTTACCTCACTATTCTCTTAGGCACCCTATCAGATTGCTCCTATCGAGTTGCTTGAACTCAAGATGTAGTTGTACATTTTTCTATACAAGGGTTTCATACACCCAAATCCATCCCTTGGGTAGATGGGTTATTGACTATCATATGGCAAACCATTACACCATGGAAAAAATAAACCATCTTCAATCTAATACCTCTTTCATAAACTTTTATCTACCCTCATCTTTCCAAAAATCTTCATTCGAATTACCACCAACTTAAGGTTAAGGACAAAGACATCTCTAAGACTGTCTTTCCAACTCGATATTCACACTACCAATTATGTGTCATGCCATTTGGGTTGACCATTGTCCCCAACATGTTTATGAACTTCATGAATGGTGTCTTCCAATTTTTCTTAGATGAGTTTGTAGTAATCTCTATTTATGATATCTTGGTTTACTTATATGATATTAAGTCAAAATGTATCCATCTTTGTAATGTTCTTGATATCTTTCAAACTCATAAATTCTATGTTAAATTGTCCAAGTCTTAGTTTTGGATTTCTAAGACTATTTTTCATAGTCATATCTATTCTGGACTGAAAATTTACATTCAACTACCAAGTTCTTGACTATTCTTATGTGCCAATACCCTATAATGTTTTTGAAATTTAAAGTGTTCTAGAATCTGCTAGTTAATATTGGTGCTTCTTACCCAACTTCACTAAAACCATTTTGCCCCTCGCCAACCTCACTAGGAGAGGAGAAAAATCCAATAGTCTAGATCTTGTGAGTCTAGCATGTAGTAGTTGAAGACAAAACCCACCACCACATGCATTCTAAAACTTCCTTTAGGAAATGTTGAATTTCTTGATATTCACTGATTCTTTGAGGTTTGGTCTAGGTTGTTTTCTAACATTATTAGTCTAAGATTGACTAGGCACATATGGTGGAAGAACATGAAAACTAAGATTGATGCCCTTAGCTCAAATTATTTGACATGTCAGTAGATAAATGTTGAACAATAAAGGCAAGGAGGTTGTAGATTTGGTATGATAATAGCAACCTAGTGATTCAAAGGTCGAAGAGAGAACATAACCTTCATAAGTCGTATGTTGATGCACATAAGGTGGATGCACTATTTCCTATGTGTGATCATGTTTTCCTAGAGATTAGGTCGATCTACCTAATACCAAGAACAAATGCAAACTTAGCCTTATCTATATGGGTTCATTTGAGATGTTGGGCCCTTTTTGGGGGTGTGCACACGAATTGGATCTACCTCCACAATATGATATGATGCACAATTATTTCAATGTATTGAATCATATGCACTATGTCAAGGACTCCATCCATGACCTTATTATAGATCCAACTAAATTAAAGGACAACCATGCACACCATGAATTTCCAATCAAGAAACTTGACATCCAAACCATGGAGATTATAAATAAGAAGATCAATATAATTAGGGTGTTATGGAAGCACCAAGATAGTTTCTATGCAATGGGGAGCTTAAGAGACATAAGGAAGAAATATTTCCTAACATATTCTAGGATACTTGAATTTTGAATATGGAATTCTTCATAAGGAGGGGACAATGTGATGAGTGCAGATTTACCCAATCATGTTCAAATTACATTTATCCCTTCATATCTTACTATAGACTTTAGTAATCATTCCATGTATCTGTAAGGAACCTAACCTGAGTTTTGGGGTAACCCTATATGTTTTGGCTTAATCATGTGCTTAGAACCTTTCTCTAATCTTTTGAGATATCGTTAGGGCTTGTGGTGTGCTTTAGTTTCAAGTTTGAGCTTGTTCAGATGATGTTTGTGCTTTCTATGCTAGCCTTGGTGCAAATTGCAATTTATCCAAAATAGAGGGTTGATGTGCAATTTTCCACCTCTAGAGTGTTCCTTCTCTCTCATGGATTCATGAGAGAGAAGAGTGGTTCTTTGGGGTGATTTGTTTGACCCTTGGTTGAGTGGTGTCACCCTTAGTGGTGATTAGGGTTTCCTAGGGTTGGTGTGCTTTGACCTTGAGACCTTTGGTAGTTTGTCTCGACCTAGGTCACGACCTATGGCTTGTTGAGGGGGTGTCATGGTCGAGACACTTCCCCTTTATGTGGTGGTCATGACCAATGTTGTCTTGGGTCAAGAAAAAGGTTTGGAGAGGTGTGTTTTGACATAGGTTGCTTGTGGTGGTTTTGGTGTCGTGGCCATGGAACCCTTCGTGTGTCACAGTCGCAACATAGAGGGTGGAGTTGCTTATATGGTTGAGACACTACCTAGAGTGTATCACCATGTCTTGCATGTCATGCTTAAGTAGTTTCATGTGGTCGCATGTGGATGCATGTTGGTCCTTTTAATGGATAATTGTCTCTTTGGAGCCCCATCTCGTTGACACCTCATTCTTTGTCTTACCTCCCTCCTCTTTTGCTATATGAACCCTCTTCTCTCCATGAAAGTGGTTCTTTTTTATCATCTTCTTCCTCCCTTCTCTTGTGCTCGTCCTTGGATCTTGGTGGATCAAGAATGAGTGTTCTTGGTGCCTTGGAGGTGGTTCATCCCTTGTATGTGGTGCTTTTAGTGATCCATGGTCATCTCCAATCTTAGTGAGTGTTTATCGTCTTTATTTCATTCTTTCTTCAGATCTTCTACCCCATCTTCTTCCTCTTTCTCAGCCTTAGACTGCATTTTGACATGGTGGTCATTCTTGAGAGTAATCTCTTCACACAAGGGTAGGACATGTTTTGAAAAGGTGACACCCAAGTGAGAGTGAGTTTCTTCTCTATTTTCCCCCTTCTTTCTTTTGTTTCGGTTTTGTGGTTTTACTTTCTTCTTGAGCTACCCTTTGACCTTGGTGTCCTCTTGTTATTGAGGTTCTCTTGTAGCCGAGTTTGGAGCTTTTAGTGTAGCTTTTCCAACCCTTGGATCGTGTGCTTGGATCTATTGGTGGTGATCATTTTAAGGTGGGCTATATAACAATAAACATACTCTGTTATTACACTTTTCTTATAATTCTAGTTACTATTTTCTTCCTTTAAGTTGACTTCACACCTTTCTTGTTCTTAGTGGTAATCTCTGGATCTTGGTTGGTGGTGATGTCTTTCTTGGTTTGGAAGCAATCTGAAACCCTAACCTTGTGTACCCGTTTCGGTGGATGATGTGTTGTGAAGTTTTCTCCATGTGTTTCTCTTTACCTTTCCCTCATATAGGGTGTTCATACACTAAGAGGTTGGAGGGATGTTAGGTGTAGTTTTAGCTATCTTGGGCTTGGTTTTCCCTTCCTTGGCTAAGGTTCTACCTTAGTAGTTACTTGACACATGACTTAGGGTTTTGGTGACCGGTTGTATGTGACCTTTTCCTTATGGTAACCATGGTTTCACCATCAGTTTTAGTTATATTTTGGTGACCTAGGTGGAGCATTTTGGGAGGCCGTAACACTCCCCTCATGGTAGTCACGACTTTGATAGCTTTTGGGGTCGAGATGCTCCTTTGAGGCTAAGTTTGACCTAATGATGTTAGTTTGAGAGCCTTGGTGGGATGTGGCCGAGTTACCCTTGGTGTTGGGGTTGTGTTTCCATTTTTCTTGAGTTGAGACTCACCCTAGAGGATAGGGTCATGACCGTGATGATCTTGGGTCATGACATGGGTGAGGGTTGCTCATCTGGGGTCGTTCCATGGGTGAGGGTTGCTTGTCTAGGGTTGATACATGGGTTGAGGTTGAGACACCTCTAGTCGAGATGCTTTGGTGAAACCCTAATCCTAAGTGTCATGGGCGCAACATGGTCTAGAGGTTGAAGGTTACAACTTATGATAGATGGTTGAGATGCATGAGGGTCACGGTCATGACATGGACCATGGTAGGTGGTCGTGACCTATATGTATATGTGGTTATGTGGTCAACATAGGGTGATGGTAGGTGGATGAGAAACACATGTGAACACCTAATGAAAACCATATATGTATGATACATAAGTTGTATACAATGTTATCTAATCAACTCTATTGATACTCCCTAATCCTTGCAATCTAAGATGATGGAGAATGATGGTTCTAGGGTTGATGGTTGAATCAGTCTTGTAAACCCTAATCGGTTAAAAATATAACCCTAACCCTAAATGGTGAATAATGAGTTTGTTTGTTTCTCTATCATTGAAAGGAATTTAATGTTATGAGGTCATCCTTATCTCTTACTTATCAACTTCAGACCATGCAGGAATTAAGAACGAGTGCATGTTATGGTGAGCATGATATGATACAGGTCAAATGAGCCTTGAGGGGCGTGTTGAGGCACTTGTGATATTGGAATGATGTTGTGAATGGTCCTATAACCTAGAAGAGACTTGTGGACTAATATGAGATGAGTTGAGGGATTGATATTTCATGGAACGTGGCTTTTTTGATAATGTTGTGAATGATAATGATATAGGAACCATGTGGTGATAGTATGACAAGTTCACACCTTATATGTTTGTATTTACAGGAAGAATATTACACATTATCTCTGTAGAACTTGTCATGATTTTATATATTGTAACTTGATTGATGCTAAAAGGTACTTAAATGAACTAACTAATCAATTGGAACTTAATCATGTAGCTTTGGCCTATGCCATGGATCCATTCAGTGTAAGTACTTGTTGAATGGTAAAATGAGTTTTACTCGAAGCACTTATTTTTAATATGCGGGGTTGAGGACGAATATCCCCTTACATCCAGGATATTTGAGACAATCATGTAGGAGTTGGTCTCTTAGTGATATGATATATAGGATTGGTTGCGGGACATACCCTGATGGGAGTGTAGTTGCGGGTCGTAGCTTAGTGACATGTGATACAGGATTGGCTATGGGCCATACCCTGGTGGGAGTGCAGTTGCGGGCTATAGCTCAATTTCTCTAGTGTCGTGATGTGTACCAAGGCGGGCTAGACTTGTATAAGTGGACTATATGTCGCTGGTATCAGTTTGACTGATGATGTCATTATATATTCACTCGTACTGACTGAGGGGGTGAGGTCATGGATTTTGGCTCTTCCATAAACCTTATATGGCACTAATTTAACTTAGCAGTGGTCGGTTGGATTTGGGTGGTATGACTCAAATCCTTGGGGAATAATAAAACATGTAATCAGCCATGTTCTTCATATTCCTTTTATGATGATAAGATTTTTCATAATCTAATTACAATTTCTTAATTTGTTAGTAATGATTACCTGCTTATCATAGTTGTAGCCTTAATGTTGTTCTTTAATCATCATATTTGTGCTAATAATAGAGTTGGTGGAGAGTTATATCTCCCATTGAGATTTGGAATCTCACCATGTGGGTTTACCACATCCCTTTTTAGGTGGACGTGTATGAGGAGGTAGAGATTGTGCAGCAGAGGTTGAGCAGCAGCAAGAAGGATAGTAGCTAACAAGGTTGCAAATGTTGCTAGTGGCCCTTTTATTGTTAGAGTCCTATAGTCATCCATGTACACTCAGACCTTTGGGATGGTTTTGGATGCATTCTGTAGATATGTGTTCGATGTGTGGTTTTCCTTGTGTGTCCTTTGCATGTATGGGAATGGTGGATATGTATATGTACATTTGGGATAGTTTTCTTGTAACATGTCGATGGCATACATGGTAAGTACCTTGTGACATGAAAGGACTCATATGTAAAGGTTTGTTTTTGTTTTAGCGTTTAATGGAAGTGGTTTTAATCTACAGTGTTTTCTAATAATTTGTTCATTTAAGTTTTGTTTCTACAGTTAGTTTTGAATTACCTTATGGTTGTGGCGTGATGTGTCACAGTATCATTAATAAACTATACCACTCCAATTGAAGAATATTTTTTTCATCTATTTTTACCCAATTTTATAAATATGTGATCTAATTTTCTCAACTAGATCTCAAACATTTTATATAAGATCTTGATATTCACAACTATGTATATTTCAAATTTATCCCAATTGGAAACCCCACACTTTATTCGAATTTTTCAATTTTTTAATAAAATCAATTTAAATTTTTTTTCTTGTGTTAACCATGTGAGCAATCTGAGTGAAGAAGATTGAGCGATTGTCAATCCTTTGATAATGCACCCATAAATTTTAGGCCTCATTGAGCGGCTCATTCATTGTCTTCAACCTCCCATCAATCATTGTGAAAGAAGATGTGGTTGTCTATTGACCACCACTCATCCCAAACTTCCTAGTTCTTTATTTCCCTTCTTCTCTTCAATCTCACTTTTCCAAAACTCATTCACCCCAATTTTGAAATCAAATCATGTCCTATAGATGGGGATTCATACTCTTCTTTCTTGCTCCCACTATTGTGATGGGGTATAATAGACTCTTTTTTCCCCTAATCATTCCTATTGAAGCCCCATCTAGCCTTGACGATACCTTCTGTTGCATATATGATCATTTCCTCCGCCTCTTGAGCCTTTAACCTAACAAATTTTCTCCTTAACCCCTTATGACCTCCACTTTTGGGAATAGTGCTACTTGTCTCCTCATAAGTGGTTAAAAATACCTTTGCTTTGTGAGCCCTCTCCAAACTTGGATGGCAATCTCTCAACATCTAATTTCTAATCTTTCAACTTCTCCTCTTCCTCATCATAGTTTCTTCAACACAACTTGACCCCACTGGTGCAAGATGAAGGAGTAAGATGACTCCAAACCAAATGATTTGGATGCATGATTCATTAATATCATATAGAACAATGACTCAAATTTTCCCAATCATCACTTCTGACCCATGAGACCAGTAATAGGAGGATACACTCTACATTTGCTTAATCAAGTTAAGTTAGTGTGGACCTCTGATCCAACGGTCAATGTGTGCGGTCAAGCCTCTCCCTCAAGCATGTGGTGAGTGGGAAGGACCATTTATAGTCACCAATGTCCATCCATTTTCTACAATATAATTTATTTCCTCATCTCTACCAAAAATTAAACAATCCCCATGCCATAATAAAATCATGGAAAATGCATACTAGCTCGAAATGTGTCAAACTTATAGTCCATTTACATTTAGAAAAATATGACTGATCTAATGAAACCACATGCAAGACCTAGATAGGATCCTTTTTCTCTTTTTTCTTAAAGCACATATATTTAATATTTGAAATGACAAATAAAATGTTTTCTTCAAACTATGATCTCTCTGACCTAAAAATAAACTAGTTTGGAGCATGGAATATTCTTGAAACCCAAATCCACAACTTTGACTTAAGGATGAAAAAAATATATGATATTACTGATGATAATGATGTTTGTACCTTACAGTTATTTCCCTAAGCATGTTCTAGGTCATCATGCTTGACTATATTTGATAAGAAAAATTATATAGAATCTCAAAATACTACTAGATTGTTGAATATGGATAAATCCCCATGCCTAGAGTTTGTATAGGAATTAAAAACCCTAACCTTGAATAAAATAAACCATGATATTTGATATCTTGATCTTGACCTTTGACCAATATCTTATTTGACTAGGATCTTACTGCATATCTTGATTAATTCAAATAACTAAAAAGGACTATGTGTACTCAAAGAACATCAAAATTGTGTTCTTGTATTCCTCCTTGAGCATACTAGTGGTGTTGAAGATAACTTGCATGCATCCTTTTTAAATAAACTTGGCTAAGTATTTTCTTGGAACACAATGTTCCCTATTATTTTGATTTTGTATACATTTATCCTGCAAAAGAGCCTTGAGCATAATTGATATATCCATTATGCCAATCTAAATTAAATGTCAATGCTTGATACAAGTGACCTCCTACTTGGAAGTGATCGAGCATGTGCATATTGGTGACCTCTTCCCCTTGTTGGAGAGACAGATGCAGGAGACCTCCCCATATGTATCATTTTTTTCAGATGATGGATCCATATTATTATTGATATAAGCATAATGGTAAACTTATACCAAAGGTATCTTGTTGTATATAATAAGTTACTAATAACATTTGATTATTTTATTAAAGTACTACCAAGTATACTATGTTTTCATTAACTCTTGTATCAGCTATAAAAAGTGTATTGATGCAATTTCATTAATGGCATCTTAAATTAAATGATTAAGTGTACTATGTTTTCATTAACTCTTGTATCAGCTATAAAAAGTGTATTGATGCAATTTCATTAATGGCATCTTGAATTAAATGATTAGGCAATGGAAGAAATTGAAGAACCTATATATGTTTATAATTTGTTATATCTCCCATATTCTTCTGGAATAAAGAATGATATTGTACTCAAACTCCATAAGAAATATTATGTAATTGGTATGTAGTTATTGGTTATATAATCTTTTTCTTTAAGTTTCTTTCCAAGTTGTCTACCTGACCTTTTGTAACTCATCATGGTTCAACACAGTAAAAGTGATATTTATATATTTTTTCATTAGTTGTGTGTATTTGATGATCCACTCAGGGACCAACACACCAAATACATTCACGATCTATCTAACGAGTGGGTTTGGGACTGGTGTAATAATGGATTCATGGCAACCCCATACATTGTATCACCAAAAAATCCAAGCCCCCATATTGAGGTCTTGCGCATCAATTTCCAATCAAACTACTTATAATAAAACACCAAGAATCCCTTTGATGGGTAAGAAACTGACATTTAATATACGTACCATGCATAGACACCCACCAAATTGATCACCAAAATGGCACTTTGAAAATCATATACATGATTGTGATCGGTCACTTCCCTAATGCATGTTGACGGTAGATCCCACCCAGGTGAATCTAATGTTGGACATGTGGGCTCAGGATATGGTGGATTGAAATCTACTTATACCAAATTTGAAAAACACTAGAGGGGGGTGAATAGTTTTTTATGATAATTTTAAAAATTATTTTAACAAAGAACCACAAAAAGATTGGAGAAGGAGGCAAGGTGTTTAGAGTGGTTCCACCCTTAGCAAATACTAAGGGAGTCAGTCCACTATGTGGTTGTTCCCAACTAGGATTTCAAAAGCAATTGTATTTTATTACCCCACAAGGATGTTACATTAAGATACAACTACCTTCAAAACCCTTAGGATAGCCTTCACCTAGAAGTAGTCCCGCCAACCTTGAAGCAGCCTTCCTCGAAGTAACTCCAAGCTCCCCCTTGAAGTAGCCTTCCTCTTGAAGTAGCTTCCCATTGAGACAACCTTCTTGAAGTAATCCTAAGTCTACCGAGCTACCTTCACCACCTGAATAAGCTCCAAAAAACTCCTTTCCATAGCCTCCAACCTAGGAGTAGCAAAGGATAACAAAATACAATAGAAGGGACAAGATTGGAAGAAAGAAACAATGTTACGAATTGAGTACAGCGCTTTGATCCTATATCAAGCATATTGATCTCCTATCCACTGTGGATTAACGTGGTAGTATGGTGTCTAGGAGATACTAAGCTATAGGACACTAATGTAGATCTCAATGAAATAGATTCCAAGAATAGCTCATCTTGTTGCTCACAAAGAATGAATCTCAAGTGTAATTGTATGCACAAGTGATTGCAAGTGATTGCAAGTTGATGCTTTGGGTGTCCTAAGGCATTCCCTATTTATAGGAATGGACTACTAGTGCTTAGGGATGTTTATATACTTTCTAGGGTGTTCTTAGTGTTCAACTAGCCGTTAGGTGTCCACTAATTTCATTGCAACGGCTAGTTGTTTATTGCTGAAAAGTAAAGTCTAAAACTTCTCTCGGTCGAGAAGTTTGTCGACCAAGAATGTCTCGGTCAAACTATTCTTTGACTGAATGGGAGTGTGAGGTCAATGTGTCGTAACGTTTGATAACACAAATTTTTGTGATGTTTTTGGCCCTTATTTCGTTATCAAAACTGCCCTTTTTAATTGTTTTCCTCTCTCTTTTGTCATGTATTTGAATAAACAGGCCACGCTACGCTATTAACTCAATTTTATCGTCTTTTGCAAAGTTTTCCTCGTTTTTGAACTCATTTAGCAGCAAAAAGGCCCGTCCCAGCCCACGAACGTGTTTCACCTACATCGGCCTTCTTACCAACCGGACTGACCGATACGCTCGCTGCCCGACACGGGTGTGCGATACCATACCACGCGACACAAGGATGTCGTGCAAGAAGGATCGAACGAGCGACACGCTATTTACCCGACAGGGAGCCGGGCTCGCCACGACAACTGAAGCGTGTCGCGCAATACAGGCCACCCACCGGCAGGCGCCACTCATCACGATGATCGACAGCCCGCTATCCTTGTGTCAGGCGATACACATATCGGGCGTCCCTAAAGCTGCAATAATGGAACTGAAGGAAGAACATGTGGCGTCCGGAACACCATAACTTCCCCCAACCGCTACCTATAAATATCAGCTACATGACTCCGATGGGACGGGTCAGAATCTCTCGAAAGCCAACTTAGGAAGGCTTCAGAAGCTAGCGTGTCGCGCCTCAGGGGTGTGTCGAGCGATTCTAGGTGAGCACTTCCCCATCCTGAGAGGGAGGGAATGGTTCATTTAGGGTCATCCCAGGCACCACTGTAGGTCGATATCGGCCAACAAGGACAGCCGACAGGAGTGCCCGATACTGGAAGCAACACTCTAACCCGACACGATACCGAACCCCGATACGCATCATCGGTCACGGCGTGTCGCCCGAGAGGGTGTCGTCCGACACGATCGTATCGAGCAAGGGTGCCCCACACGATACGTCCTCCTGTCATTAGCGTGTCACCCGAGAGGGTGTGCTGCCCGACACAGGCGTATCAGGTAAGGCCCCTTCCCGGTATCGGGCTGGAGGATCTATTGCTGCATGTCGCCCTTCTATATCAAGAAGGCGGCGCTTATCTTTATTTAATTCAGTCATTTACTCCCTGTACTTATGCAATGTAAGCAGACCTTTATATGTTAATGGAATTAGAAGAGTTTTAATTATCTGCTACTTTACGTTTAGTCCCCTTTGTTAGATGATTGCTATGTTTAACATCTGAACTCTAGCTTGTACGCTTGGATCGCATTTTGATTAGCTACCGAATTGTGTTTTCCCATTACAACAGCCTCGAGAGAGGTATTGTGGCTCTAGTGTTTGGTCTGATACTAGAGTAAGAGATTGCCTAGGATCGGAGTTGCCGCGGTAACCTTTCCACTCTAACCTAAGTCCAGCAACCTCGAGAGGGGTGTTGACGCTTAGTTAGAGGTACCCGCTTCGAGAGGAGGGGTACAGGATGTTTTCTATTGCCGCTTGTTTTACTGAAGTCTTTTCCTTCATTACCTGCTAAAGCGATAGTATTATCTCTCTATTTTTGTTGCACTAAAACCCTAAAAACTGATAAATGCTTAAAATCTTATTTTTACCTCGTAGCTCCGGTTGGAGACAGATTTCTTTTGTTTTATCGATCTTATCATGCTGTTCCCTTGGGGAATTTTACCATCTCCTTACCCTTTCCGGAGTGTAACGTGTCGATTCTGCATTCTCAACACTACCACCCTTGTCCCTGTGTTCGATCACGTATATCTACTTCGACCCCGTAAACAATGTTGCGGGGGCCTAGAAGGTTTCGGGCTATAAATTTAAAAGTCTGACTACTTCAAATCCGCCTCCACTTTTCGGACGTGCGATTTAGGCCGGTCAACGTTCGATTCCAATTCCCAACTACTTTGATAACTCAGTCTAACGGCTAGTAGGGTTTACTCTCAGTCGAGAATATTGTCGACCAAGGGTGTCTCCGTCGAGGACTTTTTCGACTGAGAAAGTCCCTATTTCAATGTGTTGAGCCATGTACTAAGTGTGTGTATCAATGTGTAATTATACTTCTATCTTAGGGGAGGGTCTATCTAAGTGTTGTGAGTCAATAGGGAAGATCTAACACTTGATTTACATGATGTTTATGTACTTGTACATTATATACTTGTACAAGTTTTTTACATTGAGTACAATCATGAAAATAAAAGTAATCTAAGCATGTTGATCCTCCAATTTGTCTAGATCTTCAACTATCCACATCCATATTTGTTTTTCCCTGAAATATTCAAATAACAAGTTAGATCCACAAGAATGAAACGTTTGTCATCATCAAAACAAAGGGTATAATAATGTCCAATTTAGCCTACAATCTCCCCCTTTTTGAAGATGATAAACATTTCTAATATAAATCAAAGAAATTCAAATGACATGAGTTTCATACCTGAGATTTAACTGATGTAGTCTTTCTCTTGTTTATTCATGGAGTGTGTGCTAGTTGCTCCTAGAGAGATGTGGAACATAGTATTCAACTCTTTAAGGAATATAGCAACATTTTATGTGTAGCCAAGAGATTATGAAACTCATTTGATTTTGAGTTATATAATTTTTTTTATTTATATCACTTCTCCCCCTTTGTCATTTCAAAAAGATAGCCAATCATTATAATTCAATATTATTATTAGTACTCCCCATGAATATTATGCTCCCCCTCAATATGATACTCAAATTTGAAAAACAACGATAAGAAATGCCCAATGCAAGCCACAAGGTAATCACTTTTTAGTATCATGATAACAACAAGCTCAAGTACATAAAAGAAAGATAGTCCATTACAAAGTGATTACAATCATCTCACTACATTATTACACCTCACTGAAAAGATCACAGAATGTCATCAATTTCAGGATCCTTTCCAAAGAAAGGAGCAACACCATAGTACTTCACCAATGACTGTCAGTCAAGTGCAGCTGTCTTGGTGAGGGAATAAGCTTCCAAGAAGGTGGGTACATGATCAAAATGAAAGTGGGAAGCAATATCTTGAAGTTGCATTTGTGAGAATTGGGTGTGGGAGAGGTCAAGTGATGTTGTAGGTGGAACTTGAGTGTAGTTGTGAGTTGGATTGTAAGGGTAGAGAGGACCTGGATAGAGGAAATAAGGATAGTTGTTAGGGTCATTTGGAATGAGGGATTGCATTCTTTGGTTGATGTAGGTCATAGCATGATGAGTGTAGTCCATTTGTCTTGCTAAGTGATAGGTAGCTCCAGTTAAGTAGGTAAGGTTATTGGATAGGTGATCAATGGGTTGGCTAGGAGTAGGAGGGGGTGAAGGAATATCTTGGGTGGATGGCTCCCTTTCAGTCCTAGCCCTCTTATGTCCAAAATCAATACCCATCTTCTCGACTGTATTTCTAGTGATCTTTTGGGGTTTCCTATCACATTTAAAACCAAGGTCCTCAATATTTTTCTTAAGATAGTGTTGGGTAATTTGGCAAACAAAGTCAACATAGGGAGGATTGCCATAAAAATCAACCATGTTCTTAAGAATAAGGCAAATAAAGTTGATGGGTATGCTATTTAGAATGGCATAAATGAGATACATGCGAAAGGTAGGTACCTCTAATTTGTTTTCTCTAGGATGAATGTTGGTGGAAACAATTAGGTTAACTATCCTAGCTTCGAGTTTTATATTAATGGCAAAATAGGTACCCCTTTCCTCATGGCAAGATGTATTGGGTAGAAAAATGGCTCTCTTAATGTCACTCAAACTAGTGGTTGTGTCATCTTGTGAGAGCTTATTAATACGATTTCTAGTGGTTTGATCAATAAACCCCTTATATTCTTTTACATCAATGTTTAGCACATTAAGAACATCCTCCTCAGAAAAGTGAAAACCAAATCCACTGACCATAGAAGAAAAAGAATGAGCATGGTCAGGATTTGTGGTTAGGTTGGCATAGAATTCATTTTTGTCTTGGGAGGAGTAGGAGCGGAAGGATGGAGTAAGGAAATCTTAAAGATGTTGCAACTCAAAGATCTCATCTAAATCAATGATGGTGATGAAGTCATTGATGTCCACCGGCCGTCGAGGAAGAGGAGTCTTTGAGGATAGCTTGAGGTAGCGATCTCTGGCAGCAATGTCATTGAAGGGAATGTCGTTGATGACTATCAGCATCAGAGAGACTGTCTTTCCTTTCCTTGCTGCAACTTGCTTCTTTCCATGTGAAGAAGAGGAAGCCATCTTGAAGATATGAGATGGAAGAGAAGCAAGGCAAGATTGTGGTAGAGAATAGCTAAAAATTCACAGACGTTTGCACTAGAGGGGAGCTAGAGAAGTGAGAATGTGAATTGGTGACAAATGAGGTCATTTTGGGCTTTATTTATATCAAAAAAAAAACCATTCTCGCGACAAATTTGTTGACCGAGAGCCCCAACAGTCAGTTTTTAGACGATCCCTCGGTTGGGCCAATGGTTGCTCGGTCGGCATTTTGAAAAGTGATTGTTGCACCCTTTTTTTAAATTAATATATTATCAAAAGTTGCATCTTATATTAGTTGAATAGGGGATCCACCAAGTTTCTCTCGGTCGAATATTTTTTCGACCAAGGCTATTCCTGACTTAGAATATGCATAGTACACTCAGTGGGTGTCGGTCGAGAAAGAGGACCAACCGAGTGACTCTCGGTCGACAAACTTGTCGACCGAGACAATCTCGGTCAAGGTTTTTGCAGACTGATTGAACTGTTGTGAGTGGTCATTGTGAAGGATGTTTGAGCTTGTTTTTAGTAATAAAAACAAGTATGAGACTGTATCAATTTATAGATTTTAAGAGTGTGGAGCACATATATCAAGGAAGACATCATCTAGGGGAGTAATAAATAGCTTCTTTGTTATGTATTGAAATTCATTAAGTGAAATCCATGAGTGTATCTCTAACCAAATACAAGGGGTGTTAAGCCCTGATCAGTGTAGAGAATTCATTGTAAGCTCCTTTATAACCAAGAATGCTTTAATGGTACTAAGGTCATAACTATCTTTGAAGTTCAATCTAATAAGTAATGAATCGATTTGTTTTTAACCTATTGAGCAAATATACTAAGGTTAAGTGCGTTTGAATGATTTTCAAATAAGCATTTTGTCAGGCTTATTTTAGGTCGACCTTGACATCGACCAGGATGCCCCTTGGTCGAGCTCTTTGTCAACCAAGAGGCATTTCTTTAGATATCCAATATATGCATTTTCATGAGTTATCCAATGAACCACTTCTAGAATATGACTTAATCTTGTTGCGTATGATTATTATTAGTTCTTCATTTTGCTCATATAGGAACTTGTGAATGTTGAATGATTTAAAATAAAACTTTCAGATTAAATTTGCCTTTTAGAGCTTAATTTATGTGAGCATGATTATCTTTTCATAATTCCTTAGAATGCTCGAAACTATAAATTTTCTCACAATGATGATGATTTTATTTTAACCAAGTTCCTTGTAAGATCATTTCTTTTGTTTTCAATGTTAATGTTGAGCAGAATGTCTTATGCCAATGGTTTTGCTATTAGTATTTTTCCTTGAATAAAACCAATATTTTCCTCTTGTATACTTGTTTGGGACAATTTGATCATGCAAAGTATAAAGTTTTGATGCCCATATATTCTTCCTTTTGATTAGGGTCATCCAAATATTTAAAGAAATGTAATATGTAAAGTTCATGACCTATTTGAATCACTTAAATTAATTGCAATTGCAATATCTTATCTTTTATAAAATAATTCTGACATAGTTTCCCTCGGTCGACAAAGTTCTCGACCAAGTGATATTCGGTCGAAGTACTTTTCGGTTGGATGTTTCTCATGTTTTTTAGAGTTAAGATAGTAAACTACTTCGGTCGACAACTTTCTCGACCGAATAATGTCTCGGTCGAACTTGTTGTCGACCGATATTTTTTTGTTGTGTTTTTGGTAATTATTTGTAAGTAAAAAAATAAGGTATTTCCAATGCAATTACAAAAATATGCAAATTAAAGCTCAATTTAGTTGAGATAAGACATTTTGAATATCAAAGTAACGTTTTAGGTCAATCTCAACTAATCATATTCAAATCTCTAAGTTTTAGGAACCCAAACTAGATCAACATCCTTTTTCTTGTATGGGTAAGAAAATGAATAATGTCCAAGACGTAAACAGTAATGACAACATATAGAATCAATTTCATTTCTCTTCTTAGCTAGATTGTCTTTAGGCACATACATAACTTTAGTCTTGGGCACTTGTGTCCTTCTCACTCTAGGTTTTTGATAGGATTTTCCTTTGGGCTTATAACCTAGTCCTCTCCTTCCAATCTGACTATAAGAATCTTTTAAGATCTTATCAAGAATACCATTGTTTTTCAAGCTACGAATTTCCTTTTGTAACTTAGAAATTTCATCCATTCTCCTTTTAATATCTAAGTTTGCTTGATCTAAGTTATATGACAAACTATCTCTTTCTTTTATAATGGCATCATAATCTAAGTGAGTGCATAAAATAGGTTGAGTTTTAAGATTATTCAACTTAGCAAGTAACTCAACCTTTTCTTGAGAAAGAAGATTATAGTTTGTCTCTAGAGTAAGTAACTTTGTATTGCAATCATTAAAAGATGCTTTCAAGGTAGAATTTTCAGAAATAATACTTTCTTTTTCAGAAATAAGATCATTTAATTTAGCATACAACTCCTCATTAGTTTTAGTAACTCTTTTCAGTTTCTTTTTACAATCAATATATTTATCATGCAATTCCCCTATGCTAGCAACTAACTCTTCTTTAGATAAATCAAATAAGCTTACATCATCCTCTTATTCATCGATTGTTGCAATGAACAGCATACCTTATCTTCTTTATGAGAAACTGATTGTTCCCTTCTATCTTTGTGGAACTTTCTCTTTGGACAATTAAATGTTGTGTGGCCCTTTGTAACATCCCTGACCTGGGTTATTCTTTAACCCTAGGTGTTTTGTTAAAGAAAGATAATTAGATGCTTGATATCTTTTGAAAAGTAATTAAGGCTCTAGAGGAACTTATATTTCAATTTTAGTCCATTTTGAATAATGTTGAAAGTAATGTTTTATTTACTTTGGACTAAAGTGCAATTTACCCAAGTTGAGGGGTTAAATTGCAAATGTTACATGATAATATGTTCCTCATGTGTTGAAGCATCATGGGAATAAATATGATGTTGAGGGATGGCTAGTGATAGCCTGAGTACCAAGAAAGAGATGATAAAGCAATGTTTGTGCATTAAAACCTAGTTTTGGTGTAATGTGTAGTTACCCAGAACCCAGGGTTCAAAATGCAATTTACCACTTCAATAAGGTCCTTAATATTCATGGAATCTTTTAGAGGCAACAAAATGAGAGGGGCATCTCATTTGATCTACTTTGAAAGAGAGATAATCTTGATATTAAAATAATCAAGATTTAAGCATAAATGGAACTTTACTTCAATTTAATGCAAAAATAAATAAAATAATTGAAGGACCTTCAACCAAAAACGAGATGGTTGGATTTTTTCAAGTTTGAACACCTTTGTGCCTTTTCTAGGCCACGAAAATATATAACTTGAGTGGAAGACCACTCACATTAAGTTAATGGAAAGTAATATCCACTAAAAATGGGATATTAATATAATATGATTAAGGTGCTTAATTTCTTTTACCTTAATTCATGGATAATGGAAGGTAATTTGGATATAAGGAAGATATCTTTTCATGCACGGAATTGAGGAGGAAGAGGTGGCACAATTTTTGGAATTAAAGGATTAACTTGAGGCATTTTCTCTCTCATTGATTTTCTTATAAAAAGACCTTTTACCACTCAAACCAAGGACTTTTTCGGATCCACTTCTTTCCTTTGCTTGCAAAAACGTTCAAGGGAGCTAGGGACATCAGTAATACGACCCTCAACCTATTGTTAAGATTCTTGACCTCCATTCATCTTGATTTTATAGTGGAAATCATAAATCAATGCATGATTTCTTCATATCTCGATCCCATCTTCACTTCTAACCATCCCTTTTCACTCAAAAGCTTGCGGAACAAACCTTGTGGTGTAGAAAAGCTTCCTCCACCATTGTTGATGTGAAGATCCAATATTTGAAGCTCAATTAAAGGCGGGTTATATAACTTGAACCTTTATTCATTGTTATTGATTTCAATTTCTCAATCAACTATGTTCATTTGCTCTTCTTTCAATTCATTAGATTAGTTGATGCAATTACCATGATAATGGTAGTAGTTTTTGATGGTCTAAGGCTTTATGATGATAACATCATCTTAGGCTCACATTCCAATAGGTTGGAGTTGCAAACGGTTTCAAGAGTTTGGTCAAAATGGTTTCACCAAACCGTTTGGAGACCAAATGGTTTCCAAACCGTTTGGAGGCTTGGACCCCAAACCGTTTAGAGGTGTTGACCATTTGGAAGGGTTGACCGTTTGAGGTCAGACCCCTAGAACATTTTGGATAATTATCTAATAATTCCAATGGATTAAGTCAATATATAGACAATCCTCCAAGTGAAAACCCTAATCGGCTAAGTGTTGAAATTAAAATTGTTTAAGTTGAAAGTTTGGGTTGATTAGCCCAAACGGTCTCAAGACCATTTTGAGGTCACCCCAAATTGTCTCAAGACCGTTTGGAGGTCAACCAAGACTATTTGTAGGTCTAGGGTTGAATATGGTTGAGTAATTGAAGAGTTAGAGATATCAAATCAAAGTACAATCAATAGTTATATTGATGACCAATACAATGATGCAAACCCTAATTGGATTTCACAAATTTTAAGGAAAGTTGAGGCAAACGGTCTCAAGACCGTTTGGAGGTCATCCAAACGACCTCAATACCATTTGAGGTCAGGTCACTTTATAATTTGATGGTGGTTCATTGGTTTCAATTGGATTAGTTCCACAATAATAACCATTGATGGTTCCTCGATTTCCAAAACCCTAATTGAAGGAGTCTTGATTATAAACCCTAGTTTAATTGGGTTTAAAATCCTAATCAATGGTCTAATTGAGGGGTGATTCTATGGCTCATTTTATGAATGAATCAAGGATGTAATTAATAGTCGGTTCATGGATTAGAACCTTGAAATGATTAAGTGTTGATAGGACTTTTTGGTCCATTCGGTTTTAAGATGGTTTGGTCCAAACGGTCTCAAGACCGTTTGGGACCAAATGATCCCAAACCATTTGGAGACCCAAGCTCATGCGGTTTCAACACTTTCTATCTCATTCGGTTTCAAGGCAATGATTGCTTAAACGGTTTCAAGGGCAATGTGCCCAAATGGTTTCAAACCGTTTGAACCTTGAGAACCCAAGATCGTTTGAGGTCTAAGTAGGTAAGACTGTTTGAGGTTTGAAATGGTTAATCCATTTGCATATATAATTTTAATTGAAGATTCAATTGGTCAATGCATTTGAATACTCATGTGATTGATGGCTCAATTGATCAAATCTTCTGGACATCCTAGAAGAGGATGAGAGAGAGAGATTTATACATGTAAGATAATCATGTAGCAATCAAGCCTAACACATTCAAAATAAATGTGATGAACAATTAGGGTATGATCCTTGGTGAAGAGATCATGAAACCCTAATTGAGTTAATTAATGAACTCAAACCCTAAATTAGGGAAATTCTGAGTGAAACCCTAATCTAGGAAGATAATGTGATATGAAATTAGGGTAATGACGTGGGTAACCCTAATTCATGGTATTTTAATATAAAATCCTAATTGGGATGAATAGTAAACCCTAATCGTGGATTATTGAATATAAACCCTAATCCAGGGTGATGTGATGTGAATAGTAAACCCTAATATTAAATAGGGTGAAGTTGCATGAAACCCTAATCCTGGAAAATGAAATGATGAATCATTGGTCCTAATTGAATAAAGGGGGATGAGTAACCCTGATTGCTATAGGAATGGGATACCCTAACCCTGGTATGGGAATAGTGATATTACCCTTGTATACCATGGAATGGAAATATGATTGATATATTTTTTATCATGTATGCTAACTATGCAGGCATCCTGAGATGATGAACATAGCCAGGTATGAGCTATAATGCTTATTTATTGAAATTATTTTTTGGGCCTTGTGTACCATAATACGCCTTATTGCTTAGTAAGAGGTGACAAGAGAGTTAATGGGCCTCAAGTGCCAGATAAGATGCTTGTGTATCAAGTGTCATGTTTACCTTGGTCAGATGACCTGAAGGTGATGATTACCTAAAATAGTGGTAACAGTGCTTAGTGATAAGTTGAGGGTTTGAATACCCATAACCATATGTTTATGAGAGGGACTGAGATCCCAATGTCTTTTAAAGACTGATAAGTAACTAATGAAAATAGTACATGTTTCTTTATAGCATTTATCCTAATAAGTTATGTTTGGAAACTTGACCGATGCTAAAAGGATATGATAATGTACCTAATTAATCAAATGAAAGTTGTTCATGTAGTGCTCTGACCATAGATCCATCATCGTCAGAAGCGGATGATGGTAAAATAGGTTTTCTTATGAGATCTCCTGGAGTTTGCATATTATTGAATATGTGGGGGTCAATGGGCAAAAATATCCTTATGTCCTTATGTAGGAATTGATGGAAGGTAAACATTAAACCTCTCAATCCTTCATGCTTCCGGGATGGATGTATCACTAATATCTTGATGATGTTAATGTCGGATCGATGGAGGTAAACATGAAATCTCTCGATCGTGAAGAGAGTACAGCCGCCACTGTAGCTCTATAGCTAGATGCCACTATACCCTGGCAAGCTATGAAAGTAGAGACACAAGATGTCATGCATGTAATCTCACACTAAATGAAATGTGGGAAGTCATGGAAGTTGGCTCTTCCATTTGACTTTGTATGGTACTGATATTGACTTCGCATTGATCGGTTGGAGTATGAGCGGTATACCTCATCTCCTCAAAGCTTAAGTATGTTTGAAAAATAAAATCAGTCATGTAGCGTATTTGCATAAGATTGAAATACGAGAACCACTGGTTGAAGTTATGCTGCTTAGCATGTTCTTGATACATAAATGTTATTTATGTTCTTTAATTCTTTATTTAATAAGAGAGATGTTGATTTGTCAATTTATAACCAAAATACTTGAATAGGGATGTTTCTCTAACCTGCATAGATAGTGTTTATCTGCTTTTGAAATATGTTATCCCACTACTCGGTTTATTTCTATTAAACTGCAATAACAATGTTACGGTGGAGAGTTATATCTCTCGTTGGGGCAATTTTATAATTGTCTCACCCTCGTGGGATTCAACGTTTTTAGGTAGATGCAAACAAAGAGGCAGAACCTATGTAGTAGAGGAAGAGCAACAATAAGGACAGCAGTAACATCCCAGGTGGGGATACTAGTTGTCAGGCCTTGTAAATAAATTCATATGTATCATCTCTGTACTCTCAGGTCCTAGGAGTCAGTAGATAGTGTTTTTATAATCAACCTGATATTTTGGTTTGATGATACATGGAATGTCCAATGTGGACTAGTATGTAAATATACTACTGTGGTTCTTGTTTAAAGAATCTTTGGTAATGGATATTTTTATAAAAGGTTTTAATTTTTAATGATTTTCAGTAATTCTGTTGTTAGTAATTGCTTCCGCATCAGTTAAATACATTTTATTCGAACGGCACGTCACACCCTTTGTTTCACATTCAAAACACCATCTATGATCTTGATCGCTTATTGATTGTTGGCTGATGTTTGTCCTTTCCACGTAGAGGTTGTTGAAGACACCATCCCCCATCTCTTCAAGACATGTTAAGGCTCCTTGAAGACCTGCTCTGATACCAATTGAAAAACACTAGAGGGAGGTGAATAGGGTTTTATGATAATTTTAAAATTTATTTAAGCAAACAACCACAAAAAGATTGGAGAAGGAGGCAAGGTGTTTAGAGTGGTTCCACCCTTAGCAAATACTAAGGGAGACATTCCACTACCTGGTTGTTCCCAACCGGGATTTTGAAAGCAATTGTATTTTATTACCTCACAAGGATGTTACATATGATACAACTACCTTCACAACCCTTAGGATATCCTTCACCTAGAAGTAGTCCCACCAACCTTGAAGTAGCATTCCTCAAAGTAACTCCAAGGTCCCCCTTAAAGTAGCCTTCCTCTTGGAGTAGCTTCCCATTGAGACAGCCTTCTTGAAGTAATCCTAAGTCCACTGAGATACCTTCACCACCTGAAGAAGCTCCAACAACCTCCTTTCCGTAGCCTCCAACCTAGGAGAAGAAAGGAGAACGAAATACAATAGAAGGAATAAGATTGGAAGAAAGAAACCATGTTACGAATTGAGTACAACGCTTTGATCCTATATCAAGCGTATTTATCTCCTATCCACTATGGATGAATGTGGTAGTATGGTGTCTAGGAGATACTAGGCTATAGGATACTAATGTAGAGCTCAATGAAACAGATTGCAAGTATAGCTCAACTTGTTGCTCACAAAGAATGAATCTCAAGTGTAATTGTATGCACAAGTGATTGCAAGTTGATGCTTTGGGTGTTCTAAGGCATGCCCTATTTATAGGAATGGCCTACTAGTGCTTAGGGACGTTCTAGAGACTTTCTAGGATGTTTTTAGTGCTCAACTATCCATTAGGTATCCACTAATTTCATTGCAATGTCTAGTTGTTTATTTTTAAAAAGTGGAGTCTAGAACTTCTCTCGGTCGAGAAGTTTGTTGACTGAGAATGTCTCGGTCGAACTGTTCTTCGACTGAATGGGAGTGTGAGGTCAATGTATTGTAACGTTTGATTCCAACCCCCAACTACTTTTCTAACTCAGTCTAATGGCTAGTAGGGTTTATTCTCGGTCGAGAATATTGTCGACCGAGGGTGTCTCGGTCGAGGACTTTGTCGATCGAGAAAGTCCCTGTTTCAATGTGTTGAGCCATGTACTAAGTGTGTGTATCAATGTGTAATTGGTCTTCTATCTTAAGGGAGGGTCTATCCAAGTGTTGTGAGTGGATAGGGAAGATATAACACTTGATATACATGATTTCTATGTACTTGTATATTATATACTTTTACAAGTTTTTTACATTGAGTAAAATCATGAAAATAAAAGTAATCTAAGCATGTTGATCTTCCAATTTGTCTAGATCTTCAAATATCCACATCCTTATTTGTTTATCCCTGAAACACTCAAATAACAAGTTAGATCCACAAGAATGAAATGTTTGTCATCATCAAAACAAAGGGTATAATAATGTCCAATTTAGCCAACAAGATTCATTTTCCTTCAGAATAATTCTCAAGACAGTTATGCAAGTATGTAAAGTAAGGATGATCAAGATCAAATAATATACAATTGAAGGATATACTTATAGGTGTTTAATCCCAAAGGTTGTAGCTTGGAAACAAAGAGAGGTCAATCTCTAACATTTTAAACCTTGAGTCACTCCTCATATTCCATTATAAAAGTTACACCAAGACACCACCTTTTTCAAGATCAATGCCTAAATAAGATTATGTGTTTCAGGAAAATGAGAAAACAAAAATAAAAGGGACTTACATATCCTTATCCAAGAATATTCATCCCTTAGCAAATGACTTACTCACTTGTAGAAAGAAATGTATATGACTTTGCCTTCGCCAAGGAGAAGGTTTTTCCATGAAACCATGTCTTCCCTAGATATGGGCCACCTCCTTCCTACTCCCCTTCATTAAGAGATTGTTACCAAGGGGTGCCTTCATTTTCCAAGGGTCACCTTCCCGATGACATCCATTTTTGTCTATTCTAAAGACTATAAATAGTTCCATTTCACTTTAGAATAAAGATAAATATCGACAAATTCTGCATAGATCTTGAAATTTTCTACTTTACAAAATCATTGTGGAAATCACTTTTTGACTTGAATCAATTGAAAATGATGACTCATTTGTCTACTCATATGTAGTTTCCTCTTCTGATTTCTTTAGCACGTGATAAGATCTTGACACCAACAAAAAAGGCCCCACCGCTACTAAATGGATGATTGTCACTCATCTAAGCTATTCAACTAGATGCAGTTTTCAACAATTAGATAGCCAAATATTGAACTCGACGCTCTAAGACAAGTAGAACTGGAGTAATTCTAATAGAGCTACATGATCCACGTCTCAAACATCCAAATGTGAGGAGAAACTTCCAAATCCATAAGTAATCTCACCAAGGAACCTTCCAAGCACTTGAATCTAGATTTTTTCATTCTTATACTCGACCCAAGACTCTTCCAAGCATAAGAATATAGTATATATAGTGTCATACTCAACCCAAGGCTCTTCCAAGATCTTAGATACATAAAATGGTTGTTCTAGTACTTAAACTTAGATGTATCAAAGCACTCGGATGGAGAAAGACTTTTGTCTTGGTCTTTACATTTGCCCTACTAAATCTCACTTAAGTACAAAAGAAAGGATAAGTATACCCTTTGTCTAGGCTATGCGCCTATAAATAGAACCCCTCTGCCAACATTCTCATCATTTGAAACTTTGCATCCATTTCAACTCCATTCCAAACTCGCATTACACCATGTTTCTATGATATCATGACACTTCCACTATCACCTTACCTATGTGATCCACAAAATATCATAACTCTCCATTTCTCCAGTGCCATACACCCCACAAAAGATAGGCTAGTAGTTAGACTTGTTGTCACACTAGAGTGTTCAAGGATTGTATGTAATGCCATTGATTTCACTTTTAGCATCTTAGAATTTTGATATCCTCAAAAAAAACTACTTAGTGACAAAAACTTAGTTATATCTTATAGCACTGTAAGACTACCCAAAATTGAGTTGCTAGTTTCTATCTCTAGATCTTGACCTTGCTTCTCAATATTTCTTATTGTTTGCATGTAATTGTCAGTGCAAAATATAAAACAATTTTTTTCTCCTTCATATCATATTTTTGTATTTAGAACATCTCTGTAAACTATAGCAATGGACATAGCATACTGGTGAACCCTAGCGTGAGAGAATATCTACCCTGGCCCCAAACAAGGAATGCTATGTTTAATCCTTTGATTTTAATACCATAACACATAGGTATTGACATTTATCCCTAGGAGAGGTAGTGTCCACTAAATATACTTGTCATTACCCACACTTTCTAGAGAATTGAGGAGTGATCTTGACTGTTGATTCATTAGAATATAATTTTTGTGTTTGTGAATTATCACAGGTGAAAAAGAGGATCGATCAATAAGCAAAAGGCTCTGATCTAGATGTTTATCCAAAATTGACATTATCTATTGTGGCTTTTGGATCAAGCTATCAAGTTTAGTTCTACTACTTTTCTTAGTTTATAAACAGTCAGAGTAATTAATCACAATCATTTTATTTTTAGATTGAAGTATCTAATACAAAGTCAACAACATATTGTGGTTCTTACTAAGATCTAGTGAACGACCTGGCTCCACAACATCTGACTTCCTACAATATCAAGAACCAAACACTATGTCATCGGTTCATAAATATAATAGTGTGCACCTACAACTGAGTGCAACTGCTTACATTTGACGAAAGCATAATATCATATTTGATCAAAGAAATTCCCTATTCTTCATGTCATCACACAGATGAAACAAGATTTTAGTGAGGTTGTCGAATATCATAATAAATGTGAGAGGATGTTGATTAATTAGTTTGTTTCACACAAAAAATGATTATACTCTCTTATATCCAAATAAAATTTAATTTTGAGGAATCAAACATTAGTTTCCTTCACAATTGTTCCTATCTTTTTGAGCTATCTCTAGGCATCTATAGGAAAATTGAGTCTCTAGATATATTAAAAAGACCTCGACACAAAGATCGATATAACCTTCTGTAAACACACGCAATCCAAGTACAAAGGTCCAATAGAGACAATCCAAATTGAGTTGGGAGATCCTCCTGAAAACCACTAGGAGAGGAGGCTAAAAGATAATGAAATTCTTACCTATATTTATCATAAGGAATTTTAAGTGCCTAAGATAAATGCTCTGCTACTAGGTATAGTTAACACTCTGCTCATTTCATTGATAACCACTCATGTTTTGGCCTTATTACTCTTATCTAGATGTGGAATTTCAGAGATCGTATGTTAGAAAACCCCACACAATATATCCATACATTTACAACATGTATGATACTATGAAAATGAAAGGAGTCACATCAGATGACATTTACATGCATATGTTTAACTTATTTCTATGTAAAAAAGTTGAAATATGGTATATTAGATATTGACCAAAGAACTTAGTGATGTATTTATTAATACATTTGGTACATGTGTGAACATAGATCATTATATAGTTCATCTTTGCAATTTGAAATAGGGACCTATGGAAGATCTCAATGAAGTGTGGGAGAGATTTAGAGGGAATAAAAGGGAATGTCCTCATACTGGCCAAGATGATTGGTTGGTAATTTATAATTTCTTCATAGATCTTCAGAATGAACAGAAACCTATTCCTAATGTTGCATCAGGTTTATCATTTGTTAAATGTGAATTAAAGAAATGTGTTTAAGTCATTAATGATATGGCTACAAGAAATATCACATCATCATTTATTAAATTTGAATTAAAGAAATTTTTTCAAGTCATTAATTATATGGCTACAAGAAATATCACATGCAATCACTCTCAAAATAAGGGATCAACTAGACTTGATTTAGATCCTAAAGATTTTATTGCTAAGTATTCCATGAAGTAATAGTGTGGACATGTTGAATGCCAAGATATACCAAATATCAAGTGAAGTGAAAGTTCTTACGTAGAATAAGATGAATAAGAAAACGAAAATCAAGATCTAATCACAAAATTTCAATCTAGAGGTGGAATTGGTTAAACATGTTTTATATGTAGAAATCTCTCATATACCTAAACTTTGTGCCCGTGCATAGGACCATCTAGAATCTTTGGAGTAGATAAATTATATCATTAGAATTTGTCAAAATCACTTAGGTTTTTCTGTTAGAAAAACACAGGTTTCTAAGAATGGTCATTTGTTTGCCAATAAAAACTAAAATATTTAGAACCATCAAGCCAGTAAAATAGGAAATAGACCTTTCCCTTCAAATTTTCAACACAGAAACCTATAAAATTTACAACAATACTAACACCTTATTTAGGGAGTAATGAACTAAATCTTTAAATGTTGATTTTCTCTTTGGGATCTCAATTGGTGGAAGTTCAAAGACAAAACAAAAATATTGCTAAGTAGCTTGATTGTCTAGTTGAATTAAATAAAGATCCCTATATGATAGATCCCAAATCAAGGGAGTCGTAATCCTAAGGGTCAAGTTCATCTTTTACAACCACATGATGCTCGACAAAAGTCAATCTAGACCCATATACAATAGTTATTTGAGGCAACCCATGCTTTTAGTTTTCCTTTTGTATGTTTTAACATTTCTGATTCTTATTCAAGTTTGATAGAATCTAACAAAATGACATTCGATATTTCTCTTTCTAAAATCATAAAATATTTACATCTACAGTAGGGAAGTTCATTTTATTTCTTGTGTGTCTATATAGGTATATGAGAATAAAAAGAGATCTCAGAAAATCCAAAATATTTCTCTCCTTCCTAGACTTATTAAGATGAGAATCATAAATAGGATCCTACAAACTCATCTCTAGATTTCCATACAATGAATCATATCCAAGCGGTTCACCCCATTTATAGGGTCTCTTGAAATTTTTAGATCAGTCATGAAGGGAGGAGGAATGATATCTGCATTAAGCACTCCATCATCCTTAGACATAATTCCAAATATATGAAGTGTGGCGCTTATATTTGAATCACAATGTGATTGTATTGAAGATATGAGATAACATAGATTGATTACACTAGTACACTAAGAGGGACCATCCTTTCCCAGATGGTGAGGAACACCATTCATAGAGTGATTGGGAGATCTGAATAGAAGACCCACTAAAATGAAAGGGGATAGAATATCCTCAAAGGCATGGTTTAGAGGATGAAATAAATTTGAAAAGTGAGCAAATGATAGTAAGTGTGATCTTAAGATAGCATTTTGGCCACTTCTATTACACTTTTTAATGAGTAATTGTCCCTGAATAACTCAAGGAGATGTAGGCATGTGTCAAAAAAATCATCCTAGGAGCAATCAATTATTCAAATTTTGTAAGATTTTAATAAGCATAATGATAGTATATTATCTTGCACTTAGGATTTGCATGAACGTGTGGCATCCTTTGCTTTCACTGACCAATCTTCTATAGATACCATTAAAGTTTTCATTTTTGGATATCCAACAGAATATATTGTATGTGGGAACTCAATAAATCCACTTTACCTCACTTAGGTATTAACAAGTATTCAGTCACTATAAAATTGAACTGAATCAAGTGTATAGTGAATTGAATCAAGTGTGAGGTGATAATTGTCACTTATCTACACTCTACGTCTATATCTTAATCATCTCCTTCATTAAATTGATCATAAAAAATATATATGTCTTAATGATTCTGTATTTTCTGATATATGGATACAAATGTGAACGATGAAAGAATCATCCAAGGCTTTCTTTCTCCCAAATAGCATGTATAACTTGTTTTGATAAGAATACATATAAGCATATCAATATCTCTCTCTTGAGAACTCAATGGGAGGAGTATTGCAAACATTTTTGAGATGGTGTGGTTTTACAACAATCAATCACCCATGCATGCTAGTCCCGCAAAGACAATAATTAGTCTCTCACTCCAGTTATTCTTATTTTCTCTTTGCTTGAGGAAAATCAAACTTGTAAAGTGTGGAGTGGGGGAGCAAGTCAAGTCCAAAACAAAATCATTTTTAGGGAAAAAAAACAAAATGATTCTATCAATTACTCATTTTATTTTATTTTTATTTTTTCTCTAATATTGTAACTTCTTTTTTTGTTATTGTACTTTTATTCAACTTCATAATTTCTTTATCTACTCAAAAATTGGTATAAGATAATCAAGAAATGTTTGTATCTTTGAAATGATATCCAACATTGGTTCTTATTGCCAATGGTAAGTGTTTAATTGGGTTTCTTAAAACAATTTGATGAATTAAATCACTTTTGTAGTCACAAAATATCATTTTTTTATGAGAGTACAAATTCCTACTTAGCAATTTAATTAGAAGTCAAAATTTATTTTCTTATGGAAAGTGAAATGATGGGGAATTACAATTATGTTGTCTTATTCTAAAATTTTTCTTGATGATCAAGTGATATTTTGATCTTGGAGGAACTAACATCAGATAAGATAAAACCAAGCTAGAGTCTCCAGAAAATAATTAAAAGAATGTCAATCATAAGAATTTCAAATGGTATTAATAAAGTACATTGACTCAAAGAGGGATTTTAGCTTATTAGTCCAATTAGGAGGAAATTGGGTCCACTGAGGCGAGTTTGGGCACCTCACTACACCAGTGTGCAAAACATGTGAAACTTCTTGCAAGAGAATAATTCACAACATGTTTATTTTGGTAGTGTCTCACTTATCAGTTGGATGGTGGAAAATGATCCTGTTTAAATCCTAAACAAGGAAGATTGATGTGTTCCAGATAGAGGGTGTACCAAAGTGTTGCATACTGAGGAACCTTCAAATAAAATTTAATAAAGAGACTCAAATCTTTATGATGGAATTTGAGGCATGACACCCTTGATGTAAAGAACTAAGTTTAAGTGTTGCAAGGACATGAAGAAGTGACTTAAAAATTCATGAGATTTCTATTAAACATGCACAAAACCCAAACCAATTAGATATGTTGGAAAGAGAATGAGGATTTCCTTGTAGACAAAGTAATTAAGCAATTATGTGTATTCTCTTTTGTGGAATGCAGAATTGTTGAAAATGAAACAAAAATCTTTTTTCAAAATACTTTCTTAAATTTTAGTTTACCTATATTCTAAAGGTACAAAAAGATTAAAGTTTGTATTGGTAGATCACATTCATTTTTGGATGTTTTCATGGCTATATATAGTTCCATTTTCCTAAGGATAAAGATAAATATCCATGAGTTCTGCCTAAATTTTGATATTTTTTTAGTTTCTTGCATAATGATTGTGGAATTCATTTTTGACCTTAATTCAACTTCAAATCATGACTCATTTGACTACGCAGTTGAACCGCTTCTTAAGCTTGCTTCAGTGCATGAAAAGTTCATCACACTAATAAACAAGGCCCCATCACTATTGAAGGAACCGCCATCATTCACCTATTCTATTTCACTAGCTCAGTTCTTCCATGGATAAATAGCAAGATATTGTACTCAACTACGCACCACAACAAGAGGACCTCGAGTAAATTAGAAAAAGCTACATGCTCCAAGTATCAAAATCCAATTTGACTACTCAGAGTCCATTCATATGAATTTGAGGAGAAATTCCAAAGACATAAGCAATCAAACCAAGGAGCAATCTAAGCACTCCAATCCCCAAAATTCCATTCTCAAACTCAATATTGGGCTCTTCCAAGCACTAAAATCCAGAGAAAGCCAGTCACATACTAGACACAAGGCTTTCCAAAGCACTCAGATACAAAAAATCATTGGTCTTGAATTTGACCCTAGATGTTGTGAAGCATTGAAATATCAAAGAACCTCAGTCTCAAACTCGATGTCCTCCCCGTCGAATTCCACTTGAATACCATGAATGGATTCTTATACTCTTCATCCTAGATCCACGCCTTAATATTTCCACCAATGTTCTCAAGATTCAAAACTCCATCCATTCACTCCACATTGTTTTTTTTGTCCATTCTATGTCTATACTAGTGTGATATTTACACAAACACCCTACCTACAATCATATGGAGACTTTCCTACCACTCCATCCACCACTTCCATACACCCCACCAGAGATAGGCTACTGGTGAAACCCATAGTTAGAAAATAGTGTTGCAATATTATATGTGTTTACGTTGATTTTTTCTTTAGCATCATAGAATTTGATCTCCCAACAGCATGTACTTAGTGATAGAAAGACAGCTATATCTAAGAGCAATGTAATCCAACTTAGAATTGTGTGGCTGATTTTTGTCTTTGAATCAAGATCATTATTTCTCAATCTTTCTTTCTATTTGCATATAACTATTTAGCACATATTCCAACTACTTTATCTTTCCAATCATATTTCTATATTGACTATTTACACTACAGAAATGTCTATAGTCTATCTATGAACATTGGATTGAGAGAATATTTGTCTTGACCATAGAAGTGGAGAACCGTGTTGAATCCTTTGATTATCATGCTAAAATGTATAGGTATTTCCATCTAGCCTCAAAAAAGATGTTGCTCAGTAAACCTACATGTCCTTACACACAATCAGTGGAAACTTGACATATGATTCATTAGAACCTAATGTTTGCGCTCCTGATTGTTGTTAGTAAAAGAGGATTGATTGGAAAGCATAATGTGTTGATCTCGATGTTTATATATGAATCATCATCATCTACTAGGGTTCTGAATCAATCTATCTAGTTTGGTTTTGAGTACTTCTTTTAGTTTTGATCCAGTCACATAGTCTACAATAAAAATCATTTTAGCTTTATATTGAAGTATATAATATGTAGGTAATAGAATTTTTGCAGTTTGTATTGAGATCTAGTGAATGATTTAACTTCATTACAAAAAACTCATACACATGCGAGAAACAAATGTTGTGTAGTTTTGCCCATAAATTTATAACTTCATGCCTACAACCAAGAGCGGCCACTCATAATTTATGAAAGTGTAAGATCATGTTCAATGAATAAAATCCATGTTCTCTATGTCATTACACAGTCACAACATTGCCCTTCTTCTTATCCTAGACAAGAGAAACAATCAATCTTCACGTTGAGTTAGAGAGGCTTGGAGGTAGAGAAGTGAGAGTCTCACAAGATATATGTGGAAGGCTAGATATCTTATATGATATTCCTTCTAATAGATGTAAGAAAGTGATTAAGCTCAAGAAGGTTGATAGGGGATCTTTCAGGTAAAATCTCTCAACTATGGCATAGTAGGGCTAATGGTCCATCTAGCAACCTTTGAGAGCTCTCGTGTAGGTTCTCTTTATAGTTGGTTATACTTCCTATCCATTAGAATCAATTAGGGAAACTCTAGTTGCTATTAGAGGTATCTAATGAATATATTTTCTCTTACATACCCCTCCCCAAAGGGTATATTGCAATTTGCAGCTATAGTATTATCGGCTAAGATTGGGATGCCAAAACTTGGTGAATGGCACTACAAACACGGCAAAGATAGGTAAATAAGCAAGGTTTGTTATCCAAAAAGTCGATCAATGGACTTACTATATTCTATCCATTTGCATGTTTATGAAGTTTCTTATCAATAGTAACTCAGTAGATCGGATTTAGTTGGAAGTCCAAAAGTGTCTTTGGTCAAGATTTACAAGGGCAAACTCAGCCAATGGCATGATATCATTTGGAGATTTCTAAAAGCATCCAAATGCAATATGATTTCATTATAATTACTTTTATTGCACACTTGAGCATAATTACAAGTCATGACTTAAATATAAGTGATTTACAACAAGTAATTAAGGATACAACTATATAGTTTCAATCTTGATCTTTTGACATGTATGACTTGATTTCTCCAACCTAGGGTTTGTAAATTTGGGCATTTGGAGTGTGTATATCTAATTGAAAAAATCAAGTAGAAGTATTAGACACAAACAAATAGAATCTTCAGTCATCATAAAAACATGGAATTAGGCTATGAAGCCTCATAACTCAACATTTCCCCTTTTATCAATATGACCAACCATTTCATAAATGTATTGAAAGATTTGAAGTAAAATCACCTCTGGAGAAAATTAGGGGTTTGAAAGAACTAAGTCCACATACTCCCCCCAATTATTCATATATGTCCTATTGGATTAGTTTTTACAAAACAAAAATTAAGTATCTTTGTGTTCAAACATTTATATAAATTGTCTTCACCCACTTTGTCATATCAAAATGTCGAAGTGTGAGGGCTCGCGAGTAAAAAAGTAAAATGGTGTTAGTATAATCCAAATTAAAACATGTAGTTGAACCATCAAAGATGTAGTTCTATCTAGTATCATCAATATTATGCAAGAATATAACTCAAACTAATAGATACACCATTCAAAAACATATGTTGGTGCATATGGAACAAGATACTAGCATAGAAAATATTGGATAAAACATTATGAAAACTATTGGAACCACTAGTTGAAAGATTACTAGTAGATGATACCACTTGTGAAAATATCAAGTAGAATCGATGTCATAGAATAGATGAATAAGTTAAAACTTGCTACTAGTAGAATAAAAGATTTTAAAGACATATATCCATACTAGAGATATGTGATTTGAGACGTCATCAATGGATACCACTCACTAGCAATCATGCAACAACAAAACAATCAAAAACAACTATTACTTAAATCTCAAGGTCGCTATTCTCAACAATATATACAACTATGAAGATGAAGCAACTTTGAGAATAACATAAGAAAGTTAACCACAACCAAGTTTTTGAAAAGATTTTCATCAAACCATGTATTATAACTCAAGAAACATAGGTGATAGACATAATTATAACTCAAGAAAAGTAGGTAATAGACATAAGTACAAAGTTGCATACATGAAATAATTACAATTCTTATCACTGAAATATGCATAAAAGATATCAATGGGGTGCCAATAGAATAAGGAATTGATTGAGAAAATCTAATTGAGAGGGAAATTATCAGTCAATATTCCTATTGGTGGTACTTTATGTTAGCTATTACCTCTGTAATAGATAAATAGGATGCCTCAACCTAAGACCATTAGCATTAGTTCGATTTATGTTATATTGTATCTTTGGTACACCAGAACTTGAGATAAGGCTATATATATGACTATGTAATCTTCTCAATTCATAATAAGAATATCTATCCACATGGTATTAAGAGAAATTATTTAACCCTCAAGGTTTAAATATGACCATCTCACATCCTCCCTCTCTCTCTACGATGCACCCATCTCCATCCACTTCTTATTCTCTCCCTCCCCCACCCCCCGCTTCTGCTACCCCCATGCTTCCCTCTCATGTTGGCTACTGCTCGTCGTCTTCAGTTGTAGGGAAGGTGCCAAGGTAGGCAGACGTAGCTTTGCCTCTAGTTGGGTGTTGATATCTGATAACCTATATTATTCTCTTTTGTCAAATTAATGCACTTCTAGACTCATAAGACTCTCTATTTTATTCAATGACCACCCTCACCTTCTTTTGGGTGACTTTAAGTCACATTGTGCTCAATTGATGTATTGGACTTGTTTAAATGTTGCATTGTACCTAATTGACTAAAATTGAGTGTGTAATTAGAATTTGAAATGAATTTCCAAAATTGAATGCAATCAACATTACAATCTTAGATCCAAACTTTTAAATATTAGAAGTAGAATATATTTTTGAACTGACAATGAGGATTTCATGCAAATCGGAGTTGCGGTTTTTGAGTTATGATTTTTGCAAGTTTTCCAAGAAAACAAAATTTAAAATGTTGGTCTTTAAATTATGATGTGCCATGTCATCAATTTGTGGGTGCACCTCCTGACCAATGAGAGGGCTCGATTTTAAGGCTATGGATTTCCACATGTCTTCACTCTTCTTTGTCCCCTCATCCTATTGTAACCCTTGGATGGGTTGGCCATTGTAAGGCCTCAAACCTTGCTTAATACATAACATAATTATGGGTCTTGATTGAATGCTTGGTCTCATAGTTACACTTTATATTATGTTTGAATGTCAATTGACAAAATTATGTTTAAAATTTGAGCTGGTCATGGCTTCGTTTGCTCAAGTTATGCAAAATTATGTACTATGAGGACTTGAATGAAATTTAACAAATTTTGGAAGTTAAATGAAATTTTAACAAATACATATTGTGCTACATGGTATTTCTAACAATCTTGCAATATTTCCTTTTATTTGGATTCTTTTCAATTTTGTTTCATATGGTATTGATCCCCTATAAATATAACCTTAGTTGGTAGTTATGTTTTATGTTTTGGGTCAACCGAAGGCTTAATATCCTTTTTGGACCGATAAAATGTTTTTTGATTTGTGTCTTCATCAGTCTATAAGCCTATGGGATTTTTTGTATTTGTGTATGGTGCTTCGATGACCAAGCTCATATCTGATCGGACCCACGAAGAGGCAATAAACGGCTTTTGTAACTTGTATCTATCGTGCATACTCTTGATGGTAATCATCGGACCGATAGAAATTATTTATAGCAGCTGTTTTAATTATCCACTAGTAAATTCATGTGCTTTACACGTAACACTTTTTAATGTATTTTTATCAAATAACAATTATGATAACCATATCCAAATTTCTAGTATTTTCATAGGTAAATTTGGCTGAGTAGGGTGTAGTCAAAAAAACCTATTATAATAAACTTATTTGAGTTATCAGTGTAATACTTATTATAAAACTACAATTTTGTTGAAACCTTTTGTACTTAGTACATGGTTTAATAGGGTAATTATGAGAAACCCCTCCCCCCTTCAAAACCATAAGGTTTTCAGCCACGAGTTTGCATATATTAGGTTTTTAACCATCTGGCACCAATAATATGTATCACTATTCAAGATGACAATTTCCTAATTCTTTTCTACCTTCAAAATGTTTGGCCACTAATTTTCTTTTAACTTGTACACATAATTTATTATGGGTTTTATATCTTTTCAATTTACTTTTTTTTGTATTGTATCATGTTTAAGTAAAAAGTATCTCTTATAATTATGTGCATTTTAATTCATGATATTAATTTTAGGTATAAGATATCTATATGAACATAGTTATGCATAGTTACCTATTCAATGATAGAGAAAAACTATACTACATAATATGTAGTATGTTACTAATCATGTGGTACAATTACAGAATAAATGCAAACACATCCATCGCTTAAGGATAGTGTGTTGGTTTACTTACAATGTAACAATATTGTATTAACTTCTCTATGTTTCTTGTATGTAGCTCCCCATATCTCTTATGCAAGGGATAATGAACTGGTTGTTCCTTACATCATTAATACTATGTTGTTCTTTCAAATAAAATCTTATAAGTGTACTTATCAATATAAGGGAAAACTTTATGGTAGTTTTATAAACATATTGGAGACGAATACTACATACTTTTTACACAAATAATCTGAGCTAACATGTGAAGATCTTAAATTGAAACAAATCAAATATTGATCATGACATACTCAATTGAACTCACAACTTTTTATATGATACTTTAATATTGAAGAGTTGCTTGAAAGTTACACAAATAATTAAAAGCAACCAGCTGGATTGAGATTATATGTTATGGTGGGTATAAACAATATGCATTTCTTTATAAATAAGTGTGACTTAATTATTATTAGAGCATTACTAATACAGACATATATTTGATAGTTCATATTCATAAAAAAGAAGTTAAACTTTGAGATCTGTTATTTAGTTACAATAAATTGAATTCAATATGGGCATGTTGTGTTGTGACTATTTGACACATTCAAAAGAGCACACTCACAATTAAAATTGTGACTGTGTTATATCTGTTACTTTAGATTCCTCAACTACCACCCTACCGACAAATATCATGTCCCATTATCTTCTAAGAATCTTTGGCAAAATCTTTGATGTGTTTGGAGACTGATGAAGATTCATCGGTGGCCAATGGAAAATCCAAATTTGTGGATGTATGTCTTGGATCAAGCATCTATAGGAAGATTTAATCTTCAAATCGTGTTTTTACACCGTACATATAAGATCTCCTATTCTAAACATTTTTCTTCTTGTTTCTTCATCCTCTCTTCTACCATGTCCGAGATCCAGTGGCAGACCCACTATTGGGCCATCTGAGGCCATGGCCTCACCCATGGCTGGTGGTGTCCATTAATTTCAGTGTATGATAAGCCATTGGCCTCACCCAAAATGGCTCATACAATGCAATAAATATAGGGTAAATGGTTAATTGCTCCGCGCCTCAGGGGAGACCAGGGAAGTTGAGAGGTTAGGAGAGATTGAACCGTTATGGTAAAGAGAAAGGGGTAACAATCACGAAAAAAGTTGGGTGGGTGTGTGTATTAAGAGAGATTGTGGCATTCTGACTACTTAGATAATTACACCTTTTTAGTCATGTTTTGTTAAGAAAAAGATACAATTAATGACCATTTACCTTTCCGAATCAACAATCAATTTAATATAAGCTAGTACTCTTCCCACATGTTTATAGGTACTTCTCCAGTTCTCTCAGTAAGAGTACACACACATACATTTAGGGATGATCATGTTTGCGGAAACATTCTTATGAAGTGTTGAATCTTATTTCTCATAACCTACGAGAAAGAAATACGAATGGGAAACGTTATCTAAAATGCATCGTCTCTTTTCCCATCAATACATATCTACCCATTGGTCATGGACCAGATATTGTATTGCACATGCATTTAAAAAATCCAAACCTGTTCGGTATTTTAATTAACGAGAAATCGTCCCCAAGCAGGGTCATTCAATGACCCACTCCAACCACTCCAATAAGGTAAATACTCGGCCTCCGAGCCTTTCACTCATCCATAATCATCAGAGGGCACGCTTGGCCGGCTTAGGCGACATGCGTATAAATATTATAATTAACTTTTACTCGGAATTAACTGCTAGCCCCCTCATTTGAGTTTACTATACCGCTCCATTTGAACACTTTTCACCCACATCCTGCAATTAATCTATTTTGTTAGGCGGTGCCATTTACAAAAGCGAAGTATGGTTAATACCTACGTATAAAAGTCATTCATCCATTTATTAGAGAGAAAATATTTAAGTTGAAGTAAGATGCTCTTTTTTCCTCCTAAGATTTAGGTTCAATCTTATTCATCCCACAACCCTCAGCAAACAACACAAAGGAACTACAAGGTGACAACTAACATACCAACTCCGAATCAACTCATAAAAGAAAACCGAAACTAAAAACTTAAGGGAAAAGAAGAAGCATCATATATAGGTACCTGTCCTATGACACACACCTCAAAAAATAATAAAATATGTTAGGATGTTTTTTTGAATAAAACTTTAAAATTCAAATCTAATTATAATACTGAACGTTTACTGATTTTTTTAATTTTATATATTGATGACATTACAGATGAAAAATAGTTTGCTGCTTGTGGCCTCACCCACTTTATATTTTTGGATCCTCTACTGTCGAGATCCGTGGTGCTACAAATTATATACTTGTGCATGCGGTTAAGTAACCTTCTTTTCTTCCTTCTTTGTTGTAGATACAGTCGGATGTTGAAAAGTATGAGTTTTTCTGGGACCATCAAAGGACAAAACTCAGATCTTGATTGACCTCATTCATGCTTCTTGATGTTGACTTTGTTTTCTTCACCTACAAAGTGAGTGATATAACTTTTAATGCATTTTCTTGCCTACTTATGACATGCATAATGTAAATTTTATTTTGAAAATATGTAATATGTTAAAAGGTGGTCTTTTATATATTCTCTTGCATGAGTAAGATGGTAATACGAATTTATAAATCTCTTTCAAGATTTTTTGCATATTTTCTATTATACAATAAATTTTTCTTTTCAAAAATGTAAGAAATGAAATGCAATATACAAGAACGGATCTCTTGAAAATTTCATTTTTCTGGCATTTTGATACCCAATGAAAAGAAATTTGACCCCTATACTAAACCTTACTATATAGTGGTTATTCTATGGAGTTTATAATATTTTTATTTACTATTTTTCTGCTGAAACTACTATTGAACAAAATTTATTAAAGACGGATGTTCGTCCATGTTGTGTTTGAGAATGTATTTTCCTAATTCTTAGCAACTAAATAACTTTCACTTCTACTAGAGTTTTAAGTTGAACTTTTGGGTTCTACCTTGTCTGTGATTTGTTAAGTTGTCTACAAAATTTTGGAAGATAATAAGATTCCTACAAAGAGCAATTACTATTTTGGTCTAAATGATAAATTTGACTGGTATGTGCCCTAGTTTGAGGTTTAGCCCTCTTTATGGCCGAGAATGGATAGATATACTATGATGGAGTAATTTGAATTGCTTTATTTGTTTAATACTTCTGAAGTTACAATATATGATATTTTTCACAAGAATGAATTAGGATTTTGTATGTAACTTGGTTGATGCAGTCAAAAATACTTAAGTTGATTAATTATCAAGTGTAATCTTAATTATGTAGTATCTTGTATAACTGTCTCAGTGTCAGAATTTTTTGGATGGTGAATCTAGTAATCGAAAAGGAGCTAGGAGTCGGATATTGTTGAGTATATGCGCGTATAGGCGGTGTATATCTCATAATCTTGATTCTGAGGTTTTAGAGAGTGATTGAGTTTGTGTCTCAAATTTTATGAGATAGATGTGGAAACAATCATAACTTGGATTTGAGGGTTTACAACATAGTTTTGGTGTCATAGCTTGTGTATCCAATATGGATCAGGTTTGTTCTTAGTAGGTTGGGTCATTGTGCCACTACAGTTTGTCACTCAAGCTGACCAAGGGGAATAAATACTTAGGATTTTGTTCATCCTAAATCTTATAGGAGTTGATTATGTCTTTACAGTGGTTAGCTAGTAGTCTGAGTGGTACGCCTCAAACTACTTAGAACATAATAAAATATATAATTTGACTATGTAGTATGCATTTTAAGGTTCTTTGAAGGATCACATCGGATGTTAACCACTATTTTTTTTTCTTACTAGCATCATATGTAACTCACATCTCTTCATGTGTGGTTATCTATACTTATAACTTTAGTTTTGCTTGATCATTGTATATATATTTTTCTGTGATCTGATCTGTTATACTATCTTAGCTATTTTAATTTCATAACCTACTTGTAAGCAATAAATATTTTTAGAGGTTATATTATATTATTGGGACTTAAGGTCTCACCTTGTGGGTTTCCGCACCTTTTTAGGTGATCAGTAGTGTGGTAAAACCCATAGTGGAGAGGAGGCTCACTTTGGAACGGTGAAGAGATGTTGGTGTTATTCATATTAGAGTCCTAGAGTCATCTATGTACTCCCAGGTCTGAGCAAAGGGATTTGTATAGATGTATATCGACTCGAGTTTTTGGTTATATGCCTTAAATGATGTAAATTTTGCAATTATCATGAAGATACATTTTGCATACATGTTGTGGCTAAGGCCCCAGATGCTTATGTAAGGATACATGTCCAAAATATATGTGATGATTGGGCCTTCATGAATATATTTCCTATAAAATGTGAATTTTTTATTTTTCTTTAATTTTGTACCTTTTTTATAACATGGTTAATAAATTTCTAATTTGTTTTTTTAGTTTGTAGTAATATCATTTTGTGTGGCGGGTCCTCACAGCCATGGATCCGACCAAGACCTAGCAGCCACGGGGTTGTCTTCCCCACATGCTACCCATGGATGGGAGTAGGTGGCTAGAGAAATAGATCCACCCCCTCTACACCCATATAGTGCTTCATTTCACTCATTTATTCTTCATTCTCTTTCATTTTCAACATTTACCATGCTTTTTCATGCACTATAGCATCCTCTCCAACTGCATCTCCTTCCTCCAACTTTGGCATCCTTTGCGACATTGCCCCAATACCCCTTTTTGGGGCTTTGTTTTTCGATAATCCTCAACCCCGTTCCAAACTTGAAACGCCTTGGGAGGCCTTCCTTAGACCTAGGTGCCACTCTTCAGTCACGAATTAGAGCCCCACTAAGCCCAATCGAACCCCTAGTCGGCAAAGTTGGGGCATTGCACCATAGTGTAGGTGCATTGTCCAACTGCATGGGAGAGGAAGGGCAACTACCCTTAGATCCTATAGGACCATGGAGTCTAGTAAACTAAGGGCTTGGATCGCATGGCCTTCCCCTACCTCACTGGTTGTCCAGCCCACTAGAAGCCTAATTTTGCGCCCACAATAGTAATTTTATCCTCTCAAATGCTAGAAAGTGCTAGACCTTCCAAAATGTGTTAAAAATGCATCCTTAGTCCAAATGTGACATATTATCTAGATAAGGATATATATCCAACAAAGATCCTGTTTCAACCTTAGCTCTTGTAATAATAAAAATGACATATTTTATCTCTTTTCACATGAGTAATGGTATTTAATGCTAAACCATGATCTCATATACCTAAAATCATTATTTTTACTTAAGATCATTAATCTAACAGCTAATGATGCAAGATCCCACTTTGACCCCTCCTATGTGCTTTAATAATGATCTTATCTTGAATGTGACATAGATGGACTACAATGGTGGATACTGAACTTTGTACTAAAAGTGACCTTTTAAGGACTCAAACCTTCTTAGAACTCTAGATTAGTAATTTTTGATGTTGTTTATACCATGATTCTAACATGTTTATGTGTGTGCCTTGTTTTGACTTGGTGATGAGGATTGAACCATGAAATATTCTTTTATGTGGACTTTGGATGTTATATATGGAACTTCACTTAATTTTTTATCTCATGTTATTCAAATCTTGTTTGTGACCTCCAAATCAGTAATCCTACATGGCTTCTACCTCTAAATGCCTTGTGAATCACTCTTGTTCCCTAATATGACTAATTGACCTAATCTAGGAATGAAATGTGACTTATGATGCATGTTGATAATTAGATATTAAACATGTTCAAATTTCACTCTAATGATCATCTATGTTACATAATAATCTCAGATCAATAGTTTAGTGATGTTTATGACACCTAACTCAAGTAGACTCCATCTATACTCTAATGATGACAATATTGCCTGATAATGACTTAAAATGACTAGTTTGACTATGGTTATATTTACTAGATTGCTCAAATATTATAATTTCTATATTGAAGATCTTGTAATTCTAATATTGAATCCTTAATCTCAATTGTGATGTGTCACCCTAGATTCGATATGAATCCATGATGTATAATATAAAGGAACATGCATTACCTTATTAGGATTTAAATCAATGTTGAAGTAAATGATATCTAAACTTAATTGACACATACAAGCACCATGTTTATGATTAATGAGACCTAATCTTGCTTAAGTTAATCTAATTACACTTATTTGTAATCTTAGGATCACTTTGTTGACTTAATTTCCAAGCTCTAGTCAAGATTGCTAAATAAGGAGTTTGTAGCCAAGTTAATATTGTGCTCAAATCAAGGTATGAATTATCGTCCTATTGACTAGACTAGTGGTACTAAATTATGTGTGTATATGTGTATATAATATATATCTTATTCTCTAATAAAGGTATGATTTATCCTCCTATAGGTCATATCAATGATATTGAATCATGTTTATATATATACTATGAAATGTTTGCCTTTATATACTTGTTTGATCTACTTGTTCCCTATGACTAATATGTTTGGTATTGCTTAAATCATGTTAAACAAATGAAAACATAATCAAACTTGTCTATTATACAAACCTTAAGCACATGCATGTATTCTCAAGGTAAGTACACAAGGTCAGATGTCATACTTGCGTCAAGTAAGGGAAAACAATGTTGATAATAGGGTTAAATCTTGATTTTGGTCTTGTAGTCCCTCACATTGCAACATATGTCATTAGTAGTGTTGGCTTTAATGACCCTCACAGATCTTTCTTTTGATACGTTTTTTAATGGCCTTGATATTGTTGGTATATTGGAAATGGACTTCAAACATGCTTGTTTGCAAAAAAGAAAGTCTTTAAAATATTAGTGCTTTCCATCTTGTTATTACTATAATTTTTTGCCAAGAAATATATATTCTCTTAAACATGTGATTTTATATGTTTTCTAGTGTACTTAGCACATTTGTGTTGATGTGTAGCGATGTTTTTATTTTAGGTAATAGGTACACTATGCCTATTTCCATGATTGTTGTTTCCACTCTATTATGATAATTTACTTCTCTTGAAATGTTGAAATCATCTAATGCCATGCAAATGGAATTTGTATAGTTTGATATATGGGACTAAGATTTGAATGTCGTGTACTATTATAGTTTCTTTAGATATGTCATGTTGTGTCATACCTTAGTTCTTTTATATTTCTTATTGTGGTTTTTTTTCATACATATGTTATGAGATCCATTCTAGGAATGGACACTCGGTCCTCTTACTTTTGGATGCCCAGACATAGGAGTGTGGATTCAGGTAATAAATGGTTTCATGACATGATCCATAGTGGTTCATCTCCTCTTCTACTCTCTCTCTATATGGGATCTGTACTCCAGTCCACCTAGTCTTTTTGAAGGGGAGTCGTATCTCTCACCTTCCCCTTAGAAATTACACATGTTTTTCTCTTTAACATGGTGTTTTATGACATAGCAACCTCCACGAGAATCTGACTAGTACTCCTCTTTTCGGTCACTCACTAGATCGGATGGTGGCATGTTGAGTTTGGCACGTTAGAGATGCTTTCTTAAAAAGTACGTAGAAACCTTTTGACCACTCTTTTATTTACTTTCATCACCATGTATTATCTCTATGTGCATGGGTGACCGTTGTCAATGGTTATGCATTAGTTATATTTTTTCCGTCATGGTGTCTTATTTATGTGATATTGATTCATATGTGCTTCATTCTAGCTATCACTTTCCTCTCACTATGCACAGTACCAGTGATTGACTGTCTCCACCGATATTTTACCTGTGTGACTAATTTCTTGCACTCTTTTCTTTCAAATCGAATTGCCTAAGTCCTATTGGTCTAAGGTTGTTCTCCATACCTACTACCTTATCAATTGATAACTTCTTTTGTTCTACTGAATAAGACACTCTTTCCAATTATTATGCCAGAGAAAAATGCTTTTCATCTCTCTATGTGTATTTCTGTGTGTATTGCTTTTGTTCATAACTTTGACCAAAAGGCAGATCAAATTGATCTTCACTATATTAAAATGGTTTTCCTTGCCTACTCTACCTTTCAAAAAGGTTATCATTGTTATATTCCAGCAATCATTGTATGTACATCTTCATGTACATTATGTTATGAATCAGATATGTTCATTGATTTTCCTTTTTCATCTTCTCTACCTTAACCTCAAACCCTATATGAGATCATTAAGATTGATCTTTATTATCCAATGGATCATGAACCCTACATCCACCCTCCTATGATACAAGTTGCCCTAGCTATTCCTCCACCACCAGCAAAAGGCCCAAAACTGTCGATCACTTTGAGGATCTATCATAATGTATTGTGGCTCTCTGGAAAGGTATATGATCTTTTAGTTTTAGTCATCCAATATCGCATATCTATAGCCTATCCAAACTTTTCTGTACCACTAAATCCATTTCCCAAGAACTTGATTCTATTAGATATCAAAAAATTATTGTGAGGTCCTTCGGCAGCCTAATTGGAAAGTTTCAATGCTTGAGGAAAAGATAGTGTTGTGTGAGAATGGGACATGGGATCTTGTTTCCCTACCTTGATGAAATATTACCAGTTTTCGATGGGTCTACTCTATCAAATTTAATTCAAATCGGTCAATAGAATGGCCCAAATCTCATCTTGTTGCAAAAGGGTTCACTTAATTGTATAGTTTCGTGTCTGTGAAACCTTCTTACTAATCACTTGCATTTCTTCTATCCATATCGTGATCTCTTTTTCCACTGACATGGATTGGCCTTTGTTCCTCTTAATATTAAGATGCTTTCCTCCATTGTGATTTAGAGGAGGAAGCTTGTATGCAAAATCATGTGAGATTTTGTGCTCAAGGAGTATAATATTAATATGAGATGCATCTACTTAAGCCCATTAGCATTGGTTTAGTTTATGTTATGTTGTGTCTTCACTTACCATACCTTGAGATAAGACTATAAATAAGACTCTCTATAATCTTATCAATTCATAGTAAGAATTTCTCTTCATCCTTTATTTTTTTCATTGCGCAATTCCTTTTGTCTAGTTTTTGAGTTGAAATTTGAGCCAATGACAACATAGGAAATTTTCAAGGATGTCCAACGATTGAGTTTCCTTAGGAAAAACTTGACAAATGGAAGATGTTGACCAACAAAATGTAACATTTTGAAAAAACTATATTAAAAGCTTAAATGTATACACATGATCCAAACATGTATAGAAAAGTTAGAAATGCACTTTGAAAGCATGGATTTTGAGAAAGATTATGATAATAATCACAATATGTAAAAGTTGATTCAAGTACCATACGTTGGGTGCATATAAACTTAGAAACATCAAGAAATAATATGATATGAGCATAAATATCAATGTCTCTATTCTTTCATTTAATTTCACATGTTTTAAAATCATGTGTTTCACACTTTCTTCTTTTGCGTGGATTGAAAAGTAAAATATTTTATTTATTTCTCTAGTCCATCCTTTTGTGGGTGTCATACAAGAAAGATGAAATGATCTTTAACCATGCTTCTGGGTCCAAAGGATTTATCTTATCCACCCATGTCATTTTTATTTTGGGTGAATTCCTAAAAGGGAAATATGTAGAATAAGGACCAATATTATTATCATAGGTACAGATTCACTTAGCCTTGGAACTATAGGATTCTCCATAGAATTTTGGAGACCCATTTTTCTTCATTTTTTATTGGATACTATCATATCTAATATCATGTCTATCAATTTTTTTATTATTTTGGTGTAGGATTCATCGAGATTCTTTTTACTAGATAAGAATCATTATAAAAAGAATCTCAAAATATGATTTCATGCATATGAGAGGTAATAGTAGAAGACCATCGAGCAATACCATGTATACCATGTAAAATATCTACTTCTAAGAAATTAAATTTAGTCATATAATAATTTGTTTCAATGTTAATAGCAATAAATTATTTCTCTCTACTATCAAAAATAGACTGAGAATATAGAGCATTGACTTTATTAAGCTAGGAAGCATTTTTATTTTCTAGAGAAGTGACCTTAGAAATATAAACTTTGTTTTGAGATTATATTCCTTGCAAAGTAATCTCTTAATATTTACTAGTACACTTAAAAGAACATCAACATCAAAGTTATGAGAACCAACAACTTTATCATGCTCTTCATTTTCACTAGTCACAATAGGTTGAGGTTCTAAAGCATTTATCTAACAAAGAAATTTAACAATTTCATTTATAAGAGCATTTAGTTGACTAAGATAAATATTATTTTCTATCTCTATATCATTAAATTTTAGTTTAAAATCTAGAGTAAACTCTCAAATTGTTAATATCATATTACAAGAAAATGTTAAAATGTTGAAGATCATCCTTTGCTTCGTGCAAGTTATCAACAATCTAATGAGTTGTTTCATATTATACTTATAAAATTTAAGAGAGGAATGATAAGAATGAATAATTTTAGTTAGTTATTTATAGAAATAGTTTAGGTTTACTCATATGCATCTTAAATTGAACTTGCCATTAGAGAAAACTGGCATTGACCATCCTCACTTGCCCTATAACATGCAGTAGAGCTTTCACTTCAACTCAAACTTTCACTTGTGAGTATCTAGTGCCTTTGTGACCTATTTTTTTATTATTATTATGATTATATTCCCTTATCTTGTTCTTGTTGTGGTGATTAGCATTTTTTCATTTTGGGAAACCATCTTTGTAGTGCCCTTGTGTCTGCATTCACAGAAATGTGATGAAAAATAAGACATGTCCTTGAAGAGTTTTCCTTTGGAATACATGGCATCTTCTTCACCTTAGAAGATCTGAGTATTTGAGGAATATTCAGTATTGAAATCAATCACCTTCTCCTTCTTGTTTTTTTTGTGTTCTTCAAGGTCCTCTTCATCTCTTGTGTCGATCCTTAGCTCAAAGATTTGAAGATGTTCTATAAGATCTTTAATAAAGAGAGTTAGCAGATTAGTGAAGTCATATATGGCTATAAGATTCTTGTTCCACTGGTGAGGTGGAGTGTGGAGAATCTTGACACAATCATTCTTTGACTATAAAGGTTTTCCAACAACGGCAAGACCATTGACAACAAAATTTACCTTGAATACATACTGACAACATACATCTTGCTCATATAGAAGAGTTCAGGTTGATCAGTGATCATGTCTATCTTGGAATCCTTAACGTGATCTATTCCTTCATATGTGATGGATAGATATCTGCAATTATCATAGGTGGTATCTAAATAAGATAGTAAATTGAATCCTAAGGGAGTGAGGACGATGAAGAAAATGCTTGACTTTTATCATTCAAAGTTTCTTTCTTTAAGGTAGCGACATCACATTCTTCTAAATTTCGTTTTGGCTGCTAGTACGGAAGATCCACCATGTTTCACATCGTAAGTATTATCCCTGAACAAGGAATTGCATGTTTCTCGTTCAATATTGGTAATTTATTTCATCAAATATGATCATGTGGAAGGGGTATCTACCCTCTAGATTGTATGCCATCTTCCCCTACTTGGAGTAATAGTTAAAGAATACCTTGATTTGATACCACTTGTTGAACCTCTGGGATCAAGGGGTAATTTGAGCTAAAACTATATAAAACAAATACATTATACGTTCACAACATTTTCTGTGATAATATGTAAGAACAAAAAAATGGAGAGAGAAATTTAACAACTGATAAGTGCGGCTATATTTATAGTGGTTTCATCCCAAAAGGATATAGCACCATTACCTAGAGAGGTCAACATCTAGGATTTTCAACCTTGAGTCACTCCTTATATTCCATTAGGAGCTACACTAAGATATCGCCTTTTTTTAGATCAAAGGATTTACTAGATTCCCATTTTTAGACAAAGGAACCAACAACCTTAAAAGGGACTTACTTATCCTTAGATAATGATATTACACCCTTACTAAAGAACTTATCAAATCTAATCAAAGAGTATTATGGCTTTGACTTCACCTACCCTAAGTAGAATCTTTGATCACCAAAGGATGCCTTCCCTTGTAGTAGGCCACTGCCCTTTGAATCCTCTTCAGTAAGAGATTGTTGCTTTCCCAAGGGGCGTCATCCTTTGCTAATAGCTTACATCCCTTCTTCTTCTCTTACTCAAGTAAAAGAAAAAATCTTCAAGTGGATAGAGAGGTTGGGAGGTAGAGAAGGGATATCCTCAAAAGATATAAGTGGTAGGGCTAGATTTCTTACAAATCTCAAATACCTTATAGATATAAGAAAGTCATAAAGCTCAAGAGAGTGGATATGGGGGTTGGGGAATTGGGTTCTGGAGGAGGGTGAATAGAGATAAAAACACATGCAAAAAACTTGTTAGACCTTCAATGTGTATTAAAATTTGAGTGCAAATAAACAAGCATGGTAAGGATGAGAGATTCAGAAAGACAAGAAATAGATTTAATTATAGTGGTTCTAACCTCCAAACTTAGAGATTTACTCCACTACCTAGAGATGTCAACCTATAGTATTTGTAACTAAGAAAACCACCTTATATTCAAATATAAGAGATATGCCATAAGACCACCCTTTTCTATGTCAAGGTCTAAACGAACTTCCCTTTCAGGCCTAGTGAGCCAACAACCATACCAAATACTTATCTATCCACCTATCAAGAGTCTTCATCCTTCTTCAAGGTCTTACCCACTCTTGAATAGGATCTTCTTTATTGAACCTGATATTTCCTTATTCAAGGAAGAAATATTCAATTCACCAACTTTGAGACTAGACACTAGGAGAAGGAGAAGTCAATATCCTAACAATATTACAATGAGGCATCTCTCTCACAAAAAATCCTAGGTTAATCTTAATGATAAATTGGATTGTCAATAAACTTGAGAATGATTAGACGGCTCTAGGGGCTTTTCACTCAACTATAGCATATAAGCATGAAAGGCAACCTTGGAATGATGTATGAAGGTCTATATTTAAAGTTGAAGGTTCTCACTAGACAATATACTATTCAAGTTCAAATTCTACCCATTTCAGAAAGGATAGTTTCTTTTGCAATGGATATAAATTAGTTTGTCTCTCTCTAACATCTATTTTATACTTTACAGCTACAATGTCATCATTCGAGATGTAAGAAGGGTATCTCAGATGATGACACTAAAAGACAAGTCTTTCAGTGACTTCAGTCAAGATGCTATGATAGTTAGAATCTCAACCAATGATCATGCATGATGTAACATATCAAAGTCTAGCATAGTTTTGTCCAAACAAGAATTCTTATAAACCCTAACACACTTGTGCATACCCTAATGAACATTAATGTGCATATAATGAGAAATTCTAGTGTAAACCCTAGCTAAGGTTACACATAAACATAATCATACCATGGATCTATACATCTTCATGTGATAATGAAATAAATATATATGGAACCTAAACCCTAGATTTTGATGTATAACCAACCTAATTTACATATGCTTGGTACATTATGTAATGCATTAGCATCATTAGGTGTCATAATAACATGAGATGTCTTAATAATCCTAAAATGAATATGATAGTCAAAGTGATGTCCGATTTATAAGTTATATTCTTTAGATTATATCAAATATGCTTGTAATGGTTAAAATGTATTAATGAGTAATTTAATGGGAATCAAATACTCAACTGAATAAATAAAGTGATTAATATATGAAATGGAATAATAATTGGAGATTTCACATAAATTGATAGGAATAATGTTCCAAAATATAAGTTAATGTTGCTATCAATGGACTAAATGGGTAATCGAGTAAATTAACCTAGTTCATGCATTAATAATATAAGGTAACCCTTCTGATAGCAATGTGAAGTTAATAGGACTCAAGTTAAGGAAAGTTGTTGATAAAGATCTAATAATAAATTAATATAAAGATAATGAACATAAATACAAATTATATTATAACTCATAAAAAGAAGTCTCAAAGGTAAAATCTAATCACAAAATCAGGATCCTTGGGTCTCAAATAGCTAAGATACAAATTTTGAACCCTATTGGATAATCTTAGCTATCCCAATTTAATGGTAAAGGATAAACCTATTGTATACATTCCTAATATGTCTCTATAACGGCCTCGCCTCCCGGTAACCCTCAATTAAGGGAGACCAAAAGGTCAGAGCCATTATCCCAATTAATAGGATTAAAGGTTCAACAATTAATCAGTAATAATTATGAAATTCTACCAAACTAAACTAAAATCTGGTATAAAATAAAACTTTGCATACCTTTTTCAAAAACTTGGATATCTACTTCTATCCAAATAGGGAGTCTATTCTAACTAATACTCCTTTGTACTTTAATTCTTATTTAATTCCACATATGCCACTTTACTATTTGTCTGTCTCAATCTTGTACCTAAAACACCGACAAACAAAACGTCGGTCAGCATAAATGAATATGTCGGTATGTGGGGACAACCAAAATTTTGCAATTATGACTAACAATCTAGATATCACAATCGAGTTAATTAACAAGACAAGTTACGCTTTCAGTGTGATATTCTCCACCGCTTTTTCCCTAACCCTGGCATACCCAACTTAGGGTTTCTCTTTTGCCAATGATTGAAGGCCACCTTCTCAATCCCGAGCTTGGTGTTTGGGGTCACCTCTCATAGTGCCCATTAGTCATTCTATAAAGACCACCTTCTCAATCATGAGCTTGGTGTCTGGGGTCACCACTCATGGTGCCCATGGGTCTTCCCTCCTGGGCTTGACCTTTTGGCATCATCCATCTGGGTGGCATGTAGGTGTGAGAATACACACTTCTATTATTGTTGTGATAATCATAGTGACTATGATTTGCAAGTATGAACATCCAAACTGATAAGTTGCATTCAATGTGATGAATCATCCGAGAAACTCCTCGGGAAACTAATGTGATTAACTATAATTAACCACATAGCTGTCAGGCTGATTTGAGATAGAATTAATCCAATCAATGCAAGAAATCCAATAGGCAAGCAAGCACACAAAGAGATCTTGAAATATGCATACAATTTCCTATCATTGATCATGACATCAAGATCTATTAAACCTAGCTCACTTCCTAGGGTTTCTAGTCCACTTTTAGGGTTTCTATTGCAATTAGGGTTCCTCTTTACTATTTTAAACCCTAATTTTATACAATTACTCACAAACCCTAATTATCTCATCTATTCTTCACGAAAGATATTAAGGTTACCTTTTAACAACATATAACCTTAATTTCAGATTAAAGGCACAATTAACCATCAATTAAGTCCATTATGCTCTTTTACATTAAAACTACCATTTTATCCTTTTAATTCATGACACGATTGTGGTGATCCGTCCGAACAAAATGTTATTAACAAAGTAGAAACAATCATTAACAGCGGATTACTAAAAATCACTAAAAATTAAAACCATTTAAAGAAATCCAACACAGGCTAACTCTTTTATCAAGAACCAATGTATTTTAATTACATCCTGGTTCATAAGTAAATATCATGTACCATCCCTTCTCAAGGATTACAAGCATCAACTGCTCTGTTAAAACTATACACATGCAGTATAAGAACCTCAAGGCATCAAGCCAAAATATCAGATCGATTCATTAAAAGTACTAACTACTAACTCTGAGGACCTGAGAGTACAGAGGCGACACATAGGACTCTCTATACAAAATATGACAACCAGTGCCTCCACCTGTTACTGTTGTTGCTGCTCTTCCCTTGCTATAGGACTTCTGCCTCTTCTTCCGCGTCCACCTAAAAAGTGTTGGTGACCAATGGAGTGAGACCCAGTCCCAGTGAGAGATATAACTCTCCGCCAAAAACATTATTATTACAGTTTAATAGAATAAAACTGAGTATAGGAATCATATATATATTTAACAGCAGGTGATTCATTGTTTAAGCATATTAGAGCAATATCCTTATTTTAAGCAACACAACTATAATAGATAAAGCAGCAAGCCATTTATCTGATAAGGAATGTGAAGAACATGTATAAAATTTATCCATCTAGGATATTCTAAGCAAGGTAACATCAACCAATGATTCGCGTATTTCAACCTTAAGAAATTACGCTACACGACTGATTACATTTTACAATCATACCTAATTAATGCTCTAAAGAGATGAAGTATACCATTCATACTCCAACCGACCACGATTATGTAAAGCATCGGTACCATATAAGGTCAATGGAAGAGCCAGAATCCAAGACCTCATCCTTCTCGGTCAGTATAAGATTATATGGCAGATACATTATGTGTCAAATTGCAATTAGCTTTCCAGGGTATATTGGCATCTTCGCTATAGAGTTATAGCCCGCAGCATATACTCTCTTCAGGGTTATGGCCTGCAGCCAATGCCTGGTTTCATATCATGGAGTCATGGCCCATAACCATACTCTTACTCGGGTATGGTCTGTAACCAATCCCATACATAGGACATAGCCCACAGCCATTCCTATGGGGTATAAGGATATGTTTGCCCAATTACCCCCACATATTTAAAACAATGCACTCCGAGTTTAACTCGTTTCACCATTTAACAAATTCTGACACTGATGGATCTGTGGTCAGGGCAACGACATTATATAATATCACCTAATTAATTAAGTGTATTACCATATTATCTTAGCATCAAACAAGTTTCCAAACATAAATTATAATAACAATTGCTACAAAAAATGCATAATACTTCCATCAAGTATTGTTCAAATCTTTAATAAAGCATTGGGATCTCAATTCTCATCAGGGGCATTTTCATCCCTCATCAAACTCATCATCATGATTAGAGAATATGTGTATTCAAACCCTTAGTTCATCATAGAACACTTGTTACCACTTATCAGGTAACTAAACACCTTCAGGTCATCTAACCAATGTAAACATGATACTTGCTACACAAGCATCTCACATGACTCACAAGGCCCATTTCATCTCTTGTTACCTCTCACTAGGCAACAAACATGCTATGGCTCAAAAGGCCCATTTCAACTCTTGTTACCTCTCACTAGGCAACAAACATGCTATGGCTCACAAGGCCCATTAACATTTTCAATAAATGAAACATCATAGCTCATACCTGGCTATGCTCATCATCTCATGATACCTGCATGGTTAATACACGTGATAACAGTTATACCAATTGCATATCAGCATCATGCTATACATGGGTAACACCACTAATCCCTCATTAGGGTTAAGGTTTCCCGTTTCATGTCAATCAAGAATTACTCAACCATTACCCAAATTTGGGCTATGGTTAATCATCTCATTGCCCAAGATTAGGGTTTCACATATTATAACCCAAAATTAGGGTTTTACATACCTTCACCCTATATTAGGGTTAGGTTTTCAAATTAGTGTTTCACATAGTATTACATAACATCGCCATGTATTAGGGTTTCACATCACATCCCCATGTATTAGGGTTTCTCATCACATCATTACCTTGAATTAAGGTTTCTTATAACATTTCCCCAAAAATTAGGGATTCATATAGCTTTTCCTAAAATTAGGGTTTTCAAGAAGCATCCTCTTAAATTATGGTTTTTCATACCCTGAATTAGGGTTAGAGTTCATCAACCTTCTCGATTAGGGTTTCATGATCTCATCATCATGGATCAAACCCTAATTACATATTGTATTCATGTTGAAAGTGTTGAGGATTAATCACTACATGATTATCACTCATGTATAAGTTCCTCTCTCTCATCCTCTCTAGGAGGTTAATTATTCCAACGTGATTGGATTACATCAACTTGAAAGAAGGGTTAGCATAGTGTATTGAGATATTTGTTTTCATAGGCATCAATTGTCAATTATTCTAGGTATACTTATTCACTAAGTATCTTAGGGATACCTCCATTGTAATCCACCTTAAGATACCTTATGATCACTCATTTAGTTTTGAGATTAATTAATCCTTCAAATGATCTTGGACAAGTAATCATTCAAATGGTTTTGAGTTAATTGTTCCTTTAAACAGTTTGGATTGAAATCTCCAAACAATCCTGAATTAATACCCTCAAACGGTTTGAAATCGTTTAGACCTCCAAACGGTCAAAGTACCCAAATGGTTTTGAAGTTATATTTACCCATTCGATCTTGAGATCCATTTCCCATTCGGTTTTGAACTTAATTACCCATTCGGTCTTGAAGTCAATTACATGTTCGGTCTTGAACTCAATTACCCATTCGGTTTTGAGGTAAATTACCCATTCAGTTTTGAGGTAAATTACCCATTCGGTTTTGAACTCAATTACCCATTCGATCTTGAAGTCAATTATCCATTCAGTTTTGAAGTAAATTAACCATTCGGTCTTGGGTTCAATTATCCATTTGGTCTTGAACTCAATTATCCATTCGGTTTTGAAACCGAATCAACTCAATCAGTTTTGAAACCGAATAAGCTCGATTGGTTTTGAAAACCGTTTTCCCATTCCTTTATTGAGGTGTGTGCTTAAGATGACATCATCATCTTCAAGCTTCAAACCTTCAAAATCAATTGTGATTCTTATGGTGATTTCAACAACTAATCAAATGGAAATCGAGAAAGAAAAAAGGTTCAACACATGATGAATAAATTGCAAGCAATAATGACATTTAAGGGTTCAAGTTATATAACCCGCCTTCAAAATTGAATCCAAGATTCAAGCTTCACGTTCTCAATGGTGAATGAATCTTCATCAACTTCCAAAGGCTCATCCTCAAGTCTTTGAGTGAAATGAATGGCTAAGGTTGAAGATTGAATGAAGAAAAGAAGAAATTAAGCATTGAATTTTGATTTCCACCATGAAATTAAGGTTGAAGATGACTATGGAGCTTACCTACATGTTTGGGCACGTCCTCCTGTTGCTCCTAAGCTCCCTTGTGTTCAACCAAAGCAAGGAAAGAAAAGGAATCAAAAAAAGCCTTTCATGTGGGTTGAAAATGGGATGTATATAAGGGAATTTCAATGATAGAGAAAGTGATAAATAATTCCTTCAACTCCCAAAATTGGTGACACATACTCCCCTCAATCCCTTTCATACGAAGCCATCTCCCCCACCTTGTAATTCCTCTTCATTATCCATGAATTAAAAGAAAACAAATTAAGCACCTTAACCATTTTAATAATAATATCCAATATTAGTGGATATTACTTTTTAGTTAACTAATGTGAGTGGGCTCTCCACTCACTTTAGATATTTAGGTGCCATTGCAAGCACAAGTACGTTCACACTTATGAAAATTAAACCATCACATTTTTGGTTGAAGGGAAATTCAATTAATCTGTTTATTTTTGCATTAAATTGAATTAGGGTTTCAATTATGCTTAAATCTTGATTATTTTAATATCAAGATTCTCTCTCCTACAAAGAGATTCAAATGAGATGCCCTCTAATTTTCTTGTCTCTAATTGATACCAAGAAACATTAGGGACTCTCTAGAAGTGGTATTTTGCATATTGAACCCTAGGTTTTTGGTAAATTGCACATTACACCAAAACTAGGTTTTAATGCACAAACATTGCTTTATAAGCTCTTTCTTGGTGCTCAGGCTTTCACAAGCCATACCTATGCATCATTCTCATTCTTATGATGCTTCAACACTTGAAGAACATTTTCTCATGTAACATTTGCAAGTTAACCCCTCAACTTGGGTAATTTGCACTTTAGCCCAAAATGGGCAAAACATTGTTTTCAACATTATTCAAAAAGGACTAAAATTGAAATATAAGTTCCTCTTAGGCCTTAATTACTTTTAAGAGATAAGAGAAAGCATTTAATTAACTTTATTAAGAAAAACATCTAGGGTTAAAGCATAACCCAGGTCAGGGATGTTACAAATTATCCACCCCTAATAGAGTTTTCGTCCCTAAAATCATCAAGAGAAAAGAGAAGGGTACTTCCTCCTCATATCTTCCTCTAGCTCCCACATAGCTTCTTCAATGCCACGATGATGCCAGAGAACTTTCACAAGATATATGTCTTTCTTTTTCAGCTTTTTAATTCTTTATTTAAGGATCATCACAGGTCCTTCAACATATGATATATCATCATTTAATTCTACTTCCACATGTTGCAAGACTAACTCTGTGTCAGGATGAAATTTTCTCAGCATGGAGATATGGAACACTGGATGCAACTTATTCAGCTCAGGTGGAAACTCTAGCTTATAGGCTACCTTTCCAATCTATTCAATGATTGGATAAGGCCCCATAAATCTAGGAGCTAACTTTCCTTTCTTTCCAAATCTAAGGACACCTTTCCAAGGTGAGACCTTGAGGTATACTCTGTCTCCAACTTGGAATTCTAAAGGTCTTCATCATTTGTCAGCGTATGACTTCTGTCTATCCTAAGCAGTTTTTAATTGTTGTTGTATTACTTTAATCTTCTCAGTTGTCTACTGTACAAGCTCAGGACCCAAAAGTTGATATTCTCCTATTTCATATCAACATAAAGGAGATCTACAACATCTACCATATAATGCTTCATATGGTGCCATATCAATACTGTGTTGATAGCTATTATTGTAAGCAAATTCTATCAAGCTCAGGTGTAGATCCCAACTTCCTACAAACTAAAGGACACATGCCCTAAGCAAATCCTCCAAGGTTTATATGGTCCTCTCAGATTGTCCATCTGTCTATGGGTGAAAGGCATTACTAAACCTTAACTGTGTACCCAAAGCTTTATGGATTCGCTCCCAAAAATGACTCGTGAACTGGGGACCTCTATCAGAAACAATAGTAGCTGGAACCATGTGCAACCGCACTATCTCATCTATATATATATGTGCAAGCTTCTCAGTAGTGTAGGTTGTTTTGATAGGAAGGAAATGTGTTGTATTAGTTAACCTATCAACTATCACCCATATTGAATCATGGTCTTTGGTTGTTCTAGGCAAACCAACCACAAAGTCCATGGTTACATGACCCCATTTCCACTGCGGTATAGGAAAAGATTGCATTGTTCCTGTGTGCTTCTGATGTACAGCTTTAACCTGCTGACACACCGGACACCACATAACAAACTCAGCTACATATTTCTTCAATCCTGACCACCAATATATATCCTTCAAGTTACGATACATTTTGGTGCTCCTTGGATGCATTGCATACATCGAAGAGTGAGATTCCTCCAAGACTATCTTCTTTAAGTCATTGGCATCAGGTACTACCATCCTACCATGGTAACAGACTACCTGATCCTCTGACTCATGAAAGCCATCCCATTTCTCACTACTATACTCTGACCTAATTTGCTGAACCATAGTATCAGCTTGTTGTGATTCTTTAATCTTCTATCTCAGAGTAGGTTTCACTTGCATCTCAGCTACCAACCCGGCTAACAACGATACCTTGAGTTGTATATTGTTTTGCTTCAAGGAGATAAGCATATCTCTTTTAAAGCACACTAAGGAGTTCAATTGTGATTTATCTAAGGGTGGCGATGATGGTTTCCTACTTAGTGCATCAGCCACTACATTAGCCTTCCCTGGATGATAATCAAATGTACAATCGTAGTCATTGATTAACTTCATCCAGCGGCGTTGTCTCATGTTCAACTCATGTTGTGAGAAGATATATTTTAGATTCTTATGGTCTGTGAAAATCTGGAATGTTTCTCTATAGAGATAATGTCTCCAGATCTTCAAAGCATGGACCACAGCACCTAGCTCTAGATCATGTGTCAGATAATTCTCCTCGTGTTTCTTAAGTTGTCGAGAGGCAAAAGAAATCACTTGATTATCCTGCATCAACACACATCCTAGACCATTCTTAGATGCATCACAGAAAACTATGTACCCCTTCCCTTGCTCAGGTAACACCAACACAGGTGCACTTGTTAACCTTTCCTTCAACAGCTGGAAATAATGTTGACACTTGTCATTCTAGACAAACAAAACCTCCTTCCTGGTCAACTTGGTTAGGGGTAAAGCTATAGAACTGAAGTTCTTAATGAACCTCCTGTAATATCCCTCCAATCCTAGGAAATTGTGTATCTCTGTCGGTGTCTTTGGTTGTTCCCATTGCAGGACAGATTCCACCTTCTTAGGATCAACATAGATACCTGAGGAAGATATTACATGTCCTAGAAAAGAAACTTATGGTAACCAAAACTCGCATTTGCTAAACTTAGCATACATCTTATGCTCTCTTAGCAAAGTTAAAGCCTGACGGAGGTGTTGCCCATGTTGTTGAGCATCTCTATTATATATCAAGATGTCATCTATGAAGACTACTATGAACTGATCAAGAAAATGTTGAAAGATTCTATTCATGAGTTCCATGAATGCAGTTGGTGCATTAGTTAGTCCAAACAACATAACTATGAACTCATAGTGACCATACCTTGTCCTAAAGGCAAACTTAGGTATGTCACTCTCCTTGATACACAACTGGTGATATCCCAACCTTATATCTATCTTAGAAAAGATAGTTGCACCATGCAACTAATCAAACAGATCATCGATCCTTGGCAGAGGATACTTATTCTTTATGGTTACTTTATTTAACTGTCTATAATCAATGCATAACCGCATAGATCTGTCCTTCTTCTTAACAAAGAGAACCAGAGCACCCCATGGTGAAGTACTCGGTCGGATAAAACCTTTCTCAAGAAAATCCTGTAGTTGTTTCTTAAGCTTTTCTGTCTCAGCAGGTGCCATTCTATACGGTGTGTGTGCTATTCGTTGCGTGCCCATGATTAGATTAATCTCAAAATCAATCTCTCGGGGCAGAGGAAAACCTGGAAGTTCCTCAGGAAACACATCTTCAAACTCCCTACTATTAGAAATTCAGAAAGATTAAGGCTCTCCACTGTGGTGTCTACCACATCTGCCAAGAATGCAAAGCATCCTTGTCTCATCAGCTTCCCAGGTACCATAGCAGACACAAGACAGGTTGGAAGAATCTTTTTGTCTCCCTAAAAGATCCATGTGTCATTATCATCTGTGAACACAACTTGCTTGGAACTACAATCCAAGACAACCTTATACTTTTCTATAGTGTCCATCCCAAGAATTATATCGAACTTGTGCATCTCAAGTGGTATAAGATTCACCTGAATGTGATGTTCAGAAAAGGAAAGAGTGCAGGGAGAACACACCTCCCACAGCACTGCAGATCCAAGCAAAGGAGTTTCTAATAACAAACTCTCTACCCTATGACCCACTGTCATATTGCAGTCAAGGATCACTTCTCAAGTGATGAAGGAATGCATAGCACCCAGATCAATTAAAACAGATACAAAGTAGAATGAAGACATATCAAAATGAAATAGTTCCATCTGACATGTCACAACTCAAGGGTTGATTACTGCTTCAGGTTGATTCATCACATAGAATCTCACAGTTGCTTGTTGTTGATCATGTACTCAATTGTTGGGTGCCGACAAACTAGCTTGTGATGCTTGTCCACGTCCTCGAGCGCCACTAGAAAACTACCTCCTCTGAGAGCCTTGTTGACTCTGCCTCTGGGGTTGAGTCACCATTGTGTTCCCGACTGGACAATCCCTTGCCAGATGTCCCACTTGCCTATACTAGTGACAGATCCTGGTCTCAGGATAGGGTCTGTGAGGTCCAGTAATCGATGTTGATGTTGCGCTGGGGGCTCTACTTGGAACAAAACTACGGCCCCTACCCCTACTTGACGTTCATTGTGTCTGGGTATTAAACCTTAGTGGTGTTGCCGGTGTAGAAAACCTCGACTTCTTAAAGCCCTCGAACCTCTGTCCCTGGAACTGAGTATACACCTTCTTACTAGTGGTCTGTCGCTTCTCGATCACAGACCTTTCTATCCGTCTAACAGACTCCACAAAGGTGGCTAATCTCTCCCTATTCTCTAAAGCAGACACAGGAGTGGTCAATTCAGCATTCAACCCCTTCTCAAAATGTTGAATTCTTTCTTCATCTGTAGCAGCCATGTGCGGACAGAACCATAGAAGCTCCATGAACTTAGCCTCATACTCGCTAATGTTCATCGGTCCTTGTCTTATCCTCTCAAACTAAGATATCTTTTCGTCTATGTAAGTCTTAAGGAAGTATCTAACGGCGAATTCACGTCGAAATTCTTCCCACCCGATTTCGACACCTGGCCTCTTGCCCTCTTCTATTGTCCACCAATGGCCAGCACTTCCTTTTAAAAGGTACACTACATGCCTCACCTTCTCAGCTTCAGGGATATTAAGGATTCTAAAAGCCTTCTCCAGCTCAGTCATCCACATGTGTGTGTCTGTTGGGTCAGTTGTACCAGCATACTATGTGGCTCCTACCCGGAAAAGCCTCTCAAAAGTCTTACCAGATCCTTGTCCCTCATTATGATTTGGTGCCCTCGGTGTAGGTCGTGGAATCCTATCTGCCATATGTGTCATGGTTTCCATGAACTGCCTAAATAGAGCATGGAAAGATGGGTTCTCTATCATGGCTGGGTCAAACTGGGGATATTCAGGTGCTAGTTCCTCCCTAGCCTGGTCCCTAGCACCTCCTCCTGGTACAACAATGCTGCTCTCAGTAGCATGTTCTTCGTGTGATCCAGACATCTTCAAGTTCTTCTTCTCCTCCTATATGAGAAGAAGTCACTATCAAATAACTGGAAGACACTAGAACCGACTCAACAACCTTAATCCTATGTCTCTGTAGACTTAGTGAACCTAGAGCTCTGATACCTACTAAACTGTGGTGATCCGTCCGAACAAAACATTATTAACTAAGTGGAAATAATCATTAACAGTGGATTACTGAAAATCACTAAAAATTAAAACCATTTAAAGCGATCCAACACAGGAAAACTCTTTTATCAAGAACCAATGTATTTTATTTACATCATGGTTCATAAGTACATATCATGTACCATCCCTTCTCGAGGATTACAAGTGGCAACTGCTCTGTTAAAACTATACACAATTAGTATAAGAACCTCGAGGCATCAAGCCAAAATCTCATATCGATTCATTAAAAGTACTAACTACTAACTCCAAGGACCTGAGAGTACAGAGACGACACATAGGACTCTCTATACAAAATATGACAGCTAGTGCCTCCACCTAGAATATCACAGATGTCCCTATTGATGTTGCTGCTGCTCTTCCCTTGCTATAGGATTTCTGCCTCTTCTTTCACGTCCACCTAAAAAGTGTTGGTGACCAATGGAGTGAGACCCAGCCCCAGCGAGAGATATAACTCTCCACCAAAAACATTATTATTGTAGTTTAATAGAATAAAACTGAGAAGAGGAATCATATATATATTTAATAGTAGGTAATTCATTGTTTAAGTAGATTAGAGCAATATCCCTATTTTAAGCAACATAGCTATAATTGATAAAGCAGCAAGCCATTTATCCGATAAGGAATATGAAGAACATGTATAACATTTATCCATCTAGGATATGGTAAGCAAGGTAACATCAACTAATGATTCTCGTATTTCAACCTTAAGCAATTACGCTACATGGCTGATTACATTTTACAATCATACTTAATTAATGCCCTGAAGAGATGAAGTATACCATTCATACTCCAACCGACCACGATTACGTAAAGCATCGATACCACATAAGGTCAATGGAAGAGCTGGAATACAAGACCTCAACCTTCTCGGTCAGTATGAGAATATATGGCAGAGACATTATGTGTCAAACTGCAATTAGCTTGCCAGGGTATATTGGCATCTTCGCTATAGAGTTATAGCCAGCAACATATACTCCCTTCAGGGTTATGGCCCGTAGCCAATGCCTGGTTTCATATCATGGAGTCATGGCTCGTAGCCATGCTCTTACTAGGGTATGGTTCGTAACCAATCCCATACATATGACATAGCCCGCAGCCATTCCTATGGGGTATAAGGATATGTTTGCCCAATTACCCCCACATATTCAAAAATGTGCACTTCGAGTCTAACTCATTTCACCATTCAGCAAATTCTGACGTTGATGGATCTGTGGTCAGGGAAACTACATTATATAATATCACTTGATTAATTAAGTATATTAGCATATTCTTTTGGCATCAAACAAGTTTCCAAACATCAATTATTATAACAATTGCTACCAAGAATGTGTAATACTTCCATCAAGTATTGTTCAAATCTTTAATAAAGCATTGGGATCTCAATTGTCATCAGGGGCATTCTCATCCCTCATCAAACTCATCATCATGATTAGAGAATATGTGTATTCAAATCCTTAGTTCATCATAGAACACTTGTTACCACATATCAAGTAACTAAACACCTTCAGGTCATCTGACCAAGGTAAACATGATACTTTCTACACAAGCATCTCACATGGCTCACAAGGCCCATTTCATCTCTTGTTACCTACTCACTAGGCAACAAACATGCTATGGCTCACAAAGCCCATTAACATTTTCAATAAATGAAACATCATGACTCATACCTGGTTATGCTCATCATCTCATGATACCTGCATGGTTAATACACATGATAACAGTTATACCAATTACATATCATCATCATGCTATACAAGGGTAACACCACTAATCCCTCATTAGGGTTAAGGTTTCCCATTTCATGTCAATCAAGGATTACTCGACCATTACCCAAATTAGGGCTATGATTAATCATCTCATTGCCCAAGATTAGGGTTTCACATATTATAACCCAAAATTAGGGTTTCGCATACCTTCACCCTATATTAGGGTTAGGTTTTCAAATTAGTGTTTCACATAGTATTACATAACATCACCCTGGATTAGGGTTTCACATCACATCCCCCTATATTAGGGTTTCTCATCACATCATTACCTTGAATTAAGGTTTCTTATAACATTTCCCCAAAAAGTAGGGATTCATATAGCTTTTCCTGAAATTAGGGTTTTCATGAAGCATCCTCTTAAATTAGGGTTTTTCATTCAAATACCCTAAATTAGGGTTAGAGCTCATCAACCTTCTCAATTAGGGTTTCATGATCTCATCATCATGGATCAAACCCTAATTACATATTGTATTCATGTTGAAAGTGTTGAGGATTAATCACTACATGATTATCACTCATGTATAAGTTCCTCTCTCTCATCCTCTCTAGGAGGTTAATTATTCCAACTTTATTGAATTAGATCAACTTGAAAGAAGGGTTAGCATAGTGTATTGAGATATTTGTTACCATAGGCATCATTTGTCAATTATTATAGGTATACTTATTCAGTAAGTATCTTAGGGATACCTCCATTGTAATCCACCTTAAGATACCTTATGATCACTCATTTAGTTTTGAGATTAATTGATCCTTCAAACTATCTTGGACTAGTAATCCTTCAAACGGTTTTGAGTTAATTGTGCCTTTAAACAGTTTGGATTGAAATCCCCAAACGATCTTGAATTAATACCCTCAAACGGTTTGAAATTTTTAGACCTCCAAACGGTCAAAGTACCCAAACGGTTTTGAAGTTCAATTTACCCATTCCATCTTGAGATCCATTACCCATTCAATTTTGAACTTAATTACCCATTTGATCTTGAAGTCAATTACCCGTTCGGTCTCGAACTCAATTACCCATTCGGTTTTGAGGTAAATTACCCATTTGGTTTTGAACTCAATTACCCATTCGATCTTGAAGTCAATTACCCATTCAATTTTGAAGTAAATTACCCATTCGGTCTTGGGTTCAATTACCCATTCGGTCTTGAACTCAATTATCCATTCGGTTTTGAAACTGAATCAACTCAATTGGTTTTGAAACTGAATTAACTCAATTGGTTTTGAAAACCGTTTACCCATTCCTTTGTTGAGGTGTGTGCTTAAGATGACATCATCTTCAAGCTTCAAACCTTTGAAATCAATTGTGATTCTTATGGTGATTTCAACAACTAATCAAAAGGAAATTGAGAAAGAAGAAAGGTTCAACACATGATGAATAAATTGAAAGCAATAATGACATTTAAGGGTTCAAGTTATATAACCCTCCTTCAAAATTGAATCCAAGCTTCAAGATTCACGTTATCAATGGTGAATGAAGCTTCCTCAACTTCCAAAGGCTCGTCCTCAAGTCTTTGAGTGAAATGAATGGCTAAGGTTGAAGATTGAATGAAGAAAAGAAGAAATTAAGCATTGAATTTTGATTTCCACCATGAAATTAAGGTTGAAGATGACTATGTAGCTTACCAAAAGGTTGGGGAACGTCCTCCTGTTGCTCCTAAGTTCCCTTGTGTTCAACCAAAGTAAGGAAAGAAAACGAATCAAAAAAATCCTTTCATGTGGGTTGAAAATGGGATGTATATAAGGGAATTTCAATGAGAGAGAAAGTGATAAATAATTCCTTAAACTCCAAAAATTGGTTCCAAATACTCCCCTCAATACCTTTCATACGAATACATCTCCCCCACCGTGTAATTCCTCTTCATTATCCATGAATTAAAAGAAAACAAATTAAGCACCTTAACCATTTTAATAATAATATCCAATATTAGTGGATATTACTTTTTAGTTAACTAATGTGAGTGGGCTCTCCACTCACTTTAGATATTTAGGTGTCATTGCAAGGCACAAGGACGTTCACACTTATGCAAATTCAACCATCACATTTTTGGTTGAAGGGAAATTCAATTAATATATTTATTTTTGCATTAAATTGAATTAGGGTTTCAATTATGCTTAAATCTTGATTATTTTAATATCAAGATTCTCTCTCCTATAAAGAGATTCAAATGAGACGACCCTCTGATTTTCTTGCCTCTAATTGATACCAATAAACATTAGGGACTCTCTAGAAGTGGTATTTTTCATATTGAACCCTAGGTTTTGGGTAAATTGTACATTACACCAAAACTAGATTTTAATGCACAAACATTGCTTTATAAGCTCTTTCTTGGTGATCAGGCTTTCACAAGCCATACATATGCATCATTCTCATTATTATTATGCTTCAACACTTGAGGAACATTTTATCATGTAACATTTGCAAGTTAACCCCTCAACTTGGGTAATTTGCACTTTACTTTAAAACGGGCAAAACAATGTTTTTAACATTATTCAAAAAGGACTAAAATTGAAACATAAGTTCCTCTTCGGCCTTAATTACTTTTCAAGAAATAAGAGCAAGCATATAATTAACTTTATTAATCAAAACATCAAGGGTTAAAGCATAACCCAGGTCAGGGATGTTATAAAGATCATTAGGCCTAATTATCATCGTTGGTTCCTTCCAAATTAACAACTCATAATTCATTATGATCTCTATTTATCACTACTTCCACCTTTATTCTTTAGAAAACCCTAATTACCATATTAAGGGTATTTATCCACAATTAGGAACTTTTATACTTGAAATATCTTAGAACCATCAAATCTCAGCTTATTCGTGAATTTGAACAAATAAAGCCATTAAGAGTCACAATGACTAACATTAGGGTTTCAAGGCCCATTAAAGATTATTTACGTACATGGAAGCCTAAATTAATCAAATTACGCATAAAGTTCATCCTTTTAGATCTAATACATATTTTTATAAACAACGGGTTAATATCAACTTTAATCATCCATATAACCCTTCCCAAATCATAGAATCATCAAGTTAGGGTTTTCCCCATTATAAAGCATTAAAGTTAGCAACTTTGACTACTTTTTGAACTAGGATCAGATTCAGGGTCTAAATCTATTTTTAATGGATTCCTTGTGTTCTCCTTATCAATTTTCATATATAACACTTTGATATACGAGTTACCAATCTTTTCCTACGATTTTTTTGCAAGATAACCAAATATTAACCAATCAAGCAATGCCACGTCAGCGCTTACCTATTGATCTCGAGTCCACACGGATTGGTTGATTACACTTTTACCCTCGATCCTTTTCACAATCGTCGGGGGTTAGGGGAGTCTTTTCTCACTTTCTCCTTCTTCTTCCTTGCGTCGGTCCCTGCGTATAGGGTTGATGCCATGGTCAATAGCGGTGTTGACCTCGAGCTCTTGCTCCTCCAACCACGAAACCATGTGCCACCCACCATCGACAGGTCCCGTCAGAATCGCCTCCACCTACAATTCCTCTGATCATGCATCATTTTCTTGGGTCCTGGAGAACCATCTCCGGTGGTAGTTCTAGGGAATAAGAGGTGAAATTTGAAGGAAATGTAGCACCTGGAAGGCGGGGAAAGGGTGAGGAAGTCGTGCGGGGTCTTTAGAACATGAGGGAGATCTCATAGTGAGATTCTGCCCCATATATATAGGGATGGCCACAGAGGGTGGTCGGCGGGAGTTCTGAAGGTTGGGGTATTCTCCCACAGCTTCCTGAAGATAGCCAAACCCAGGCTCGTTGAGCTCAGCTTCCCAATCTGAACCTGGTGGGCTAATTCCCAAGAGTCCTCATCATTAAGGGAGAAAGAAACTCGGAAGGAAATGGGGAACTAGATTGTTCCCTTCACGGTCTGTCCCAGTCCGTCCCAAGCTAGGAGATGGACGGGAATCCTCAGATCCCAATCCTATGGCCAGGAATGCGAGCGAAATAAGAGGGAACTGAGTCCCAGATTTCCTAAATCGTGACATGTATATCAAAAACCAATTATCCTTCACACTTTAGGATTACTTCAAAATTCCATATCTCAAAATTTGTGCATCCTTTTGCAACTAAATTTTAACAGAAACTTCCTTTTGGATTTATCTACTCGCATGCCTAATTTGAGCCCCAAATTCCAAAGAAAAATGGAATTATCTTCATGTGCAAGTTATCTATTAATAAGGCATATTTTATTCAAATTTTCTCTCTCTTAATCTTTTATTTTCTATATTTTGATTCCTTTTACCATTAGAAACTATGTGAACATGAAATATTTTCCAAGATGGATCCATTATCCATATATCCACATATTTCTTGTATTATCATTACTATCTCATATTTCCTTCTAAATAAAGCAATACTTAATTGATCATTTCTCTTTCTTGTTGCATTATCTTTGCAACTTGGACTCCTTGGAACCCAAAAGGCATGAAATCCCCCTTTGGAGAATATTCCTTTGTCTTCTAGAGGTTTCTACATCTCTCTCTTTATTCCCCTTTTCTTTGTTATTTATTTATCTTTTGTATTTTCCTTTATCCTTTACTATTATTGGGCCCAATAGCCAGTAAGGCCCACAAAGCAACCGACAAGGTTATTGTAAACTAAATTTAATCAATTGTGGCCATCAATTCCACTTTCTAGAAATTTCAATGTATTTCTCATAATTACTTTGCTTAATATCCATTATCTTGTATCTTTTCCTTTTATTTGGACTTTTCTTCTTTTCTTCTCTTTTATATCCATTATTGGATTAATCAAATAATAGAAATTATGAAATCCCTATCAAAAGGAAGATTTGCAAAGAAATCCATCCTTTGAAGCAAAACATACAACCTTTTCAATTAAATCCATATTCACAAAATCTTTACAATTCAATTATGAAAACATATGCAAAATTGAGGTTGTAACATCCTTCCCCTCTTATGGGAATTTTGCCCTCAAAATTCCCTCAAACATACAAACAAATAGGATAAGACTTCCTCATGTCCATCATGGCTCCCATGTGGTTTTACCCTCTCCATGGTGCCTGTAAGGACCCTGACCTCCATTTTGGGCTTATCATGTTTGTTTTGCCTAACCCTAGTGTTTAATTGCATGCTAATCACCTCAAGTAGTGTTTAGGGTTTGTTTGTGCCTTGTTGAGGGTCGGAGGTGCTACTTGCAAATAACCCAGGTTTTAGGGTTGATGAGCAAGATTGTCACCTTGAGAGATGTTCTTCTCTCTCTTTGCTTCCTCTAAGTTGAGAGGAAGGTTTGGGCTCGTGCCTTGAGTTGTCTTGGGCTTGGTTGAGCTCTGTTGGGCCTTGTTTTCCCTTGTTTGGGCCTTGCCTTACTTTGAGGAGCCCTGTATTGGGAAAGGAGGCTTGTGTCGGCCATGAGGTGTGTCGGCCATGATGTGTATCGGCCTAGAGGTATTGGTGGTGTATCGGTCATGGTTTGAAGTGTGTCAGCCTTTGACTTTGTTGACCCTCTTAATTTGGTTGTGTCACCCTAGTTTGGACATGTGGCCGAACCTTGGTTGTATGGTGGCATGGTTTGTGCATATGTTTTGCAAGGTGGCCAACGTGTGGACATGTGTCCCTGGGTAAGGTGACACCTTGCCATGGTTCCCCTTTGATCCTCATCTATATATGTCATGCCTTTCTCTTCCTTAGGAAACCTTTGGCTCTATGTTGCTCTTCTCGCCTTGTGTTCACGACACACCTCCCTTGGTGCTTGGCAGTCGATCCCTTTGAAGGAGTTCTCTTCTTCTTCCTCTAGCTTGGTGGCCGATCTATAGGTGAGCCTTGCTTCCTTGGTAAGCATCTCCTCTCTCTCCTTAGCATCTCCTTCTCCTTCTTACTTGCTCTTCGGCCATGGTGGTTATGAGTTTTATCCCTTTCCTTGAGGTGGCCGAAGGTGGTGTGCTTTGGAGCTCGAGTAGTTTGCTTAAGGCGGGTTACATAACTTCTAACCCTAGCTATACTACCTTCTTTATGTTGCATGATTCATATATATATGTTGATGATCGGCCATTGCATGTTATGTTTATTTGTCTAGTACATGTTTTTGATCTTATGGATATAGTGAGCATGATGTTGTTGATGTTGTTGATAGTTTATATGCTTTTGGATCTAGTTGGCCGAACCATATTTTAGAGTTTTCTTGTTGAGAAATACCCCTTTTCTCTCCTTGGTTTTTGAGAAGTGAGTTTGAGCTCTAGTGATGTGGCCAATACCCCTCTCTCATTTAAGTTGAGAGGTGAGTCTACATTCTAGTTGCTTGGGCAACACCCTCCTCTCACCATGGATTTGAGAGGTGAGCTCTTAGCTATGTGATGACCTAAGTTGAGGTTGATCCTTGTGGTTTCCCGATTTGTGATAGAGGTTGTGCAAAACCCCTCTCCCTTGTGTGTTGAGAGGTGAGCCGATCTTCTTGATCATTTAGGGTTTGGTGCCCTTGTGCTTGAGGTTGAAGATGACCTTGTCGAGTTGTGATTTGCATGTTATGACCTTGGAGTAGTACTGCCTAATAGCTTCGTCTTGAGTTGTACCCTTGGACGAGACCTTTGTTGCTTGGGCGATACACCTTGTTGAGTGTTCTGCACAACACACCTTGTAGATAGATTGCACGATACCATCTTGCCTTGAGATGGCTTTGGTCGATACCACCATGTTTGGATGAGCTTTGGGTGATATGGTATGGTACCCGACATGATAACCCTAGGTGTTGGCTGGTATGTTGTTGCATGGCCATGCACGATACAACTCTTGGGCATCATGAAAGCCATGGCCGGTAGGGATGATCCTTGGACGATAGGAAGCTGGTTGCACGGTAGGGGCACTTGGGTGATACCCCTTTGGCCGATATGGTCCATGTGAGGGTTAGCCGATAGAGGAAACCCTAACCCTAACCCTAGCTTGTGTGCACGATAGGACTTTGGCCAATATCCCTGTGATGATGCACGATACACCTTGCCCGACACCATGTGATATGGTGTGTTCTTGTTGCACGATAGGTGAAGTGATGGGGTTGGTTGATATGGTGGTGAGCTTGCATAGGGTTGGGAAACCCTAACTGATACATCCTTCGGTGAGGGTATGACCATACCCGATACATCTTTTAGTGAGGGTTGGCATTGCCCGCCATACCTATAGTGAGGGTTGCAGGAGATTTGGTGAGGGTTCTGATAACCCGGAATGTATATAGCTGATAGTTCTCTGTTAATAATGGTAATACAAGTGCTATGGTGTAATCACCTTGAATCCTACAACTATGATAATGAGATAAGATGATAGGTTGTGAACCAAGAAGTTTGGAAGGATATGATGTCACTACACATGATAATGTGACACATGTATATGATCTCAAGTATGGGGCATGATATATGCTTATGATTGATAATAAAACTATGATTTCTACAGCTTATGTGTAATATACTCATGGATGTTGTTTTATACTTGATAGCATTATAATCCTTTTAATCCATGATGGCTTCAGTTATCTCTATGGTTGTGTATACTAACCATGCCGGTATTTTTTTATGTGGATTCATATCCTAGTAAGAGCTATGATATGTATGTGCTTGAGTAGCACCATGTGATAATGAGATAACAAGTTGATAGGTCTGAGGACCTGATATTAGGCTGAGTGCCTAGTTGAGGTGTTATCCTCTGATGATGAGATAAGGGATGTGTTCCCAGAATGTTGATGCATGATTATGATGCCTTGAGAGGCAGTGGTTGATATAATGAGGGATTGAGGTCCCAGGATAGTATGATGATCGCAATAATGATGTAATTCTATAAGGCTATGTTTATACTTTGGTTGCCTCAACAATTGGCTTAAAATATACTAATTAATTATAGATGAACATATCATGTAGTTTGCCCTGGCCATAGATCGATCATCTTTAGTATGATGGTGATGGTGAAATAAGTTTATCCTATGGGATTTTCCTGGAGCGCATATTGTTGAATATGTGAGGTTTTCCCATAGCCTAAAATAGGAGGAATCTGAGTACCACTATGAATATATGGAGCATGGTGAACAGACCCATGGCTCAGGATATGTGATGATGAGCATGATGCTTTCATGGCTCGGATGTATGTACTAGCACCTGTGTCAAGGTGAGCTAGAGATATGGGTAGCTTGCAAAGTTGACCCTGAGGCTGAGGCCATATACGCATGAGACGGTGGTCCTACTTTGGTTTTCCTACACTGACCACGAGGAGGTGAGGTCATGGAGTTTGGCTCTCCCATTGACCTTGTATGGAACTGGTGTTTGGGCTTTACAGCCAAAGGTTGGATTTGAGTAGGGACAACTCACTTCCTTAGGGCATAATAAAATGTAATCTAGTCGAATAGTATATCTTGTTTAGAGTAAAACATGGAACATTGTTTGAGGCCTTACTTATATAGTTGATCTAGTTATACCTTGCAGTTATGTGTACGATCCTTATATTTTGTGATAAGTTCGTATAAAGCTTATGTTGTCAATCATGTTCCATAAAGGAAATATGGATATAGGCCTCATGAATATCTTAGTAAGAATGATGGGAATAATGGTCTTGCTCAGTATACTGCTCTTGTTATACGCTTTATCAGTTATCTACTTTTATTGTTTTAATCTTTTGAGGTTTTATAGTTTCAACGGGGAGTTATGTTTCTCACTGGGACTGTGTGTCTCACCCCGCTGGTTTACAACCTTTTTGGGTGATCGCTCTAGACGTGGTAGTGGCCGTGAGGTTGTGTCCGAGAAGTAAGAAGAGCAGTAGAAGGCAAGAGATGGACATGTTGTTGTTTTGGTGGTTTTGTAGTAGAGTCCTAGAGGCATCCTTGTACTCTCAGGTCCTCATAGGTGTTTGATGATGTTTCACGATGACTAGCTATTGTAATCTTGTATATCCTCCTACTGGCCTTACATGGCCTGTTATGTATGTATAAACAAGTGATGAACTCTGGTGCTGACAATATAGCTAGTTCTGATAAGTTGTGGACCTTTAACAAGGCTTGTAAATGTTTATGTAACATGCTTTCTCTGCAGGATCTGGATGCAAAAGTTCTCTTCTGTATGTATTCTGAAATCGGTTTTAATTAGCCTGTGTTTTCGGAATTATGTGGTTTATGGTGTTTCTTCACATTTTCTTGTGGCACCTCGATGTCTGTGTGATGGCGGGATGTGTCGCTACAAGTTTGGTATCAGAGCACTAGGTTCACTGAGTCTACAGGGATCTAGGACTAGGTTTGCGTCTGTTCTTGTGAGTTTTCCATATTTTCTTACAATAACCTTCTGCCCTCAACGAAAGATAAAGCTTAAAGATGTATGGAAACCATGAAGAACATGCTACTGAGAGCAGCGATGTTGCATCAGTTGATGGAGCAAGAGTGCAGGCACATGAAGATTGGGTGTCTGAGGTCCTCTAACTTGACCCAACCATTCTTGAAAACCCTGCCTACCAACATCTTATGGGGCAGTTGATGGCTACGATGAATCACATGGTGGAAAGAGTGATAGTGCCTCAGCCTAGAGCATAGGTTCCCCATAGTGAAACATTAGGTTTTGGGAAGACCTTTGAGCGGCTTCGCCGAGTCGGAACTTTGGATTACGCTGGAATGGTTGATCTGGCAGATGCAGATCTATGGCTGACATGTCTTGAGAAGGCCTTCTGGATCCTCGACATCCCTGAAGCAGACAAAGTCAAGCACACTGTCTACCTTCTGAAAGGTAGTGATGGCCACTTGTGGGTCATCAAGGAAGAGAAGTGACCTAGTGAGGTGATCGGTTGGGAGGTCTTCTGGCGAGAGTTCGTCAGTAGATACTTCCCAAAGACGTACCTAGACGAGAAGATCAACCAGTTTGAGTGTCTCCACCAAGGATCGATGAGCATCACCGAGTATGAAGCCAAGTTTATGGACTTGCTGAGGTTTTGTCCTCACATGGCGACAATAGATGATGAGCGGATCAGGCGGTTTGAGAAAGGTTTGAGTGTTGAGCTGTCGACACCTGTTGCTGCTTTGGAGAATCAGGAGAGGTTTGCCACGTTCGTGGAGTCCGTCCACAAGATTGAATGATCTGTCAGGGAGAAAAGGGAGTCCACGACCAGGAAAAGGCCTGCTCAGTTCTAGAAATAGAGATCTGGTGGCTTCAAGAAGCCAAGGTTTTCAGCACCTTCCACGATGCAGAGTTCTCATGTACCATCACAATGGTCCCCGAATAAGGGAAGAGGTTATGTTTCTTCACTGTCGAAGGTGCATAGTACAGCTTCAGTGGTAGTGACAAAGCCATCTAGGCTGCAGATAGAAGGTAGGTCATGTTACCACTATGGACAGACTGGGCACTGGAGGTCAAACTGCCCAAAGAGAGATATCGAAGTAACACAACAGTCGAGGAAGAATCAAAAAGTGTCAGACAGACAACAGTCTAGTGGGTGAGGATGCGGTCAAGCGTCGCAAGCGGGATCATTTGCTCAAGGAAGTAGAGGGCAAGGATGACAAGAAGCAATGGCTCGATTCTATCCTATGAGTCAGCCAGAGGTTATAGTCAACCCGTGAGTGGTGACAGGTCAAATGGAGTTATATCATTCTGATTTTTCTTCTTCTTGTTTTATATCTATTCTGGTTTACTTGGGTGCTACGCACTCTTTTATCGCACATAGTCTGCTTGATAGTTGTCCTTTACCTGTTAGTTGTAAGAAAGGTAGCCTATTGTTAGAAACCCCTCTCGATGGTTCCTCGATGCTTCAAGAGGAGTGTTTGTCTTGTATCCTATCTTTCTTGGGACACAATATACAAGTGGATCTTATACCACTTGATATGCATGGATTCGATGTGATCCTTGGGATGGATACCTTAGAGAAGTATAAGGTTGTGTTGGACTGTGGTTCCAAGTAGGTAGTGTTTGATGACGATGGAGAAAAGTGGATCTTCCAAGGAGATAGGAAGATTCTCCTAACATGTTTGGTGTCAACGATGGTGGCAGAGAAGTTTTTGTGGCAAGTTTGTAAGGCATTGTTAGCTCATGTTGTGGATACCAAGGTGAAAGGTCCTAGCCTTGAGGAGGTGACGGTTGTCTGAGAGTTTGTGGATGTGTTTCCAGATGAGTTTCCTAGTGTTCCCCCACCTCGAGAGATTGACTTTGAGATCAATCTGGTGCCAGGAACACAGCCAGTTGCCCAGACACCATATAGGATGGCTCCAACTGAGATGGTAGAACTGAAGAAGCAGTTACATGAGTTGATGGATAAAGGTTTCATCAGACCGAGCACATCGCCTTGGGGTGCTCCAATCTTGTTTGTTAAGAAGAAGGACGGGTTGATGCTTCTGTGCATAGATTACTGGCAGTTGAACAAAGTCACGATCAAGAACAAGTACCCTTTGCCGAGGATACATGATCTGTTTGATCAATTGTGTGGTGCTACATTGTTCTCGAAGATTGACCTATGGTCTGGATATCATCAGTTGAGGATTAAGGTGGATATATGACATACCAAAGTTAGCTTTTATGACCAGTTATGGTCACTTTGAGTTTGTGGTTATGCTGTTTGGGCTAACCAATGCACCTGTTGCTTTCATGGATCTAATGAACAGGGTGTTCTGTTCGTTTCTAGATCAGTTTATTGTAGTTTTCATAGATGACATCTTGATCTACAGTCGGGACAGTCAAGAGCATGAACATCATCTTTGATAAGCTTTGACTCTTCTTCACCAACATCAGTTATATGCCAAATTCAGTAAGTGTGAGTTATGGTTGAAAGAAGTGACTTTCTTAGGTCATGTGATATCTGCAGAAGGAGTCAGAGTGGACCCTAAGAAGGTGGAGTTAGTGGAAGATTGGGAGCAACCAAAGACGCCGATAGAAGTTTGTAGTTTTCTGGGTTTGGCAGAATACTATCGGAGGTTTATCAAGGACTTTAGTGTGATCGTGTTGCCGATGACAAAGTTGACCAGGAAGGATGTACCTTTTGTATGGAATGATCATTGTTAGCAAGCTTTCCAAAGTTTGAAGGAGAAGTTGACTACTGCTCCAGTGCTAGTGCTTCCAGAGCCTGGGAAAGGCTATGTTGTTTTTTGCGATGCTTCCAAGAAGGGCCTAGGATGTGGGCTGATGCAGGAGGATCATGTGGTTTCTTTTGCTTCACGACAGCTTAAGAAACATGAGAAGAACTATCTGACACATGATTTGGAGTTGGTAGTGATGGTCCATGCATTAAAGATTTGGAGGCACTATCTTTATGGGGAAGTGTGTCAAATCTTTACAGATCATAAGAACTTAAAGTACATCTTTTCGCAGAGTGAGCTGAACATGCAACAGCGTCATTGGATGGAGCTAATCAATGATTATGATAGCACCATTGAGTATCATCCTGGTAAGGCAAATGTGGTAGCTGATGCGCTTAGCAGAATGTCTTCTTCTCTCCCCACTAAGAAGGCACAGTTGAGTTCCTTGGTATGCCATAGGCGGGATATGTTTGTATCCTTGCGGCAGATGAATGTGCATTTGGAAGTTTCCTTGTTGGTAGTTGTCACGCCCCAATCTCACATTAACCACAAACCACGAGATTAAGACGCGACAGGATGAGATTTACACATAAGCCAATCACTCTTCACTTATTAAACTTTTTAAAGACATTAACAGGGAAATCCGATTTATGTTGTAAAATGAAACTAAACAAGCTGCGGAAGCATCTTTATTAAACTGACTAGCAAGATAAACAGTCTACAGCATATTACATTGTCCGACCTAAAATAAAGCATAACATGTAATTTACATCTTTATACACATTTTCTCTCTCACTCACACCTTGTCCCGAGGATCGAGGGGAATGGACTAAGAGACCTCTAACTAGACTAGCTACAAACCTTCTGTTGATTAAACGTTGGGATGAAAGATCCTTCCGATTCCTGGAACTGTCGCTGACCTAAAAATGTTTGAGTAGAGGAGTGAGCCTACTCGCTCAGTGAATAGTATTTCATTTAACTATCATTAAACAACTCGTTAAGTTTATTAATTTGAAATAAAGCATAAGAACAATACTATACAGAGCATTTCTAATGACATAGCAGATTTTACAGATAATAATCACATTTCTATACAACAACAAATATCGCATAACTATAAAGCGTAAAATATCAGAAACTGCATATCTTGAATAATAAAGCAATTAATGAGAACTAGCACAGAAGTTCTAAACTCTTAACATATTAAATTTACTGTGATCCTATATGATTACATTATAGTTATGCCCCAAACATATGCAGCGCACTCTGCATATGAAGATCTGTAGCGAACTACGATCCCACCGTACAAGACTTAGCGACACACCTGGGAAATGCTAAGTCTGACTGTCCGTCCTGGTCTGCACAGGACTCTCGGGCGCACAAGGGCCCCAGGCGCACAAGGGCCTGTCTGCACTAACTCCGAGTGCTCTGGACTCCTCCCACCCTGTAGTGCACAGTCGGAGGGTCTGGGTTACCACCGTGACACAAGCACGGATTAATGTTGAATAACCCCCAATTTTCTCCAGTGCCACCGTGACACAAGCACGTGTTGTTGTTGGACACTGTCTGTCTGCCCTCGTGCCACCGTGACACACGCACGGATTATTATTGAACACGAGCCCGACCATCTAGGCACAAGGCTAGATCGATCGTTTCACCCCAAAGGTACAGACCGCGCAATGGGGTTCTACGGTGTTGGGGCACCTAAGTCTATTAACTGATTAACATATAACCATTTAAACAGAAAAATCACATTTACTGATTTTCATATCAGATCACAATACACTGTCATTCTAAACTGACAGAGCAATATATTTTAAATCATTGTAATTTCTGAGAAATTCTCATACCATGCATTCAGACAAATTAGTAATGCATAAATAACCCAACTTATTTCAATTTGGCACATACATAGCGAATTTAAGCAATTGAACATCTTATTGCACAAATTAAATAGATTTGCTTCACATACGAGAATCATATTCAACATTTGTCAATTCTCTAAAATCCTCAAAAAAAAACGTGCACATTAACCCTAATCCTGATTTGTGCATCACTTAATTCAATTAAGAGTTACTTACATATAATAACACAAATTATTATTAATAATTAGGAATTTCTACTTATATCCTTGGGAAGCGTGTCAATTTGAGAAATTATTAATCTATTCGCATTAGACATAACCTAGAGCGTGCATCTAGGATTTCTTTGGTATTTTTCACCTCGTCGTCATTTCTTTGAAATCGTGCTCAATTAATTTATTAAAAATCATACAACCCGAGTTTATGCCCAAACTGTCCAGTTTCTGGTCGTGTGCTACTATTTCACCAGTTAATCAAGTAATTTGGTTTCGATTGATCGTGTGGTTATACTATTCTAATTCACACACAGCAATTGCTAATTATCGATGTACAAGCGTTAATAATTAAAACGCGTGATTTGGTAATTTAACGATGCAGGCACTGCCCGGCACCCGAGTATACGCTGAAAACTGCATCAAACCAGATCGAACTAAAATTACCCGTTTTATCGAGTTAAATGGTGATAGATGAATGAAACGCTACTCACCTAATTCGGGATGTCCGAATTTGTCCGGATCCGTCTAGGAACATGTCCAGGGCCAGTTTTCGGGCGATTTTTGAGTCTTCTTCTATCTTGGACTTTTCCAGTATTCTGCAGGGACTGACTCATCAATAAACTACTCTCCTTCAGTTGTCGAGCCAACCCGACCATTTCATCAGTGAGATCTTCTTGGAGTTTTCTATGCTTCTCGATGTGAGCTTGAGCATCAGCATCTAATTTTACAGGAGTAGATGTAGTGGTCTCAGTAATCTCCTCAGTTTCGTCTTTCATTTTCACTTGCGATGCTGCTCTCCTCCTCAAGCCAGCACTAACAAGATTCCCCACGTCTGGCAATCATTCTACAAGTATCTCGCGGTATTCAACATGGCGCACACAGTCTTCGCAGCGGACGACCACACCTGGGTGCCAAGAGTCCTCGAGCCCGTCCTCAGTGAAATGTACCTCTACCCTCTCTCCCTCTAGGAGCTGCGAAATCGTGCTAGGGCCTCAAAGACGAAGTTGTTGGCGTCGATTTGGAGTGCTGGCTCGTGCCCAGCTGCTCCTGGCCGCTGCTGCGGCCGCACTGCTGCTGGGGCGCCGCCCTAGAAGGTCAGGTGGCTTCGAGTTTAGGGAGAGGTAGTGGAGGAAGGAAGAAAGGAGAAGAAGAGTGGAGGACGGCGCTGCTGGAAACAGAGCTAAGGAAGCCCTAGAATCGCCCTGCGCCTCCCTGCTGTAGGTCCATCGCGCAGCTTGGGCGCCGCTCAACCTGTTGAGGCGCAGACGAGGTGAAGTAGAGGAAGATGAAGGGCAGAGGATGGAAGTTGAAGATGGGCGGAGCTCTCTCGCTCTCTCAAGCCCTAGGTCGCCCGCCCCTTATTCCTCCTTGGCTGGTCGCTCGTCCACAACACAGAGCGCCGCTTTGCGGTTTCTCTGGTTCTGTTCTGTCAAGAGAAAACAAATAAAGAAGAGGGGTAACCGACCCTCTTAAAGAAATAAAAAAAAACAATTACTAGGAAAATTGCAACCAGGTCCAGAATCCTTGGAAACAATCATAACATTTGCCTCGAATGTCCGATTCGAGTGATTTCTCTTGCAACATTTCAAGCACAGGATTCTCTACAACCTCGAAGCACAAAATTAAAATTATTAGCTTGTCACAACTAGTCAAAACACAAATTTGCATCTTGGCATTTAACTTAACTCAACAATTAATACTGAAATTGTCATTAGTTACCTCAAATGATTCAATCTCAACTATTGATTCACGATGTAGCTTATCTCAATTAACCATGTTGTTTAATAATATACTCAACACTAATCAAGGTGTTTCATGCTAATTGAGGTATTTACTGGCTGACCTCAACGTGGGTCTTAACAATCTCCCTCCCTTATAAGAATTTCGTCCCGAAATTCCTAAAAGAGAAAAGGAAACTTGTCATTCATTCCTGACTCGTGTTTCCACGTGCCTTCCTCTAGGTTAAGATTTCTCCACAAAGCTATCACTAATGGTATCTCACAATTCGTGAGTTTCTTGATCCTCCGATCAATCATCTGTATAGGTTCCTTAACCTAGGACACATCTGATCTGATTCCAGATCGACCCACAAAACATTGTCTTTCCAGAATCGTTATAACAGTAACTCAATTTATGATAACTACTGAGAAATTATCATACTATACATGCAGACAAACTAAAATTCTTAATTAAACAGAATGTATGTCAATTTGATACCCAAAATAAAATCATGCAATTTAACTGTTAAATTCATCACTACATATCATACTGAAAATTGATATCAAAATACTTGATTCATCGTACACCCTATCCTTAGGGTTTTCATTTGCCTTGTTCATTCATCACATGCCAACACCCTATTCTTAGGGTTATCTCATTTACTAATCACATGGAAACACCCTACTCTTAGGGTTTCCATTATCTCATCTGTTTGATTGCAATTCACATCACAATACGGTATCATTCCAGAACTGGCAGAGCAGTATATTTCAAATCATTGTAATTACTGAGTAATGTTTATATCATGCATGCAGACAGATTAAAATTTCATAAATATTTCAAACTCAATCAATTTTGTCACATACATACTGAATTTCATGTAATTGAACATTTTATTACACCAACAAGAGTAATTTACTCCACTTATAAGAAACCATCTGTAATATTTATCGATTATCTGAAATTTCTCGAAGAACGTGCATAATAACCAAATTCCTGGTCATGCACCACATAACTCTATTAAAAGTTATTTACGTATCATATCACAAATATTTAATAGTACTTGAGAATTTCTGATAATATCTTAGAAAAATGTGCCAATTCATGTAAAATGTGAGGTCATACACATTAACATAATAGGAAGCATGCAACTAGATTTATTTGCATATTTTAATGTTATCGTACTTTCTTGAAATCGTGCACCTGATGATTTACCAAATCTGTGTTTTCTGGGTTCATACTCAAACCGTACCATTATCAATTGTGTATATCTAAACTCAACATTCACATAAGGCAACTTGTATGTGACTTAAATATTCATTCTTACTTCCACTGAAAAGCAAAACACATGCTCTCAGCATGTCCTCAAGAGTCTGAATGGTTTTCTCAAACTGGCCATCCGTCTGCAGTTGAAAAGGTTATATTGAATCTTAACTTTGTGCCCGAAGCACAAAGCAACTGTTTCTACAATCCTAAATGTGAACTTAGAATCTCAATATGATATGATTAAATCTGGATTACCAGGCAATCTAACTATTTCATCCATATATATCTTAGTCAAATTTCGAGACATCAAAGGTTGACTTAATATGAAGAAAGTGAGCAGACTAAATTAATCTATCCACAGTCATTCATATCAAATCACAACCTCTAGGTGTCTTGGGTAATCTTACCACAAAATCCATTGTGATAAATTCCCATTCCCATTCAGGCATAGAAAAAGATTACAAGGTAGCTATAGACTTTCCTAGGGTTCAGCCCTAACCTACTGGTACACACTACTTCTAACCATGTACTCTGCTACATCCTTCTGCATATCTGACCATCCATCTCAACTTCTTGGAATTCATATATATCTTAGTGTTTTCTTGAAAACATAGCATACATCAATACATACACTTCCATAAGAATCTTTTCTTTCAGGCTTTTCCCCTTAAAAGAATTTTACTCCATCTCGAGATACACACAACATGTCACGCTAAATCAACATATTATCATTTAAAAACTTAAACTCTAGTCTCTTTTCCTTCTATCATGTCATGCATAGTCTGGTTTAACTCACTATTACCCTATTGTAGTTCCTTGATCTGATCATAAGAAGTAAGCTTAACTTACATCTGTACAATCAAATCACTCTGTGCTGTCATCCCTAAGCCTAAGTTCAACTTCCACATTTCTACTAACAGGTCTCAATTTGAAACCTGCCATAGAGAACGCATTAACTGTTGAACTTGACTTTCTACTGGAAGCATCATTCACCACATTCTCTTTACCAGGGTGGTGATCTATTGTCACATCATAAAGATAGTGACGCCATGTCTTAAAAACATGAACTACATCAACCATCTTCAGATCATATCTCGGGTAATACTCCGATTTCTATGTTACTTACTTATTGTTACATTTTAGGTTTATGTCTTACTCTTTCATCTAAGTCATTTCATGTTGTTCATGTACCAATCAGATTATCTTACTTCAAAACCCTAGATCACTATCAAAGCCAGTTTACTTTTCATAGAACAAATCTCAAGATCTTATTTTACAAAGATACTAGTATACAAGGTTACATCACTAATGATATCCTTTAAACTACTTCAACCCTAATCATCCTAGGGTTTTGGTCTAAATCAATATCATAGCATTATTGTATGTGTGTGGTCGATCATATAGATCAAATTGATTTGCTTGGATCAATAGCATATTAATCCAATACTCAACTTTAATTACGTTCAGCTGAAAATTCAGTTTTATAATAGTTTCTGTAATTCGTTTATTAAACTGCTAACAGAAACTCCAAAAATTCTGAAAATTTTATATGTTGTGCCTAATAAAGTTTTAGACCTCCAGTAAAAATTTCAGGTCATTTAAAGTTACCAATAATTAATTAAAAATCAAACAGTGTGCTGCTATATAGCAGTCTGCAGCAGATTCGGTCGAGTTGCAACTCGACCGACACCTTACTGTAGAGATCAAAAGTCATCCAAAGATTACGCCAAATTAATAGAGGGTCTAAAATTTGTGATTTTCAAACATAGTTAAAATTTGAGTTCAATTGGATATACCACTAAAAAGATAAAATTCAATTACAACACTGCTATATAAATCTGAAAATGTGATCGGTCGAGTTTGCAACTCGGCCGATAAACAAGTCAGAGCATTATTCAAAAATTCTAATATCTTCCAATGTTGCTCACATTATATATATCCAACTCATATCCAAATTGGAGCTAAATCAAAGTTACACATAAAATACTAAAAATCATCTAGTGAGACATTCTATTTACCAAATTCTGTATTCATGTGTTATTTGAATCCTAATTTGGGCCAATTAGGGTCTATGCTTCTCAAACCCTAATTTTCAAGATAAAAGAATATTTAGACTTCTATTCATATTTTACTTGTTAATAGGAGTCATTAGATCTCAGTAACGCATCCTGCCAGCCGGACCAGGCCGAACCTGTAGTCCTGAAGCCAAGAGCTACTCGGGATTAATCAACCCCTATTAATCTAAAACATGTGGAAAGAATATCCACTTAGGGCAAACTCATATATACATGATTTCGAGTCTACTTTAATACAAAGAAAACAAACATTAAACAATTCACTTCATGTCACAACAATATAAAAGAATCATACTCATTGTACAAACTGAAAATCTAAATTCATGCATATAAGAGCATTTCTAATGATCTTTAATCAATAAGCAATATAAAGTAGGAGTTATATCACATCCTATATTTAATCTCTTACTCCTACATTAATTTCTGATCTCTTAACCCTAAGATTTCTAGGGTTTTCTCTCTAGCCTATCCTTCCTCTGCATACCTGGCCAGGGCATCCAGAGAAGAACAGACAGAGTAGCTTGATACTGGTCAATCTAAGTATTCAGACACCTGGCCAGGGTATCTAAACACTTAGACCTTCCAGAGCTAAAACTCATCATTCATTATTCGCCTTACTTATAACTTTATTCTTTGACCTTAATGATTCTTAACGACTCATCTTAGCTCATTACTTGAATCTCGTGACCAGATCCTCTTCCTGCTATCTGCAATAATATAACAGAACACTTCCTGTTAGAGAATTACAGATAGAAGAAAGACACCTAAACCTTAATCCTATTGGTCTCTTATCGTCCCCTGACCTTGAGTAACTATGTACTCAAACCAAAGCTCTGATACCAAGAGTTGTCACGCCCCAATCTCACATTAACCACAAACCACGAGATTAAGACGCGACAGGATGAGATTTACACATAAGCCAATCACTCTTCACTTATTAAACTTTTTAAAGACATTAACAGGGAAATCCGATTTATGTTGTAAAATGAAACTAAACAAGCTGCGGAAGCATCTTTATTAAACTGACTAGCAAGATAAACAGTCTACAGCATATTACATTGTCCGACCTAAAATAAAGCATAACATGTAATTTACATCTTTATACACATTTTCTCTCTCACTCACACCTTGTCCCGAGGATCGAGGGGAATGGACTAAGAGACCTCTAACTAGACTAGCTACAAACCTTCTGTTGATTAAACGTTGGGATGAAAGATCCTTCCGATTCCTGGAACTGTCGCTGACCTAAAAATGTTTGAGTAGAGGAGTGAGCCTACTCGCTCAGTGAATAGTATTTCATTTAACTATCATTAAACAACTCGTTAAGTTTATTAATTTGAAATAAAGCATAAGAACAATACTATACAGAGCATTTCTAATGACATAGCAGATTTTACAGATAATAATCACATTTCTATACAACAACAAATATCGCATAACTATAAAGCGTAAAATATCAGAAACTGCATATCTTGAATAATAAAGCAATTAATGAGAACTAGCACAGAAGTTCTAAACTCTTAACATATTAAATTTACTGTGATCCTATATGATTACATTATAGTTATGCCCCAAACATATGCAGCGCACTCTGCATATGAAGATCTGTAGCGAACTACGATCCCACCGTACAAGACTTAGCGACACACCCGGGAAATGCTAAGTCTGACTGTCCGTCCTGGTCTGCACAGGACTCTCGGGCGCACAAGGGCCCCAGGCGCACAAGGGCCTGTCTGCACTAACTCCGAGTGCTCTGGACTCCTCCCACCCTGTAGTGCACAGTCGGAGGGTCTGGGTTACCACCGTGACACAAGCACGGATTAATGTTGAATAACCCCCAATTTTCTCCAGTGCCACCGTGACACAAGCACGTGTTGTTGTTGGACACTGTCTGTCTGCCCTCGTGCCACCGTGACACACGCACGGATTATTATTGAACACGAGCCCGACCATCTAGGCACAAGGCTAGATCGATCGTTTCACCCCAAAGGTACAGACCGCGCAATGGGGTTCTACGGTGTTGGGGCACCTAAGTCTATTAACTGATTAACATATAACCATTTAAACAGAAAAATCACATTTACTGATTTTCATATCAGATCACAATACACTGTCATTCTAAACTGACAGAGCAATATATTTTAAATCATTGTAATTTCTGAGAAATTCTCATACCATGCATTCAGACAAATTAGTAATGCATAAATAACCCAACTTATTTCAATTTGGCACATACATAGCGAATTTAAGCAATTGAACATCTTATTGCACAAATTAAATAGATTTGCTTCACATACGAGAATCATATTCAACATTTGTCAATTCTCTAAAATCCTCAAAAAAAAACGTGCACATTAACCCTAATCCTGATTTGTGCATCACTTAATTCAATTAAGAGTTACTTACATATAATAACACAAATTATTATTAATAATTAGGAATTTCTACTTATATCCTTGGGAAGCGTGTCAATTTGAGAAATTATTAATCTATTCGCATTAGACATAACCTAGAGCGTGCATCTAGGATTTGGTATTTTTCACCTCGTCGTCATTTCTTTGAAATCGTGCTCAATTAATTTATTAAAAATCATACAACCCGAGTTTATGCCCAAACTGTCCAGTTTCTGGTCGTGTGCTACTATTTCACCAGTTAATCAAGTAATTTGGTTTCGATTGATCGTGTGGTTATACTATTCTAATTCACACACAGCAATTGCTAATTATCGATGTACAAGCGTTAATAATTAAAACGCGTGATTTGGTAATTTAACGATGCAGGCACTGCCCGGCACCCGAGTATACGCTGAAAACTGCATCAAACCAGATCGAACTAAAATTACCCGTTTTATCGAGTTAAATGGTGATAGATGAATGAAACGCTACTCACCTAATTCGGGATGTCCGAATTTGTCCGGATCCGTCTAGGAACACGTCCAGGGCCAGTTTTCGGGCGATTTTTGAGTCTTCTTCTATCTTGGACTTTTCCAGTATTCTGCAGGGACTGACTCATCAATAAACTACTCTCCTTCAGTTGTCGAGCCAACCCGACCATTTCATCAGTGAGATCTTCTTGGAGTTTTCTATGCTTCTCGATGTGAGCTTGAGCATCAGCATCTAATTTTACAGGAGTAGATGTAGTGGTCTCAGTAATCTCCTCAGTTTCGTCTTTCATTTTCACTTGCGATGCTGCTCTCCTCCTCAAGTCAGCACTAACAAGATTCCCCACGTCTGGCAATCATTCTACAAGTATCTCGCGGTATTCAACATGGCGCACACAGTCTTCGCAGCGGACGACCACACCTGGGTGCCAAGAGTCCTCGAGCCCGTCCTCAGTGAAATGTACCTCTACCCTCTCTCCCTCTAGGAGCTGCGAAATCGTGCTAGGGCCTCAAAGACGAAGTTGTTGGCGTCGATTTGGAGTGCTGGCTCGTGCCCAGCTGCTCCTGGCCGCTGCTGCGGCCGCACTGCTGCTGGGGCGCCGCCCTAGAAGGTCAGGTGGCTTCGAGTTTAGGGAGAGGTAGTGGAGGAAGGAAGAAAGGAGAAGAAGAGTGGAGGACGGCGCTGCTGGAAACAGAGCTAAGGAAGCCCTAGAATCGCCCTGCGCCTCCCTGCTGTAGGTCCATCACGCAGCTTGGGCGCCGCTCAACCTGTTGAGGCGCAGACGAGGTGAAGTAGAGGAAGATGAAGGGCAGAGGATGGAAGTCGAAGATGGGCGGAGCTCTCTCGCTCTCTCAAGCCCTAGGTCGCCCGCCCCTTATTCCTCCTTGGCTGGTCGCTCGTCCACAACACAGAGCGCCGCTTTGCGGTTTCTCTGGTTCTGTTCTGTCAAGAGAAAACAAATAAAGAAGAGGGGTAACCGACCCTTTTAAAGAAATAAAAAAAAACAATTACTAGGAAAATTGCAACCAGGTCCAGAATCCTTGGAAACAATCATAACATTTGCCTCGAATGTCCGATTCGAGTGATTTCTCTTGCAACATTTCAAGCACAGGATTCTCTACAACCTCGAAGCACAAAATTAAAATTATTAGCTTGTCACAACTAGTCAAAACACAAATTTGCATCTTGGCATTTAACTTAACTCAACAATTAATACTGAAATTGTCATTAGTTACCTCAAATGATTCAATCTCAACTATTGATTCACGATGTAGCTTATCTCAATTAACCATGTTGTTTAATAATATACTCAACACTAATCAAGGTGTTTCATGCTAATTGAGGTATTTACTGGCTGACCTCAACGTGGGTCTTAACAGTAGTACTATTGGCACAGATGCAAGTCAAGCCTACGTTGAGATAGAAAATCAAAGATGCACAACAAGCAGATGATACAATGCATTTGACCAGGTCAAAGCTCGGCAGCGAAAAGTGTAATGGGTTCCATGAGTCTGAGGATGGACTAGTTTGCTATCATGGTAGGATGGTGGTCCTCGATGTTGATAATCTAAGAAAGCTAGTGCTTTAGGAAGCACACACATCAATGTATGATATGCATCCAGGAGTCACCAAGATGTATCATAATCTGAAGGATCTATATTGGTGGCCTGGCTTGAAGAAGGATGTAGCCGAGTTTGTGGCTAGGTGTGCGGTATGCCAGCAAGTTAAGGCTGAGCATCAAAAGCCGACAGGTACATTGCAACCTATGTCGATACCACAGTGGAAATGGGATCATATAACTAGGGATTTTGTAGTTGGTCTGCCAAGGACAGCTAAGAATCATGATTCCATTTGGGTGATAGTGGATAGATTGACGAAGTCTACCCATTTCATACCTGTAAAAACAACATATGCAGCCGAGAAGCTTGCTCAGATGTACATAAATGATATAGTGCATTTACATGGCGTGCCAGCAACAATAGTCTCCGACAGAGGTCCCCAGTTCATGAGTCATTTTTGGGAACAGTTGAACAAAGCGTTGGGAACGCAGTTGAGGTTCAGCACCGCTTTTCACTCGTAGACAGATGGGCGGTCTAAAAGGACTATTCAAACTTTACAGTATCTCCTCAGATCTTATGTTTTGTAGTTCTTAGGCAGTTGGGATGTACATCTCAGTTTGATAGAGTTCGCCTATAACAATAGTTACCAGCGGAGCATTGACATGGCTCCTTATGAGGCTCTATATGGAAGGAAGTGAAGATCCTCTTTATGTTGGCATGAGTTTGGTGAGTATCATCTTTTGGATCCTGAGTTAGTGCAATAGACAATAGAAAAGATCAAAGTGATACAACAATAGTTGAAAGCGGCACAGGATAGACAGAAGTCTAGGTGGGAGACAAAGTGTATCTCAAGGTCTCACCGTGGAAAGGTGTGCTGAGGATTGGACGTAAGGGCAAACTGGAACCCAGGTATATGGGGTCATGCCTGGTAATAGCACGTGTTGGCAAGGTAGCTTACAAGTTAAAGATGCCGCCAGAGTTGCACAGGTTACATCCGGTGTTCCATGTCAGCATGTTGAAGAAAATTCATCCAGACACAGGGATAGTGATACAACCAGTTGAGGTTGAGCTTGATGAATATGTGACCTATGAGGAAGGTCCAGTGTCGATCCTTGATAGGAGGGTAAAAAGGTTGAAGAGGAAGTACTTGGTTCTTGTGAAGGTTCTTTGGCATCAACGTGGCATTAAGGAAGCCATGTGGGAGCTGGAGGAAGGGATGAGGAGGAAGTATCCCTTGATTTTCTCTTTAGATTTCGGAGACAAAATCCCTTTGTAGAGGTTTATGGCTTGTAAGGACCCTGACCTCCATTTTTGGATTATCCTATTTGTTTTGCCTAACCCTGGTGTTTAGTTTCTTGCTAATCACCTCAAGTAGTGTTTAGGGTTTGTTTGTGCCTTGTTGAGGGTCGGAGGTGCTACTTGCAAATAACCTAGGTTTTAGGGTTGATGAGCAAGATTGTCACCTTGAGAGATGTTCTTCTCTCTCTTTGCTTCTTCTAAGTTGAGAAGAAGGTTTGGGATCGTGCCTTGAGTTGTCTTGGACTTGGTTGAGCTCTGTTGGGCCTTGTTTTCCCTTGTTTGGGCCTTTCCTTGCTTTGAGGAGCCATGTATCCGGAAAGGAGGCTTGTGTCATCCATGAGGTGTGATGGCCATGATGTGTATTAGCCTAGAGGTGTTGGTGGTATATCAGTCATGGTTTGAAGTGTGTCAGCCTTTGACTTTGTAGACCCTCTTGCTTTGGTTGTGTCACCCTAGTTTAGACATGTGGTCGAACCTTGGTTGTGTGGTGGCATGGTTTGTCCATATGTTTTGCAAGGTGGAAAACGTGTGGACATGTGTCCCTGGGTAAGGTGACACCTTGCCATGGTTCCCCTTTGATCCTCATCTATATATGCCTTGCCTTTCTCTTCCTTAGGAATCCTTTTCCTCTTTGTTGCTCTTCTCCCCTTGTGTGCATGACACACCTCCCTTGGTGCTTGGTGGTCGATCCCTTTGAATGAGTTCTCTTCTTCTTCCTCTAGCTTGGTGACCGATCTATAGGTGAGCATTGCTTCCTTGGTAAGTATCTCCTCTCTCTCCTTAGCATCTCTTTCTCCTTCTTACTTTCTCTTCGGCCATGGTGGTTATGAGCTTTGTCCCTTTCCTTGAGGTGGCCGAAGGTGGTGTGCTTTGGAGCTAGAAGCTTAAAGCTTGGAGCTTTGGAGCTCGAGGAGTTTGCTTAAGGTAGGTTACATAACTTCTAACCCTAGCTATACTACCTTCTTTATGTTGCATGATTCATATATGTTGATGATCGTCCATTGCATGTTATGTTTCTTGCTCGTGTACATGTTGTTGATCTTATGGATATAGTGAGCATGATGTTCATGATGTTTTTGATGGTTTATATGCCTTTGGATCTAGTTGGTTGAACCATAGTTTGGGGTTTTCTTGTTGAGCAATACCCCTTTTCTCTCCTTGGTTTTTGAGAAGTGAGTTTGAGCTCTAGTGATGTGGGCAATATCCCTCTCTCGTTTAAGTTGAGAGATGAGTCTACATTCTAGTTGTTTGGGCAACACCCTCCTCTCACCATGGATTTGAGAGGTGAGCTCTTGGCTGTGTGATGACCTAACTTGAGGTTGATCCTTATGGTTTCCCGATTTGTGATAGAGGTTGTACAAAACCTCTCTCTCTTGGGTGTTGAGAGGTGATCCAATCTTCTGGATCATTTAGGGTTTGGTTCCCTTATGCTTGAGGTTGAAGACAACCTTGTAGAGTTGTGCTTTGCGCGTTATGATCTTGGAGTAGTACTGCCTGATAGCTTCATCTTGAGTTGTACCCTTGGTCGATACCTTTGTTTCTTGGGCGATACACCTTGTTGAGTGCTCTACACGACGCATCTTGTAGAGAGATTGCTCGATACCATCTTGCCTTGAGATGGCTTTGGCTGATACCACCTTGTTTTGATGAGATTTGGGTGATATGGTATGGTTCCCGACATGATAACCCTAGGTGTTGGCCGATATGTTGTTGCATGGCCATGCACGATACAACTCTTGGGCATCATGAATGCCCTGGCCGATAGGGATGATCCTTGGACGATAGGAAGTTGGTTGCATGGTAGGGGTGCTTGGGTGATACCCCTTTGGCTGATATGGTCCATGTGAGGGTTGGCCGATAGAGGAAACCCTAACCCTAGCTTGTGTGCACGATAGGCCTTTGGCCGACAGCCCTGTGATGATGCACGATACACCTTTCCCGACACCATGTGAGCTGGTGGGTTCTTGTTGCACGATAGGTGAAGTGATGGGGTTGGCCGATATGGTGGTGAGCTTGCTTAGGGTTGGGAAACCCTAGACGATACATCCTTCGGTGAGGGTATGACCATACCTGATACATCTTTTGGTTAGGGTTGGCACTGCCCGCCATACCTATAGTGAGGGTTGCAGGAGCTTTGGTGAGGGTTCTGATAACTTGGAATGTATAAAGCTGATAGTTCTCTGTTAATAATGGTAATATAAGTGACATGGTGTAATCACCTTGAATCCTGCAACTATGATAATGAGATAAGATGATAGGTTGTGAACCAGGAAGTTTGGAAGGATATGATATCGCTACACATAATAATGTGACACATGTATATGATCACAAGTATGGGGCATGATATATGCTTATGATTGATAATAAAACTATGATTTCTACATCTTATGTATAATATACTCATGGATGTTGCTTTATACTTGATAGCAGGATAATCATGTTAATCCATGATGGCTTCAGTTATCTCTATGGCTGTGTATACTAACCATGCAGGTATTTTTTATGTGGATTCATAGCCTGGTAAGAGCTATGAGATGTATGTGCTTGAGTAGCACCATGTGGTAATGAGATAACAAGTTGATAGGTCTGAGGACCTGATATAAGGTTGCGTGCCTAGTTGAGGTGTTATCCTCTGATGATGAGATAAGGGATGTGTTCCCAGAATGTTGATGCATGATTATGATGCCTTGAGAGGCAGTGGTTGATATAATGAGGGATTGAGGTCCCCGGACAGTATGATGATGGAAATAATGATGTAATTCTATAATGCTTTGTTTATACTTTGGTTGCCTCAACAATTGGCTTAAAATATACTAATTAATTATAGATGAACATATCATGTAGTTTTCCCTGGCCATAGATCCATCATCGTCAGTATCATGGTGATGGTGAAACATGTTTATCCTACGGGATTTGCCTGGAGCGCATATTGCTGAATATGCGAGGTTTTCCCCTAGCCTAAAATAGGAGGAATCTGAGTACCATTGTGAATATATGGAGCATGGTGAATAGACCCATGGCTCAGGATATGTGATGATGAGAATGATGTGTTCATGGCTCAGATGTATGTACTAGCACATGTGTCAAGGTAAGCTAGAGATATGGGTGGCTTGCGGAGCTTACCATGAGGCTGAGGCCATATAAGCATGAGACTGCGTTCCTACTTTGGTTTTTGTGCACTGACCACGAGGAGGTGAGGTCATGGAGTCCGACTCTCCCATTGACCTTGTATGGCAATGGTGTTTGGGCTTCACAGCCAAAGGTTGGATTTGAGTAGGGACATCTCACTTCCTTAGGGCATAATAAAACGTAATCCAACCGAATAGTATATCTTGCTTAGAGCAAAACACAGAACATTGTTTGAGGCCTTACTTATATAGCTAATCTAGTTATACCTTGTAGTAATGTGTACGATCCTTATATTTTGTAATAAGTTCTTATAAAGCTTATCTTGTCAATCATGTTCCATAAAGGAAATCTGGATATACGCCTCATGAATATCTTGGTAAGAATGATGGGAATAATGGTCTTGCTCAGTATACTACTCTTGTTATATGCTTTATCAGTTATCTGCTTTTATTGCTTTAATCTTCTGAGGTTTTATAGTTTCGACGGGGAGTTATGTTTCTCGCTAGGACTGTGTGTCTCACCCTGCTGGTTTATAACCTTTTTAGGTGATCGCTCTAGACGTGGTGGTGGTCGTGAGTTTGTGTCCGAGCAGCAAGAAGAGTCGTAGAAGGCAAGAGATGGACATGTTGTTGTTTTGGTGGTTTTGTAATAGAGTCCTAGAGTCATCCATGTACTCTCAGGTCCTCGGAGGTGTTTGATGATGTTTCACGATGACTAGCTGTTGTAATCTTGTATATCATGTTGATGGCCTTACATGGCCCGTTATGTATGTATAAACAGGTGATGAACTCTAGTGCTGATAGTACAACTAGTTCCAATAAGCTATGGACCTTTAACAAGGCTTGTAAATGTTTATATAACATGCTTTCTCTATAGGATCTAGATGCAAAAGTTCTCTTCTGTATGCTTTCCAAAATCGGTTTTAATTAACCCATGTTTTCAGAATTATGTGGTTTATGGTGTTTCCGCATGTTTTCGCATGGCACCTCACTGTTTGTGTGATGGAGGGATGTGTCACTACAGTGCCTCCCAAGAACCTTCATCATCTCATATTCTTGCATCTGAGTTCTTTCTCACCTTGGTACCTTGTACCCTCATAGGTGACTCAGGACATTTTCGCTTCTCCCAAAGCTAACTGGGTTCATGGCTCAGCACATGGCTTGGGAACCGCACATAGTGCTCCAGATCGGACTCATGGAACACATCACGTTATCCTGAGGGGTAAGACTAAACATAACTATCTCCATCAATCCATCTTAAAAGGACCCATATATCGAGGACTCGGCTTTCTCAGTTATATCTTAGAGGGGTCAGATTTTCACATCACATATTCTCCCACAATGAACTGCATGTCAATCTGCTTTGCATCAACTCACGACTCATGTCGCCCCTGGGCTTCCTCAGCCATCGCATGATCAAAGCGACTTAATCTGCACACACTGTGGTCCTTTTCTAACCTTCATGAGGTCCCTTCACCAACATTATCTTAATGAAGTGGTGACCGACGCAACCTCCCTTACAGAGCTTCATTACATCCTGATATTGGCTATGGTTGTTATCATCACATCTCTCATAGGGAAAGAACTACCCCCCATGTATCACCCTGAATGAGCACACATGCTCTCATCAGACCCTCTTATCGGGATCATACTAACCATTAGTTAGGGGTGATAAGTTGTACTCACATCAAGTTCTTCATGTACCTACTCACACGGCATGGAAGTGAATCTTTAGGTTATACTCAAGAACTTTTGAACTCACATCATGGTGTAGTTGAACCATCTCTTTCTCATATGTAGTTCAACTGGATCCATCCCGTGACAGCATTCTTTCTTTCTCATGTTGTCTAGGTAAGACAATCCACCATAACCCATATTGCATCTTGACCTTCCTTGGTCCAGGGGAGACTTGCCATGACATCCATAGTGATGAACTCCCATTTCCTCTCAGGGACTTTTTATCCTTTGTATCAACTTACCGGGTTACTGGTGTTTGTCCTTCACCTCCTAACATGCATGGCAACAAGCTGCATGCAACATCATCTTAGGCGTCCAAAGTACTACTGAAATTTACCATCTTAGTAGTACCATGGTGTATGGTGACTTGAAATCATGATCTCCTATATGTCATGATTCCTCAAGATTGATTCCTCAGAAACCCTAAATCACTCTAGTCGGGGTTTCATTACCTTCTTTTCCAGAGAAGTGCATCTGAGGTTCTACAACCATCCTTTTATAGCATCAAGGCCTAGGTTGGCTAACCAAACAACTACTAACTTGTTCAACAGATCTCGTTACATCTGAGTGTTAGCCCAAACATATCTCCTTTTTCAAACTTAGGGTTAACCTAACAGCCTCTTCTAGCCTCTAGCTAACTAGGCAGCTACATCTCAACCACTTCACATCCTTATGTGTAAGGAAATGTTGAAGACATACACCTCCATCTATTTCACTTATCATCTCATCTCACGCTTTAGGTCTATCTTGAATAAGAAAACTTAGAGATCATCTTCTTAGTTATCAAACTCAACCTTGTATGACTCACAAATTCCACATAGCTCATGATAAAAACATCCTCACAAGATGACCACCTTAGTTCTCTTGATGTTTGTAAACCATCCACATATTGTTCACTCCACAAGGGTATGTTATCATCTCTGTCCTCATACCTCATAGCAACATTCCAACTCACATCATCTTTATCCTTGGTGTATGGCATGCGTACTGTCCTATCTCTCACTCCCATAACAAGAGGAACTAAGCATTTGGCGGCCGTCCAAACACGAAGTTCCTCCTATTCCAAGAGTAGAGATGATACATCCCACATTGCCAGTACACCTTCAAAACTAAGTTGAAACGTGCAACTTATGTCTCTACATCACAATCATCTCGATATCAAAGTTACTTCCATGTAAAACTGGTCTTGAACCTACTTGGGTCACCACACAATCCTTGGTCATCTCCTCTAGGTCTGTAGGGTGTCGACACTTTTGGGGTCATCCCTCTTCCCTTATGCATCCATAGAGTGCCCTCCTCATCTGCCCTTTGGGTCCCATGAGTTCATGAAGGTGATCAATCTCCTAACCCATGGCCCTCAAACAATGATAGTTGTTGTGGCAACACATCCCATTATCACACAGATAACGAGGTGTTACGCGAAAACGTGCGGAAATCACCATAACCAAAGTTAATCAAAAACACGGGTTAATTAAAACCGATTGCAGAAAACTGATAAACTGAGAAACATATTACATTCCAGTCCATATCCTGCAAGAAAACATGTTACATATATATCCATACAAGCCTGGATACATGTCCACAGCTTAGAGCAATAGCTGTCATGTCATAACCATGAGTTCACCACCTGTTCATACATATAAAGGCCCATATCTGGTTAACATCAGGTTATACAAACGACATCGGTCGTGCATCGTGAAACAACGTCAAACACCTCCAAGGACCTGAGAGTACAGGGATGACTCTAGACTCTACACCAAAACATCAAAACAGCAACATCTCCAAAGCTTGCCTTCTACAGATCTTCTCGCTGCTCGGCCGCAACTCCGCGACCACCACCACGACAAGCTCGACCACCTACAAAGGGTGAAAACTAGCGAAGGGAGACAATTGAACATTGTCCCAGCGGGAGGCATAACTTCGCGCCAAAACTTCAAAACCTCAAATAAGATAAAGCTTATCTCATCAGATTATTGATAAAGAATATAACAAGAACAGTTATAAGTAACAAGCCATCCTGAGTCTTACCAGCGGTATCAAAAGGGCATATAACCACTATATTTCCCAATGGCACATGATTGACAAGATAAACTCTTAGGAATAATGCACATTAACTGCAAGATAACTAAAGTTAACTACACAAACAAGGCCTCAATCAATGTTTCGTGTTTGTCTTAAGCAGTATATACTAAACGGCTGGATTACATTTTATTATGCCCTGAGGAATTGAATCGTACCGTTCAATTCCAACCTTTGGATGCGAAGCCCATAGTCGGTGCCATACAAGGTCAATGGAAGAGCCGGAATCCAAGACCTTCTCCGCCTCATGGTCAGTACATGAGAACACAAAGCAGGACCGCAGTCTCGTGCTTGAAGTGGTCATAAGCCACAGGGTCAGCTCCACAGGTTACCCTCTGCCTAGTCCGCCTCGGTACAGGTCACGACACTAGAAACCGAGCCACGTGTCTAAACACCGTACTCGGAGCCATGAACGCATTCATGCTCAACATATCACATATCTGGAGCCATGGGCCATGTTCACCATGCTCGTCACACATCCGAGTCTGCAACCGCAGCTGCACTCATTTCACCTCTCTATTTTAGGCTAGGAGAAACCTCGCATATTCAAAAATATGCACTCCGGGTTAACCCGCAGGAGAACCCGTTTCATCATCACCCTATCCTGACTGGTGATGAATCTATGGCCATTGCAAGCTACATTATAAATTACACTGTGATTACTTAGTATCTTTTAGATGGATTGCAAGATTCAACCAAGTTGTATAACATGCAAAACATAACAAAGGAAAACAACATAAACTCATCATTATGCATTCCCTATAATTTACATCACACTGATCCATCACAAAGATCTCACATCGCATGTTATCACTTGGCCTCTTGCCAACCACCTAAATCCATCTCAAGGATCATTACATATCATGGGATCTCAATCCCTCATTCATGGTGCCATAGCCTCTCAAGGCTTTCATCATCATTATGGAACACCTTTCATAATTCGCATGTTACCACAGTAATCACATATAACCATTTCTTATAGTCTTTCATCTGGCTAAGTCTTACCTGCATGGTTAGCCTCATTCAACAACTATATGAATAATCAAGAGCTTCATATTATCAACATAAAATGTACATTGCCAGCACATGATGACAATAATAATAATATCCATGCCTCATCTTAATGTTACACATGTAAGCACACTATCAAGCAACCCTAATGTATGCTCAAGATCATATTTGACTTTAAAGAAATAGAGTGGTTACATTCATACGCATGTACTTAGCCACAAGAACATAAATCTCATTATTAAGCAATGAATCGTCATAAGAGCATCATAACAAGCCGTGCCCTCACAAGAGATGTCAACAACCCTCACTAGAAGTCACCTCCGGGCAGAACCCACTTCTATCCAGCCCCTATCGGGCATGCAACCCTAGCAGGCGTGCAGAGCAAGACTAGTCCGGGTGAGCAGAGTAAAGCATGGGCGAGCAGGGGTGTGTGTGTCGGGTGACACGCGTGCAGGGCAAGCCATCCAGGCGTGCAAGGCAATCGGGCAAGCATAGCTCAACTGAGCGGGCAGGTTGATATCGGGCGAGCCAAACAGAACCGGGTGAGCAAGGCCTGTCGGGCGACACGCTAGGCGAGCCAAAACATGAACGAGCAGGGCGCGTCAGGGAGAACCCGGGTGAGCAGGCCTATCGGGCGAGCTAAGCTTCTGAGCGAGCCAAGGTTATGTCGGGCGAGCCAAAGAAGTATCGGGCGACACGCGTGTAGGTGAGCAAGGGAAAACTGAGCGAGCAGACTTGATTTGAGCGAGCGAGAAGAACAGAGCTATATCGGGCGAGCAGGGTTACTGGGTGAGCAAGATGACTGAGCGAGCAGAGTCAGAGTGCTCACCCGCTCAAGGCACAAAAGAGAAACTTTGCTCACTCCCACCGTGCAAGAGAGAACTAGGGCAAGGACTATCGGGAAACACCTCCCCACACATCTCAACCAAGGTTCAAGCCATCTAAACAAGCTCACCATCTTGCCCAAGGTGAGAGGAGAGTCTTGCTCAAGCTACCAAGTCATGTGCTCACCTCAATCGGGTAGGAAAGAGGGGTGTTGCTCATGGCATTAGAGCTCAAGCTCACTCATCTAGACCAAGGGGAGAAAGGAGTGTTGCTCTCCTAAACCCTAGATGTCAAGGATCGGCCAACATGCAAGGTAAACAAGGACCAAGCTACTAACTTACAAGGGCAAGACTAAAGCAAACATATATTGAAAGGAGAGTAAAGTAGTTTAGGGTTAGAGTCATGCAACCCGCCTTAAGCTCCAAGGAAGAAGATGCACTTGAGCTCCAAGGGTTTTCGATCACCAAAGCTCCTCCAAGAGGGGTGTTTCGACCTCCACTCCTTCAACTCCAAGGGTGTATTGGCCTCCAAGCTGCTCACACAAGGGTGTGTCGGCCACCTTAGCTCCTTCTTCAAGGGTGTGTCAGCCACCAAGCAAGGGAGAGATGGAGGGTGTGTCGTGCACAAGAAGGAGGGGAACTAAAGGGACCTCAAGCTAAGGAAGGGACCACCTATATAGATGAGAAAGGAGGAGAAACCAAGGTAAACTCTTGCTAGGTGTCGTCCACCCAAGGGACACATGTCCACCAACTCAAGCCATCACTCATGCAAGCCATAAGACACTTGTCCAAGATGAGCACCATGTGTCTCCAAACATGACCAAGGTTGGACCAAGCACCATGGGCGACACAAGCTCCACTCTAGGCCGACACAAGCTCTTCTTGGCCGACACAAGGCCCAAGCAAGCCCAAACAAGGGACTCCAAGGCCCAAACAAGCTCAACAAAGGTCCAAAGAACTCAAACAACAAGCCCAAGCCTTCCACTCAACCCTAGAGGAAGCAAAGAGAGAGAAGAACACCTCTCAAGGTGACAAACTTGCTCCCAAAACCCTAGACTTGGGATAATTGCAAGTAGCCCCTCGAACTCTCAACAAAGCACAACCAAACCCTAATCACCACTCAAAGGTGATTAGCAAGCATCAAACCATCAAGGTTAAGCAAAACAAATAGGGTAAACCCTAAACGCAGGTAAGTGTCCTTACAGTTGTTACCTCCCGACCCTACGGTCATGTGCAACTAGGGAATTAGGCAACTCCCACTTCCATCGGTCTTATCCCTACCTGACCCTAGGATAGACTTAGGATTATAACATAGTACATGTCCAAATTAGAACCTTATCCAAGTCTCCATCATCTCTCTCTGCATTCCTGGGCTGACTTTCATCCTTTCATAGGGGTCATGGCAACATGCTTACCTTGGTCAGGCCCCATACCGGTTACCTCCATGGTAACACACCCACATGCACTTAGAGATGGTTATCTATGGGTCTACAAGTTCATTCTCTTACTATGTACTTTTCACTTAGCTTCACACAATCCTATGAGACCTCCTTAGGTTACTTCAAAACCAACAGAAACTGGTATACACCCTACAAAAGGGTCCCTCTCCCAGGATAGGAGGAAACTATCTCTTAATAGCAACAAAGGTCACAAACGTCCTTATGTCTAGGGTTTACATCATGCTTAACCCTAGCAAGCTACTAAGGCACAAGAAGACCACCTACTAAACCATGCTAGGTCATACTTGTTCTCATTCCTCAACATTGGACCAAGAACATACCTTCCCATGTCACCAACTCAGCTGTGAGGGGTTCATCAAACATACCTTTGACTTAATGGGGTTTCCCTTTCCTATAAACATGAGGAGTACCATGCTCGAATCTATAAAAACTCAAATCTCATCATGAGCATCAGGTACACCACTTCCCTTCTTAGGCCTAGGAACCCTAGGTTCACTTTTTGGGTGTCCAACTGCATGCTCAACCTCTTAACCACAAACCAAACATGTACAAGGTATGACATGCACTTCCCATGATCCTTCTATTTTAACAACACTTCAGAGTGGAGTCCTCCTCAAGGATAACCAACTAGGTACAAGGCCTCATAACTTGTTACTAAACCTCTTCATGGTTTTAAGGAACTCTTCTTCTTAACCCTAGAAGGTAAACACCTATACCATAAGCACAGAGGTACCAGTAGTCTCATCTTCTCTCTAGGGTTTTGTTCCTCTAAAGGCAACCAAGATACCATCAGCCTCCAGGGATCATTCATGAGGCAACCACAACCATCCACTTAGGTCACATCATCCTCAACTCCCCATTGTTCCTCATATCTCAGAGTCTAAGCTTCCAACCTTCTTGCTTGGGTCTTGCTCTCTCTCTCTCTCTCTCTAGAGCTACCCCTACAAATAGTCTTACTACTAGAGGTTCTCCCTCCATGAAGGATCAAGCTCACAAGCATACCCCTACATGGGTGAATCCTATGTTCAAACTTGTGTTTGCTCAAGATTATCCATAACCCTTTATGCTTATCTCATAAGCTATCCAACATGCCCTTCATGCCTAGGTTTCAACCTACTTCCAGCACTACTGACATGCTCTGGGTGCATACTATGCCATGCTCATAAGAGCCCATAGAATTTCTATAGGCTCTTCACTAACCTCATCATTGAAGGAGCTATCCTTCACTCTAACATGCACGACCCTTTCCAGGGTTGGGTCGCCAAAGGCACTAGGTCATCCAACCTCACATGGCTCATATCGTCATGGGTATCTAAACTAAAAGCATGTCTACATGGTCTACCATGACATCCAGCTCATTGTGTCATCTCTCTCTCTAACCTTTGCTTAGGGTTAGGGTTAGCATCATCCTCAGAGGATGTGCTAGGTCTCTGCTCACAATGGAGGTATCTACCTCCAATACTAACTCTCTCTACTCATCCTCCTGACAAGAAGGTCTAGCCTCAGGTCTCTCCTGAGTGCATGACAACATATGTCATACGACCTAAGCATTTATCTATTCTTTAGGTTACACTTAAACTATTAAGTTTATGTCCATGACATCTTATTTACATGCTTTTCATTAATTTGGTGGAGGATTCCTTAAACCTTATCAACTTTACCCATACCTCAAGAGGGTGAGGAAAGAAACAAAACCCTAATCCTTATAATCCTTAACAACATTTGAGTTGAGAAGGGATGAATAAGATGAGAGAGTCCTAAAGGTATCTTATTTCGAGTCAAATCCTGAGATATTGGCCAGGCAGTCACACAAATCCGGGAGTCCTTGTATTTCGACTAGTAGTGCGGAGTAAAATATTGCCACCCCCCAGACGTGATCCTTTTCTAGACACCTCTATCTTTCGAAAAATCCTCGAATAACTCCCTTGGGTTCTACAAAGTTTGTAAAATTTAATAATTATTAAATATTAAATGAGGAATCGATGCTCTGATACCAAATGTAACAGCCTCACCTCCCAGTAACCCCCAATTAAGGGAGACCAAAAGGTCAGAGCCGTTATCCCAATTAATAGGATCAAAGGTTCAACAATTAATCAGTAATAATTATGAAATTATACCAAACTAAACTAAAATCCGGTATAAAATAAAACTTTGCATACCTTTTTCAAAAACTTGGATATCTACTTCTATCCACATCAGGAGTCTATTCTAACTAATCCTCCTTTGTACTTTAATTCTTATTTAATTCCACATATGCCACTTTACTGTTTGTCCTTTTCAATCTTGTACCTAAAACACCAACAAACAAAACATCAGTCAACATAAATGAATATGCCAGTATGTGGGGACAACCAAAATTTTGCAATTATGGCTAACAATCTAGATATCACAATCGAGTTAATTAACAAGCCAAATTACGCTTTCAGTGTGACATTCTCTACCACTTTTGCCCTAACCCTGACATACCCAACTTAGGGTTTCTCTTTTGCTAATGACTGAAGGCCACCTTCTCAATCCCGAGCTTGGTGCCTGGGGTCACCTCTCATAGTGACCATTAGTCATTCTATAAAGATCACTGTAACATCCCAGGATTTGAGGCCTCGGATAGAACACTCTTAAAAGGAATGATTGGACTACCCATATCACCAAGGTGCACCTCCTTTTTCGGGAGCCCATTACTAAAGAACTCCATAGTTAATCGTGCTCAGTTTGGAGTAGTACTAGGATGGGTGACCTGTCAAGAAGTTGACCCCGGCTTGCACATGAGTGTGGGAAAAGTGTGCAGTTAAGGCTAGTGGTGATCTGTGGGGTCAGTCATCATTCCTAAAACTCTACTAGAGCCTAGGGTAGTGGGCCCGGACATTACAAATGGTATCAGAGCCAATTCCCCTCCAGTAGGTGGGGCCCACATGGGCATGGCATGCCACTCTTGAGCCGTGCGGTCCAGGCATGTAGGAAAGAGATGTCCATGGTTGACGTAGCCACCCTTGCGCTGGTATTTCGTGATCGGGAGCTGGGTGTCCATGGGCCATTATGAGTCTGCACTGAAATGGGGAAGAGATTATGAGGCCTTATAGTTGAGCCTTGACGAGGATGTCAAGAGTCTAAGTGGGGGAGATCGTAACATCCCAGGATTTGAGGCCTCAGATAGAACACTCTTAAAAGGAATGATTGGACTACCCATATCACCAAGGTGCACCTCCTTTTCCGGGAGCCCATTACTAAAGAACTCCATAGTTAAGCGTGCTCAGCTTGGAGTAGTACTAGGATGGGTGACCTGTCGGGAAGTTGACCCTGGCTTGTGCATGAGTGTGGGAAAAGTGTGCAGTTAAGGCTAGTGGTGATCTGTGGGGTCAGTTGTCATTCCTGAAACTCTACTAGAGCCTAGGGCAGTGGGCCCAGGCGTTACAACCACCTTCTCAATCCTGAGTTTGGTGTCTGGGGTCACCACTCATGGTGCCCATGGGTCTTCCCTCCTGGGCTTGACCTTTTGGCATCATCCATCAGGGTGGCATGTAGGTGCGAGAATACACACTTCTATTATTGTTGTGAAAATCATAGTGACTTTATGATTTGCAAGTATGAACATCCAAACTGATAAGTTGCATTCAATGTGATGAATCATCCGGGAAACTCTTTGGGAAACTAATGCGATTAACCATAATTAACCACATGCATGTCAGGCTAATTTGAGACAGAATTAATCCAATTAATGCAAGAAATCCAATAGGCAAGCAAGCACACAAAGAGATCATGAAATATGCATAAATTTCCTATCATTGATCATGCCATCAAGATCTATTAAACCTAGCTCGCTTCCTAGGGTTTCTAGTCCACTTTTAGGGTTTCTATTGCAATTGGGGTTCCTCTTTACTCTTTTAAACCCTAATTTTATACAATTACTCACAAACCCTAATTATCTCATCTATTCTTCATAAAAGATATTAAGGTTACCTTTTAACAACATATAACCTTAATTTTGGATTAAAGGCACAATTAACCATCAATTAAGTCCATTATGTTCTTTTACATTAAAACCACCATTTTTATCCTTTTAATTGATGACAAGATCATTAGGCCTAATTATCATCTTTGGTTCCTTCCGGATTAATAACTCATAGTTCATTATGATCTCTATTTATCACTACTTCCACCTTTATTCCTTAGAAAACTCTAATTACCATATTAAGGGTATTTATCCACAATTAGGAACTTTTATACTCAAAATATCTTAGAACCATCAAATCTCAACTTATTCATGAATTTGAACAATTAAAACCATTAAGAGTCACAATGACTAACATTAGGGTTTCAAGGCCCATTAAAGCTTATTTATGTACATGGAACCCTAAATTAATCAAATTATGCATAAAGTTCATCCTTTTAGATCGAATGCGTCTTTTTATAAACAACAGGTTAATATCAACTTTAATCATCCATATAACCCTTCCCAAATCATAGAATCATCAAGTTAGGGTTTTCCCCATTATAAAGCATTAAAGTTAGAAACTTTGACTACTTTTCGAACTAAGATCCGATTTAGGGTCTAAATCTATTTTTAATGGATTCCTTGTGTTCCCCTGATCAATTTTCATATATAACACTTTTATATACGAGTTACCAATATTTTCCTATAATTTTTTTGCAAGATAACCAATTATTAACCAATCAAGCGATGCCACGTCAGCGCTTACCTATTGATCTCGAGTCCACGCAGATTGGTTGATTATGCTTTTACCCTCGATCCTTTTCATGGTCGTCGGGGTTTAGGGGAGTCTTTTCTCACTTTCTCCTTCTTCTTCCTTGTGTCGGTCCCTGCGTATAGGGTTGATGCTTCGGTCAACATCGGTGTTGACCTCGAGCTCTTACTCCTCCAACCACGAAACCACACGCCTCCCACCGTCGTCAGGTCCCGTCAGACTCGCCTCCACCTACAATTCCTCTGACCATGCACTGTTTTCTTGGGTCCTAGAGAACCATCTCTGACGGTAGTTCTAGCAAATAAGAGGTGAAATTCGAAGGAAAGGTAGCACCTCGAAGGCGGGGAAAGGGTGAGGAAGTTGTGTGGGGACTTTAGAACATGAGGGAGATCTCAGAGCGAGATTCTACCCCATATATATTGGGATGGCCATGGAGGGTGGTCGGCGGGAGTCCTCGAGGTTGGGGGATTCTCCCACAACTTCCTAAAGATAGCCAAACCTAGGCTCGTTGAGCTCGGCTTCCCAATCCGAACTTGGTGGGCTAATTCCCAAGAGTCCTCATCATTTAGGGAGAGGGAAACTTGGAGGGAAATAGGGAACTAGATTGTTCCCTTCACGGTCTGTCCCAGTCCATCCCAAGCTAGGAGATGGATGGGAATCCTCAAATCCCAATCATATGGCCAGGAATGTGAGAGAAATAAGAGGAAACTGAGTCCCTGATTTCCCAAATTGTGACATGCATATCAAAAACCAATTATCCTTCACACTTTAGGATTACTTCAAAATTCCATATCTCAAAATCCGTGCATCCTTTTGACACCAAATTTTAATGGAAACTTCCTTTTGGCTTTATCTACTCGCATACCAAATTTGAGTCCCAAAATCCAAATAAAAAGGGAATTATTTTCATATGCAAGTTATTTATTAATAAGACATATTTTATGCATATTTTCTCTCTCTTAATCTTTCATTTTCTTTATTTTGATTCCTTTTACCATTAGAAACTATGTGAACACGAAATCTTTTCCAAGATGGATCCATTATCCATATATCCACATATTTCTTGTAATATCATTATTATCTCATATTTTCTTTTAAATAAAGCAATATTTAATTGATCCTTTCTCTTTCTTGTTGCATTATCTTTGCAACTTGGACTCCTTAGAACCCAAGGAACCCAAAAGGCACGAAATCCCCCTTTGGAGAATATTCCTTTGCCTTTTAGAGGTTTCTACATCTCTCTCTTTATTCCCCTTTTCTTTTTTATTTATTTATCTTTTGTATTTTCCTTTATCCTTTACTATTATTGGGACCAATAGCCAGTAAGTCCCACAAAGCAACCAACAAGGTTATTGTAAATGAAATTTAATCAATTGTGTCCATCAATTCCACTTTCTAGAAATTTCTATGTATTTCCCATGATTACTTTGCTTAATATCCATTATCTTATATCTTTTCCTTTTATTTGGACTTTTCTTCTTTTCTTCTCTTTTATATCCATTATTGGATTAATCTAATAATAGAAATTATGAAATCCCTATCAAAAGGGAGATTTGCAAAGAAATCCATCTTTTGAAGCAAAGCATATAACCTTTTTTCAATTAATTCCTAATTCACAATTTCTTTACAATTCAATTATGAAAACATATGCAAAATTGAGGTTGTAACAGTCTCTAAGTATAGTTTTAGCTTTATTTCACCTAGGGTCTAATATGATTTATTTTTCTGATTTTCTAGTAATCTATGTTGTCATGTAAACTTGTAGAATGCAGGTCTAATGTGGATCCTAGGATCTTGACCATGTTGCTCTGACCTTGTCTCTTACCTCGACCAGGTGACAGTTGCTCACATGTGAATAGTAACACTGGTCTACTTAGTTTTTTCATCGATAATTTCTCCCTCTCTAGTCTATAAAACTTTACAAAACTACTCCAAAGTTCTGCTCATAAAAAACCTTAATTTAGACCTTGTTGTCCTTGTTTAGCGATTTGCCCAAATTTCCTCTCAAGCTTCTCGAAACTACTTTCTCGTGAAACCCATAAAACCAAATCCCATCCATAAATATCTTAACCTCAACCTCTACAAGCACACTTGCAACTTTTCTCTCACAAGAATTTCACACAAGCTTGTATTTTTCTCCATTGTTAAGACATTCTTCTCTCCTCTATAAAACCACTGACTGGTGAAGCTTCTATCCACTTTTTCCTGATTGCCCCGAGGGTAAGGTACTTCATGATCCCCTCCTTCTTTATGAATCATTGTTTTCGTGCAAGAAATATATGTCTTCCTTTCTCCAATTCCAGCCTCAGCCTAATGGCTTGTTGCTTGTATCCATGACAAGGCTAAGATAGAAGGATTAATTCCTTCCTTGATTTCATAAGATTGCCCTTTGCGTCCAACTTGTTTCTATTTTCCACACAAGGGCAATCACATACTTTGTCATCATAGTTTGTTTTACTCGAGATATCACTTGCATGTTATTTGGAAAATAATATCATTTCATGCTCTATTTATTTGTATGTTTGATGTGAGGATGTTATTGTCTTTATAAAATTATTTCCTTTACTAAATTAGTAAATATATTAATATTCCAAAATTCAAAATAAATTTTATATGGCTCACTTTAAAAATAAAATAAAATATATTTTGGAATATTGGGATTTTCATCTGCATAATGGTATTAATTTTATCACCCAAATCAAACATAATAAATATGTGACTTTTCAAGGATTTTTCTAATTGCCTGAAGTTTCTAAAATTCATGTGTAATAATATGTAAGTCAGAAAAATAAAGTAAAATATACTATGAATTTAGGAAAAGATGACTTACATGGTTGTGGTTTTGATAACCTAATTCAATAATAAATAGACAATTTTAAGATTTATGTAATTAATGTGAACTTAACCCTAATTTCAAATATACTTCTAATAGGTGCTTGTGGACATGATGTGGATGTAGGATTTGATCCTAACTTGCTCATATACATATGATTATGTTGCATTCTACTATCCATATTGAGTCATTGACCTATGTTTCTTTCTCTTGGTCTTTTTGGAACTTGAGACCCTAACTTTTTGATGAAGTTATCTCCTTGAATTGGTACTATTTGAAAGATCACTTTTGTTACTAGATCCTCTTTCATAATTGAAATATGTTTGATTCTTACTTTATGGTTCCTCTAACCCAACTTGATACCGTATGTTTTCATCCCTCGTGTGTTGGATTAAACCTATGTACTCTTTTTCTATGCATCATCTGGTGACTATTAGTATAACGCGACATATGTGACTTTGTGTAGATATATAAGTCACCACACTTGGTAATGCAGAGGTGACAATTCATACAAGTGAAATTATTAAAGCAGCAGGGTATATGTGTTATTTCCTACCAACATGTTTATATTGTTTTTATATTGTCACATGAAACACACAGATGCCTTGCTCATATTTGTCATCCTCTTAAGCTTGACTAAACTTATTTCTTGCCTCTATATTTGTGTGTGTACAGTAGACTAAAATTATTTAGAGTAGTGGTACCTATGTACCACCATAATATTATTGGATGTATTTTTCTATCCTGAGTGTATATTTTCACTCGCATTATATATATTGGGTGTACCTTTACACCGAGGGTGCACTTTTCTACCCAACTTAGGCTTGAGATTTTATATATCGCATTCATGCATAAATAATGTTAGCCTAATTGTTTGATATGCAATGTTTATTACTGTTTATGATTATGATTATTTGTGGTGAGATTGTTAAAGGCAAGAAACCATTTTATTGATTATACTTAAATATTCTCTTTGATATCCATTTGGATGTTATCTTTCCCTCTTTGTTTGTACAGCCATGCAAGCTACTTTGATGTCATTTTTCCTTAATGTTGCTCAAACCCTATTTATATGCTCATATTAGCATTGTTATGATGACAACTTCTACTTTGTCATATCTTGTGGGGTATGCTTACAACCCCTTAGGTGAAGGAAATGGAGGGCTAAGTAGAGTCAAGTCTTAAGAGATAGACTTGAATATCTTGTACATCCCTCAACCTAGATCTTTATTTTGATGCCTTCATGTAAGTCCCTAGTGGGAAATCATTATGTAATCTTATAAATTGAAAATACTTATGATATTTTACTTTGTTGTTGTTCTTGTATACCATTTATTTGAGAAATAAAAACCTAATCCATCATACGTATTAGTGTGTTTGGATTATACAGGTTTGTTTCTCAATTTGAGTAAGGACTAGACTGCTGGGTTTTAGGGGAGACAGAGAAGGCAGCGGAAACAAAAAAAATTTCTCCCCCAACCCATACCGAGGAAACGCGTCAACGTCTATATAATAGGAAAGGATGGTTTGCGGAATCATACCTTGTCCCGAGGCTTGCTCGGTGACAATACCTCGCGCAATGCACGGTCTTCAACTCCGGACTTCGACGGTGTCTGTGCAGCTCCTGGTCGCACCGGGACTGACAACTCCTACTCGAACCGGACTGTCAGATGACAGTTGTCCTCCTAAGCGGCAGTGTCCTCCCGCCTCTGTAGTAGTCCACACGGACCACCTGGAACTCCACTCTCCTTGTCCCACAAGGAAGTGGAAGGAGTCGCACCCTCCTGTTGATGTACTAGTCACCAACACGCTCTCCTGCCTCCTACTGCAACTGCAGTTGTCCTTCCCTTGTTGCACCTCCCTTTTGCGGGAAGCACTTGCTCGGGCTCTCTCACGGTTACCAAAACCAGAGATAACGACAACTTGCAGAGCAACTGGTTGCATTGAGCTGTACTGCTTAGAAGCCCCCAATACCCCTATATATATAGGACAGTCATGGGACAGGGTTCTCCATCCCGGGCAATGCAGGACTAATGCAGGAGTAGAAGGGTTCGAGAATTTTCCACAAAAAGCAACCGGTTCGCAACTTGAAATGATCGGTTCACAACTGAACCGATCGGTTCGGCCATTGAGCCGATCAGTTGGACCTGAGCCGATCGTTTGGGGCACTCCAACCAATCGGTTGGTGCCCTGAACTGATCGGTTCATGGTCCTAATCCGGCTCAAAAAGACTTTCCTTGTTTCTTTCCCAATTGGTATCGAATACCAATATTATTCCCAATCGAATTGGGCAATTTGAAACGAAAGGAAAATTCTTGCCGACATGACTTTCCCAACTGGTCGGTTGCACCAGTTGAGCCGATCGGTTCAACCCTTGAACCGGTCATTTCAACCTGGGCATGAGCCGATCAGCCTGGACATTCCAGCCGACCGGTTCAGCAACCTCAGCCGACCGGTTCATCACATGAACCGATCGGTTGGGAGCACAGGTTGGGCAAAATCAGTCAATTGTGATTTCAATCAATCTGATACTCCAATCAATGTGTCCAACCCCTTGAACCATACGATATTGAGATATCGACTGATTGAGTGTTTAATTGAACTACTAAACTCCTTTAGTAATCAATCTAAACATTGCTTTGTGGACAAAACTCCTCTTCCAGGTAAAATCCTATGTGTGTGACCCTGCAGGTCCATTTCACGTTGGCAGTGAAAGTCCATAACACTTATGACTTCACAAGCAAAGAGCGGTGCCTAGTCACACATCAGTGCTACCCAAGTGAAAGTAGAAAGTTGGAGAACAACTTTCATCCTACAATCCGTGAATGGTGTTACAGTGAATGTATAATTCCTTTGTCACTGATATCCTGAATGAACTCGAGGCATGGAACAGTCATCCTGTCAACGTTCATTCACTTCCTTGATCTCAGAGTAGACTGGAAGAGATATGTATGACATCAGTATCACATACTGATTCACACATGCGTGCACGCCTTTCTCAATCCTACTCATCAAGTGGCCATGGATATCAAACTCCCTCAGGAGGGACAAATCCCATATCTATCACTCACCCCTCAAAAGCCCCATGTGTCAAAGCCACCCAATCGTCACCTTTATAACAACCCATGTTTCAGGACTGCGTTTGATGATGTCAAAGTGTGCCCAACGACATGTGTTGAGTGTAGTGATTTCAGGTCTAAGAATCACACTCACCACCATCACTGTGAGTACTGACTGTGACTACCATCTCATGGTTCCATGTGTCAAACTCACGGTGGGTCTGTCCGGTACCTTGTTCTCTAACAAGTACCTATGTGTTTGGTTTGATATCTCTATATCATGACTAATGAGATTTTGTCATCAACCAACACCACAATCTAGTCTTGTGTGTCATTGTTGTCTATCTACCTTCCACAATGACATCCGACTAGGGACATAACAAGAATGTACAAACTCTTAGCATCCGTATGATCTCATCGTTCAGGTCATGAACCTGAAGGCAAACGTCATTGAGTACTGTCATTCTCTAGACATTCAATCTGTTCTATCACTATCTCATATGACTGAACCAGAAAGAATTGGAAGCTTACCTTTGATGTTTATCAAATCAATCTTAATGTATCCCACCAATCATCCCATGATTGGATCTCAGGGCATACATACCAACAGACTCCCACTTGCACTGCGAGACAATCAGCCATGAATCATATTCATAGTGATCTTCAAACATGTTCCACATGTTACTGTGCTGTAGTGCCAACATAGTGAGTAATGGCAACACCTTGCCAAAGTCTGTATAAATTGCATGTCTCTCATCTCTTCACTGTACGTCACACGTATAAGATGGAGTTGCCATAATATGCGATCTTGTATTCCATTTGCTAACCTTTAGCCACATTGCATGATCAAGGATTCCAGACTTGTTATCAATGAGTGGAATATAAGTTCATCTCATGAACTTTCAGATCCATATAGTATCCACTGCTGTTCACTAACACATAGATACTCAGCCTTTCCCTTTTAAATGGCTTTATTGGAACACTTCCAATTATCAACAAACATTCACTTTTATACATCTCATGTATATATATTGCGATTAGATTTCTATCCTTTTGGAAGTTCGCATCAATGTAACTCTTTACATCGAACTCTTCCTTATCTCCATAGAACTAGTACTTCACAAGCACTTATTAAGTTCTCATGGTATTCCAGTAACCCTTACTGGAAATAGACAGACATCCACTCGTCATGTCACACATATGAGTTATCAGGATGAGCACATCATATTGCCATGTCCTACATACAAGATGATGAATGCATTTTATTCTTGCCATGTCATACATGCAAGATAATGGGATGATTACATACATGATAGATCTATATCTATTCTTAGTGTTCCCATTCTTCATAAGAATTGGACACTTGGCCTTGGGATACTAACTCCATGTAACATGGACTAGTTTTCTCCCACTGAATCTGTGCATACTGAACACTTCAGTACAGATTGCCAATGTATGCTCTCTCTTTCCAGGTTAAGATATTTTCGAGAACTATCTCTATAAATCTCTATTCCTATCACATAGGAAACATCTCTATCTTCCTTAAAGATAATTTCCACATTCGGATTTCCAATCTAGAACATTTCCATTTCACATCAACATGTGGAATGTGAATACGCTCCCACTAAATCACAGATCCCTTCTTTATCTTTGACATATCAGTCAAACCCTTTGACTATATCATCAAAATAAAGATCCAATTTTGAGTTGCTTGTACTCAATCAATCACATTGATTAGTCCATTGTAACTTATAGACTTCATTTGCATTAGTGGATTCATAAACCTTATAGGATGTGTCACGTACACATCCTGGTTTTATTCCTCATAGGAATGCGGTTTTAGTGTCCATATGCCAAATGTCTTAGTCATTAAGTTGCAATCAACAAGCATCATCCTTTTCAAAATGTTATCCATGTGTCTTAACACTTAAGACTCATTTGCACTTATGGATATAATCCAATGAGTGCTACCATCAAGGTCATACCTTATGGTTCACATGGATGTCATTTAGGATGTAAAGGTCATAAACCATAACTCAAGATTCGGTTCCTCATATTCATCTTGATAGTTGACTCATCACATGAACAACTCATCACATAGATAATTGAGGTGTATCTGTTAAAGATATAAGAACTCACAACCCTTGTGATTCTTAATTTCTTTTATTAGTATGGGGTATTCTTTTATTAAGAAGAATTCAGTTATTTGATAATCATTCTCTAACTCCTTAGAGTATGATTCCTTCTTGATTCAGACATCACCATGCCTTAATCATGAGTTCACTATGATACACTGTCATAATCACTCATAAGGATCTCAAACATTTGGTCCAAGTATTTCATTCATTGATCTCATCAAGAATTAATACTTTACCAAATTTGTACTTCATTTATGATAATTTGAACACTTCAAGATATTCATATTGGTATTTCTATAAACACCATTTGAAGTATTAGCATTTATTCCTATAGGTATGTAAATACATCACATGTATTATACCTAATAGGATAATCATTCTCCCACTACTTTAGTGAAGATTGATTAATCATGTCCAAGATATTCATGTCCCTTACTGGTTCTCTAACCAAAAGAGTCTAGTTTTATCCATCACATGGAAACTAGAAATGAATTTCTCATGATTAATGCTAATTAAATTGTTTGAGTTATCTATAACTTTTAGGTATCGTCTTATCTTATGCATATCAAATATCACAAGATAAATAAGGCATTGCCACAAAGATCACATCTTTATAAATTGAAACATCTCTTTATTAATTGCCATCATTGTCACACAATATGCAAAAATAAAGTGTTTCTATCTATTGGCAAGTATGAAATAGCAGTTCATAACTGTATTACATGCCTTATTGGCTGAAAATAAACTAAAGTATTCCTATCTATAAAGGCAACACTTGCCCCAAGTAAGAATGCTTTACACTTTACATCTTGATATCATATATCTCAAAAAGTGTTACAAGTTTATTTACATGACACCTTCAAGTAGAGGCTTCAGTCGCCTCCTTCTTCTTTTGTTCTTCCAGGTAGAGAGGACAATTCCTTTTCCAATGTCCTGGCTTTTGACAATGGTGGCAATTTCCTTTCTTGGTCACGCCTCCCTTGGCCTTGAGAGCTGAAGATGGCTTGGACTCCTGGCTAGCTTCAGAACCTTTCTTAGCTTTGCCCTTGCCCTTGCGCCTGGACTTGCCTTTCTTGCTCGTGATCACCATCACGGACTTAGGCTTGTCCTTCTTCATCTGTAACTCGACTGTCCTCAACATGCCCAACAACTCTGACAGTGGCCTATCAAAGTTGTTCATGTTGTAGTTCATCACAAACTGACTGTAAGATTCTGGCAACGATTGCAGTATCACGTCAGTAGCCAACTCTTGGCTCAGTGGAAATCCCAGTCTCTGCAGGTTCTCCACATACCCAATCATTTTGAGTGTGTGAGGACCAACTGGATCTCCTTCTGTCATGACGCACTTGAACAGTGCCCTAGAAACATTGTACCTCTCTTGCCGTGCCTGATCTTCATACATGTTCCTGAGATGCTGAATCATCTCTATGACACCCATGTTTTCATGTTGCCTCTGCAACTCATGGTTCATTGAACATAGCATCAAGCACTTTGCATCAATGGCATCTTCAGAATGCTTCTTGTAAGCATCCCTTTCTGTCCTTGGTGCATTAGGAGCGGGTTCCTCTGGAATTGGAGTATCCAGGACATAGAGCTTACGCTCTTGAGTGAGAACAATTCTCAATGTCTGATACCAGTCGTGGAAGTTTGTCCCATTTAGCTTGTCCTTGTCAAGGACCGATCGCAAAGAAAAGTTGTTGTTGTTTGTTGCCATTTGAACTACAAAAGGAAAATATGCAATTTTAGTCCAAAACTCATTTTTGACTTATTTGATTGATTTGAAAATTTGACGATATAATTAGGCCTTTAATTAATTATCGCTCCCACTATTTTACTTCAAATTGATAGCCCTCACCATCAATTCGGAAGATTGCAGCCTACAACCTTCTAGTGGGCAAGATCCTGAAATCCTCTAAGTCATGAGTCAGCTTTGGCTGATCGCCCACAACTTAGATCTCTCAAGTAGGCAACTTTTGCCAATTGCATCATATGCAACTCTTGTTGAATGAACATGCACAACACCTTGCCATGAACATTCCTTGCCTCTGGGCTTAGACGCTCTAAGAATCACCAGTTAAGTCTAACCCAAAAGCCGACACGGTAAACATGCACCCTGCTTTGGCAGAACCTACATGTCTACCCTTCACACTTCCACAAGATAGACAGCGCACCACACTTTGGCGTAACCTACGCTTGGTCGATCGAGCTTTTCATGTGTGCCGCTAATGGAAGGCATATAAGACTTAATATTTTAATGAGGGATTTGGTTTTTATATACATATACATATCCAATCACCACAATACATAGTACGTATCATATACATTCTATATCCCACAGAAAACATGCATAAACGATAAAAAGCGATGATTATGGCCATCCTAATGTGATTCCTCGAGCCAAGAGGAATCACGGTCATCTAGGTCTACATCACATGCAACCTGTACAAGATGAACTCTGTGCCTTGCCATCCGAGTAGATCAACTCATCACATGAACGATCTGTACTCTCCAGCCGGTCGTCTGGGTGCCACCAGCCGATCGGTTGGCTCCTCCAACCGATCAGTTCGCCTGGTCATCGTGCATCTCGTCATGTCCGCCACCCGCTCGTCTCGCTCCTCGAACCGGTCATCAACCGATCAGTTCACTCCTTGAACTGACCGTCTGGAAGGTCAACTGATCGGTTCACTCCTTGAACCGATCGTTTCAGTTGTCGTCTTGATGTCCGCCGGCCTTTGACATGACAGGAAATAAAATCCTATTCTATTTATTACATTGCTTTAAAAAGGAAACCCCGAGTTACATTCGGGGGGAGCAAAGGTAGGAAAGAATCTCGAATTATTTCGAGTTACATCGGGAATAAGAGAGGGAAGATCGGTGCGCAGACCGAGATGCAAGCAACCACACACAACCAATCACAGATAGGGGTTTATAGGCCATAATCACGCTACACACATCCACCACAAAACTCGTTTAAGGGCGACGGGTATCGATTGCATTAATAATACATATCATATATGTAATTAGGGATTTGTGGATTTAAGATTGGACATGCATAAAGCCGATATTATTCGAATCGCATGCAATAAATAAAGGCGATAAACCAAAATCGATCATATCGATATTCCTAAAATATAGAGCAGTTGACGTGGCTCTGATACCACTGTTGGGTTTTAGGGGAGACAGAGAAGGCAGCGGAAACAAAAAAAATTCTCCCCCAACCCATACCGAGGAAACGCATCAACGTCTATATAATAGGAAAGGATGGTTTGCGGAATCATACCTTGTCCCGAGGCTTGCTCGGCGACAATACCTCGCGCAATGCGCGGTCTTCAACTCCGGACTTCGACGGTGTCTGTGCAGCTCCTGGTCGCACCGGGACTGACAACTCCTACTCGAACCGGACTGTCGGATGACAGTTGTCCTCCTAAGCGGTAGTGTCCTCCCGCCTCTGTAGTAGTCCACACGGACCACCTGGAACTCCACTCTCCTTGTCCCACAAGGAAGTGGAAGGAGTCGCACCCTCCTGTTGACGTACTAGTCGCCAACACGCTCTCCTGCCTCCTGTTGCAACTGCAGTTGTCCTTCCCTTGCTGCACCTCCCTTTTGCGGGAAGCACTTGCTCGGGCTCTCTCACGGTTACCAAAACCAGAGATAACGACAACTTGCAGAGCAACTGGTTGCACTGAGCTGTACTACTTAGAAGCCCCCAATACCCCTATATATAGGAGAGTCATGGGACAGGGTTCTCCATCCCGGGCAATGCGGGACTAATGCAGGAGTAGAAGGGTTCGAGAATTTTCCACAAAAAGCAACCGGTTCGCAACTTGAAATGATCGGTTCACAACTAAACCGATCGGTTCGGCCATTGAGCCGATCGGTTGGACCTGAGCCGATCGTTTGGGGCACTCCAACCGATCGGTTGGTGCCCTGAACCGATCGGTTCATGGTCCTAATCTGGCTCAAAAAGACTTTCCTTGTTTCTTTCCCAATTGGTATCGAATACCAATATTATTCCCAATCGAATTGGGCAATTTGAAATGAAAGGAAAATTCTTGCCGACATGACTTTCCCAACTGGTCGGTTGCACCAGTTGAGCCGATCGGTTCAACCCTTGAACCGGTCTTTTCAACCTGGGCATGAGCCGATCAGCCTGGACATTCCAGCCAAATGGTTCAGCAACCTCAGCCGACCGGTTCATCACATGAACCGATCGGTTGGGAACACAGGTTGGGCAAAATCAGTCAATTGCGATTTCAATCAATCTGATACTCCAATCAACGCGTCCAACCCCTTGAACCATACGATATTGAGCTATCGACTGATTGAGTGTTTAATTGAACTACTAAACTCCTTTAGTAATCAATCTAAACATTGTTTTGTGGACAAAACTCCTCTTCCAGGTAAAATCCTATGTGTGTGACCCTGCAGGTCCATTTCACGTTGGCAGTGAAAGTCCATAACACTTATGACTTCACAAGCAAAGAGTGGTGCCTAGTCACACATCAGTGCTACCCAAGTGAAAGTAGAAAGTTGGAGAACAACTTTCATCCTACAATCCGTGAATGGTGTTACAGCGAATGTATAATTCCTTTGTCACTGATATCCCGAATGAACTCGAGGCATGGAACAGTCATCCTGTCAACGTTCATTCACTTCCTTGATCTCAGAGTAGACTGGAAGAGATATGTATGACATCAGTATCACATACTGATTCACACATGCGTGCACACCTTTCTCAATCCTACTCATCAAGTGGCCATGGATATCAAACTCCCTCACGAGGGACAAATCCCATATCTATCACTCACCCCTCAAAAGCCCCATGTGTCAAAGCCACCCAATCATCACCTTTATAACAACCCATGTTTCAGGACTGCGTTTGATGATGTCAAAGTGTGCCCAACGACATGTGTTGAGTGTAGTGATTTCAGGTCTAAGAATCACACTCACCACCATCACTGTGAGTACTGACTGTGACTACCATCTCATGGTTCCATGTGTCAAACTCACGGTGGGTCTGTCCGGTACCTTGTTCTCTAACAAGTACCTATGTGTTTGGTTTGATATCTCTATATCATGACTAATGAGATTCTGTCATCAACCAACACCACAATCTAGTCTTGTGTGTCATTGTTGTCTATCTACCTTCCACAATGACATCTGACTAGGGACATAACAAGAATGTACAAACTCTTAGCATCTGTATGATCTCATCGTTCAGGTCATGAACCTGAAGGCATACGTCATTGAGTACTGTCATTCTCTAGACATTCAATCTGTTCTATCACTATCTCATATGACTGAACCAGAAAGAATTGGAAGCTTGCCTTTGATGTTTATCAAATCAATCTTAATGTATCCCACCAATCATCCCATGATTGGCTCTCAGGGCATACATACCAACATAGACATCTCAAGTCCCACTCCTTTCATAAGATCAAGCATTCAGCTCATCGAGCGAGATAGTTCCAAGGCAATCTCGACCGATGACAAGAGATGTGATACATTTGATCATTTTGTTTAAAAGTACATTGATGAAATCAGAAGAAGAAAAAAAATATCATTTAAGCTTAGTTACATGTCATAAAGCCTTTACAAATTGTTTACAGAAAAAATTTGAGTGAAATTATATGTATCCTTCAATTTTTTATTTTGTTTGTATTGACTTGTACTTTCATAACTAGGGTTTCTAAATCTCAATGATTTGAATGTACTAATGGTCTAGAATTGTCTTAAAGGAAATATTAGATACACATGAATGGAATGGTGAAGTCATCATCAAAATATGGGTGGTGCATAACCCTCAAGTCAATATTCTTCCCTTTTGAAGATGAAAACCATTCCTTAGAATATTAAAAGCAACAAAATTTAAATTCTTTACTTTAGCATCTATAAAGTTTTTACATTATTTAAAATAGAGTAATTTCCCTCAACCTATGATTATCCTACCTATTTTGTTTTGAGTAATCTCCCTCAATCTATGATTACCCTACCTTTTTTGTTTCTTCTCACAAAAGATAACAATTTTTGTCCATTTTGATTTCTTTCTACTATTTTATGAAAAGAACATGCCATATAATCCATTTCGCCCTCTGCCATGAACCATTGAGAGAGAGGATGGTAAGAGCATTGGCCACGGTTCCCCTTACTGCCACGGTACTCCATTTCAACTAGCACAGACCATTTCACCAGGTACATTAATCACTTGTTCCCCTGATCAATGTCAGTATATGATTTCATAGGTACTGTACTTATTGTCCCCTTGCATTGATACTTTAGTTATTGCCCCGTTTTGACTGTATGAAAAATCTTGCTTTGGGACTCCTTAAGTATTGTACTTATACTATCGGAGAAGTTTTGCATGTAATATTGATTTTAATTTTTGATAAGTATTTTACTTTAACTTTCAATGACTAAGATTAGAAAAAAGGAGGTGAGTACTGTACTTATGAACACAAAATATAAATATTTATTGTTCTAATATGCACTGTACTTTTGGGTGCATTTACTGCATAGTAAGTGAATGAGTTGTATTTAAGCATTGGGTACCATACGTATGCATCCTCTAAGTATTGTACTTATTCTCCTATATCAATTTTGAATTATAGTTGTATTTGTATTTTGCTGAGTACTGTATTTATCTTTCAAAAAATAATATCAGAAAAAGGAGTTGATTAATGTACTTATGAATGCGGTATATAAGTGATTTTTGTTCTGATATGCACTATTTTTTGGGTGTATTAACTGCATTAAGTGAATAAGTTGTATTAAAGAATTGGTTGTCATACCTCTCTATCATCTAAGTACTGTACTGATTCTGCAATTTCAAAAAAAAAATGTCCAGTGACCCATGTTCTTATGGTATTCGGTAGGTATTGTTCTTAAGTGTCTAGACCACTTAACAATTGTGCTTGATGTTAAAGGTATTGTACTTATGATTCAGTAACTTAGTTGAACTGAACAAGTGGGTACTGTAATGTGTGACATGCATTTTATATTTGAAATTAAGAACTGGGTATTGTACTTTTAGCATCATTAACAAAATGACACTAAATTTTTTTGACCAGATGACCAATGTTGGTATGGAATTCCGTAGGTACTGTGCTAAGTTATACAACTATGGTTGATTTTTTATGTTACTAAGTATTGTACTTATGCATCAATAACTGATAATTAAATTAAAAGTGAGTACCATACTTACATATGAATTTTATTGTTGATTTTATAATTTGTGAAGATGGCCCATTTTGTCATGGGCTAAGTATTGTGTGTGCCTCTACGACAGTTGTACCACTATGATTGATTTTTTATTTTGCTAGGTATTGTGCTTATCTGTATTGTACTTGTGGATCCATTGTATAGTTGATTTTCTAATTACTATAGATTATCCAAATTGTTATGGGATTATGTAAGTATTATACTTATGCTTGTAGACCAGTCATACAATCATTCTCATATTTTGTAATTTTCTAGGTACCATACTTATGCTTCAGTAATTTGTTGAAATTAATAAGTGAGTATTGTACTTATGAATAAATTTTATAGTTAATTTTTATCTGATGTGCATTGTACTTTTGAGATCATTATCAATTGCTTACTCATCTTATTACTAAAATGTGTAAAAAAAATTATGACCATTGTGAATATGGAATTACGTAGGTACTGTGTTTGTGCTTCTAGACCTGTTATACAATTATGGTTGAATATGTATTTTGCTGGGTATTGTATTTGTGCTTGAGTCAAATTTAAAGTATATATATATATATATATATATATTTGACTTTATAGGATGGATAATGAACGTGGAATTCAAACAAGGTGTAGTTTTAGGAAATTTAAAAGGGTGTGTGAATTGGCTGGGATGGACCATAAAAAGAAATTCAAAAAAATAGTTTTTGGTGGATTTTTGGACATGAAGTGTCATGTTGTATTGGATCTTGCATTGATAGAAGATCTTGTCCGCTGTTATGATGTGATACAAAAGGGATTTCTTTTTGGAAATGTGGTTGTGAAGTTGAAGACAGAACATGTATATGATCTTTTTGGTTTGGTTTCTGAGGGTGAGTATTGTACTAGATAAATAAATCATGTGTGAATAAGTACTGTGTTAGATAAGTGACTATGTGTGAGTATAATTTTAAAATGTTTGCATTCTTTACTGTGCATGTGAAGAAATAATTTTGGATTCAACAGATAAGGTTGCAGATAAGAACTTAGTTGTCATGGGGAGTACTTTGGGTCACACCCCAAAGTGAAAAATGAAATGGATAGATTGCAGATGTTAAGAAAGAAAAAGGATGAAAAAAGCATCACAAATTTTGTCAAGATATGGATTTTGGTTCTACTGGAAGATTTTTTATTCCCTTACAGGAGTTTCGCTATCTACAGGGTTTTCTTTGACATGGTAGATTGTAATGACCCTGACCTGGGTTATGAGTTAACCCTATTTGTTTTGGCTAAATAAGTTTCTTATAACTTTAATATAATCCTCTAAAGAGTTTTTTTATCAATTGACAAACTTATGTTTCAAATTTGGTCCTATTTAAATAATGTTTGAGCAATGTTCACTCATTTTGGACCAAAATGCAATTTACCCAAGATGAGGGGATATATTGCAATTTGTCACATTTTGAATGTTGCATAAGTGTTTTATCATCATAATAAAGAGAATTATGCTTGATGATGGCTTGTGGAAAGCCTAAATTCCAAGTTTGAACTTGTTTGAATAATTCTACTGACTTGTGTACCAATTTTAGTGCAAGTTGTAATTTACTCAAAATGTAGGGTTGATATGAAAATTACCACCTCTAGAGTGTCCCTACTCCCTCCTAGTATCATTTAGAGGAGATAGAAAGAATGAGGCACCATGTTTGAATCATATTTGAGTATGATACTCTTGGTGATGAAAAGACCAAGAAAGTGTTGTATGTGAAACCCTAATTTGAGCTTGTATGGGGTTGTAGAGTCCATATGGGAGTGCCTATCGGCCAATGAGCCATAGAGGGGATCCCATATAGGTTTTGGAACTCTTGGCCTTGTCCATGATGAGCTAAGCACCTCAAGGAGGTGATCCATGACGAGTTAGATGCTCCTTGTAAAAGTTGTATCGGTTTGCATAATTTATGAAGATAAAGATGAGACATCTTATCAAATAAGATAACTAATGGCCAAAATATCATCTCTAGATGATCCTTGAGTGTTTTGCATGACAAGATAAATATGAGTGCATGCAATTACATGTGTTAACCATGCATGGACATGTGGAACCTAGTAGCTTAAAAAGATATATGACACCTCATATACACACTTTTTCATGAACCTCAAGTATATATACCCTTCCTTTCACCCGTAAGTGGAATGTTTCAAAATATATCACCCCCTTGCTCTTAGATATCGTGAATATAGTCTTGGTATCGTGAAAGGGTGAAGGGGTATCGTGCATAGAGCCTTGGTATCACCCATAGCAAAGTGATATCGACCAAGTTGGGGATATCAGCCATAAGTGAGGGATATCGACCACAAGTGGTGAGGTATCGTGCATAGGGCTGAGGAGATCAAGTCTTGGACCTTTTAGAGGATCACCTTAAACTTTGGGAACGTGAAGCTTGGGAGCTTGGAGCTTTGAATTTTCTCTTGAGGCGGGTTATATAACTTGAACTCAATTATGTTATTATTTATCATCAATCTTGCCTTAGTTGAATGATTTACTTTCAAATAGAATTTTCTTGCATAATTGATTAATCCATGAGCTCTATTAGTAACCTAGGACTGATTTCCATGAACTCGAAGAAGTATAACGAAGGTCTAGAGCTTGAAGATGATGGTATCACCTTATAAAGTGATATCAGGTTCAAGCACATAAGCAAGCACCTCTAACCCGATATGATGATACACCTACACCACTAAAATGATATGGATATGAGTTTATACTTCCTTGCACGATATGGTGATTTAGTATACACCTCTTGCAAGATATGAGGTCAAATATACCCCTTAGGCAGAATATGATGTCAAGCACATACATATCTCTAACCCGATATGATGTTGAAGGATACACCTCTTGCCCGATATGATGTTAAAACCCTAGATGGTGATGGTTATACACCTCTAGAACGATATGGTGATGAGCATAAACCTTATGCATGATATGGTGGCACACACAGACCTCATGAATGATATGGTGATCAAGATACACCTCATGGGTAATATGGAAGCATACACACACCTCTTTGCCTGATATGGTGTGAAGCATACACACACCTCTTTGCCCAATATGGTGTGAAGAATACACACACCTCTTTGCCTGATATGGTGTAAAGCACACACACCTCTTTTCCCGATATGGTTTGGAGCATACACACACCTCTTTACCTGATATAGAAGCAAGCACGCACCTCTTTTCCCGATAGGGTGGAAGCACCTCAATTCAATACACTTGATTGAGTAATACATGCAGTATGTTATGTCAAATGATACTTTAAGACATGAAGGGTTTGAGGAATTTTGATAAATATGGGCCAATGCACCTTGAGAGAAGGATTGAGCCAACCTAATGAAGTATGAAATAATCAATATCCTAGTGAGGATGGAAGAGAAACTTATACTTGTTTAATACTCATGTAATGAGTATACATTGATACTCCTAATATGTGTGGAGTCTAAATTAGGGTTTTTATTCTTGATGAATATACTTGAATACCCTAGTTGACTTAATAAGGGAAACCTTAACCCTAATGAAGGGTAATGATATGATTTGAAACTACAATTGGTTAATAAAGGGAAACCCTAACCATATTGAAACCATGTTGATAGCATGAGATAATGAACATAGCCAAGCATGAGCTATGATGTTTCATATGATACCAATTATCTAGGTCTTAGGACATAGAGATAGTTGTTTCCTAGTGAGAGTTGACAAGATGTTTAATGGGCCTAGTGGGCCATGTGAATAAGTTGTTGCCTAGTGAGAGGTGGCAAGATATTTAATGGGCTTGGTGAGCCATGTAAACATTTGTTGCCTAGTGAGAGGTGATAAGATGTTTAATGGGCCTTATGAGACATGTGAATAGTTGTTTCCTAGTGAGAGGTGACAAGATGCTTATAAAAGTCTCATGTAAGACATGGTAATGTGCAAAATAAACTAGGGGAAATGGAAACAGAGTAACATCATAATAATAATAAATGGTTATAATAATAATGAAATCTTGATCATACATGCTTTATGCTTATAACCTAATAAGGTTTGTAGTGTTTTGAATATGTTTAAATGAGATAAGAGGAACACTTGTATCACATAAAGAATGTGAATAGATATGATGGCTTGCCCCAGGGTAGAATGCCTAGTAAAAGGATGTGGTATTCAATGATGAATTTAAGGGATTGATATCCCATAATGAATGTAAAAGGGAAATATAAAGGTATCCCAACTACTATGGGATTCTTAGCAATATGGTTGTGATATCAGGATTGGTGTAATCTAATACCTGGATGTAATCTCATGATTGGTATAGTCCAATACCTGGTTGTGATCTCAGGACTGGTGTAATCCAATACATGGCTGAACTCTATCAGGATTGGCAGAGTCCAATACCTAGCTGTGATCTCAGGATCGGTACAAGCCAATACCTGGATAAACTCTATGATCTCAGGATTGGTGCAATCCAATACCTGGATGAACTCTATCGGGATTGGCAGAGTCCAATACATGGCTGTGATCTTTGGATTGGTACAATCCAATACCTGGTTGAACTCTATGATCTCAGGATTGGTACAATCCAATACCTAGTTGAACTCTATGATCTTAGGATTGGTGCAATCCAATACCTAGCTAAACTCTATCAGGTTTAGCAGAGTCCAATACCTGGTTGTGATCTTAGGATTGGTACAATCCAATACCTGGCTAAACTCTATGATCTCGGGATTGGTGCAATCCAATACCTGGATGAACTCTATAAGGATTGGCAGAGTCCAATACCTAGATGTGATCTCAGGATTAGTGTAATCTAATACCTGGCTGAACTCTATCAGGATTGATAGATTCCAATACCTGGCTATGATCTCAAGATTGGTACAATCCAATACCTGGTTGAACTCTATGATCTCAGGATTGGTGCAATCCAATACATGGTTGAACTCTATCAGGATTGGCAGAGTCCAATACCTGGCTGTGATCTCAGGATTGGTACAATCCAATACCTGGCTGAACTCTATGATCTCAGGATTGGTGCAATCCAATACCTGGCTGAACTCTATCAGGATTGGCATAGTCCAATACCTGGCTGTGATCTCAGGATTGGTATAATCCAATACCTGGCTGAACTCTATCATGATTGGTACAATTGAATACTTGGTTGAACTCTTACAAGATCGTTATAATCCAATATCTTACTAGTAAATTGGCTGAGGCCAACAGTTAGAAATGAGAATGATTCATGGATTTCATAACATGATAATATTATCACAGGATAAGCTTGAGATGTTGGCATAATATGATGGGTAAATGATACACATGTTCTTCTTATTCCTTATGAAATGAATAGATGATTTATTGCCCTATCATAGACAGTAACAATGTTTTAAGAGAAGAGAAATGTTTTATTCTACTTATCCATAGTAATTAACCTTGCTTAGTAATATAAAAGAACCTCTGCTCAGTTTAATTCTATTTACTTGTGATAATAACATTGTTGGCAGAGAGTTATATCTCTCGCTGGAACAATTGTCTCACCCTGTAGGATCCACAATTTTTAGGATGGACATGTACGAGGAGGTAGAGACCATTCTACAGAGGAAGGACAACAATAGTAGGGACAACAGTAATAGCCCAGGTTGAGTATACTGTCTGTCATGTCTTGTACATAGAAGTCCTATGTGTCGTCTCTGTACTCTCAGGTCCTCGGATTTAGTGTGTAATGGATTTATGAACAAACTAAGATTTTGGCTTGTATGCCTCGAGGTTTTATGTTGCTTCAGTACATGTTTTGACAAAGCAACTGTTACATGTTAACCTTGAGATTAGATGGTACAGTGTATGTACAATGTGAACCCTGATGTATATAAAGTTTTGAAATGGATCTATTTGCAAAGATGGTTTTAATTTTTGTGATTTTTGTTAATTCATTGCTTATGATTATTCTGCATAATTAGTAACGATTTGGCTGTCAGTTTGGTGGCGGTCGTTACAATTTTGGTATCATAGATTAAGGTTCTCTGAGTCTACAGAGACATAGGACTAAGGTGTTGAGTTTGTTCTAGCATCCTCCATTAGATCCTATAGTGACTTCTGCTTATGCAAAAGAAAGGGTGAAGTTTAAAAATGACTGGAGAACACAAGGAACATGTTGCTAAGAGCAATGTTGTTGCACCAGGAGAAGGTGCAAGGGATCAGGCAAGAGAAGAATGAGTGCCTGAGAATTCCCATGTTGACCCAATTAGGATAGAGAATCCTGCTTTTTATGCTCTTGTTGGTCAGGTTAGGACAACAGTGATGAATAAAGTGGACTGGATACTAGCAATACAGCCTAGGTTACCAGCCCTCAATGTAGAAACTTTGGGTTCTGAAAGGGTTCCTGAATGACATAGTCATGTTGGAACAGTGGAAATGTGAGAAGGATTAACATATGGCAAGAAAATAGACTCTGCCATAAGTATAGACAAATAGTACATCTGTGATGAAAATGTCAAGGAGGGGCAATAAGATGAGAATTAAGGAAATGTCTCTATAATTCTAGAGACATTTACCTAGTTGTTCCAAAAAAAGCCAACATTTTTGGTACCACCAGTGCAATAAATGCCTAGTGTACCAGGGAAGTAGTTACTAAGTAAAGGCAAAAGTCCTAACTTTCCACCTATAAGAACTCCTGACTTAGCTTCTACTTCAGTAATAAGACTAATAAGACTATGGTACGAGGACAAGACATGGACATGTTAAGCATACAAAACCCTTTTATTCAAAAAGAAGGAAGGAAATGACCCAACAACTGAGGCAGACTCGGCAGGGCTTACGAAAGTTACAACCTAATAGTGTAAAAATGCAAAAGCAACAACATGAAAAAACTAGACTCTATGTTTGAGTCAACCTGAAGTGGTAGATGACTGCGAGGGGTGACAGTCAGATAGAGCTTTTTCATTTTGATATGTCTCCTCTTGATTTTATATGATAATCATAATAAGGTAGTTGTTGTTGAGCTTCCTTTCATTAGTCCTATGAGGACATGAGGAAGAGATAAGAAGGATGAGAACTTATATTCCGTTCAATATTTTCTTAAATATTTTGAAATTTCTCTCTTCATGAAGGAAGGGAAGAGATGTAAAAGAAACACCCAGAGAAAATTTGAGATACTAAGTAGTAAAATTTAGGGAGATGTTAAAAGAAAGAAACTTAATATAAAACAAATGCATACTACCTATTTTCAATTCTTGAATGCCCTGGCCAAGTATTCATCAATTGAAGACAGGTTAGTATGATACTCTTAGATCGCTATCTTTCTTATTACTTTGATCAAGTAGTCATTTTGAGACAATCTAAAGAGCATAATGAGGTAGGAGATGTGGCAAGGATATTTCTACCACATCCTAATTGTTATACGAAGGAATCTGAGTTAAATCACAAATCAACTTATAAACAAAAGAAGATGTTTAGTATAATGAATACCTTGGTCTGAGGACCTAGAGGTAACAGTTACCTGATGAGAGGTGACAATGTTCAGTAATGAACTAAGGGTTTGAATACCCAGATCTAGTAATCATGATGATGATAATGCTAAAAGATGATGACATGTAATCATCTTTATAATTCCTATGTTGGTGGCAAGGAATCAAAAAGGAAACAAGATTGAATGACACATGAACAATTGAAAGTTCCTGCAATACTCAAAGAAGGTGATAATCTCTTTTCTTTAATAAACAACCCTGAATAAAGATGGGGTGATAAGAAGGACTATGTTTCCTTGTATTCTTTCCTTACACGAACATGACAATCAAGTAAGTCTTATGAAACTTGATATGCATAGATTAGAAGTAATCTGTAGATGGATACTTTTAAAGTATTAATTAGTCCTAGATTTTGGTTCCAAGACAAGCTATATATGATAAGAAGGGTCCTATTATATGTTTGGTTTTGGTAATAATAACATAGGATAGAAATGATGAGGATGTGATGTGTTTTTTTGTCACATATAATGGATACCAAGGTAAAGGATCCTAGCATCCAAGATTTTTCAATGGTTTGAGAGAATGAGAACATGACTTTTGATGAGATGAATAATGTTTGGTTACCTAGAAGGGCCAACTTTGATATTAGTCTAGTTACATACTATAGTATGGATACCATATGTTAGGGGTTTATGCTCTGCATAAACATGACATCAGCAAGAATATAAATGAATTGAAGAAACAATTGTAGAATCATCTTGGGAAAAGCTTATCTAGCTAAATATAATTCCTTAGAATATCCCTAACTAGATCTGTTGAGGTAGCTTATGCATATAACATCTGGAGTTACCTCTGAGATAGTTCTTCTTGATAAGTAGACTCCTTATAACAAGAAAATAAACAGCGAATGGGATAGTTGGTACAAGTCATAAGTAAGTTAGTGTTGAACCAACAGATTAGACTAGTACAATAGAAGTATGATAAGACTTGTAGTCTCAAATGAATGACAGAATGTAACTCTAGTCTGGGAAGGACAGTTGAGTATGACAGATTCTATGATAACCCTATGTGAAAGAACTTTGTATTGGTCAAAGTTCTATGGCATCTCCATGACATCAAGATGTTATGTGGAGATTTGATGATATGATGCATGAATGACAATTGTCTCCCTTCATCTGGGATTTCGAGGACAAAATCCTTGTTAGGGGTTTATAACTTGTAATGACCCTGACCTGGGTTATGAGTTAACCCTATTAGTTTTGGCTAAATAATTTTCTTAGAACTTTAATTTAATCCTCTAAAGTTACAAACTTATGTTTCAAAATTGGTCCTGTTTAAATAATGTTTGAGCAATGTTCTCTTATTTTGGACCAAAATGCAATTTACCCAAGATGAGGGGATATATTGCAATTTGTCACATGTTGAATGTGCCCTAAGTGTTTTAGCATCACAAGAAATATAATGATTCTAGGTGGTGTCTTGTGGAAAGCCTAAATTCCAAGTTTGAACTTGTTTGAATTATGCTAGTGACTTGTGTACCAATTCTGGTGCAAGTTGTAATTTACTCAAAATGTAGGGCTGATATGCAAATTACCACCTCTAGAGTGTCCCTACTCCCTCCTAGTATCATTTGGAGGATATAGAAAGAATGTGGCACCATGTTTGAATCATATTTGAGTATGATACTCTTGGTGATGAAAAGACCAAGAAAGTGTTGTATGTGAAACCCTAATTTGAGCTTGTATCGGGTTGTAGAGTCCATATGGGAGTGCCTATCGGCCAAGGAGCCATAGAGGGGATCCCATATCGGTTTTTGAACTCTTGGAATTTTCCATGATGAGATAAGCACCTCAAGGAGGTGATCCATGATGAGTTAGATGCTCCTTGCAAAAGTTGTATCGGTTTGCATAATTTATGAAGATAAGGATGTGACATGTTATCAAACAAGATAACTAATGACCAAAATATCATCTCTAGATTATCCTCAAGTGTTTTTCATGTCAAGATAAATATTATTTCATGCAAGGACACGTGTCAACCATGCACGGACACGTGGCACCTAGTAGCTTAAAAAGATGACACCTCGTATACACACTTTTTCATGAACCTCAAGTATATATACCCTTCCTTTCACCCATAAGTGGAATTTTTCGAAATCTATCACCCCCTTACTCTTAGATATTGTGCATAGAGTCTTGGTATCGTGTAAGGGTGAAGGATCATCATGTATAGAGCCTTGGTATCACCCATAGTAAAGTGATATCACCCATTGCAAAGTGATATCAGCCAAGTTGGGGATATCAGCCATAAGTTAGGGATATCGGCCACAAGTGGTGAGGTATCGTGCATAGGGCTGAGGAGATCAAGTTTTGGACCTTTGAGAAACTCACCTTCAACCTTGGGAACATGAAGCTTTGGAGCTTAGAGCTTTGAAGTTGCCCTTGAGGCGGGTTATATAACTTGAACTCAATTATGTTATTATTTATCATCAATCTTGCCTTAGTTAAATGATTTACTTTCAAATAGAACTTTCTTCCATAATTGATGAATCCATGAGCTCTAGTAGTAACCTAAGACTGATTTCCATGAACTAGAACAAGTATAACGAAGGTCTAGAGCTTGAAGATGATGATATCACCTTATAAAGTGATATCAGGTTCAAGCACATAAGCAAGCACCTCTAACCCGATATGATGGTGCACCTACACCACTAAAACGATATGGATATGAGTTTATACTTCCTTGCACGATATGGTGATGTATTATACACCTCTTGCATGATATGAGGTCAAATATACCCCTTAGATGGTGATGGTTATACACCTCTAGAATGATATGGTGACGAGCATAAACCTTATGCACAATATGGTTACACACACACCTCATGAAAAATATGGTGATCAGATACACCTCATGGGTAATATGGAAGCATACACACACCTCTTTGCCCAATATTGTGTGAAGCATACACACACCTCTTTGCCCGATATGGTGTGAAGCATACAAACACCTCTTTGCCTGATATGGTGTAAAGCACACACACACCTCTTTGCCCGATATGGTGTGGAGCATACACACACCTCTTTACCCGATATAGAAGCAAGCACACACCTCTTTGCCCGATAGGGTGGAAGCACCTCAATTCAATACACGTGATTGAGTAATACATGTAGTATGTTATGTTAAATGATACTTTAAGACATGAAGGGTTTAAGGCATTTTGAAAAATATGGGAAATGTACCTTGAGAGAAGGATTGAGCCAACCTAATGAAGTATGAAATAATCAATATCCTAGTGAGGATGGAAGAGAAACTTATACTTATTTAATACTCATGTAATGAGTATACATTGATACTCCTAATATGTGTGGAGTCTAAATTAGGGTTGTGATTCTTGATGAATATACATGAAAACCCTAGTTGTCTTAATAAGGGAAATGTTAACCCTAATGAAGGGTAATGATATGATTTGAAACTACAATTGGTTAATAAAGGGAAACCCTAACCATATTGAAACCATGCTGATAGCATGAGATAATGAACATACCCAAACATGAGCTATGATGTTTCATATGATACCAATTATATAGGTCTTAGGACCTAGAGATAGTTGTTGCCTAGTGAGAGGTGACAAGATGTTTAATGGGCCTAGTAAGCCATGTGAATAAGTTGTTACCTAGTGAGAGGTGACAAGATGTTTAATGGGCCTAGTGAGCCATGTGAATAGTTGTTGCCTAGTGAGAGGTGAGAAGATGTTTAATGGGCCTTGTGAGCCATGTGAATAGTTGTTGCCTAGTGAGAGGTGACAAGATGTTTATAAAAGTCTCATGTAAGAAATGGTAATGTGCAAAATAAACTAGGGGAAATGGAAACCTAGTAACATAATAATAATAATAATAATAAATGGTTATAATATTAATGAAATCTTGATTATACATACTTTATGCTTATAACCAAATAAGGGTTGTAGTGTTTTGAATATGTTTAAATGAGATAAGAGGAATAATTGTATCACATAAAGAATGTGAATAGATACGATGTCTTGCCCCAGGGTATAATGCCTAGTAAAAGGATGTGGTATTCAATGATGAATTTAAGGGATTGATATCCCATAATGAATGTGAAAGGGAAATATAAATGTATCCCAACTACTATGGGATTCTTAGCAATATGGTTGTGATATCAGGATTGGTGTAATCCAATACCTGGCTGTAATCTCAGGATTGGTATAGTCCAATATATGGCTGTGATCTCAGGATTGGTGTAATCCAATTCCTGGATAAACTTTATCAGGATTGGCAGTGTCCAATACCTGGTTGTGATCTCAGGATTGGTACAAGCCAATACCTGGCTGAACTCTATGATCTCAGGATTGGTGCAATCCAATACCTGGCTAAACTCTATCAGGATTGGAAGAGTCCAATACATGGTTGTGATCTCAGGATTGGTACAATCCAATACTTGGTTGAACTCTATGATCTTAGGATTGGTGCAATCCAATACCTGGCTGAACTCTATGATCTCAGGATTGGTGCAATCCAATACCTAGATGAACTCTATCATGATTGGCAGAGTCCAATACCTAGCTGTGATCTCAGGATTGGTACAATCCAATACCTGGCTGAACTCTATGATCTCAGGATTTGTGCAATCCAATACCTAGATGAACTCTATTAGGATTGGCAGAGTCCAATACCTGGCTGTGATCTCACAATTGGTGTAATCCAATACCTGGCTGAACTCTATCAAGATTGGCAAAGTCCAATACCTTGTTGTGATCTCAGGATTGGTACAATCCAATACTTGCTTGAACTCTATGATCTCAGGATTGGTGCAATCCAATACCTGGATGAACTCTACCAGGATTGGCAGAGTCCAATACCTAGTTGTGATCTCAGGATTGGTACAATCCAATACCTGGTTGAACTCTATGATCTCAGGATTGGTGCAATCCAATACTTGACTGAACTCTATCAGGATTGGCATTGTCCAATACCTGGTTGTGATCTTAGGATTGGTATAATCCAATACCTGGCTGAACTCTATCAGGATTGGTACAATCCAATACCTAACTGAACTCTTACAAGATCGTTATAATCCAATATCTGATTAGTAAATTGGCTGAGGCCAATATTTAGAAATGAGAATGATTCATGGATATCATAACATGACAACATTATCACAGGATAAGCTTGAGATGTTGGCATAATATGATGGGTAAATGATACACACATTCTTCTTATTCCTTATGAAGTGAATAGATGATTTATTGCCCTATCATAGACATTTACAATGCTTTAAGAGAAGAGAAATGTTTTATTCTCCTTATCCATAGTGATTAACCTTGCTTAGTAATATAAAAGAACCTCTGCTAAGTTTTATTCTATTTACCTATGATAATAACTTTATTGGCATAGAGATATATCCCTCGCTGGGACAATTGTCTCACCCCGTGGGATCCACAATTTTTAGGGTGGACGTGCATGAGGAGGTAGAGATCGTTCTACAGAGGAAGGATAACAACAACAGGGACAACAGTAATATCTCAGGTTGAGTATATTGTCTCTCGTATCTTGTAGATAGAAGTCCTATGTGTCGTCTGTGTACTCTCATGTCCTCAGATTTAGTGTGTGATGGTTTTATGAACTAACTGAGATTTTAGCTTGTATGCCTCAAGGTTTTATGTTGCTTCTATACATGTTTTTACAAAGCAACTGTTATATATTAACCTCGAGATTAGATGGTACAGTGTATGTACAATGTGAACCCTGATGTATATAAAGTTTTGAAATGGATCTCTTTGAAAAGATGGTTTTAATTTTTTGTGATTTTTGTTAATTTGCTGCTTATGATTATTCCGCATAATTAGTAACAATTTGGCTGTGGGTTTGGTGGCGTTTGTTACATAGATGATTTGCAGTCCCTTGATAATTATAACTGGACAGAAGCAATCACACAATACCTGCAAAATGGGCTTGTTGATGTTATTGCTAACAAGAAAGGATATTTTAAAGGTTGCAATGCAGTGTTAATGGTAATATTGTTAGTACTGTACTTTATGCATATGAAATAAGAACAATGTTTGATGATTGTATTGTTAGTACTAAATGTCTTTGAGTTTTTTGGTTAATGGTAATTGTAATTATGTTTCAGGCTTGGTTCCGGGAGTGCTAGACTCTACTCCCTATTGAAGACAATGATGTGTTTCTGTTTATTAATAAATGGAACTATGATAATAAAATGAGTGTGTTTTTGCATAAAAAGGAAATGAGTGTGTTTTTGCATAAAAAGGAAATGAGTTTGTGGAATTTCAGCTTGGAATACATAAGAAGTGATTGGATAGAGAAGATGAAAAAATGTAAAGGTAAGAGTAAGGTTAAGGAAGAATGCAACAGGAGTGAGGTGGGAGATATGCAGGCAGAGCTGGAATCATTAAAAGCTGAGAAGAAAAGGTTGAAGAAGGATCTTAAGAGATGCATTAAAAAACAAAAGAAAGAGGTGACAACATTGGGTATGGAGATAGATGAGCTAAAGAAACAATTGAGTGATGTGAAGGTGGATTACGAGAGGTCAAAGAACGCAATAAATTTTCAGTGTGAAGAACTACGGGTGAATGGGATTCTTGATCCAACTCTTCCATTGGATGGTGATAGACAAGGGTAAAGGATGACAATGATTTCACAAAGGTGATCAAGTTGTTAAAGTCCTATACTTCATATTCTATTTCTCAAACACATTTATTAGTTACAAATTGTTACTCATTACAGGATGTTGTGGATGCATCCAATGTAGTTTGTGATATGCAACCAGCAGTGCAAGCTAGTGAATCGTCTTTTGATGATTTTGTAATAGATCCTAAGTTGAAGAGAATTGAGGCTAATGTGAATGAAGTTTCGTCAAATTATGTTGTTGATGCAGTTCAGGATGACTTATCAAGCGCAAGATCATTTTGCAGTGAAACACAACATGATAAACGTTTCAAGTACAGTACTTTAATATATCATTAGTACAATACTAATGTAATTTTTGTATTTTTGCAGTTGAGAGAGAAAATGACATACGATAATAATCTAAAAGGAGTAGGGGTGAGAATGGCATGTCTAATATTTTGATGGAGTTATGTGTGTTTTACATGTATAATATATGTATTTGTGTTGAACAGAAAATAGACAAAATGCTAAAGAAAGGTTTGGCACCAAAAAAAGAAGAAACTCAAGTTGGTTATTAAAGACAAATCAAAGGGTAAAGCTGTGAAGAAAGTGGAGAATGAAAATATTGCCACAACGGATGATACCGATGAACAAGGACAGACACATGCTAAACTGAGCATGTAGGTTGAAATTTAGAAAGTTGATGTAGGCAAGGTAACACTGAGTGGTGGAAGTGGAAAATTTAATAAGGGCAATGTAAGTGAATAACATAAAAACTTTGATTAATCTGTGTTAGATATGGGTATTGTACCATGTAGTATTGTACTTAAAGATGGAGTTATTGATTTTGTTGTTGATATATCATATTTTGTTTTGGAAAATATGGATGATGGTGACACCGAAGTAGTTGAAAATAGTTTCGATTGTTCACATGCCGCAAAAGAGCATGTTGATGTAGTTGTAGAGACGATTGTAGAAGGAAGGGATGGTGAACGGTGGAATGCTGATGCCAATGCAGAAACAGTTGTTCATGACAAGGTATTACTGTATTAGATGTTTGTAGTGCTTGTATGTGTTGTTGTATGTATTACTATTTGTAGTGTTTATATGTATTACTGTATGTATGTACAGTACTTATTATTAATTTTTGTATCAATTAATAGGATGAGATTGTCAGTGATATTGGAGTTGACATTCATACTGAAGGAGGAGGTGTAAATGAAGGTGATGTCGTTCAAACTGTTATTGATGAACCATTTGTTACAAATGAGGTAATTGAAATACAATACTTTGGAGTTTGTTAAATTACAATACGAAATTGTTTTATTGAGATGGATATCATTTTCCTTTTGGATGTGCTTAATGTTTTTAGTATTGCAGTTGGTATTTTTTTATATGTTGTGTAAAAAATTGCAATGGTGCTTAATGTTTCAAGTTTTGTAAATTGTTAGGATGAGACTGATGGTGATAAGGGAGTTGATGTGCAGACTAATGGTGATGGACATGAAGGTGGGAATGTACATGGAGGTGATGAATAGATTGTTGCTAATGAGGTAATTGAAGTACAATACTTTCGAATTTGTTAAGGTACTCAGTGTTGTTTGTACCTCATTGTACTGTCCTTGATGTATTGTAGTTGAATTTTCTTTTTTTGTTAAATGTCAGGCTGAATTAGTGAATGATAGTGGAGTTGAAATACACAATGTTGGTGAAATGGATATCATTTCACTTTTCGATGTGCTTGATGTTTTTAGTATTGTAGTTAGTATTTTTTTGTGTGTTGTGTAACAAATTGCAATGGTGCTTAATGTTTCAAGTTTTGTAAATTGTTAGGCTGAGATTGTGAGTGATAAGGGACTTGACGTGCAGACTGATGGTGATGCACATGAAGGTGGGAATGTACATGGAGGTGATGAACAAATTGTTGCCAATGAGGTAATTGAAGTACAATACTTTGGAATTTGTTAAAGAACTTAGTGTTGTTTGTACCTCAATGTGTCATTCTTGATGTAATGTTAGGCAAATGTTGCCAAAATAGATGTTGCAGATGCAATAGTGAATGTTGAAGTTGTTGACACTTCTATTGAACAACAGGAAGTAAGTTCATGTACATTAAAAGTTCATATACAATACTTTAATAATTATCTATCTAACTATTTGTAACCACTATGTGATTTCTGTAAAATAGAAAATCAATGAGGAGGAATCTGATTTTATGCTTGACAAGGAGATTGTAACTATATATGCTTCACAAAAGATGATAGAAGGATCAAAAGATGTTGGAGATTGTTCCAAAACAAAATTCCAATATGAATTTGTTGATCTAATGTTCAAAGAAGATCAGGTATTTGGATCTGATCTCAAATAAATTAGTTGAATTTGAAAATAGAAATAATTTTTGTCATTATTGAATCGATAAATAGCAATGGATTGATGCTTTGATTGATGAAGTCAAAATGATTGAGAAGAAAATGATTCCAAGTTCACTTGTGAAAACTGTTAAGCATAAACCACGGACAAGGAGGGCTAAAATGTTAATGGAAGCATCACATGGTCCAATTCACAGGGTCCGATTAAGAAAATGCGGGATTTCTATAACAAAGCTATTGAGAGTCTGCCTAAAGTAGAAAGAGAAAAATTAATAAAGGTATGTACAATACTTTATCGTCTAACATTTTAATTGTTTGTTAAAAAGTTATGTACTGTACTTAATGAATATGGGGCATTAATAATTTTAAAATATGTATGCAGCTAACTTGTCAAGGAAGCGATAAAGATTTTGTTATATTTAGATCTCCAATAGCAATGATTATGCGGAAGGATCTGAAAGAGATGTTGAAAGTAGGAGGGATGGTGACAAATCAGGTAAATTTACGCGATGGAAGTTCTTGTGTAGAGTACACGTCTTTGTACGTACAATACATAACATTGGACATACTGTGCGTTACTGTGAGCAATAATGTCTTTTAAATGTTAATTAATGAATATAACATATTGTTTTAGATCATGGAAGATGTGATGGACTTAAAAAGGTGGTTATATGAGAAGCTGAAATGTGAAGAATATTTCATTTTTAATACATCACTGCCACAGGCGATAAGAGATCAAAACCGTGGAGGAATGGTTACATTCTTAATATCTAAAATTGAGCAGATCAAAAGGGCAAAGGTTTTGTTGTTATCTCTTCTGGCCAGAGATCACTATCATCTGATTACCAGCTCTTCTAATGAAAAGGTTTTCATGTACTATAATAGTTTGGAAACGAGACAAGAATATAGTGAAGTCGATGAAGATGCAAAGCATGTGGTAAGTACAATACTTCTTTGTGTGATGATAATTATAAGTTCATATTTTCAATACTAATTTGTGACTTATAACAGGAAAATGTCGTCAAGTATGCTATGATTAAACATGGTGGGATTGCTGGAGATTGGCATATGATCTTTGATAGGTATGCACCGCAGAAGCACCCAGATTCCAATGATTGTGCGTTATGTTATTAGGTGGATTGAAGAACTTCTAGAAAATGGCAAAGTTCATGACACCCATAATGAGGATGTCCATCCACTGTGAAGATTTTAGCTTCGGCATTGATGAAATCAGAGTTCACACTGGTGTAGAATAGAATGATCAGTGGACAATATATTTTGAAAAGTGCATTGATGAACAATGTATAACTACTTAATGATGAACAATGTAGAATGAATTGTATGTTATATGATGCCTAGCTATTGAACTAGTGTTGTGTTCAAATGTTGTTATAACAACTGTTTTACTAAAAGCACAATATTTTTTGGCTATATATATGCAATTTGCGCGAGATAAGATCTTACATATGTAGTTACTGTATGAGATAGAAAATTAAAAATTGTCCCACATTACTAAGTACCGTACCTATGCTTCAGTAGCTGATTTGATATTGACATGTGGGTACAATACTTATGCTCACATTTTATGGCAGATTCTTGATCAGATGTGCACTGTACTTATCTGATTGCATATGTGTTGTGCTATACAACATCATGCTTGATTTTGTAATTTGGTAGGTATTGTATTTATAATTGAGTAAATGGGTTGAAATTAACAAGTGGGTTGAAATTAACAAGTGGGTACAATTATACTTGATTTTGTAATTGGCTATGTACTGTACTTATGCTTGCGTTTTGTAATTTTTTTCTTCCAGTTGAACAATATTGCTATGGGATTCCATATTTTGATGTGTATGACCACTAGAGTAAACATCATTACTTCTGGGATGTTGATGTGTGTACACGAAGATGTAATATCATTCTTCTATAAGTAAAGCTTTGATTTAATTGTGGGGTACCATACTTGAGTGTGTGCTCAAGTACTGTACTTGATAGTCGTGTATAAGTAATCTATCTGAATGATGTTAAATAGTATAAGTAAAAGGGTTTGTAGTATCGATGGAAAACTAGGACATACTCATAAACTCAAACATAGATGAAGTAATGTGATAACATTTCAAAAATGGGGTAGACAATTATTAAACCACCCATACAAATATCTATTTATTTCAGGAAAATTGGGACGAAAATTAGTTGGGATCATGGTAGGATTTGATAGATTAAGACGCAATTCCATATTAAGGGAGTGAACTTCTTCCGTAGCCTGTGAAATGTAAGGAGATTCATTGAGATCTTGAAAAAGTCCGTTAAAAAATGTTTCATGAACTATTGGTTGCGAATCAAGTTTAGCTGCAACCATTGAGCTATGGTCTGGGCATACTGTACGGTTATCATTTGTTGCTGACTGTTGGGGGACTGCATCTTCGACATTAGTTTGACCTAGATCTAAATGTGATATGACGTTGTCTGGATGTACTTTACGGGCATTTGTGCTGATGTCTTTTGCTGCCTTTTTTTAAGTGTACTTTTTTTTCTTTGGTTTCAATAGCTCTCTCTTTGATTTCTTCCTCAATGTTGAATGTCTTCCAACACGAATAGCTATAGTAGGGTCTTGTATAGTTGGTGTGTTTTCCTATAATAAAAACATATACATAGAAAAGTTACATGTAGACGTACTGTACGTCAATTTTTTTTGTGAAATGTATGTACATGACATCAATAAAACAATTACCATTGTGACTTGACCTTTCTCTTTCAAAATACTATTAATCCTTTGGTATGCATCTTCTAGCTCTCATTTGACGTGTTCATAATTTTTGAGTGAATATCTTGCAAAGTTTTCAAACCCACCACATATACTGAAAATATGTTCTGCACGTTGCTCAGGCTCATCACTCATACTGGCAATAAGGGTGTGAGAGGTGTTGTATTCGTGATGTATGTCTTTCTGCCATCTCTCCAACATATATTTTTGTAGGATCTTATCAATTTTTAGATGTCTGCTAATGACACATAATATATGACTGCATAAAATTCCCTTTGACTCAAAACATACACATGAACATTTGATCTCTTCATTATGAATGAAGTACTATACGTGAAACTCTTTTGTAAATGATTTGGTTTCCTCTGAATTTATCATCACATCTTTGTGCCTGGTAACAACAAATGATGACTACAAAGAATCCCCAGATATGAGTTTGGACTCACAAAACATCATTCCTTCAAGTTCATTTTGGAATTTTCTAAAAATATTAATAGTATATGTTTCAACGTACTGTGCCTCGATCTTGGAAGCTATTTTTAGGTGGGGTTTTTGTGAAAGGATTCAAAGTCTGCTATCTTCTCTTTTTCATATTTTGACTTAAGGGTAGAATCATATTGGAAAACAAATTGTTTTAGTGATGTACATGAATTGACATATCCATCAAAAAAGGCATTCATAGATTCACTTCTTTGTGTTGTGGACATATCTGTTACAACCTCAATTTTACATGTGTTTTCATAATTGAAATGTAATAATTTATGAATATGGACTTGAATTGAGAAGGTTGTATGCTTTGCTTCAAAGAATGTGTTTCTTTACAAATCTCCCATTTGATATAAATTTCATGATTTCTATTGTTCTGTTAATCCAATAATGGATATAAAAGAGAGTAAAAGAAGAAAAGTCCAAACAATAGAGAAAGATAAAAGATTATAGATTTTGAGCAATGTATTTATGAGGAATGTATGTAAATCTCTAGAAAGTGGCATTGATGGCCACAGTTGATTAGATTTCATTTACATGTGATTACTAATGGAAAGAGTAATCAAAATAAAGAATATAGGAAAAGAGGGAAGAGAAAATATATGTTTTAATGCATAATATATGCCTTATAAGTCATTGACTTGCAAATGAAGAAAAGGGGTTATTCCTTTTGAGTTTCGGCTTCAAACTTGGAATATAAGTAGATTAATTCATAATAGACTTTCTCTTAAAATTTTATTGAAAAACAATAAACGAGGAGAGAGTTATTGATTTTATAAGTTTGCATAAAGTGAAAGGATAATCATCGATTCCATTTAAGTGTCACAATTTTATTTCCTAAAAAAAATATGTGCGTGACACCACAACCGTTGGATTCTGATCCAACGGTGGTTGTGTTGTCACCTACCTTGAGCCCAAATAGGAAAGTAGGAGTTGTAGTTGCAAACAAATAACATAGTTTTCTCTCCCATCTAATGCATGAGCGAACATGGAAACCAGCCCATCGACTTTTGGAGCAAGAAGCGCACCCACCTACCCTAGATTTTACCTAGTTTGGGGATCTCTATAAGATTCACCCAATTCACAGGTCCCTATCCAGTTACCTTTGGACCCCATGGCTATATAAGGGGATGTGCATCCAATGCAAGGGCACTACAATCATCGTGAGACTTTGCCGAACTAACAGGCACAACCCCGTGATCCAATTTCACCTTTGTATCTCTATTTTCTCCCCTTTCTTCTTCTCTGTTCCTCCGACAAACTTCCCCCTCTCCTTCTCTATTGACGCCGCCTCCCAAGAAATTGGGGATGCCAGTGAGTCTGACGGGGAGCAGCAGTGGATTCAGCTCTAAAACCTAGCCCTCTCGCATTCTTTTGCTCCAAGTCAACCTCTGGGTTGACTGCAGCCTGGAGCTGGGGAACGCAGGCTCGCGAACGATAGGTGGGCGTGAGGTTGAAGATGGAAAAGGAGGAAACGACCTCCCTACCCCCGAGCATGTGTGGTTTCTGATCAAGAACTCAGGGGCAAAGGTGTAATATCACCCTGATCGAGATGCAAGCAAAGCAAGCCACGCACTGAGAGGGCCGCCTACGTGGTGATCTACTATTGGTCCAGAGGTAAATCATTTAGAAAAATCATAAAAAAAGATTTGTAACTCAGATTAAAGCATATAATATGTGAAAGTTGATCAGAAAAATACAAGGAATTCAATAAAAATACTAATAGTGCCTAGTTTTGCTTCTAGTTCGAAAAGTATCTAAAGTTGGTATCTTTAAATGATCTGACTAGATCAAAACCCTAGCTTTTGAATATTAATGTTTTTGATAGAGTTAGTTGATACTGGTAATCAAAGTCTGACTTAATTGCATAAATATGATGAAAGAGAACTAATTAGAGATATATGTTCATAACTTGTGTATTTAGGATTTCATGATTTTAATAGTGCATTAAAAGAGTTAAAAACCCTAATTCAGGTAGTTATGAGATCTAATGAATATAAATATGAGAATCAATCTAGAGGCATGAATATAGTGTTATTGAACTAATTGTGGATAAATACCCTTAATTTGGTAATTAGGGTTTCCTAGTGTATAAAAGTGGAATTAATGATAAATTAGGGTTTGCTAACCTAGAAGATGTGAAATATAGTAATTAGGGTTCCTTTAAGAATTGAACTATAATTCTTTGTTGAGTTATCAATTAAAAGGGACCTGAACGTAATAATTGGCCTTAATGATCTTGACATGACCTAAAAGGATAAACATGGAGGTTTTAGTGTAAAATATATATATTTGACCTAATTGGAATTCAATCATGCCTATGATGTTGAAATTAGGGATTGTGGATCAAAAGGGCATTAAAAGTGATAAATGCATTATGGAGGCTAAAACCCTAATGAAATCCTAAAGTTGGCCTAGAAATCCTAAGGTGGAATCCAAGTCAATCTTGAAAATGTTTTGGATAAAATAATGACACATGGGTGTTATGCATTAATTTCAGGATATTGTTGATTGCTTGATTGATTGTTCTTGACTATTATTGCTTGAACCTCAAGTTACTCTGGATCATATATGTGGTTATTTATGAATAATCGATCTAGTTTCACAAAGTTTTCTCAAACGTTTGATCGATTGGATGCAACCTAAACTGTTGAGTGTTTATTTATGCAACCCCATAAAGTCACTACGATTATCACAATTAAGTATATATGTGCATTCTAGAACCTACATGCCACCCTAATGTATAATGCATGACCAAGCCTCGGAGGGAAGGTCTAATCGGTCAAGCCCCGGAAGGAAGACCATTGGGCACCATGAGAGGTGACCCCAGGCACCAAGCTCAGGATGGAGAAGGTGGCCTTTTGTCCCTTACAAGGACAAAACCCTAAGAGAGGGTAATCCATAGTTTAGGAAAAATACGGTTGAGAATGTCACATTGAAAATGTAATTTGGATTGTTAATAACTTATTTGTGATAATTAGATTGGTAGTAGTTATTTGTGAAATTTTGATTGTCCCCCACATACTGGTATAGAAATATACTAACCGACGTTTTGATTGTCGGCATTTTAGGTACGATCTTTGAAAAGGGAAAATAGTAAATTGAAACATTGTGAAGATACGAATAATCAGTTCAGGGAGGATTAGATAGATAGACTCCATCTGTGGATAGAAGTCTAGAAATCCAAAATTTTTACAAGGTATTCAAGAGATTTATTTTATTCCAGCTTTTTAGTTTAGTAATAGTAGAATTTGATAATTATTATTGCTTAAATGTCAAACCACTGATCTTGAAATATTGGGATAACATCTCTGACCTTCTGGTCTCCCTTAAGTGGGGGTTACCGGGAGGTGAGGTCATTATAATATCGGCCCAAAAAAAACTATCAACATAGACAGGCACCCAAAGTTATTTTAGCTCGTGAAGACTAGAAAACAACTCTCTTCTTTCTTACTAGTGAGCTGAATAGCTCTCTGCCAGGTGTTCTCAAATTCAATAACAGAAGTACTCTCATAAACTACTTCCTTAACTAGTTTGGATACAGTTGAGTTCTTTCCCAATTTGTCAGGAAGTTTTTTCATAACATGCCACATACAGAGACAATGACGAGTATTAGGAAACACAATTTTAACAACATTTATAATATGTTGGGCCTGATCAGTGATGATTCCCTTCGGTTCTAAATCATCTAAAATTACAAAACAAATGAAAATATCTCGTCGTACAATACTTGAATAAACATATTATAATTTGTGCTGATTTCGTAAAGTACTGTACATGAGACTTACCCATACATTCCAACCATGTTTTGAATAACCATATGTAATTTTCTATGGTCTCCTCACATAATAATGCACATCCCAATAAAATAGAATGACCATGATGATTAATGCCAACAAACGGGGAAAATGACATTTCATATCTATTGGTTAAGTAAGTTGTGTCGAATGTGATAACATCATTAAAGTATGTACGCATGCCTTGATCTTGAGTTTTCCCAAAACACATTCTGTAGAACGCCAATGTCATCTATGTCAAGTACATAGAAGAAATCACAGTTTTACTTTTGCATTGTAATGAAATATTTCTGAATTGCTTAAGCATCACCTTTCCCAAGGCAGAGATTTCTAGATATTGTAGCATAGTTTATCAAATCCTTTTGTATAAATGGAAGATTGTCAAAAGATCCAACTTTAGCAACAAAACTAGACATAGATTTGGCAGGGCAGATACCTGTAAAATTTGAATAGTTATTAATATGCACAACATATAGTACATGAATTATTTGTTAAGGAGTACAATACGCGTCGATTATGTAATGTAATTCCTATATGTACTGTACGTGAAGTAATTATAGAGTAGTAATGGGAAGTACGGTACGTGAATTTATAAGTAAGGATTTGATTTAGCCGCAATGTCGTTTAATTATATGCGTCTTTGGATATCTTGAGGGATCTTCCTTTTGGATGGTAAAAGTCTTACCAAGTGAGGCTCTAGAAGTTCATGGTTATGATTTTCTATAAAGTTACAAATATAATACTTGCCAAGATAATTACGACAAAGTCTAATACGAGCTGGACAATTTATCTTTGCAGTGGGCTTGTATCTGAACAAAGAGTCTTTATGATCTTTTGGCGGTGGACCTGACATGGCACAAGCAAATGCCACTCTTTTAACAAAGTTATCACTCGATTATTTAGCAGAGTGCACTGTTATAATGCCAAAGTCACATTTGTCGACATAATTGGTGTAAAAATCTCTGGCTTCAATTATAGAGTAAAATGATAGACCATTTTCTGGCTTAAACGTAGCCTCTACGTCATGAGCTACAAAGCTCGAACCATCTTCATTTGGGCTTGAATCGATCTGTAAAATTTTGTAAAAATATCACATTAAAGGAATAAATATTATTATGTATAGAAGTACTGTACGCAGTGATATTTAAAACAACCTCAAAGGCATCATCAACTACCACTTGAAATGGAGTGACAATTTCATTCGACCTAGGAGAAGAACTATTGTTGTCTTCTATATCCATCTGAAAAAATAAAGCTAGAAATGAAGAGTAGTTGTGATGAATATGATGAGTGTGTACTGTAGGTATGCTTAATTTTTTCTAACATTATACGACAATAGCTATGAGTTCTGAAATTACTATCATTACATAAACTCTTGGGAGAAATGACACATCTAATTTCATGATTTTGTGATTGAGATTGAGATTGACTCATCTATAAAAATAATCATATATCATTGAGAATGGTTGAACTACAGATATGGTACGTACAATACTTACTCAGCTACTGGGGTGAAAAATAAAGAGGGCCGAGAATAATTGAGGGGAGTTGCAACTATATATGAGATTTGAAAAAAGGGAGGGAGTCATTAGAGGGGAATGAGAATGGATTTGTATTTTGTAAAAATATCACATTAAAAGAATAAATTCTATTATGTATATAAGTACTGTACGTAGTGATATTTATTACAACCTCAAAGGCATCAGAAACTACCACTTACAATGGAGTGACAATTTTATTCGGCTTAGGAGAATAACTATTGCTGTCTTCTAAATCCATCTGAAAAAATAAAGCTGGAAATGAATAGTAGTTGTGATGAATCTGATACTGTAGGTATGCTTAATTATATCTAACATTATATGGCAGTAACTATGAGTTCTGAAATTACTGTCATTACATAAACTCGTGGAAGAAATGACACACCTCATTTGACGATTTTGTGATTGAGATTGACTCATATGCAAAAACAACCATATATCATTAATAATGGTTCAAGTGTAGATATTGTACGTACAATACTTACTCAGCTGCTGGGGCGAAAAATGAAGAGGGTCGGAAATAACTGAGGGGAGTTGCAGCTATATATGAGATTTGAAAAAAAAGGGAAGATAATCATTAGAGGGAAACGGGAATGAATTTGTATTTGGTTGAGAGTAGTCATTGCTTGTATGGTTTTTACATGTTGTGACATGCAGAATCTCGGCCAGGATATGGCTTTAAATAAAGAACATGGTGGGACACAGAATCTCGGCCATTCCCGATGTCCGGGTAGGCGCGCGAGTGGGGTACCGGTCATGGCAAGAATTTTTCTTTTCCTTATACTACAAATATTTAATGGCATGCCCATATGTCTCGTTGTTATTTTAGTTTCCATCCACGGTTACATTTATTTGGAAAAAAATACGCTCCCCTACCCTACGCATGAAAATGCTAAGGGCCAGTTTGGTGAAGTGTACTCGGATGCAATTGCAAGAATTAAAAAACAAAGGGTTCATAACCACTGGTTTTATTTGGTTGGACGTCCGCAAAACATGTAGCTTTTATTTGGTTAGATACAGTCACCCAGTTTTGCTGTTCTCGGCATCTGTGGTTCAAAATTTTAATGTAAAGATGATATTTGTACATGTTGTATGACTATTTCAAACCAAGACAACTATTGTTATGCTATTATAATAAGAGAAGCCACTCGAACCATGCCAGGTGGAGGTTTCAACGGTGCAGGTTAGGCGACACGGTATGGAATTCTGATTTTGCTTATTTTTTTTTCCCGTCTTCTAATTCATGATTTATGTGCGTGTTTTGGGGTTGTTATTCAAGCGAAGTCCAATTGTGATGACACTACCCCAATAGGCGAAGCCACAAGAACCACGCCACGTGGACGTTTCGACGGTGCAAATTGGTCGACAAGGCGTGAACTTCTGTTGCGATTTCCTTCTATTTTCAAATTCTTTCCCCCAGGCCCCACCCATTGTGGCGGTAAAATCAGCACCAGGAATGCAGGAGCACGGTCAGGAGTAGGGAGCTCAGATCTACCCATCCCCATCTGCTATGCGTCAGATGGACATCGTGCGGCGGTCTGGCACACACAATTGCAACCGCGGAGGCTCTTCGTTTTGGTCTCTTTCGCGTTTTCGACCGAGTTGACGTGGGGTCCCCCCTTGCTACGGCAGGCCCTCTGTCGGTACAAATTCAATCTCTTTCCTGCATCGTGAACGAAGCTGGTGGCCCGTTGAAAGCACCCCACGAACCCACCAACCAGTGGCAAACCACCGTTGCTCACAGATCCTGATGGTGACCGACACCCTCCTCCTCGTCAGTCCCTGCATCTTCCGCCGAGCGGAACTTCCCATTAAATGCCTGCTACCAGCCACCTCAGCCTGTCTTGAAACGCAACACAACTCTAGAACTCTCTTTTTGACCTCCTTCTCCTACCCGCCACCATGTCCATGAACAACCAGCTGGTGCACCACCACGAACACGGTGGGAGGACCAGCCAACCGCGGTTCACGTGCTTCCTTTACCACTCGCTCGTCCTATGAAGGTCCATTAAGACAAAACCAGAACTTTGATCAAGGCACCAACAACAAATCCCTATCTTCTGGACTTCTCTGCTCTCTTCTTATTTATTCCCGTGACGCTTTTGACTCCCTTTTTCTACTTTCCTGCGCGAGAGGGAAACCAACAAATGGGTTATTTTGCTGTACGTCTGCGATCCCCTTCTCTTCCCGCTCACTAGCCTTCTGCCTCTGGTGCAGGAGTGACCCTTCTTGACGCCGATCGAGCTATGTTGTCTATCTCTGACACGACTCTGTGCAAACCCAAACCGCCACCTTTCTTACCCACCCATCTCCGCGCCCCTCTCCTCCTGCCACCTATGCTTACCCCTTCCCGCACCACCATCCGCTGCTTCCTTCGGAATCCCCACGAGAACCACCCACCAAGGTTTCCGCTGTCGCCGCCCAACAGGGCCCAGCTACTCAAACCCTACCGGAAGCCCGCCACCACCACCAGGAGGAAACCACCGCCACAGCATGAGAAACTCGATGCGGCAGGAACTGGTGGGAATCGGATGGTGATGCTCTGCGGTGTCGGGTACTGGCTGCAAGGATTCCGATGCTTCCCTTGGCTCGCACTCAACTACCACATGGCGTACGGACTCGGCCTCGGTCCCTCGGCGCTGCAGCTCGTGCAGAACGCAGGGAACCTACCCATGGTCGCCAAGCCGCTCTATGGGTTGCTGTCTGACGCGCTCTATATCCATGGCGCGCACAGGCTGCCTTACATATCCTTCGGAGGTTCTCTGTCTCCTGTTCTCTCTCTCTCTTGTTCATGTTTTAATCAGTACTACTGCTATGCCGTACTTTCTTTGTAAGTTTATATTGTTTAGCACTTACTGCTAGCTATGTGTTCCCTTTGTGGAATTCAGAAAAATTCGACCTGGCGAGCCATGCACAGGCAAACCTTTTACTTCTGTTTGAGTCCTGCAGTAGATTCTACTTTTTCCCTGATAGGTAATGTATTCTACAAAATCTTTCAATCAATTATAGTAACCTCACTCCCTCGCATTGTTTCTGACATAACCTTCCCTGCTCGCTCTACTACTACTCATTCAACTATTACATGTAATCTTCTTTCTTTCCGTGTCTGAGAGTTTGGATCGAAAAGGTTTCTCAAACCTCAAAAAAGAAAACCTAGTTATGCTGACACCCCAACTTCCTACTTGTCGTGAACCATGTGTGGAATTCCTCCACATCCATGTTTCTTGGTGTATTCTTACCAAATACAACTCTTTATGCATTCACCCAGTTATTCATCTTCTTCCGGGCTTGCCAAGTGCCCTGGGATTTGGAGGGGAAACTGAGGTTCATTACTTGATCGAGATAAGATAACTGTTGAGTATAGTATATGTGCAACAGGTTAAAAATATTCTTGTTTCACTTGATGTTTCATTTCAGATCTAGCACCAATTCTGTAAGTAATTAAAGCTTCATCGCTTTGGTTTCCAGATTACTATTTATAGTAGAAATAGCTTCAAGTTGCCAATCAAACGTGGGTGGTACTCTACTATCCTTTTGTCAATCTTTTAAATTACAACCTTTTAGTTTGGTAAAGAAATATGGGACTTGCTCTTCAGAACTGATGGTCATATTATAGTCCTGCTTAGTATCTCGAATATAGTCACAGTCCACCTCGGTGTGCATAGCTGATTCATAAGATACTAATTGTTGTTTTCATAGAACATAAACATTTACTATACACTCAAATTTGCGATTCGTTAGGGGATACTAAAAGCTTTCACATTTCTGCTTTTTTTAGAAGATTTAGATAAAATCCATTATAAATTTGGTCGGTGCTTGGTCTAACATCTTAGAGAGAAGTGTAAGAAAGGGCATTTGCACACAGACAAGCACGCACACACATAGTTTCCTCTCCCCAAACGACTAGGTGCGAATTTTGAAATGTGGTAAAGATTTCAATAGAATATTGTGTCTACCAATTTCTTAGTCAAAGAAGTCTGTCGCCTAGAAATGGGGTATTTTGCACCTTGCTTCTGCTCTCGTGTTGCCAATATCATAATGATAAATGAATTGAACATGTGATAGTACATAGTGATCTTGATGGTAACACCCCACGCGATGTCTCACATGCTATGAAGCATGAATACTCCAAAACAGGTGCTATGCCTGTATCAAATAATGTAGAGAGAATTAGATTGTATTATTGAGATAGAAAATACAAGCATAGACACCTTATATAGGATAGGAGGAGTTAGTAAACACATAGTTCACCAATATGGGATAAAAGACAAGATACTAAAGAGGGCACAAAATAAACAAATAAAATAAATATATTAACACCCCCCTCAAGCTGAAGCATGGATATCATGCATGCACAACTTGTCCACCATGACTATAGAATGGAATATTGTCTTCGACAGTGATTTCGTAAAGATGTCAATGAGTTGATCCTCAGTCTTCATGTATCGAGCAGTTATGCTCCTGGATAAAATAGACTTGTGATGAAGTGACAGTCTACCTCAATATGTTTGGTGCACTCATGAATTGGGATTGCTTGCAATAAAGTAGTTGCTTTATTATCACAATGCATAGGAATGGCGGAAGAATCAAAGACTCCAAACTCCTTTAATATTCCTTGAACCTACATCAACTCACAAGTAGTATGTGCCATGACTTGATACTCAGTTGCTTCTCCAACTGACACAGTTACCACTACAAAGCTGCAATAACCTGAAGTAGATTTACGACCAATCTTACTACCGGCATAGTCGGGTCCGAGTTAGAGAGACCAGAAATCTTGCAATGCCCATTGTTCCTATATAGAAGACCATTTCCAGGTGAGCTTTTTCAATATTTGAGAATGTGGCACACATCATCCTAATGACATTGTCGATGTTTATTAAGATACCTACTGACAAGTCCAACAACTGAAGTGATTTCTTCTTATCTAACAGTCAGGTAAATGAGTTTGCCTACAAGTCTTTTATATTGTTTGCTGTTAGGGTAAGGAGAATAAATCATCATCCCAATTAGTATTGAGATCTAGAGGTGTACTGATTGGCTTGGCACACAACATGCTAGTCTCCTATTGAAGATCAAGTACATACTTGCTCTGAGATAGACATACTCCAGACAAAGAATGAGATACTTCATACTTCAATCCCCCAAAAATAGCACAATTTTCCTAAATCTTTAGTAATGAAGTATTTTCATAAATATTCCTTGGTGTCCTGAATATCTTGATGGTCACTCCAAAAAAGGATGGTATCATCCACATACACGATCAGAATAGCAAGTCTCACAGTAGTCTTTTTTTAACAGACATAGATTGATTAGAGTGCGAGCGTCGAAAGTTAAATTTAGTAAGAATCTGATTGAATTTGTCAAACCACGCTCTTGAGCTCTGTTTTAGTCTATAAATTGCTTTCTTAAGATGATAGATTTTAGAACACCCCCCTTGAGCAACAAATCAGGGGGGTTGCTTCATATATATATATATACTTCCTCGTGTAGATTACCATATAAGAAAGCATTTTTAACATCCAGTTGAAACAGAGGCCAACTTTTATTGACTGCAATAGAAATAAGGATCCGAACGCCATAAGTTTCAATGTAGCCCTTAGCAATTAGACGAGTTTAAGGCGTTCAACCGTGCCATCAGGTTGAAACTTCACAGTGAAGATCCAATGACAACCTACAGATGCAACATGTGCAGGACATCTACTAAGTCCCAAGTTTGTGTAGTATGTTGAGCTTCCATTTCTACTTCCGTGACACGACGTCAGGCGGGATGTGTGAAGGCCTCTAACCCCAGTTTTAGGAACACAAATAGTTGAAAGGGAAACGATAAAGTTTGCAAAACTTGAACCAAGATTAGTATCAGAATAAAAATCGCTAATAAGATAAAAATTACAAGAGCACACCTCCTTTCTTTTGCTAATTGGAGTATCCAAGTCAGAGAATACATGAGTAGTTTCACGATCTGTGGACGAATATGAAGGATTGGTTGAGGGAGGGTACAACACTCGAGCCCACTGCCCAAGGCTTTAGTAGAGTTTCAAGAATTACGACTGACCCCACAGAGTACGCCAGTAACTGTTCATTTTGTCCTTACTCATGCGTAAGTCAAGATCAACTACTAGTCACCCATCCTTGTACTACTCTAAGCAAACACTCTTAACTTTGGAGTTCTTAGTGATGGGCTCCCTGAAATAGAGGTGCACCTTGGTTAATATGGATAGTTCAATCATTTCTTTTAAGATCATTTTATCCGAGGCCTCAAATCTTGGGACGTTACAATCTCCCCCACTTAGACTCTTGACGTCCTTGTCAAGCCTCAATTATATGACCTCATAATATTTTTCATTTAAGTGCAGATTCAGAATGGCCCATGGAAACCCAACTTTGGATCACGGCTACCAGCGCAAGGGTGGTTACATCACCATGAACAATCATTTCCAACATATGCGGGCCCCACCTACTAGATGAGTTTTGGCTCTGATATTATTAATAACGCTCAGACTCACTGGCCAAGGCTCTAGTAGAGTTTCAAGAATGACGAATGGACCCACAAACCACTACTGGCCTTAACTGCGCACTTTGTTCTCACTCAAGCACAAACAAGGATCAACTTCTCGACTGGTTACCCACCATAGTACTACTCCAAGCTGCGCATGCTTAATTTTGGAGATCAAGTGATGTGCTTCTTGAAAAAGAGTTCACCTTGGTGATTGGGGTAGTCTATTTTTTTTTAAAATCATTTTATCCGAGGACTCAAATTCTGGGACGTTACAGAGGGGCCATAGAGGGAGTTGTAGTTTTGTGGTGTCTTTAATACACTTTGAGAGGTACCTTTGGAACAACAGAGGATTCTGGTTCAACGGGAATAGGAAGAGGAGTGCCAACAAGAAGATACACTGACAGATTTGAGTCCATAGTTGAAAAATATGGAGTATCTTTGTAAAAGATGACATTTGCGGTAACAAACCATTTCTCGATATTCGGATCATAATATTTGTACCCATTCTAAGTGCGTGAGTACCCCAAGAAGTTACACTTTGTAGATCTAGGATCAAGCTTGCTTAAACCAGTTGAAGATTACGTACAAAACATGCGATACCGACTGGAAAGCATGGACACTTCAAAACAGGTGTCGTACCTGTATCCGACAAGTATTGGACACCTGTACTCCATGGACACACCTAAATATGTATTGGACACTTCTCCAGCCATGTCTAATATATATATATATATATATATATATATATATATATATTTGCTTTTTACAGGTGGACTCAACTTGGGTATGGTCTGGACACTACCATGCCCATTTACAACCTACAAAAAAATTCTAAGATCAGATAGCAGATGCATTCTTGATATTCTTATCACATGTCTAAGTTTAGATCAAATCCAACTCTGTTAGCAGTAGGACTTGGGACAACAATTGCATTCTTGCTATTCTTATCCCATATCTAAATTTAGACAACAACAACTGTCTCCCTCTTCTTGTTTTCATTTAATCTCTCTGCTCATTCATCTATTCTTGGGTTTGAGACTCTCTATTCTGGAAAACTGATTAACTAAGGTAAACTATCAAGTTATCAACCTCTATCCATGATTACTTTGTTCTATTAATGTTTCTATGTCTATCACTTTCTTGAATGTTCCGTTGTGCATTTAAATTAATTGTTGTTGTGTATCTAAATAAATTCCTTATGAATAGTCTGATAATGACTTACTTGAATGGAAACGAAAGATCCATGTAGCCGACCCCAACATAGTTGGGACTGAGGCTTAGATGATGATGATGATGAATAGTCTGATAATATGAATGTTATTTTGTTATTAGTACATGTGCAATTAATGACTATTGTTTATTGATTTATAGACTCTATGTATGTCCAATGGTGAATGCTCCAAAATTCAACAACTTAATACATCATTGGAAGTGAATATGTGAAGTTTATTCTTGGACTAGGCTACTGCAACTGCAAAAATTGCTTATTGTTTATTAAATTACTTATATATAATTAGTTTAATTAAAACAAATATTAAAAAAATTTCCGTGTCCACACCCGTGTCCGTGTTCTATATTTTCCAAAATCGTCATGTCCTGTGTCTGTGTTTATGTCTGCTTTTGTGTTTCCTAGGCTATTGAAAATTCTAGGTGGCACTGAAAACATGGGAGCTTTGGGTTATAAAATATTAAATGGGACTTGGTTGTTTAAGACATATGAGGGCATTCTATTGATCAGAAAACAGATACTGGAGACTGCGAGCCCAAAAACATTTAGGTACATGATAGTGAAACATAAGGGTTCTGACAACTTCTAGTAGATGACGATTCTTACGCCTGACAACACCATTCCGCAGAGGAGTGATGTTTGATGAATGGTGCCAAGACTTCCACAAAAATGACTGACATATTGTTACATGAATTCAAAATTGAGTCTTGATCTCAACAATTAATAGTGTCAAGAACATGTGCCCGGTCTATAAGTAAATATAACAAAGTGGTTCTTGAAAAATCATCGATAAAGGTCACAAAGTACGAAGCCAATTATACTTGATAGAACACTATCCCCATATATCAACATGACAATATCACAAACAAATTTTGAAGACATTCATTTTCCTAGGGAACTAAGTTTGATTTCCAAACTGGCAAGCTTCACATTTTTAAAAAGTTTCAGAAACTGTAGGAATCAAATGTTTGAGCTTGGATGCTGATGGATATCCCAACTGTAATGCCATTGAAGCCCTGAAATCGCCGAGGAGAGAAGAGCAACATTCTACAGAGCATCAATATAGTATAGGTCGTATGGTCCCTCGTGGCCCGAATCAATCTTCATCCTCATGCGCAGATCTTGAAAGACACACCCATCAATGTCAAAAGTAATAGAACACTAAAGTTGCTTGACAATTTTGCTAACAGATTGAAGATTCGTAGGAAAGCAGGGAACATATAATGTAGATCTGAGCAAAGTTATTTGTACTTCAAATATTACTAACCCCGTCTATTGGGGCTTGAGTACCATCAACAATATTAACAAGTGGGATAATAGAAGAAGTCTGACTAAAAACTAATTTCGAATTGCCAGAAATATGAGTAGATGCACCAGAGTTGATGACCCATTTTTTTCATAAGGTGCTAAGGAAGAAAAAAAGTAGAATCACCATCTGAGCGTGAGGCGACGTCAGAGTCTGAAATCGTTCTTGAAAGAGCTTCTAAAATTCAGCGCGGACCTTCTAATCCGTAGAAGCAGTGGAGGTCTGGCCCGTTCGTCCTTAGTCTAGTCAGTAGAATCCTGATTGGCCCATGTGTTCGGGTAACCTTGTTTCACCCAACAACGATCCTCATTGTGATTATTACGACCACACAAGTTATAATGACAAGGTTCAAGAGGCGGGCATTGCTAGGTTTGGCCACGTCCAGGTCTTGACGGATACAAAACGACCACATCTTCTACCACGGCCACAACTGGAGTCGCCTCATCGGACTGTAAGACCGGACGCTTCAGCGGAACCAGTAGGAGAAGAAAAGACATAGGTCAGGCGTTGGACCCTTTTGAGGACATCACGTAGGTTGATACACAATTGTATATGAATAGTAGTAGTAATTCAACCACCAATTTTGTATTACCCATGCAATTCCCCTTTCCATACATTACCTACCACTTGGTTTAGTTGGTTGTAGAATTTATCAAAAGCTATTGACCTTCTGCAAATGAAATAGGCCACTAAGTGGGAGGGTTTGGATTGCTCCTCCTTTGCATACAGATGCACCTTTATCACACAGTAGGCCCGGTTCAAAGTCAACTTCGTGTCCACTAGTCCTTGTGCGGAAGGAATAATACAGAGGAAGTCAAAAAGGAACTGGGGAAAATTGGTGGGAAAAGAGGGCTTGATTTTCATTAAAGATGTTTTTTTTATTCTTAGATAGAACGGGCAGTCAATTCCCTCTCACTGATCAGGGGCTTGGGCCCTTGGTTGGGAGCATGAAAAATGATCTTTTAATCTGTTTTCTTGTTTAGTATCATTTGTCTTTGTTTTCCCTCATGTGAGGGGGCTTCCATATGTTTTCCCTGATTGGAAAGAAATTTTGCTTGAGTTTGATTGTTAGTGTTCCTGGAATACTTAGCGTGATTATATAACCTTGGAAATTCAAATGAGTAGTAAACATGCTTTTGTTTACTTTGATATAGTTCACATTGAAATCAGGATGATTTATGCGCTGATTCTATTTCTGAAATGCAGTCTTACTGCAGGTAGTTTCTTGGGGGACTTTGGCATTGATGCCGATCACCATCAATACGTTTCCCACACAAATGCTCTGCATTTTACTGGGGAATCTAGGGGCTTCCTTTACAGAAGTTGTGAGTGACGCACTGGTTGCCGAGTTCAGCAAAACACAGAAAGCAGGAGTCCTTCAGTCGTATGCATTTATGGCTTTAGCAGCTGGAGGGATTTTAGGAAACTTAACTGGTGGTTTTTTCCTACTAAAATCACAGCAGCCGAAGATATTGTTTGCTGCATTCTCGATCTTACTGCTGGTGCAACTTGCTCTGTCATTGACCACTCGAGAGGATGTACTTCACCCTGGGAAGAGTTCGGATCATGATTTTGCATGGAGCTCTGTGAGAAAGGCCATTCACGATCAGTTCTCAAACCTAGTCACTGCAATCAGCCAGGATCACGTACTCCGGCCTCTTGCTTGGATCATAGCATCAGTGGCTATAGTCCCGCTACTGTCAGGAACAATGTTCTGCTTTCAAACACAATACCTGAGGCTGGACCCTTACGTCATTGGCCTGTCAAAAGTAATCGGTCAGATATTTTTCCTGTGCGGGACATTATTTTACAACAGGTACTTAAAGAACCTGCCATTGAGGACTTTAATATTAACGGTGCAGGGCCTATACGCTGTCTCCCTCCTATCGGATTTGATTTTGGTGAAGCAGATAAACCTCGTACTAGGGATTTCAAATGAAGCTCACGTTCTCTGCTTCTCTGCTTTGGCCGAGTCCCTTGCACAATTTAAAATTCTGCCTTTCACTGTTCTCCTAGCTAGGTTGTGCCCGAAGGGAAGTGAAGGTTCCCTGTTTGCATTCTTTGCGTCAGCAATGTGTCTATCATCAATTGTGAGTGGCCTCATGGGTGTCGGATTGGCTAGCTTGATTGGAGTTTCATCAGGTAACTTCTACAATTTGCCTGTAGGCATCTTAGTACAATCAATTGCTGCTCTGGTGCCCCTTGGATGGATATCTTGTGTACCCATGTTACATACTCCAGTGAGAGATAAGACGTGATGAAGGCAGGAAGATGGTACGATACGTGATTTGAGGCAAGGGGATGGCAATATCGGCCAATCATTTTAATGCCTTACCTTCTTTTCAGAAGGCCAAATTCTTGCTTCAGAGCAAGTGACTGAATCTGTTGATTGACTTGACAGGCTGCATTTCTCCGATAGGCTACTCAGATGTCACTTCGATTTGATTCATGTGATTCTGTTTATTATCGAAGATCTGCAACTTACAATACTTCACCAAATAAACTGGTCGGAGTATGACTCATTAATTAAAAGGGCGCCAATCACGTTTGTTTGATATTTATCATTCAAAACGTGCAGTCACCAATCAACATGCTCGTATGAGTGTCCTAACATTTCTGTTGACGAGGCCAGACGTGCAGCTATCGTAGTCTTTATTTGCCAGTTTGTCCCGTATTCCATTTTGTTTTGAGATGAACTTGAGGGTAAGAGCTCTTGAAGTCCCAATCTTGTGAGACTTCAGGCAATCTCTAAACGGGATTCTGTAATGTTGTTTTCCGTGTGGGTAATGCTGGTCCAGCTAATAATGTGATTTTGGTACTGAGAATAAAGTTTTGAGGCACATCACTCAGGTCTGAGGCAGTTCCATCCATAACGTACTGGACTTTTAGGCACAGTACACTGGTTCTTTCTTACAATTGTGTATACATTCTCTTCAGGCTAGTTGATTCCCATCAATACTTGTAAGAGTTTGTTTTAGTTTATATCACCCTTAGATTTAAATATAATCCATTTATATGCTTTACTACTACTGCTATTCAGGATAATAGTATTGAATTATGTCTTTATTTGGCCTATGAGAGGCAATGCTGTTGATTTATATAATATGTAAATGGATTGTTAGATTTTTGTTGCCAGTTCTCCTTCATACTAGCATCTCTGTCATTATTCAGAATTATATATACATCTGACCCATAATTCATTGCCTTGAATTATTTAAATAAAAGCATGTTATTTGACGCCCTTTCACCAATGAATGACCTGGCAACTTTGATGCCGTTTGTTTACTACTATTGATCTCAAACTCCCATGGTGAAAAAAGTGTTGGACATCATTTGTTCTTCAATAAGTAGCCAAGCATGATTTTCAAATAAATAGCAACTAAACAATGCGGTTCTGTGTGCATATTTTGCTCCTCCACAACAAGATAATAGAGTTGTGCAATTTTGTTTGAAGTCCAATACCATACTAGGGTTTGCACCTATAGTACCATATACACGCACAATTTTCTTTTGATGATATTTTGCCCGGGTCCACGACCACCCTAGGACATGTTCAATGGTCAAGTATGTATTTTTGCTTTCTGATATTCTTTGTAGCAGCTGGGATTTGACCCTCCGCTAGAAACAAGTAAACAAATTAATGTTATTTCAGCCAAGGTTTTTTACTTTTTCACTTTTTTGAAATGTTGCTACATATAATATGTTTAATTCCATATAAGCCTAAGATTAAGGTTTTGATTATAATTTTGGGAGGGGCGCTAGAGCCCTGAGCACCCCCCCCCCCCCCCCCCCCCCCAATTTAATTAGGCCTATCCTATTTAAGCCCACTAGCGCTACTCTAGTTTATCATATTATATTCGGTATGTACATTGTACCTTGTATCAGATCTATGTCTATGACTCACTGTACTCGTATTTACTGTTAATAAGATTGCTCTTCAAATTACTCACATGGTATCAATGCAATCCCGAACCCTCAAGCAATCGTAAACCATGAGGGTTCAGAGAGCACCCACCGAAGAGGGGACAACAACCACGAAGCAACAAAACCACAAAGGCCACTGTCGCCTCCCCTCACTACTCTCTTCCTCCCCACCGATCGTGGCCTCACCCTCCTTCTCTTCTTTGCTATTGATTGTAGGCCGTTGCCAGCCGGCTAGCCAGGCAGTAGCCCGTTTCAGGTCGCTGACTGTGGGCAACACCTAGCTGCTGCCAGCTCCAGGGTGGCAAAAGAGGTTGTTGTAGCCCTCGGGAGGGTGGGATGAAGAGCTGTAGGTTGTCGTCTTTGTCGGAGTTGCAACCATTGACCCTTAAATGGGTGCAAGTTAGTGTAGAACCCGCAAGGGAGTCTACCTGGCATTGTCGTCTCTCCTCCATCACGAACTGGAATATAATAGAGGCACATTGATCATAACATGCATGTTGTAACTTTCAAAAATCTTATAACAAAGTCAAAGTTCTCTCTTACATTCTCTTTCTCTCCATGTACCTTCTCTAAGTACATAAATGAGTGCTTCTAAAATATGGAATCTATGTTTTTCTTTCTATCACTGTGCTTCTTTTCGATAGAGCATAGATGCACATCTTTTTGTCTTTCTCAATCCCACTGAGCTTCATAGATGTGGTTTTTCTCTGCATCATTGTCCTTCATGCTGATGCTTCTTCATCTACTATGATTCTACTAGTTTGTTCCTTTCTAAAACATGTTTGATTGAACACCTTAGACAATTGTGTACAATGATAGTGCTCCAACCTCCATAATAAAATTAATTAGATATAACTAATTATCCTATATGAACTTAATGTGAATGATTTTTTAATCAGGGATACGTTAAAATAAATTGAGAAGCCTAGTGAGGACCACCCCCAAAGTGGAAGAGGGAAATAACTAAGTCATGAATTGGCTGTAGAACAATATGGAGCTTTCCATAACTCCAAAATAAATGTTTGATAAGATGTGAAAAACTTGTGTGAAGTTGCTCGTGAACACTTCACGTAAGAAAAGAATGCAATGCAAATCTACAAGATCTGCTACAAGCTCTTTGTTGAGCACTAGGGGGGGATGCAATGCAAATCTACAAGATCTGCTACAAGCTCTTTGTTGAGCACTAGGGGGGGACACATTGCTGCATGAGAACTATTCACAACAATTCATTTTCAAGTTGTCACCTCTAATGAACAAACTAAGGATCATGCTAGGCTCATTACTACAAAATTCTGAGATGGTCTATATCCTACCTTTTCTTCGATTTGGAGTGTCATTCTGGTGGGCGACCAGTTCCCTACGTTGGAGGATGTTTTATACTATCTACACTAATTAGGTGTACACCCATGAGCAAGTTCAACCGTCTTATCTGTAATGATCCATTTTCAAATTAGTCATCTAATTATGGTTTACTTGGATGATATATCAAATGTGAACACTCTTGAAAAATATGAGAATTTTTGAAGAATGTTCTGACCTGTTTGTCGGTCGAGTTTCAAACTCGACCGATCATATTTTCAGATTGTTATAGCAGAGTGTGGTAATTGAGTTTTATCTTTTTATTGGTATATCCAATTGATCTCAAATTTTAACTGTAGTTGTTAGACTCCATTATAGACACCCTATTAAATTGGTGTAATTTTTGGATGATTTTTGATCTCTACAGAGGGGTGTCTGTTATGACCGCATCTGGGCTTAATTGGTAACCTAGGGTTTACCTGGTTGATTATATGCTTAATTGGATTGATCATTGCTTAAATCTAATTAATGTTGATAATTCAATTATGATGTTTTAAACCTAATAAGAACGTCAAGTGTTATATTATTTGAAAAATTAGGTTTTGAGAAATATAAACCCTAGTTGGCTGAAATTAGGGTTTTGATCGTACATGAGTATGGAATTTGATCAGGATAGTATTGTGGTAAATAATTTTTCATATTTCTACAAATTTTATATTTAATTGAATTTTGGATATGATATGGATAACTCAATCATTCATATTGGAGAAAAATTTCAGAATATTTGAGTGTTCTTTGAATGTGGTTCTCGGTCGAACTATACTTCGACTAAAATGCTGACAGAGTGTTTTTCAACAGTGTAGTATTTTATTTTTAATTATTTATTGGTAAATCCAAATGATCTGAAATTTTAACTGGAGATCTGAAACTCAAATCATAAAGAACGTGTAAAATTTTCATAATTTTTGGATGCTTTTAGACCTTATGAATTACAGTAACTGGCATTTTTGAAAAATTCTGGATAGTAGTGCACTATTTGATTTTTAATTATTTAATGGAAGCTTGGAATGATCTCAAATTTTAACTGAAGCTTTGTAACTCAATTATACACAATATGCTAAATTTTCATAATTTTTAGAGAAGGTTTGATCTCTGAAATACACAAATTCATAGAAACCTTTTTATGACAGAAAAATTTGCTGAAATAAGAAAAAATTTAGTGAGGGGTCAATGCACTACAAGAAACCAAGACATTAACGACCAAAGTAGCGACAATATAATTAGTTTGTCGTAATTGTTACTCTAATCGTGACCACACATTTTTATGGTCGATATTAGTATGGTTAATAACGACCAAATACAGTAGTTGTCATAAATATGATGTATATTCTGTCGCTAAAAAAATTCTCCCTCCAGTCCCACCCCCGCCAACGCCACCCCCACCCCCCGCGCGACTCGGGAACTGACGCCCGATCCCTACGACGGAAAAGACCGCCCGACTCCCACATTCTCCCACTCCACCGATAATTCCCACACTTGCCAACGCACAAGCAGAGAGATCCTTGGCTCTCTACGCAGACAATCCAACTGATTTCACACTAGGTTTGCCTTCTAGCTAGCTAACTCCCAAGCTCTCCTCTTCGGCGATGATGATTAGGGCAATGTAGTACTTCCAGCGGCCGATCAAGGGTGACCTAGAGCAGTGCGCTAGGCATCACAGTGACGCCAGGCATCACAGCGACGCCAGGCATCACAGCGACGCCAGAACCCCGATCTAGAACCAGAGGCGAGTGTCAACCTAGATAGGAGCTGGTGATTGATCTGTAGAAGGAACAACAAGGTATGCGGCCATCATTCTACTCCACTCCCACAGTCATGTCTTCTGAACTCATACATTCCCTACTTCTTCTATTTCTCTCTGCTCTGTGCAGCCCTCTATTTCTCTCTTCTCCGTGCAGTAACAGCCTATGGCCCTAGGCGAACCAAGGTAGGATAAAGGACTGTGGACCCAAAGGCAAGAGGCGAGGTGATCTCTACGGACCCAAGACGATCGAACTAATGTTTGCTTCAAATGCTGCAGGAGGGTATGCGATTTTCTTTTTTTCTATGTGGGTTACCTATAGCTTCAGAATGTCTCCTCTAGCTCCATGAGCTAGGGTACCATGTTCAATTTGAGCTTGTCCTACCACTCAGCAAATCAGGAGCTGAGAAGCCCGTAATTAGATATGAAGATCACCTTCCTTTGAATTTGTGCACACATAGTCGCTTTATTTATGGCTTTCATAGAACCACATTCGCCTTGTACCATCCCTCCACGACCGTCTAGGGAGGGAGAACTACTTGGAATAGATATCATCTTATATACTATGGTTTATTTATGATACACATGTGAGATTGTTTTCCATATATGGGGATACTAGTGCTAGTTTATGTAATGGTTGATATTTATGCAAATGAGAGGCCTCTACACATATATATGAGGTCCATCATAAGAGATACCAATAAATTCCGATTTATTTGGTAAGATTTTGTGTTTTTGCATTCACGCTTGTTATTACCCCAAACACCTTAATTTTGAGGTTGGGTACATGAAGAGTGATCAAAGTTGAAAATTTCTTCTATTTTCTTTTACATGATTCACTATGGTTGATTTAGTTTTCACATGTGAGATTCATTTATCTAATCATTTGATTTGAAAATAGACATTCACACATCTAATCTCATTTGTTTTGTTGATCATGCATTGACATTCATATGTGACCCCTAAAAATCCTAATTTTGGGCTTGAGTTCAAGATCAACGACCTATGATTGTGATATTGTTTATGAAATGGTTCTATTTATTTATTTCTATCCCATCTCTTGTGATTGTTTTTATTCCATGTAAGATTGGTTTTCTTTTAACATTTTGAGAATAACTAGTTTTGATAAGATTGGTTTCCTTTTAATATTTGAGAATAACTAGATTTACTACACAATGATGTGCATTTCCCAAAGCTCGATAAATGTGAGGTCTATAATAGCATTCAACTATCTAATATCATTTTTTCAATATCATATGATGGTCATGTTGTTCTGATTCATGTGCTTGCCCCTAAAATTGAAATTTTGGGTTGTAATACATGCTCACTACCCCTAATGTTCACATATTTCCACTACCCTATATGAACAGCTATTTGTTCATATATCTTGTGAATCATAATAAGTAACAGAGAACAATCATCTATCCAAATGCTTCCTATAATGAGTTACTTGTGATGAGTAATTGTGGACATTCATTCATATCTTTCTGGTTCTAGACAACCATTTGTCTTTTTTGGGTTGTTTGAACTTACTTGAAAACATGCAACGACCCTTTTGTCAGACCAACATCTGAAATAGATTCAATTCCATGAGTTACCCACTCTTAAATAGTCATTGTTTTTGTGATCTCAATTTAATAATTATGGTTTTGCTAAGAATTTGATTGTTGATGTAGGGTAACCTCAAGGACCTTGGAATCTACTTTAATGGTTGGTGTTTAATATGTTCATAGTAGGGTTCCAACATAAATGAATACCTTCCAATAATTTAATCAAGGTTTTGTTTAATCCAACTAGAACTTGTAATGTACATTTCATCACATTAGCCTCTGAAATAGAATTAATTTCTATGAGCTTACCCTCTGTTCAACAATCATCATGTTTTAAATTTCATAAAAATAAGTTTTAGATTACTAAGAATTAGGTTGTGGTGAAAAGGTAACCATAGGGATCTTGGACTTTGCTTCAAATGTTGGCTTATGAGATATTCATACTAGGGCTCCAACTGCATTCACTACCTTCAAAGAATGTTATGATGGTTGTTTTGAATTCAATTGGAATAGGTAATGGCCATTTCATAACACTGGCCTCTAAAGGTTATCTATATTCTAAGAGCTTACCCTCTCATTAACAATCACTATCTTTACATATATGATATTGATAAATATGAGAATTCAAAGGACTTGATCATTGGAGTCTTCTTCAAAAGTATGTGTTTGAATTGTTCATAATAGGTATCTAACTAAATTTTACTTCTTAAAATGTTATTAGAGTTGTTTTGAATTCCACATGAGCATGCAATGAACATTTCAAACACTAGCCTCCAACACATTAAAAAACATGTGAGGTAACCCTCTCATCAACTACCATTGTCATTGAAATCTCATATTGATATATATAGTTTGACAAATGATGATAGTGTAACCTTAGGGAGCTTGGACTCTACTTTAGATGTTGGTATTTTAGATGTTTACAGCATGGATCCAACAAATTTATCTACCTTACTAGAATATTATTATGGACGTGTTGAATTTTAGTATAGAATTTAATTGACATTTCGTCACACTAGCCTATGAGTGAGATTAAAATGAATTGACACTCTCATTGATAATCCCATACATTACAACCTGATATGGATAGACTTCGGGGTTTCAACTAATTTGACTATTCATTAAGCATAGAGACATTTCTAGTTAAGCATAGAGACATTTCTGCTTGCTGATTCATTGCTTCCATACACATCCATCATTGCTGGCGTCATCATGTGCAAGATGGTAAATTAGACATATACTTTTAACACTACATGTTTCTCTCTTCAAGATGAGCTGTTGTTAGTGGGTTTCATTAAGGTGTGGGCTCAGGTAGGAAACCCAAAAATACGGGAATTGGAGCATGAGTCCAGTTGCTCCTAGTATATTGTTTCCATGGATTTAGTTGGCAAGGATGGGCATGTTGCATGATATTCATTCCCAACCGGCAGCAAAAAAACGACATGCTTGCAGGCAGTTCTCTCTTTGGTGATCCTGCAATAAATCAAGCAAAAGATAATCTTGAAGTCTGCAATAAAAGGTCTGCAGATCCAACACCATGAGGCCTGCATGTGTAGGACACAGACCCAAAACCTTATCATAAAACCAGTACCCAGCTGTGAGACCTCGACCTAACTTTGATAGCTGCTGAGTATTTAAACAAAAACAAAAAGACAACGAGGCATACCCACACTCAGCTATTCAACTTGCCGATATGTCAAAAAATGAAACAAGTTTCATTCAATGTGATATCTGTCCCAGTCAAACTAGTGAAACATGAATGCTTAAAATGTTGCCAAGTTATATTTAGGTCATCTTTCACAGTATTAAGCATAGAGACATTTCTAGTTACCACTCGTGTACCACTACAGCCATACACTCAATTTGCATTTTCGAACTATTCCCAACAATTAATATCCTTACATATCGTATGATTAGCCTATATATAGATTTTTAGGTCGTTTTGATACATACACATCATAGACGTGAAGGCTAAAAAATGATGCTTTGTTAAAAAAAAATATACTACGTCAGTTTTGCAGTCAACATATAAGTTCAATGAGTTCAATTTGCTAATAGGCTATTCAAGTAAAAGTACAGAAGTTTCAACAACTGGATTTTAAAAAAAAATAACCAAAATATGTAATACAATGTCATAACTAACTCTTGTTTCTTAACTTCACTCATCGTGTGTGGTTTTCTTATCATAACCCATACCTTCTTCTGTAGATTTATTTTCTTTGCAGCCCTGCTAAGATCTTTAATTGACTTGGCCAGAGGCTTGAGGCTAACAGTACTGCTACTATCAGAAAGAACTTGTTTCAACTCGCCCATGCTTTCCTGGTCATAGAAAACACAAACTCATTGAAAGTGAAGAACGTAAAGTTCACATATTCACAGTTATCGTTGAGCATGCATGCAATGCAATTCAGGAAGCAAATTGAAGTATTTGAAACTATCTCTTGCTGTCAAACAAAATACTCCACAGGATCAAACGAATCCCCTAAAATGAAGGAAAGCATGCAGACATATAAAAAGGTATCTACTGATTGACATCAGCATCAATAATGATCTCTGAATGTGTCGACTTCCTCTATTTGTCTTTATTAACCATACATATTCCTTTCTCAATCTTGATGATTGAAACTCCTCACTAGAACGATAGGGTAGGTGTGAGTCGTGTGACATCCACCTATATATCTTCCAATTATTTGACTTCATCGCCTCTTCCCCCCTACTCAATTGCATCTTTTAATACTTAACCAGTAAGCATCGTTCAAGTAATGGACCCTCTATTTTGGTTATTCTGTGGTCTCCATTTCCTTTCAAGTCATTATCCTTTTGGCCCCTACTAAAATAGATATATGTAGAGGATTGGACAATGCTAACTGGGATTATATTTAGTATATTAACTGGTGCTTACAAGCAGTGTATAGATAGGAGTGTAGACAGGGTAGCGCTCTTGTACTCCCCAATGTGGGACTAAACAGAGGACCCATCAACACTCTAACACCCCCTCCCCTCAAGTTGGGCATAGATATCAAGAAAGCCTAGATTGTCAACTACAGTAGAAAATACCCATTTACTCGCAGGTTTGATAAGACAATCTGCTATCTGCAACTATGATCTCTTGAAAAGGGTGTTGATCATCTTAGCATCCATGGCTTCTCACACGAAGTGACAGTTGAATTCAATATGTTTGGTTCTTCATGGAATCTTCGATTGGAAGATGAATATAGTTGCAGCATTGTCACAATACATAGGCGCAGGAGCATATAGATTTTAGGAAGTTCAAACAGGACTTCAAACCAAGGTCGTTTCATGTGCAAAATGTGTCGTTGCCCTATATTTAGTCTTTGCACTGGACCTAGAAAAAATGGCCTACTTTTTGTTGCGCCATGTGACTAGATTGCCTCCAACAAAGGTACAAAATCCAGATGTTAGTTTTCTGTCTATCTTACTTCCAACATAGAAGCATGCGATTTTATAGTGACCATCCTTTGGATAGTACAATCGTTTCCTAGGGCAGCTTTAAGATACAGAAGAATGTGGTATAAAACATTCCAATGACACAAACTTGATCTATCAAGGTAACAACACCACAACCCTAATGACATCAGAACGAGTCACAATGAGATAGAAAAGTTTACCTAGTGTCATGCATAATCTTTGCCTATTCGGGAAGGCCAGAGAGGAATCACCGTCCTAGGGAATATTGGTGCTAAAAGGTATTTTTGTCAGTATGATCCCAAGTATACCCGTACCACTGAGAAGAATAAGAACATTGGATAGGCCGAATATATATGCACTACAGGTGACTCTAATGCCTAGAAAAATATCATAATATTCCAAGGCGTTTTGTAACAAAATGCTTGCATGAATACTTGTTTGAATGCCGACATCACTCCGATACGAGATGGTCATCAATGTTTAAAAGTAAAACAACAATAACAGATTCACTAGTTTTATCAAAGAGCATGTGATTAGAGTGGGAGCGTCACAATCATGTCTTAAAAAGGATATCAATTTGTCAAACTAAGCACGAGCACTTTGTTTGAGACCATAGCTAGACAGCTCTATGTAGTCTACAAACTTTGTGAGACTATCCCTGAGAAATGAATCTAGGAGTTTGCTACATGAAAGGGTCATACAACTTAAGGAAAATAATAGTTACCAAGGTGATATTGATGTATTATATAACATGGGCAGGAAAAGAGAGAAAGGGAGGAAGGATTGTATTGGTGGTGTCTTCTTGCTCTTCATCCTCTAAGAGCTATCATGGTGTGTCAAGTTGGGCCACCTGTCTCTTTCTAGGCAGAGAGTGCATAGAAGGGGGTAGGGAAGACGCCGGAGGGGGGGGGACTAAGAAGGGATTGCATTGGTGGTGTCTTCTTGCACTTTGTCCTCTAACTTTGTTTATGTTCAACCCTTTCCCCTGATAAATCCTCCGTCATACCTCACAAAAAACATGATGCGAGTGGATATAAAACAAGTCACACTCCTCTATGCAATAGTGAATGATATGACTTTTTACTTCATGCATCATGGTCTGCAACAACGAAATTGGAAAACTATTTTTACTTCCTGCATCATGGTCGCATGATATAAATGTGTATACCCTATCTTAACTTCCTTATTACTTTTCAAGGTGTTGCATTACCCAAGTGCTAAACATTGAATGTATAGATGCCCAAAGGACTCGGGCATAGAGCTGCATGCTATACATCTTGATCTTTTTTTATAAAGGTAACCAATAAGAGAAAGAAATCTTATATTTATCACCAACAAGAAATAATTGTATTATGTGGCTTGTAAACAATAACATGAATTCTTCTTTGTAGAAAATGGCACTGGATAAGGAATGGATCAGACTTGTTGATGATAGGCTTGATGATCCATCATATGAAATCAGTGTTGAAGAGTTTCTTACCTATGCATGTCAAAAATTGGTGCAGATAAAATCAGATGTCCGTGTGTTCGTTGTGTTAATACTTCTTCTATCCCACGTGATGTGGTGAAAACACACTTGATGGTTTATGGTATTTTGAGCAGTTATACTCTTTGGTATCATCATGGTGAGACGGGAAATGAAAGTGAGTCTGATTCAGATACTTTAGTCAATAACGATGAAGGGGATAATGATGTAGATGATGATGAGATGCTAGATTTTCTTGAAGAAATGCACCCTAGTTCACATAATTTTGATAGGAATGATGGTGGAATGGGAAATTCCAACCACGATGATCATGAAGAGGAACCTAATACTGAGGCTAAAAGGTTTTTTAGGTTGCTGGACGACCTCAATCAACCTCTCTATAAGGGATCAAAGGGGTCAAAATTATCTGCCTTGGTAAAATTGCTTCATCTCAAGAACCTTGGAAAATGGAGTAATCATTCTTTCACATTGCTACTTGAATTATTGAAAGATGAACTATTCCCAGGTGATTCAACCTTACCTACCTCTTATTATGAAGCAAAGAAGACAATGAAAGATCTTGGTTGCTCATATGACAAGATAGATGCATGTGTGAATGATTGTATGTTGTTCAGGAAGGAAGACCGTGGCCTTGATAAATGCAAAATTTGCAATACTTCAAGATGGAAGTATGACAAGCACAATGGGGAAGAGAAATTAAAAGCAAATGGCAAGAAAGTACCAGCAAAGATCTTGCGTTACTTCCCACTAAAGCCCCGCCTTCAAAAGTTGTTTATGTCTTCAAAAACATCTTCACTAATGAGGTGGCATCACGATAAAGAAGATGATGGGAATTTACATCATCCGGCTGATTCCTTGGCATGGAAAAAGTTGAATGAGCTTCATGGTACTTTTTCTGCAGAGCCCAGGATTGTCAGACTAGGCCTTGCTAGTGATGGTTTTCAACCATTCAACAATTGTAGGTCATCATATAACACTTGGCCCATTATTCTTATTCCGTACAACTTGCCTCCTTGGATGTGCATGAAGCAAACAAATCTCATTTTGTCCATGCTGATTCCAGGTCCTGATGGTCCAGGTAATTGTATTGATGTTTATTTGCAACCATTCATAGATGAATTATTGGAGCTTTGGAATAATGGCATACAAACATTTGATGTAACTACACATCAAAATTTTAATCTTCGTGCTGCTGTGTTGTGGACCATCAATGATTTTCCTGCATATGGGATTTTATCTGGATGGAGTACCAAGGGAAAACTTGCTTGCCCGTGTTGCCATAAGGGTACTCATTCGATTAGGCTAACTAATGGTAGAAAGGAATGCTTTATGGGTCATAGGCGTTATTTGCCTTTGGATCATCGGTGGAGAAAGAATAAATCTGCATTTGATGGCACGATCGAGAAGGGCACACCCTCTACACCACTAAGTGGTGATGATGTCCTCATTCAAGTGCAAAGTTTGGAAGGGAATATTCTTAGCAAATGTTCAAAAAAGGTATCTCACAATAGCAGAGGGGATCATTGGAACAAGAAAAGCATTTTCTTTAAGCTTCCATACTGGAAAGATCTATTGATACGACATACTTTAGATGTGATGCACATTGAGAAAAACATATGTGATAGTATTCTTGGAAATCTTATGAATGTGAAGAACAAGACAAAGGACAACTATAACTCTCGTCTAGATTTGCAAGCAATGAATATTAGGCAAGAGTTGCACCCAATGATAATTGGAGGGAAAACAGAGCTGCCTGATGCATCATTCACATTATCTGTAGACGGAAAATGTAGGTTTTTAAGATTTTTGAAGGATCTAAAGGTACCAGATGGTTTTTCTTCAAACATTTCCCAGTGTGTGAATCTTAAAGAAAACAAACTTTCAGGATTGAAGAGTCATGCTCATCATATTTTGTTACACCACATACTCCCTCTTGCATTGCGTGGCCTTGTTCCTAAGGATGTTTACGAACCACTTCTTGAGTTGTCACGTTTCTTCAAGGTTTTGGGAAACAAATGTTTAGATATGGGGGATCTGAAGCAAATTGAAGCTCAAATTGCAATTACACTTTGTAAGTTGGAGCAAATTTTCCCACCATCATTTTTTGATGTGATGCTACATTTGCCTATTCATTTATCACATGAGGCTATGTTGTGTGGGCCCGTTCATGATCATTGGATGTATCCGATAGAGAGATATTGGTACACATTGAAGTCCTATATTCGCAACAGAAGTTGTCCAGAGGGTTCCATAGCAGAAGGCTTTATAGCAGAAGAATGCATGAATCTTTGTTCCAGATATTTGCATACTGTAGAGACAAGGTTCAATCGTATTGATAGAAACTATGATGATTATGTCAATGAATGTGCAACATTATCTGTATTTTCATACAAGGGAAGAGGATTAGGATGTGGAACAACAAGGGACCTTGATGCAGTTGAGTGGGAGAAAGCTCACATATACATCTTAAACAATTGTGAGGAAGTTAAGCCGTTCATTGAGTACGTGATTCTTGAATTGTGTAGCTGAGCCATTTGCTGATAGATTTTATATTTTGTTTACTAACTTCATCACATGCATTTTCAATTTATTCTAGAGAATATTATCAAGCTCAAGGAGTTGATCCAGATCAAATATCTATTAAGGATTTAAATGAGGATTTCATAGAATGGTTTAAGATGAAAGTAAGTTGGTCTGATTTGTTCAATATGGTTTTGTATACACACTAATTTGATTTAGTATTTCTACTAACTATCTTTTTTTAGATAGGAGATCAACATGTGAATGATAAAAGCAAGAAGACAGATGAGTTGCTTTCATTATCACGTGGTCCACTCAAATGCGTGAAATGTTTTTATGGCTATATAGTGAATGGTTATCGGTTCCACACTAAGTCTCATGATGAAAGATCAAGGTCACAATGCAGTGGGGTAACCGTGGTTGGTGATGATGGTAGTGGAATTAGCAGAGATTACTGCGCACAACTGACTGAGATTATAGAATTGCAATATTTGGGCGGTAAGAGAGTGGTATTATTTCTATGTGATTGGTTTGATGTTGCTAAAGGAGTACAGACTGATGCGTATGGATTCACGAGTGTTGATTGCAAGCGTATTTGGAAAACTGTTGAGCCATTTATATTAGCAACTCAAGCATCTCAAGTTTTTTTTATGTGAATGATCAGATTAATAAGGGGTGGCATATTGTGACAAAGATCGATCCAGGGGACAAGTTGGAGCTAGTTGATGATACAAATGATGCACATGATGATCCAATGCTTATTTCATAATGTTAACTAGATTACTATTCCTCTTTAAGTACTTCTAAACGTGTAACAATTATAATAGTCAAACTTATTTTTTTCATATCTCATTACAATGTTTTTTTTGTGGTAACCAGCTTGCTCCTCTTTATTGAAACTATGTAAAAATATGTACAAAACAGAAAAGAAAAAAACAAAAAAAGAGAGTTGTACAGAACAAAACAACTATCTATACATGCTCTCTGAATCATAGAGAGCAGTATCCCACACTTCCTGGACCTCCCTTCTATTATTCCTTGTTACATTCTATGCAATTATAATTTCATTTATACTGATTTATGCAAGCAATTATATTGACAACTAGCTTGACGGTTTTGTAGGAAGTTGGCTGCTAGCACATCAAGAAATGGGAAAGATCCAATGGCTAAGTCCAATGCTAAGAAGTTCATCTCACCACAACAATTATCAGTAATTGGGAAAGGACATAATCATGGATTACAAATTAAGAGTCGCTTGTTGAATCATATAGGAGGTAGCAAAATCCGTGGTTACATGGAGTCATGTGATAATCATTTATCCTTTTTGAACAACTTGACTTCCAAACAAAGCAATATTCATGATCAATCTAGAATGGCTCCCATGTCAAAAAGAATTACTCCTCCACCAACTGAAAATATTTCTCCACCACAAGACTGTGATGCTCCTCCAACTGAAAATGTTCCTTCCCCACGAACTGAAGCTGATCCTAGACCTCTTGAATAAGTTCCTATTGAACTAGAACAGAACGTGGAGACCGAACTGATGTCCACTAATGTCGTCAATGATATTTCAATGTGTAGGTTCGTTTTCCTTTATTCATAATAAGCAGATTCAAGGGCTTGAGTCAGATATTCCTTAACTTGTTTTATTTATTTTTTATTACTGAATATAGCCAGTTCCACTGAAAAGGCAGTCAGACGTCAAGGACGTAACAAATGTAAAAAAGTGGCTAGACTAAGAGGAGGTGCCAAGATAGATGTCACATTCTATCAAGGTCGCCCTGTTGGAAAAAATCATAAGGTGTGGAGTAGACATTTGGGCAGGATTGTTCGTGATCGGAATATTTGTCCAATCAAAGTGCATTCTTGGAATGAAGTTACAGACAGACAAAAAGATCACATGTGGGCTGCAGTTATGGTAATATCTTCTACACTTTATTGTTATAATCATTTGACAAACATCCATGATGCATTGATGTTCTTGTGTAATTAAACATGTATTAGGATAAATTCTCAAATGACCACATGGAGGAACACAAAGCTCACACTTTAAAACACTTGAAAGAATTATGGATAAAGTGGAGGGCATCAATGCATCAAACTGTCAAGGGGTTGGACATGCAACAACACCTATCAAAGAAACCTATGGCAATTGAAGTTGATAGTGATTGGGAATGGCTTGTGAAAGAGATTTTTCACAGTGAAAAGTTTATGGTGACCTTTTTATTATAAAACTTTACATCAATTCAAATTATTTGTTCTTATATTTCTTTTTTTTCTTCTATCGATATGCACATTATACTAAATGCAGGCATCGAGTAAGAGAAACTCCATAAACAGAGAAGGGCTGAACAATAAGTTACTTCATCGCACTGGTAGCATGCCTCTTAGAGAAATATCATGGCAGAAGGTTGTTTAATTTTCTCTTTATGCTATACTTTGTCTCTAGGTATGCATATAACTTTTTTGTTGTATTATAGGGAGGAAAAGATGGGAACCCACCTGACTTGGGAACAATGTACTTTGAAAGCCACAAGAAGGGTGATACCTTAGCTACTATGGAGTCATCTCAAGTTCATGTAAGTAAGAAAAAAATATCTATTTTCGGTCCATTAGTTACTAACATAAATTGTTGATTCAGGAAAAAATCATAACCATCCAACAAGCAGAGCCATCCCTTCGCCCCGTTTAGGTCGCCAAAAAAGTGTATGGAGAATCAAAGACAAAGAAATACATATCCTGTTATGGTGGAGGTGTAAAGCCAAGAGATGTTAGAGGACCATACAAAACAAAGAATGCCTTACTTGATGAACTCAAAGCAAAAGACCAAGCATTGAAAGACAAGGAGTAAGCTTTGAAAGTACAAGAGAAAGATCTTAAAATAGTTGAAGATGGAAAGCGTGCCACACAAAAACGTTTGGAAAATGTGGAAAATGAACTATATAGGATAATCAACAATAAAAAATTTTAGGAACTTTTGGATTTTAGTGAGGATGATGATGGTTGTGCCTTTTCTCCGGCTATTTCAGATGATGATACCTCAAATTAGTAATGAGGTCAGTTCACCAATTGATGATGTTTCTTGTTGCCATTGTAATATCTATAGTATATATATTTGCATATCATAGTTTTCTATTACACATATCTATTGGTGAAATGAAACTAACTGCTTTATTGTTTTATCTTGTAGGAATTGGAGTCTCCAATTCTATTAACCATTTGGATCCCATCATATGGTTAAGCTGGAACATATTAGGCTATGAAGGAAGAGCTTGTTAATATTTATATTTCGTTGCTGTTTATATGTTATTGTTCTAGACATTCTCCACATTTTCTTATATTTCGTGTTGCTCAGCTGTGATGTAGCTAATTTACTAGACTGGTTTGGTGAAGTTTTATTGAGAAAATCAATTATATCTTTTATAAGTATAACACTGGTTTATTTTCTGTATATGTTGGTTTGTAGGCCCCACACTTGGTCCTGTGGGAGGTGGCCAATGATAGTGATGTTTAGATTGTGGTTAAGCTAATGTCATAGTATGAATGTGGTTGTGTCACTTTGATTACAAATTGGTTGTATGTAACCCATGAGGGGTTGTTATCATTTAGCATTTGTCATTCTTTTCAATCATATGTAATAATGTGTTAACAATGTTCCATGGATCCACATGAAATGGAACAAAAAGCAATATTGATAGTGGATCAATGACTTAAGTGAAAAGTCAAGTAGAGTGTTATATTAAATTATAAGAGGATGGGTTCCATCTCTATATATTATTACCTTCTTAGAAAACAATTACTAGTATTTTTCAACTCTGCTTTCTTTTGTATTTTCTTAATGAATAAGGGACAAAGAAGAATGAAGAAAGAGGATGGACATAAACTGAAAGAGGTATGCAACATACACATATATAAGTTACTAAGAATCCAGAAATCATTATGCTACTTCCCAAGACAATGTCAACATTTGCAATTGAGAATTTCATATAGAGATGTTATTAAGAAATCATTTTGCATGACCCATCTTTCCCCTATCTAAAATCAATAGCCCAACTTGTCCTTTTGGCTATTCCTAGAGGGTAGACAAATCGCCCCAGGATTTATATTTTGTCTATTTATATTAAATATTTTATAACTCTAGTCTTAATTGATCATTCTTGTATTCTTAACTTCTATTTTGTGTAATGATACAGGCCACGACAACAACCCACCACATGTCAGCTTCCTTGGCTCAACAACTCAGATACAAGCTGTGAAGTCCAATATGTTTGACAAGGTTTGTGTTACAATGTAGCTTTTATGCATTGTTATATGCATTACATTCCCATTGGTACCTATCAAACAAGCTATCCAAGACCTTTATGCAGGGATTATAGGAGTTCAAGACAAAGGTCATATTGACAGTAAAGTTACTGCACAAAATCAAGTTACTGAAACATTGGGTTGTTGGACCTGCCAGTGTGTGCAGGCTGTTGGACTACAAAAATGGAAATGCAAGTTATGTTCCCAATGACCAATGTGTTTGATAAGGTTTGCATTATAATATAACTTCTATGCATTTTCATGTGCACTAGGTTCCCATTGCACCTGACAAACAAGCTATCCAAGACCTTTGTGTTGGGATTATAGGAGTTCAAAGCAGAGGTCATGCTAAAAGCAAAGTTACAACTCTAAAATCAGGTTATATTGCTTGGTATGTGAGTGGTTGAGTGGAAGACCAACAACAGAAAAGATCAAGTGCGTGAATCGAAATTTCATGGAGAATTTTCTCAGAGTAGAGAGAAATATATAACCTAAGGTGATAATACCCTACCTCGACAATCTGATGTTTCATCATCCTTCACAATTTCATCTCACATGCATGTTATCATTCATTTTCAGGTCTTCCACAAGTTCATGCCCCCTTTAAGTTGTGGATTTGTTCCTGACTTCTTCAATGCTTCCAAAGTGTCTGTTGTACGCCCGTGAGTATATGTCTAGATTAAATTTTATTTGTCATAATTTTAAAGAACAAATAGATACTTGAATATGCTTATTAAAATTGTTAATATTTTTAATGGCTAGTCCTGATTGGTTTTAAGACTGATCTAATGAAAACCTTTCCATCCATTTTCCTATGTCCAGTTGGATGTTGTGGTGCATCCTTTATTTGGAGAACTATGAGACCCTAAAACATGTTTACCAAGTGAAACATATTGACTATCACTCTTCAATTTCAATCTACACAGAAATTATTCGTATGAATAGGAAACTATGAGGTGGTAGTCATCCTTTTCTATTTGCCTTGTGAGTTAGGTCATTTCTTTTTGTGCTAGTTACTAGTTGCCTTTTTGGTAGGAATGCTGGGAATGTAGAAGAGATTGGTTGGTTCATCGATCTACTTGACTTGGAGGTAGTTCCTTCTCTTAATTGGTATGGAGATGTATACACCCACCCATTGATGCATCTGAGGAGATGCCTTTTTGATGATTTCTCCATGAACATAATTTTCAGGGATACCAAGAGTTGTAGTGGCTTTGTGGGCTTGATTGAGGTATGCATTTTTCTTTATTTTGTTTCTTATATTAAAATATTTATTGTGACCTATTTAACTAATATTCTCCTTGTATATTTGGGAATATGAGAATTCCTATCTCAATAGAGTTGTCACATTGAGTGGCACATGAGGTTATCTATATGCTAATCTACTCACCTATAATCATTGATCTAGACACGACAACATGGTATCTTACAAGCAATGGAGAGGAAAGATATAGAGGATGATGTCTTGATAGGTATGCATAGAACTTTTCTATGGTACTATCTAATTCATATGGATGCGCTTTAGCTGTCTTCATGTTTGTTTGGTGCTTTCTAGATTAGATTCACGATTTTCTCTAGGTTTTAACTCAGAGAGGTGAGTACATCATGTGTTGCCAAATTTTCTACTTTGTCTTTGCATGCATGTAGGGTCCAGTTTGAGCCACCCTATGGGGATGTCTTGCACATGGTCAAGTGTGCTACTCATCACCTGAATGATGGTTAATACCTTCCTTTTGACCCTTTTATAGATTGGTTTCTTTAGGCATCGATATCAATCAATATGCACATGAGATAATAGGATGAAAAGTAGAATATTCTGTGTATCTTGAGTGGTGTTATTGAAATGGTAAGCCATTGTCATTCTCACAAGAGGCATATTATCATCTGGCATGCGCTCCTCTGGTAAGGTTTTATCTTCTATTCTGATGTGTTTGCTTGACCATAATAGTTTGGCATATGTTCTTCACAAGTGATTGATTATGGTTCCTCTAAGGAGAAAACCAAATATGGATATGAATTGTTATGTCCACCTCCTCCTATGTAAGATCTTCATCCTGAGACTCCTCCCTCTTCGCCTATGGTTGCCTAGGGTTTTTATGACTTTTCATGATTGCAATCTTATTGTGACTTAGAAATTGGAGGTTTGTCTAGATGGATCATGGTTGGACCTTGTCCTTTCAAGATCATTATGCTAATATGAGCAGTGTTAGAGACTCCTTTGCTCAAGTATACCACCAATATATGGATAGAGTTAGGATTTCTAGGGAGCCTAGTGTAATCCTAATGTAGGCATGAGTGATTTTTCCATGGAGGATCTAGTATTCACTCTAGAACCGCAAGGGTAGGTGGTTACAGTGGATCCATCTACTACTGTTAGGGTGTATTCAACTGGTCACTAGGATGCTACTTTTGGCATGGAGGTGTAGTCTAACAACTTCTCTTCATGCCACATATGGTCTACCAACATCATTCATCTTGATGTGAGCAAAGTTTCAATCCTCATGATCTTCTTCTTCTGATCATTGGGATTTTGCCAAGCATTCATCATGATGGTTGAAGAAGACGCTAAAGAAGTAGACATGTTCAAATTTTTATGCTCATTTATATCTACATGTTGTAGCTTCATTTCTTCAAGAAAATTATGTATTAGTGTAATTTCAGCACGGTTTGGTTTTGTGACATTCTAAGAATTTAAAATTTTGATTTAGAATCTAGATTTGAGAGTCAAATCCTATTATACAAACTTATAGATCTTCATTTTGGAGTCTTCTTGTCTCTTGTAGAGTTAGATTTATTGAAGGCATAAACCCATCATGTGACTTGCACCATCCCATGCTCAGACTGCAGATCTTTGCTTTCCACTGGTGATCAGGATTGGGAATCTTAATTTCCTCAAGAAATGTGTATGTCATGATAGATGATGTGGAAGTCTATATATAATAGGGTTGTTGTGCAAATTCAACATCTCTTGATCTTTTAAGATTCAGAAACATGGTGCAACAGGTGATCAATGGAGTTCCTCCCCTAAGATATCCTCTCATTAATCTGTCTTCAAACACCGTCTCATCCAGGTCTCCAGATTCCCTATGAAGAAATTTGGTATGTCCTCTTCTATTCTGTTGTTATGCCACACTTCCTTAGCCGCTGGGCAGTCACGAAGCGCATGTAAGGATGACTCCTCCTCCTTCAAACATTTGGGGCATAAGGCATCAGTAGTGAGGTGGTGGTGTTGTCTTCTCGAGTTCGTAAGGATATGCGCTAGCCAGAAGAACAACTTGACTTTTTTCGGGCATCTGCCCTGCCACAACCTCTCCCAGCAGCCCACCCTTCTTCCATGCCCATCCTCCTTCAGCAGTTTGTAGGCTGATTCCGTAGAGAATTTTATCTATTTCTCTTGTATTCTGCTGATGTGTGTGGTCTGTCATGTTGATACAAGGTGTTAGAAAAGAGTTGTAGACATCAAATTAAAAACACTTAAATCTTTGCGGAGTGACAACTATTAATGCTCTAAATTTTTGCCATATTATTGATTGTTCACAAATTTCTCTCTAAACTTCTTTTATTGGTAATTTTGTTTAAGCAAATTTAGATAGAATGCAGATATTGTTTTTCAATTTGGTTGCTTATTTGTTATATTACCGTTCTTATCTACCATGTTACTCATATGGTGGGGCTTGGTATTTTCCTTCTTTGTCCGTCTAAGATGGGGTAATTAAATCCATGTATGTCTCTCTTTTGTCTTATGATAAATTGTTGCTATTTCGTTGGAAGTCCAGACTGAGAACTATGAATTCTTATGATTCAATGTGTGATTTTGTGGCAGCAAATTGAGAATTTTTGTGATGAATTTCAGTAGTATTTCTGAATATATAGGTTGAACTTTTTCTATCAACAGGTTGAGTTTCTTGGTATTACCATTGATTTGAATCCTAGTCACCCTATTTGGTTTTGTTGCTGAAATGTTATCCTGACTTTGCTTTGTGGCTGATGTGTCTTATTTTTGGCTGTTTCATGAATATTGTTGTTCTCAATGTGGATTTATCTAAACGTTTTTGATTTATAAATCTATTGATTAGTTTATTTCTCTCCTATTTGTCACAATGATTACCCCTTTATTTAATGATTTCACTCTCAATGATGCATGCAATAGTTGGGGATGAGTATAGCTGATGCAGGCTGCTGCTTTCAAGTGCTGCTATTAGGTGGTTCAGTTATGCTGTTCTTCTCTTGATGACTCGGGGGGTGAAGGTGGAGATCCACCTGCCATAGAGTCTCTCTGGCTTTATCCGTTTGGTTGTCTATAGACTGGAGAGGTGGTTGTTTTCTGGCTGCTGTGTTCTAGCTGCTGTTTGAGATGATCTTATTGGTGAAGGTTGAGTATCCATCCTCTGGATTGTGAGGCTCCCCTCTCCCAACTGTTTCGTTGCTGGTGCATTGCTGATGGCTGTTTTCTTTGGAGTTTTGTGGGATGGTTATATGCTTTTGGTCTGTCCTATCCTGCTCCTGGTCGTTTTGGCAGCGAGGTTTTTTGAAAGGTGGTTTATTTGGTGGTTGCTCGCCTTTTTCCATCTTCTGTGAAGAAGTTGATAGCTTGCTTGCTTCTGGAACGATCTGCATTTTTTGTCTGATGATGTCTGTTGTTGGAGCTAGCGTTTGCTGTTTGCTTTTGGGCCGACCTGCTGGCGTGTTAGCTGCTGTTGTCTTCTGATCCCTTCATTCTATCGTATGGTTATATATATTCCTACCATGATGATAATAGTTTTGCTTGTGCTACTCTCTATTTCAATATAACTTCATTCATATCAATCACCATGATGAGTAAAAGATTCTGTGGTCCATTTACACATGGACAACTATAGTGACTCTTACATTTTTTGTTCATTTGAGTTTTAATATTGGGTCACTTGGATGGTGTTTCAGGATCAGAAACGAACCAACACTCCATGTCAGCAAATGGATGGTGTCTTGGAGCTGCTGCCAGGAAGTCTATTGAAAAGTATTTGGTAGATGGTGTGTTACTTGGTGTTTCTTTGAGATGAGATCGAGATCGATGGTTTATTGTAGTGACTTACGCACAGGGTGCAACCTAGGCATGAGAGTTTAGATATGGACATGATCTATAATTGTATAAGTTGTATAGTAACAAATGAAGTTTGTTTTTATATTGTTTTTGGTAATTTGTTCAAGGTGGTAAAGGCTCACACCCTCCAATATGTACATCAAAATTTTATTCAATACAATAAAGGAAAGAGTTTGTGAATTTTCCATGATTTGTTCAATTGTGTACATTGGATGGATATTGTTAAGAAATAATGTTATATAATATATCATACATCAATTTTCTAAATTATATAAAAATATTATGTATCGTTATAACTATTTACGACAGAGTTTTTTGTCGCAATAAACCTTGATGAGAGTACTTATAAATTTGTCATTATTGGTATTTACGATAGAAATATGTTGTCGTGATTACCAACTATGACAACCAGTTTAAGTTGACGTTATATCCATTAGCGATAACATCAATTTTCTGTCGTTGTTTATATTAACGATGGAATGAATTTTTTTGTCGTCACAGGTAATAACGGCAAGACCAATAACGACGACACGCGACGACTATTTTTTTCCATCCTTAATAGATATAACGACCAATTTTTTCCCAATTACGACAAACATTTTCCATCGTTATTGTTATAGTTTCCTGTAGTGATGTGCAATTAACTCAAGCAGCTCAATTGCTCTATATGGTCAACCTAACACACAAGGATTTCTCATAGTTCATGATTCAAACTAGAGAAACGAAATCCTAGGGAGAGAGAGAGAGAGTTAGGGTTTGAGAGGAGAAATTGATGGAGATGCTGAACTAGGATTTTGCGGTCTGAGGAATGATGAAATCATGTAACTTTAGCTTCTTTGGATATGGTTTTAGGGTGAATCTTCTCTCACATGTCAAAATTCCATCCCTCTTCTGATTTGATCCAAAATGTTATCAAAAATTTCCCTTTTCTCACTCTTTCTTCATAATCCCTCATTTCTAGGGTTTCCGAGTTGAAAGGAAGAAGAATCGGGTGAATTGCTAGGGATTTGATATTATATCGAGATTTTCAGGGATGAGCTGCATTTTTAAGGTGTTTTCACACCTTAGGGTGAGTGTGAACTTCCTTTAAACAGTGTATTGTTCAAAAATTGGTTAAATCAACCATAATCTTTAATTGCTTAGTATGCGACTAAAAATCCTAAATTGTCTATTTGTTCTAAGTTGCAAAATGATATGAAATGGATTCTTCATTTGTTTGAATGAATTTCAGATGATAAAATTATATTAGAAATGTATACAATGCATTCTAATGAGAATTCCCTAAGTATTCACAGAGGTTATAAAAGTAAACTGAAGTATAGGGAATTTGTCTATATATGGCTGAAATTGCTATATAATTAAATAGAGAATTTTGTTTATCTGGATTCCCTTGGTTATGAATGATTGTTTATATGAATTCATAGTACATATATGTTAGATACTATCTTGGATTTAAGTTAAGATGAATAATGTTTGTTTGATATCTCAGTAAAGGGTGAAATCCTAGATGCGAGGAAAGTTGGATATTTGTGAATAGATATCGTGAAATTCATTTGAATGGATTTTCTTGACATGATAGTCTTTATTTATTCAATTTTATTATTGATGCATGATATCTCAGTGAATGACATGGAAACCCAAATTAAGCTCAGTTCTAAGGTTTCATACATATATTAATTTTATATGATTTGTTGATAGTAGTCTTTATTCAGTGAATGTTTATGTCGCATGATATACTTATGAGAGCCATGTGATAAGTGAATGAGGTAAATGAAACCCTAAGGATAGGGTGTTCAATGAATCAAGTATTTTGATATCAATTGTTCTCAATATGAGATGTGGTGATGCACAACTCAAGATTTGGGTTGAGGTGCATGTTTTTCAAGAAAGTACAAATAATTTACAGATGCAAATGACGATTACTCGTATGTCAAGTAATTAACTCTTATTAGTGTATTAAGAAGTTCAATTGCATGATTCTAGTGTGTAAAGTATCAAGTGAACATGTATTCTGTTATTTAAGAATTTTAGTTTGTCTGTAGATATAAAATATTGATTTCTCAGTAAATTATAATGTTTTAAATATACTGCTCTGCCAAGTTTAGAATGATGTACATGTTGTATTATAAACTTCAATTAAACAGACGCAGTATCATAGAGATATCAAAGTCAAGTATAAGTAAGAGAAATGTACAATGTAGAAAGAGCTTTCCAAGAATAATAAAATAATAGACATAGGTGTCATGAACACTGTAGATTTCCTACAGATGTCTGCAATGTAGGGAGGAAACGATCCACCATGGTAACGACCATTATATGGGGATCGGATCGCACCCATAGAGTGTGCGGGGAGATGCAGCCCTTGAGGAAAACTCCTAAGAAAAGATAGGTTACCCAACATGAATCGGAGATCCCGGTGGTAACCCAGAGGTTCCCACAGAGCATACCAAGATGAGGCCTACAGAGCGTCTCAAACCCTCCGAATGTGTACTCAGCCTAGAAGGAGAGGTCTAGTTAAATGTCAGTTGTTTAACTGCCTTAGTCAGATATAACAGTTCGAGTCAAGTAGACCCGAATTTAGTTCTAGGCTTAGCTTCCCAAATTTTAAGCTAAATTTTGTACGGTGAGATCGTAGTTCGCTACAAGTCTTCATATGTAGAGTACACTGCATATGATCAGAGCATAAGATAAAATATGTACATATAGGATTAAAGAGTTTCTTATAAGTAAGAAAGGTTAAGAAAGATATGAGTACAGTTTTCCAGCAATTATTCTTTGTATGTTTCTGAATTATTAGTTCTCTTTGAAATTAATCAAGCATGCTCATATATTGATTTGCTCTTATTGATATCTAGAGTATCCTACGATATTTATGATTGTCAATTATTAGACTCTTTAAAACTTACTACTGTTATAATTGATATAAGTTTCTAAAAAGTATATATGTAATTATATCAGTACTTTAGACTATTTCTTTGAAGTACTCATTCACTGAGCGAGTAGACTCACCCCTCTAATCACAAATTTTTAGGGATATCATATGGACTTGAAGAAGGTCATTGCATCAGAGTAGATCTGCCACCAGAGTTAAGTCTGAGTATAATTAAGTTCAGTCGGTCCTTGTCACTCTAGGTCCTTGTCACTCTAGGTCCTTGTAAAGAAATAAGAGAGAATTGTAAATGATGATGTATAACATTATTTCTCTTTTAGCAATATGTGCAAATCAGCAAGTTTTATGTGCTTAAAAGTATGATGAACATAATTAATGTTCATACATGCATTGTTATTGTTGAAATCAGATTAGAGAAATCAATGTTTAGATTCCCTTGTAAAGTTAGTTTATGTAGTTCAATGCGAGAAAACAAAGATGTTTTGAAAGAAAAGAAAAAGTTAAGGGTGATCTTTGTATTACGTTAAATCTTCAATTTATGCCCTAATCTCATGATTAGTTGAAATTGTGAGATCGGGATGTAACAACTTGGTATCAGAGCTTAGGCTGAGTTGTCAGAGACCATTAAGTTAGTTAGAGTCATAAGTGTGGCAAATAGGAGATGTTATGATGTTAGCTCTAGGGATTTGAGTATTTGGATATCCTGGCCCAGTATCTGAGTACTTGGATCAGCCAATATCAAGCTACCCTGTCTATTCTTTTATGTATACCCTGGCTAGGTATACAGTGGAAGGATGGTCTTGAAAGGAACTTTAGAAATATTAGAGTTAAAAACAAGATAAGTAACATGAATTAAGAACATAAATATAAAATGAGATAGAACTTTCTTTTTATATTGTTGTTTTATTGGAGATGAATAGAAAATCTCTTATATGTTTGAATTCAGATATTCAATATTTTGAAATATATATGGGTTTTTAAGATTTGTTGTACACTATGCAGTTGTAGTATTTATTGATTACATTCTTTGTATCAAGTAGACTAGAAATGATCTTTGAATGAGCTTTCTTAAGTGGATATTCTTTCTACATGTTTGAGATTAGTAGGAGTTGGTTAATCTTAAGTAGCCTGGTCTGGCTGGCAGGATGCATTACTGGGATCTAATGACTCCTATTAACAATATGATAAGAGTAGACTCTATATAAATTAGACCCACATCATAGTGAGAATGTACATACACTAATATGTTGAAACATATGGGAAAGATTAGAATAGCTAAGAATCATCTGGAACTGATATTTGAGACCCAACTTTGGGACCTCATATGAAAAACCCTTAATTGGGAATAAAGGAACACAACATAAGGTTCAGATTAAATTTAATTATTAGTATTATATGAACTTTAAACATGAAATATGAATTTTAAATATGAGAAGAGAATGTAAGGGCCAAGATAGTAAGAATCAATCATGAGGATTGGATTCTATAATCGAGTATAATGCTTTTATGTACTCCAAAGAAAAGGGAAAATAGAAGAAAAGAGCTAAGTATACAATAAGTACATAGAAGTGAAGAGTTTTAAGAAGAGTTAAAGTGAAGAGGACTAGATGAGCATGTAAATCATAAAACTAGGATAAGAAATTTAGTTGAAACAAAGAGAAATGTTGGAAATAGTGAGCTTGATTAAGGAATGAGGGTTATGATATAATTGAGAGCATGAAATGTATACTTTTATTAATAAGTTTAATACATTCATCCTTACTGCGTTTGGATTCTAAGTCTCAATAGAACAACAAACTAGTTTCTAAAAGAAGCAACATGATCATAAGAGAAAACTAGAAGTTAAATATGATATGTGGAATAACAATATATGGTAAGAGGATTGTGGAAAGTAATGAAAAGGTTTGAAACATAATGGAGTAATATAGATTATAAAAGAAAGTGGTTGCAAGATTCAAGAAAGTGCTAATTAGTCAAGTATCCTTGTTGATAATTAATCAAACCTACATATGAGAAATGTATTATTGAATATTTGAAGATAAGAATTCTAAGTCTCAAAATCATCTTCTCTTTCATCTTCCTTAATGAGAGCACTTTGGGAATGAAGTGATAAGAAAATGAATCATATATGATGCATAACCACCGTGGTAGAGACATTTAGTGAATGTCACACAATATGATGATGAAACCCTAGCGGGGTAAATTGAGAATGTAATCTATCTGAATGTCCAAGTAAGAGAAAGGAAATTCAATTGATAAGATAAGGATGACTTTAGTAAAACTTGTGAGATCAAAGTTTGACTTTCAAATTAAGGGAGCAAAGTCACATCACAATAACGTCATGCTACTGATAAGGACCAAACCCTAGAATGTTTAGAGTTGTAGTAGTTTAAGGGATGCCACTAGTGATTTGACCTTGAATACTAGCATCTCTATAAAACAAGATCATGCGATTTTCACTATGAGAAGTAAACTAGCACTGATAGTAATCCTAGCTAATCTGAAAGGTTAATGAAAAATATAAAAATTATTCAGAGCAAGGGGTAAGAAATAAATTTGAAATGTAACAAGTGTGTTTTGAACAAAAGAAGTGTAAGATGAGCAAAGTGTAATCTAAAACAAATTCTTGTAGTGATATCAAGAATGATGAATAATCTATTCTTAGCTTGAATGTTTCAATTTTAGGGATGTTTAATCTACATGATTAAAATGAGAAGGATAAGTAGCAAAAAGTAAGTAGTAATGAATGAGAAGAAAGTAAGAGAAAACAACAACTTTTAGTAATATGTAAATTTGTTTTTAGAAGTATAATTTGTTGAAGGTATATTAAAGGATGTAAATTGGTTCTACGTATGATTTTAGTGTACATGTACAAGCAATATGTTAATTTCAGGCATCTGATAGTTGTAGTCATTCATACCAGAAATCCATCTTAGTATTGTACAATTGTTGTATGGTGAGATGGTTCAAATGATGATAAAACAAATGGAGGGTTACCCTGAATACGGTAGTCTTACCTATTCACTCATACGAATAGAAGAGATGATAGCCATATTGTATTGATATGTGACCCTAATGAGGTATAGCTTGTTATACCAAGCTTTAATATAACTAAGTGATGGTAATTGGGTATGAATAGTCCTTGAATGACTAATACAATCATGTAGTACTTTGTTACTGTTGAAACATGCTATAATCCGATGGTTACACCTTGAATTATGTGTGGGTTCATACTTGAGAATAATATGGAATGTGATGGTAATGCTTCACCTTATGCATCCATGATGCAATGGGGAAGCCGTGAGTAGTATTGTACAATTGCTGTTGAATCTAGTCTTCCAACTCAAAGACTTTTTTTTTTCTATTTGAGTAGCATAATAGTAAAAATTCAAAAGAACATGGTGAACTCTCTTTCGTGATTTAGAGGTAATACATAACAATAGTACATATTTAGCAGCATGAATTGAGATAGTTGGATCAGATTATCGATGTTGAGGTAACACCTCAAGAGTATGAAAATATTGAAATGGTTGTTTCTATCTCTATCCTATGATTAATTGTGGCATAGAGAATTTGTTTGTTATCATTGAGAACTATTTCAAACATGTTGTGATTTAGTAAAGGAATAAAAGATTTAATGTTGAAAACTGCATTCAAGTATGAAATACAAGAATATAATGACATGTAAGATTTCAGAAGCTTAAAATAAACTTTGAATGTACTTTATTTGCACATTTATATTTCGGGGACGAAACCTTTTTAGGGGGGGGGAGAATTGGTATGACCGCATCTGAGCTTAATTGGTAAATTAGGATTTACCTGGATGATTATATGCTTAATTGGATTGATCTTTGCTTAAATCTAATTAATGATGATAATTTAATTATGATGTTTTAAACCTAATAAGAATGTTAAATGTTATATTGTTTGAGAAATTAGGGTTTGAGAAATATAAACCCTAGTTGGTTGAAATTATAGTTTTGATGGTACATGAGTATGGAATTTGATCAGGATAGTAGTGTGGTAAATGATTTTTCATATTTTCTACAAATTTTGTATCTAATTGAATTTTGGATATGATATGGATAACTCAATCATGCATATTGGATAAAAAATTCAGAATATTTGAATGTGGTTCTCGGTCAAACTATACTTCGACCAAAATGCTGACAGAGTGCTTTTCAACAGTGTAGTGTTTTATTTTTAATTTTTTTTGGTAACTCCAAATGATCTGAAATTTTAACTGGAGATCTGAAACTCAATCATAAACAACATGTAAAATGTTCATAATTTTTGGATGCTTTTAGACCTTATCAATAGATGAATTACAGTAACTGGTATTTCTGTAGAATTCTGGATAGCAGTGCACTATTCAATTTTTAATTATTTAATGGAAGCTTGGAATGATCTCAAATTTTAACATAAGCTTTGTAACTCAATTATACAAAAATGCTAAATTCTCATAATTTTTAGAGAAGGTTTGATCTCTGAAATACACGAATTCACATAAACCTTTTTATGAAAGAAAAATCTGCTGAAATAAGAAAAAGTTTAGTGAGGGGTCAATGTGCAATTAACCCAAGTATCTCAATTGCTCTATATGGTCAACCTAACACACAAGGAGCTCTCATAATTTCTGATTCAATCTAGAGAAACGAAATCCCATAGAGAGATAGAGTTAGGGTTTGAAAGGAGAAATTGATGGAGATGCTGACCTAGGGTTTTGTAGTCCGAGGAATGATGAAATCATGTAAGTTTAGCTTCTTTGGATATAGTTTCATGCTGAATCTTCTCTCACATATTAAAATTCTGTCCCTCCTCTAATTTGATCCAAAATGGTATCAAAACTTCCCCTTTTCTCACTCTTTCTTCACAATCCCTCATTTCTAGGGTTTTCGAGTTGAAAGGAAGAAGAATCGGGTGAATTGCTAGGGATTTGATATGAGATTGAGATTTTCAGGGATGAGCAGTGTTTTTAAGGTGTTTTCACACCTTAGGGTGAGTGAGAACTTTCTTTAAATCTATTCGCAAATATCCAACTTTCGTCGCATCTAAGGTTTCACCCTCTTTACTGAGATATCAAACAAACACTATTTACCTTAAATGAAATCCAAGATAATATCTAACATATATGTACTATGAATTCAGATAAACAATCATTCATAATCAAGGGAATCTAGATAAACAAATTTCTCTATTTAATTATACAGTAATTTCAGTCATAGACAAATTCCCTATATTTCAGTTTACTCTTATAACCTCTATGAATACTTAGGAAATTCTCATTAGAATGCATTGTATACATTTCTAATATGATTTTATCATCTGAAATTCATTCAAACAAAGGAAGAATCCATTTCATATTATTTTGCAACAACTTAGAACATATAGACAATTCAGGGTTTGTAGTCGCATACTAAGGAATTAAAGATTATGGTTAATTTAACCAATTTTCGTGAACAAAAGGTGCCACAAGATTGATGAGGTAGGTGATGTGAAAACTTTATTTCCTCTAAATTCCCTTAGAACATGCAAATGCAAGAGAAGTGCGCATGTTGTTTCCACCATTTTTTTTGGATGTATGGAAGCAAGAAGATGGATGAATGATGCCACAAGAATAGAGAAATTGGGTGAAATTATTGTTGAGATATTCCATGTCATTATCAAAATAATATGGACTTGTTTGCCAAAGTCAGTCACAACTTGAATGTAAAAGATTTGAAAATTGAATGTAATTTAGATTTGTCCTTCATCATATAAAGTCATGTAACGTTGAGTTATCATCAAGAGCAGTAATAGATATTTATAAGCATGTTCTTATGGCGTACAACTTGAACCCCATACATCAAGATGAATTATTCAAAATCAAACTCAACTTTGTTGTTCTCTCTAGATCTAAAGACCATTAGTGTTTCCCAATTGACGTGACTCACATCCTATGACCCAAGCTTTCTCAAAAAAGAATTCTCTAATGATACCTCTATTAAGGATTATTATAATCAATGTTGTGCTTTGTGGGATGCATCTGAAGTTTACCATCCTCTGACTCTGGCATCACTGAAATCCAAAGACAGCAAAATGAATTGCAATTGGCACAGTTCCTCACTGGACAACTTGCCTCCTTTGCAGGAGTCGTGGATCGAATTTTGTCCAATGATCCAATACCTAAACTGTGAGATGTCCTAAAATGGGTCCATTGCCTACCGTATGTTTCTTCTCTTGTTGGTTTCGTTGAGGCATCATCTCTTGCAGTTCGATCTGGAGATTTTAGCCGCGGAGAAGCCATGGCCATGGTAGAGGACGTGGTCATATTGGCCCATCGGGACCTAGACGTGGTCAAACCCCCTTTTGGATGAGGATGTGGTCATCCATCCACTAGACCTAGCAACGCCCCCCTCATTTGAACAAATTTTCTTGACATGGTAGACTTTATTTATTCAATTTTATTATTGATGCATGATATCTCAATGAATGGCATGGAAACCCAAATTCAGCTCAGTTCCAAGGTTTCATACATATATTGATTTTATATGATTTGTTGATAGTATTCTTTATTTAGTGAATGTTTATGTCACATGAAATCCTTAAGAGAGCCATGTGATAAGTGAATGAGGTAAATGAAACCCTAAGGATAGGGTGTTCAATGAATCAAGTATTTTGATATCAATTGTTCTCAGTATGAGATGTGGTGATGGACAACTCAAGATTTGGGTTGAGGTGCACGTTTTCCAAGAAAGTACAAATAATTTACAAGTGAAAATGAAGATTACTAGTATTTCAAGTAATTAACTATTATCAGTGTATTAAGAAGTTCAATTGCATGATTCTAGTGTATAAAGTATCAAGTGAACATGCATTCTATTATTTAATAATTTTAGTCTGCCTATAGATATAAAATGTTGATTTCTCAGTAAATTACAATGTTTTAAATATACTACTCTGCCAAGTTTAGAATGATGTACATGTTGTATTATAAACTTCAATTAAATAGACGCGGTACCATAGAGATATCAGAGTCAAGTATAAGTAAGAGAAAGGTACAATGTAGAAAGAGCTTTCCAAGAATAATAAAATAATAGACATAGGTGCCCTGAACATCGTAGATTCTCTACGGATGTCTGCACTGTAGGGAGGAAATGATCCACCCTGACAGTGACTAGTATATGGGGATCAGATCACACCCACAGAGCGTGTGGGAAGACAAAGCCCTTGAGGAAGTATCCTAAGAGAAGATATGTTACCCAACATGAACGAGAGATCCCGATGGTAACCCAGAGGTACCCACAGAGCATACCAAGACGAGGCCCATAGAGCGTCTCAGACCCTCTGCCTGTGTACTCAACCTAGAAGGAGAGGTCCAGTTAAAGCCCAGTTGTTTAGCTGCCTTAGTCAGACGTGACAGTTCGAGTCAAGCAGACCCAGATTCAGTTCTAAGCTTAGCTTCCTAAGTTTTAAGCTAAGTATTGTACGGTGAGATCTTAGTTCGTTACAAGTCTTCATATATAGAGTACACTGCATATGATCAGGGCATAAGCTAAAATATGTTCATATAGGATTAAAGAGTTTCTTATAAGTAAGAAAGACTAAGAAAGATATGAGTACAGTTTCCCAACAATTATTCTTTGTATATTTCTGAATTATTAGTTCTCTTTGAAATTAATCAAGCATGCTCATATATTGATTTGCTCATGTTGAAATCTAGAGTATCCTGCCATATTTATGATTGTCAATCATTAGACTCTTTAAAGCTTACTGCTGTTATAATTGATATGAGTTGCTCAAAAGTATATTTGTAATTATATCAGTGCTTTAGACTGTTTCTTTGAAGTACTCATTCACTGAGCGAGTAGGCTCACCCCTCTACTCACAATTTTTTAGGGATATCACATGGACTTGAAGAAGGTCATTGCATCAGAGTAGATCTGCCACAAGAGTTAAGTCTGAGTATAGTTAAGTTCAGTCGGTCCTTGTCACTCTAGGTCCTTGTAAAGAAATAAGAGAAAGTTGTAAATGATGATGTATAACACTATTCCTCTTTTAGCAATATGTGCGAATCAACAAGTCTTATGTGCTTAAAAGTATGAGGAACATAATGAATGTTCATACATGCATTTTTACTGTTGAAATCAGATTAGAGAAATTAATGTTTAGATTCCCTTGTAAACTTGGTTTATGTGGTTCAATGCGAGAAAACAAAGAGTTTTGAAAGAAAAGCAAAAGTTAAGGGTGATCTTTGTATTATGTTAAATCCTAAATTTATGCTCTAATATCATGATTAGTGGAAATTATGAGATCGGGGTGTAACCGTGTCAGTTGAGTTCTGTGAAGGACAAACTCGACCGACCATGCTGTTGACTGCAATATAGCAGTGTAATATTTGATTTTTATTTATTTATTGGTAACTCTAAATGATCTAAAATTTTTACTGTTTCTTATAAAATCAAGTTCAGACATTGGGTTAAAGTTTCATAATTTTTGGATGAGGTTTGAGTTCTGAAACATGTGGTTTCAGTTGAGTTTATAACTCAGCCGACCAACCAGTCTGAGAAAAATAAAAATACATTGAGGGGCTTGTTTGCAAATATTCTAAGCACCTCAATTCATCTATATCACTAACCTAACACACAAGGAGCTCTCATAACTTGTCCTTCCTGTCAAAGAAATGGAATTCTTGAGAGAGAGGAGAGCTAGGGTTTTGAGTAGAGAAAGTGGTGGAGATGTTGACCTAGGGTTTCTTTATCCAAGATATGATGAAATCAAGTAAGTTTAGCTTCTTTGCATAGCCTTTCATGGTGAATCTTCTCTCAGATGTCAAGATTCCATCCCTATAATTTGATCTGAAATGGTATCAAAACTTCCCTTTTTCTCACTCTTTCTTCATAATCCTTCATTTCTAGGGTTTCCGAGTTGAAAGGAAGAAGAATCAGGTGAATTGCTAGAGATTTGATATGAGATCGAGATTTTCAAGGATGATCTATGTTGTTAAGGTGTTTTCACACCTTAGGGTGAGAGGGTAAAAGAATATTTTAGTCAATTGTACTCAATTAGATGGTTTTAATTTATATTCTCAATTTCTCCCTAGATGACAATAAATGAAAAGAACTGTTCTTAAATTCAATTTATAGAATACTTCAATTCATGTTCCAACTATGATCTGAAAAAATTTATATGATGACATGGATATAGATATCCATGTATCTTGAATACTACAGAATTAAGAAGTTTATTGAGAATCTTCTGAAGATCTAAAATTTCAAGTTATTCGAATGCTTGAACAACATTATAGCTGAAATTTAGATTTATGTTTATACGATTTTACTTATGTTCCTAGTGCATATAATTCTACATGTTTGATCTCTTTAATTGATATATGGACAAAAACAGTTTCTAATTTTCACAATACATATCCTGTGAATAGCAAGTAATCAAGGATGGAAACCCAATCTAGTATGCTTTTACAAGTATACATATCTAATTTAGTAGTAAATGGCTGATTGAAATGATTCATGTGATATTGTGGGATTTTATCTGAATATTATCTTATATGCATATATGCTTTGTTTATGAGATTCAGATTTTCTAACTCAAATACTTGTCACAAAATGCATATGTTGTTATGCTATTGCAAGTGGAGATATGACATGCCCTGGATAGGTATGTTATCGATGCCATGCATAAATGTGAGAAATGTTGAATGAGAATATTTATATTAGTAGACATGATATATGTTTGAATACATGAGAAGCGCTATATGTGCATGAGTAAGGAGAAACCCTAAGAAAGGGGTAAACAATATGTTAAGCATCCAATTCAGTATCATCAGTGTATTAAGAAGTTCAATTGTATGATTCCAGTGTATAAGTGCCAAGTGGATATGTATTCTATTTATTTAAGTATTTCAGTCTGCCTGCATGTATAGTATGTTTATTTCTCAGTAGATTACAGTGTTTTGAATATACTGCTTTGCCAAGTTAAGAATGATATACATGCTGTGTTATAAACTTCAAATAAATAGACACAGTACCATAGAGATACCAGAGTCAAGTATAAGTAAGGGAAAAGATACAATATAGTAAGATCTTTCCAATAATAATAAAATAATAGACTTAAGAGCCCTGAAAACCATAGATTCCCTATGAGAGGTCTGCGCCGTAGGGATGAACTGACCTAACCGTGGAAGTGTCCAGTATATGGGGGTCAGAACGTACTAACATGTGGTACAGGGGATGAAGCCCTAGTGGAAGTCTCCTTAAAATACAGAATGTAGTGTCCAACATCAACCAAAGATCCGGGTGACACTAGAGTACAGTAAAGCTAATAGGTGGCTTGACTCTCCGCATGTGTGCTCAGGTTAGAGGAGTCTAGTTTTTACGGCATAATAGGTGTGCCGAGGCCAGATAACCATTTTTCTATTGCAGACCAGTGACGTAGTCAGGCTTAGCATTCCCAGGCGTGTCAGCTAAGTCTTGTATGGTGAGATCGTAGTTCGTTATGAGTCTTCATATGTAGAGTACACTGCATATGATCAGGGTATAAGCTAAAATATGATAATATAAGTCTAAAGGGTTTCTTATAAGTAAGAAGAGTTAGGAAAGATTTGATTTCAGTTTCGTAGCAGTTGTTATTTAAATGTAATATTGAATATAATGAGGATTATATTTCCATACTTGTTTATTTCTAATGACGTAGGCTTCAATGTTATTAGTAAGTTTTTGAATATCTAGTCTTTTAATTTGAAACTACTATATTGTTTTATTTCAATTATCCAAGAATGATAATGTCTGTTTTAGTACTTTAGACTGCATTATTGTTTTACACTGAGCGAGTAGGCTCACCCCTCTACTCAAAATTTTTAGGGAAACCTTGGGGATTGAAGATATCATTGCATCAGAGTAGATCCGCCACAAGAGTTAAGTCTGAGTATAGTTAAGTTCCGTCGGTCCTTGTCACTCTAGGTCCTTGTAAAGAAATAAGAGAGAGTTGTAAATGATGATGTATAACATTATTCCTCTTTTAGCAATATATGTAAATCAGCAAGTCTTATGTGCTTAAAAGTATGCAAAACATAATGAATGTTCATACATGCATTTTTACTGTTGAAATCAGATTAGAGAAATCAATGTTTAGATTTCCTTGTAAATTTAGTTTATGTGGTTCAATGCGAGAAAACAAAGAGTTTGAAAAAGAAGAAAAAGTTAAGGGTGATCTTTGTATTACGTTAAATCCTAAATTTATGTCCTAATCTCATGTTTAATGGAAATTGTGAGATCAGGGTGTAACAATTTGGTATCAGAGCTTAGGATGAGTCGTCAGGGACCATTAGGATAGAAAGTTAGAGTTATAAAAGTGACAGATAGGTAGTGATGTGTCTTTAGCTCTAGGAGGTCTGAGTATTTAGATACCCTGGCCCGATATCTGAATACTTAGATTGACCAGTATCAAGCTACTCTATCTATTCTTCTCTGGATGCCCTGGCCAGGTATGTAGAGGAAGGATGGGATAGAGAGAAACCCTAGAAATCTTAGGGTTAGGAGACCAAAAAGTAATGAAGGAGTAAGAGATTAAAGATAGAATGTGATACAACTCTTGATTTATATTTCTTGTTTGATTATATATCAATAGAAATGCTCTTATATGTATGTATTTAGATTATCAGTTTGTAGAATATATATGGTTCTTTTATATTGTTGTGTATCGTGAAGTGATTCAGTTATTGTTTATATTCTTGTATCAAGTAGTCCAGAAGTTATGTTTAAATGAGTTTGCCATAAGTGGATATTCTTCCCACATGTTTGAGATTAATAGGAGTTGGTTAATCTTGAGTAGCTCTTGTCTTCAGGACTGCAGTTTCGGCCTGGTCCGGCTGGCAGGATGCATTACTGGGATCTATTGGCTCATGTTAACAATATGATAAGAGTAGATTCTGGATAAACTAGACCCACATCATAGTGACAATGTACATACACTAAGATGTTGAAACATATGAGAAAGATTAGAATAGCTAAGAATCAGTTGGAACTGATATCTGAGATCCAACTTTGGGGCCTCATATGAGAAACTCTTACTTGGGAATAAAGGAACACGACATAAGGTTCAGATTAAGTTTAATGATTAGTATTATATGAACTCTAAATATAAAATGTGGAAATGATATGAGAAAAGTATGTAAGGACCAAGATAGTAAGAATCAATTATGAGGAATGGATCATATAATCGAGTAAAATGCTTTTATGTACTTCAAATCAAAGGGAAAATAGAAGAAAAGAGTTAAGTAGACAATAAGTACATATAAGTGAAGAGTCTTCAGAAGAGTTAAAGTAAAGAGAATTGGATGAACATTTAAATCATAAGATTAGAATAACAAACTTAGTTGAAACAAAGAGAAATGTTAAAAATGATGAGCTTGATTAAGGAATGAGGGTTATGATATAATTGAGAGCATAGCATGTATACCTTTATTAATAAGTTTAATACCTTCATCCTTACTACCTTTGGATTCTAAGTCTCTATAGAACAACAAACTAGTTTCTAAAAGAAGAACTAAAGTGTAGCTAAATAAATGAATAAATCATACAAAGGTAGACTATATTAAAAAAGGAAAAACTTGATTGAAAGAGAAACTATGTTTCACCCATGCATGAGCCGTTTGATTTAAAATGAAGGATATGTAATGTATTAAACATGATATGATACTAGTAGAGAGATTATTGATTTAGAATTTCAACTTCACATTAGTAGAAGGATAAAAGGAAATATATACAACATGGTATACATGATCATACACGTAAAAGAAGCAACATGATCATAAGAGAAAACTAGAAGTTAAAGATGACATGTGGAATAGTAGTATATGGTAAGAGGATTATGGAAAGTAAAGAAGGGTTTGAAACATAATGGAGCAATATAGATTATAAAAGAAAGAGGTTGTAAGATTCAAGAAAGTGCTAATTAGTCAAGTATCCTTGATGATAATTAATTAAACCTACATATGAGAAATGTATTATTGAATATTTGAAGATAAAAATTATAAGTTTCAAAATTATCTTCTCTTTCATATCTTCCTTAATGAGAGCAATGTGGAAATGAAGTGATAGGAAAATGAATCATATATGATGCATAACCACCGTGATAGAGACATCTAATGAATGTAATAATGACACACAATAAGATGATGAAACCCAAACAGGGTAATTGAGAATGTAATTTATTTGAATGGCCAAGTAAGAGAAAGGAAATTCAATCGATAAGATAAAGAAGACTTTAGAAAAACTTGTGAGATCCAAAGTTTGAATTTCAAATTAAGGGAGCAAGGTCACATCACAATAACGTCATGCTATTGATAAGGACCAAATCCTAGAATGTTTAGAGTTGTAGTAGTTCAAGGGTTGTCACTAGTGATTTGACCTTGAATACTAGCATCTCTATAAAACAAGATCATGATATTTGCACTATGAGAAGTAAACTAGCACTGATAGTAATCCAGGGTTTAAAGATAGCTAATCTGAAAGGTAGATGAACAATATGGAAAAGTATCAGAGTAAAGAGTAAGATATAAATTTGAAATGTAACAAGTGTGTTTTGAACAAAAGGAGAAATACAATATGAGTGAAGTGCAATATGAGATAAATTCTTGCAGTGATAGCAAGAATGATGAATAATCTATTTGAACCTTATATGTTTCAATTTTAGGAATGTTTAATCTACATGATTAAAATGAGAAGAATAAGTAGAAAAAAGTAAGTAGTAGTGAATGAGGAGAGAGATAAGAGAAAACAATGGCTTTTAGTAATATGTGAATTTGTTTTTAGAAGTATAATTTGTTGAAGGTATATTAAGGGATGTAAATTGGTTCTACATATGATTTCAGTATACATATGCAAGTAATATGTTAATTAAAGGTGTCTGATAGTTGTAGTCATTCATACTAGTAATCCATCTTAGTATTGTACAATTGTGGTATGGTGATATGGGTTGAATAATGATGGAACAAATGAAGGGTTACCCTGAATAAGGTAGTCTTACCTATTCACTCATATGAATAGAATGAATGTTATTCTTTGGTGCATGTTACTTTCTTATGAGATTATGTTGATTGATGAAATAAAAAATACATTCAATGATAAAGTTGAACTTTGGAGAAATAAGTCGAAATCTAATAGGATCTATGATTCGTAGAAGAAAAATTGAATATATGCATGTCAATTTTAACCAATCTAGAATTGTAAATGGTGGGTTCAAGCTGGTGAATGGATGTACCAGAATGCGATAAATTTTGTTACTTGGGGTCCAGTATTGAAATGGAGGATGATGTTTGTCACAAGATCATAGAAAAATGATTAAAATGGAGGAGTGCAATTCAAGTAATATGTGACAAAATGATTCCTATCAGATTAAAAAGCAAGTTTTGTAGAATATCCATACACTCAACCATGCTATTTGGGAGTGAATGTTGGGAAGTTAAGAAACAAGGTCTCGATAAGGTGAATGTGGCCTAAAGGAGTATGCTGAGACGAATATGTGGGAAGACAAGAAAAGATTATTTAGGAATGACTATATCACGAACAAAGTAGGGGTGGTGAGCATTGAAGACAAGTTACGTGAGAGTCGACTAAGATATGTATATGTACAATGTAGACTAACAAACACACCTATTTGAAATTGGGATACTAAGTCAAGACCAATCAAAAGAAGGAAGGGAAGACCTAAATTAACTTAGAAAGAGCTTATAAAGAGATGTTATGAATATTTACATCTTATTTGGAGAAAAGAAGGATCCATGTAGCCTACCCTAGCATGGTTGGGATTGAGGCTTTGATGATGATGATAAAAAATCCTTCATCTACGTCACTATTATCTCCAAATAAATTTGTTAATTTAAATTTGTCTGATCAAATGGAGTATATATCACTAGAATCACCTCTTACTGGTTCCCCTATTGGTCCTTCCACTGATCTAGTGGAGCCTAACATCCTGCTTGAAACAAATTTGATTGGTGAGTTTGCCAATGTCTATTATCGACACCCAAAGCAGGATCCCCACTCCCAACTCATCCAATTCCAATACTTCAACACACCATGTGGCACTCTAAAAAGGTATACATTCTTGCACTCGTCAGACTAATTCTTGTACATGTCATCTTTCAAAACTTTCTCACAATGCTAAAACCAATGCGTAACATTTAGACTCCATCAAAATCCCAAATATTATCATGAGGCTCTTGAACATCCTGGTTGGAAAGTTGCGATGCTTGAACAATTAGCAACTTTGCATGTGAATGGAACTTGAAATCTTGTCTCACCACCTCTAGACAAGAACATTGTCGGCTGCTACTGGATCTTCTCTACCAAGTTCATTTCTAATAGATTTTTTGAATGTCCGCTTGATTGTTTGAGGCTTCACCTAGACATATGGCATGGAATTGTTTTAAATTGTTGCTCCATTCACTCACATTGCCCCTCTTTGACTTTTTATCTTCTTAGAAACTCAACAAGATTGCCTCTATATCAGTTTGACATCAATAATTCCTTCATTCATGGTTACTTGGAGGAGGAAGTCTATATGCTACATCCATTAGGATTTGATATTGTGGGGGATTCATCTCATGTCTTTCGCCACAAATGTTCCCTGTACAAATTTAAGAAGTCACCTCAAGCATGGTTCAACAAACTCAGTGGCATCCTTTCCTCTCTAGGATTTTACACATCTTCTAGTGATCATTGTCTTCCTCCCAAGACTACATCAGGAATGATCATTTTAGTTGTATATTTTGATGATATCATCATTATTGGTCATGACACTACATAAAATTTTAATTTGAAAAAGTCTTTCTGATCACATTTTCACACCAAGGACCTATGATATCTTTGCTACTTCTTGGGTAGTAAAGTTTTAATTTCTAGAGCAAGCTTGTCTTCTCTCCAATGGAGTAACACACCAAGATCATGTCTGAGGGGGAGTCCTTTCATGATCACTAACAATATTGAAACACAGTTTGAAAGTTGATTTACCTCACCATAACCCATCCAAACATTGCCTTTGCAGCCAGTGTGTCTAGTAAACACATGGATAATCCTCTTATTATCCACTGAATCCAAGTAAAAAGGATTCTAATGTATATGGAAGGTGTAGTAGGACATGGTCTTATCTAAAAAACTCCTCCTCCTCCAGACATTTACCTAAGTTTCTATGTTGATGCCGATCAGGTTGGGATTGTCAATGACATGACATCTAGATCTGGTTACTGTGTTCTCTTTGGAAATCATCCAATCAACTGACATAGTAATAAGCAATTACTTGTTGTTTTTTCAACAATGAAACAAAATATTAGTCTATGGCCCATGCTTGTGAGATCCACTGGGTGGCATCAATTCTCCATGAGTGTGGCATTCCTATTTATTTTTAACCAAATTTCTCTCTAGGTTACTCAATAGTTTGAATTGAGTGGATGTAGGGTTGTATTTGACATTTAAAGTTCTAGAGATGAGGTGAATAGAATCGATTTCAAATACAATTGTTGGTTAAACACAATTTTCATAAGAGGGATGTCTAATGAAATAAGTTAAAAATACAAGAAAGCAACAATATAGAACACATGATATATAACAATCCTGGTACAAAAAGCATACATCAACTACCTAGTAGTTTCTTATAAGGTTTTCTTAATATGTATTTTTAACCTTTTTAAGTTGATACAAAATTAAAAATATTAGTGTTTTTGATGAATCAAAGACCAATCTCCTTTTTAGTCCAAGAATTCCCACCTTCTTTGTGGTATGATGGAAGACCACCTAGAGATATTTTAAGGATCTAGATCCAAGCCTCCACCTCTTCTTTGTGGGTTGAAAAAGAGTGTCCTTGGAGAAGACACATTCTTTTATATCAAATTAAAAATGCATCCTTTCATAAGAAGTAGTTCCAAAGAATAAGAACATAAAGTATAAGAAGGAAGAGTAAAACTACAACCACTCAAAGATTAAAGTCGCAACTCTTAGCAAACACGTGATGAATTGCAATCCTATACATTTAGCTAAGATTTTCAAGCGGTGGATTTGAACACTTAATTTGAGGTTGGACTTGTCTTACTTGAAGCAACCATGTATGACAAATTTAGAATTTAGGCTCAAGAAGATATTATGTACATATAATTGCTTAACTTTATTTTGGGTTGTCATAAGACATTCTTGTTTATATAATACATATAAGAATAGTCTAGATACCTTTTAGGAGAGCATAAGATGAGCTATGTCCCTTGATATACTTGAAATACAATTATGATGCCCCCTATGCCAGTTTGCCACCATTAAAGGTTGACCATAAGGACAAGGACTATCATCTTGTTTTTTCAGGATCCAAACTTAAGAAATAACAAACAATAACTAGTTTCGTTAAAAACTTTATTTGATACAAAAGTTTAAATTCTCATCAAAGGAGTTTACATAGTTTTCTATTATGAAGTTACTACAAGAGAGGAAACATTATTACTACAAGGAAAAATATATCATAGCTTACTATCTAATTAATACTCCTTATGACTTTAGCTATATGATCTTTAATGACATCACTTGAAATCCCATATCCTCATATGAGTAGCACACATTATAAACAATCATGAAACATATTTCATCGTCAAAATAGGATGTGAGAGTGCATGAATATATGTGAAAATATCATAAAAAGCTAAGGTTCCACCGTACAAGACTTACATTAGACTCGTGACTTTGATTTTAATAAAATTGATACCCCAAAATACAATGAGACTTGGCATATTTGGCCTCAACAACTATATGCACTGAGTGGATAAGCTAGACACCTCCTCTAACCTAAGACTCATAGAACTTGGATTAACAACCAACATTCGTGGTTTCAAAAGGGCTAACACACTGGGTACTAGCTAGACATACTGAGTTGTATTTGGTATCATTGGAATCCTTGATTGATGTTGGACATCAAACCGTAATAAGGAGACCATCCTCCCTGACATAGTTCCTCGTACTCCAATATATTCTCTCACTACCTCATACTAGACTCTTACAATTAATATGCTTGTTTACTCATTCGTGAACCATACCACCATGATGAACTTGTGGTGTTCAAGACATATGTAATCTATTCAATTCTTTAATTTCATTAATCTTTTATATGTTATACATTTCTATCTTAACTTCATATTCGAAATCTTAAATCTTCTTTCAGTTTTTAATACTACGGATCAATTATAAACCATATCTACCATCTAAACTGGAATTAGTTGAACTGAGTATATATGAATATACTAATCAAGAAATTTGATATTTTTTGGCATTTATTCTACTTATATAAAAAATAGGGGAAATTTGGATATACCTATGGCTTGAAATTTCATTTTCTTAGATTGTCCTAGATTCCACAAGCAAGCATTTCTGAGATGAATAAATCTATAAACATAAAAAATGTCTATTTCATTCAATCATACTAGTAGAAGTAAAAAGTTTGGCTTACTAGTGCAACGACAATCATAAATGGAAAATAGGACATTTAATGTTTCTCCACATGCTTTGGTAAAATCTTGGTAGATTCAATTCACCTCTATTTAGATTCTCACTATTATTTGATAATCTAAGCTTTCTATATTGAGAATGGAAGAAAATCCCCAAAATATGTTTTTTGCAAGTCACCATATGTTCCTCCTATGCTTCAATTGTCTACTAGAGAAAGGAGGAGAGGGGAAAGTATGACAAAGAACTCCAAATCATACATACTGTTGAATTTGTCCAAGAAAGCTATAGATAATGAAAGAAGAAATCACTAAAATAGGTTACCTCAAAGGATTAATCTAGGGTTGTAACAAAACAATTTCAATCCTAATTACACATCAGGCACTAAAAGATAATCATGTACAGAAGGATCTAAAATTTTCCCATCCTTGAGTGGATCAAACATGCAAGTATATAGATACATAAAATAACAAATCTTCCATAAATAAAACAAAATTATGTACAAAGGAGCCCAATGGAAGGGAGTTCTACAAAAGAAAACTTAATACATGAGAAACTACTTGTAGAAAAAGTAAAGCCTAAACTAAGAGTCTCATTAAATTTTATCAACTCAATGGAGTTTTGATTTGTTGAGCCATCCACATCATCATTATTATCATCATGAGAATTTGTAGAAGTGCCTAAAATCAGCTAATATGGTAGTTGTCGGGTCATGTGGAGTACACATCGATAAAATCATAAAGACTAAGGACTTAGTAATATATATGTAGCAAATGCAATTTGTAAATAATGCTAGTATCACAATTGAGAAGATATATTTTAAGAAAATATCCATTATATATCCATGCATTTGACACCAAAGGCATAAATGCATTGTCTCACATACCAAAGAGTATGAGATATTAGGCCTTATGATCTTCTATCAAAGATTTAGATTATTCATACACTGTGATGTCCTACCAAATTGTTGGATCAGTTCCAAGCATTGTAGTACCAAAGATTTTAGTTCTTTTGTGAGGTGCCACATCCTAAGGATGCTAAGATGGCTATAGATGAAGTCCTTGGATAGAGTGAACTAATGATGATGTTGGAGATAATGAAGATGCTGAAGATAGTGATGCTAATGTGGAATATGTCCCTAAGAGTTCATATCACTATCCCTTCACTTCAAAGAATGAGAAAGATGACTAGAACTCTGACCCTTCACTAGATAACTAGGTCTTAGTCTAGAGTGACCTATATCTATATTTTGTGAGCATATCATGTAGTAGATATGACAGTTCTTTTCTAAGGCCAGTTTTATCTCCTCATTTTTTTATTTTTATTTGTATTTAGTTGTGTGTTGTATGTCATCAGACACTTTCTGCATGATATCTTTTGGCTTACCTTTTTGATGTACTCAAACATGGTTATTCTATGCATATCTTCTCAGTTTGATTTTCTTGAGTTGTTATAATGTGTGACCTATGGAAATTGCCATCTTTTGATATATATATATCATGCTTCTCTTTATGTAATTTTTATGTTGGTGGATAATGACTTTGTTAGCCTCGCTGTAGCGGCAGGGGAAGAAGAGGGAAAGGAGATCATGGCAGAATGCAGCAGGAGGAAATGGGAGGGGGAAAGGAGAGCGCAAATGAGTGAAACGTGGCAGGAGAAGAACATGCATGGAGAAGAACTGCGCTGGGAGGCTACATGACAGCATCGGGAGAGGTGGTGCGGGAGCTAGGGATTCATTGGGGAAGAGAACGAAAGGGTAGAGTGGGAAAGAAGATTTCGAGATGAGAGGGGGAAGTGGGAAAATATTTTGGGAGTTGTGGCAACTGGGATACAAAATCGGCGGGAAGCGACTGGGGGTTATTTTTGTAGTTTATCGAGAAATCAGGTGGGTCAGGGGGTCTAAACCTGACTATGTTTAGCGTAGCTCAAGGAAAATAAATGAAGCTCATATGGAATCATAGATATTCAAAGCTGAATTTGTAAAGGAAACCTACAACGAATCACCAAAGTCCATCCTACCATAATGCATGTGTGTACTGAAAACTCTCTTCGATCTAATAGCAAGGAAAAGAAATCCATGTCAAACTCGAAGGTGCAAAAACATGGTTCAACATTGATATATTGCTTGAATGGTATAAGCACTCTCTTGGAGTAACATAGTATACAAATGGAGCCGATACATAAATTTCTCTTTAATTTCTTGACCTTTTGAAGAGGAAAAAAACTTCTGAATAACTTGAACGTGTATTTACAATCATAGATACCTAATAAATAAGCCTTGAGCATATGCTAGAACTATTTTCACACAAAGAAAAATGAGTAATTGTGGGGTTTGGGACAAACTGATGAATGACATATAGAATACATATCAACCTAGTCATTGTTACATATCAACCTAGTCATTATTACATAAAGCCTAATGTCTTTCTAATATGCATAACAAAGTAGATGGGGAAAACATCGAGAGTCATTTTCAATACATAACAAAAACACATGTCAATGTTTTCTCCGTCTACTTTGTTGTGCATATTAGAAAGACATTAGGTTTGTGATCTCATGACTTAAGTAAAATGTGTAATTGTATAAGAGATATTTTATTAATGTTTGCACATTTTTCTAGAAATGGTAGTGATTATGTAGAAGGAAACATATCATTTTATATCTAGGAGTTGATGGTTTCATCACAAAGTCGTGAACCAATCTTCCTACACATTGTAAAGACTAGCAACATAGAGTTAATCCTTATGAAGTTACAAAAGAACTACTAGGTGGTCGAAAAGATACTTTAATTCTTTCAAATGATTGTTGATAAGTAAATGGATTGATGCAATGAAAATGAAAATGATATAGAGATATCTTACGACATACTTAAAATTTTTGAAGATATTTCAAAGGGAAACATGAGTAAAATTAAAATTCCGTATGCAAGATAACTATAACACTAACTAGAACCGTGGAAGGCTCCAAAGTTTTAACTTTTGGTTTTTGGAAATGCTGTGTTTAGTTAGGAATAAAGTGCAAAGATTAAAAAATAGGATCTTAGTAAACAACCAAAAAGTACAAAGGAAAATAAAAATGTGAGTGTATTTATGGGTGAATATGGGTAGACTAATAACTATCATGAAGATAGTATTAGTTTCCACCAAGACTGGTCGTACAAAAGAATGGATGTAGGAGACAAAAAATGCACAGTATGGAAGAGAGAATAAAAATAGTTAGTGGGTGTGGAGAATATAGAAGTAACATGTAGAACAAAAGAGGGAAAACGTCTTGTAGGTGGAATAGGAAGAAGAAATATTTAATCTTGTAAAATTTCTATTGAACACCATGCCAACATATTCAAAATATCTTGCAAATGAAAGAATTGCTAGCTTAATACATATTATTTTTTCTTGGATCCAAGGATATACATTACCCCCTCCAACAAACATCTCCTCTAGACTTTATTGTCTACATATCATGCATAAATAATTGTTTGATGTGGATAATAGATCTCAGTGGGAAGAATAATACACAAATAAGAATGTTTATTTTGTCCTAGTGTAATGAAGATGTATTGTTTGAAAGATAAAATGACTCACAAGAAGAATTGAACAATATAAAGTAGGATTAAAAGGAATTTGTTTCAGGTAATTAATTTTAGTAAACTACAATTGTTATAAGTCCAAGAAAAGTAATTTAATTAATAATTAAGCAATACACTTTTTTAAAAAGCATACATTAAATTTATTTTAGAAAACTAAAGGATGTTATAAACCATAACAAACTTAGAAAAATAAAATATAATTCATACACATGATTCACCAACAACATACCTTTATGAAAGTCAAATTGTGGTTTAACTATGTTATTCAGCATGATTAGGATTACAACATTGTATGTCATATATATGTAGTGAATTCTGCCTTGAATTGCACTCCCTTGTTAAAACATTAATGGATAATATGAATGTATAAAGAACATGAAACATTGCTAATATCTAGTGTGCACATCATAGACTTGATATAAATATATTTCATGAACAATCTATCAAGAATGTACAACTTACATAAAACCCAGGTTTGGTTAACTACGTAGCTATAAGGGTGTATTATCCAATCCTACTCTTCGGAAAACACATGGCTTAAACCATTCATGATAATGCTCCATATTACTGAGATAACATTGTAATACTTTGACATAAGGAAGATGTGGTTTTGGTGGATCTCGAAAACCAAGATAGTGGACATCATGGTCGGGTATGGTAACAAAATCACCACCTCCAAGGATGTATTGCCCGATCTTATTCTTTGGAAAACATATGGATTATACCCATTCATGCTAAAGCTCTTCTTTACTGAGATGATATCGTAATAGTGGTGCCATAAGGAAGGTGTGATTTCAGTGGATCTTGAAAACCAAAACGCTGACATCAATGGTTGGGTCTAAAAATCAAATCACCATAATGTTTATGAGAAAAAACAATGATTCTTTTATAAATCTTTTGAACACAGGTGGATAAGGGAGAGGAAAACCAAATATAAGGGAAGGCACTGTGTAGACTCTTGACATCCTTGTTAAATATCAACTATGTGGCCAAATAATTTCTTTCAAATTTTTGGTGTAGACCCAAATGTCCCATGTACACTCATCTCCCATTCATAGCTACCCATGGAAGGGTAGCTCCATCAATATGGATATTGTAGGATTTTTGGGAAGTGGTGGAGCGTAATAACAAAAAATATCTTCCATTTATATTGTAGTTGTTGCATCTAGCTAGCTATAAAATGTCGGTGACAATATCCCTAACTAAGGATAAAGGTTGCACCTTTACGCACACTAGTTTTCTAATAAGTAGATGACTCTTTTATTAGTTAATAACACAACTTTCCATATCTAAATTCAGAATGGACACCAAGAAATCTAGATGGATCAAGAAGATATCCAAATTGGATACCAAATTGTTGTACAATTGTCTTCTTCTTCATAGCACCTTGTTGTCAACTTGTGGAAGTATTTCTCCAAGCCTCTACACATGTGCCTCAGTCTCTACTTCTTCCACGTAGACAAGGGAGAATGTGTTAAACCTTTTTAACCACGAAGTTGAAGAGGAACATGAGTTGTTGATGTGCTACTCATCCCAAAACTCCCTTTCTTCTCCTATCTTGGAAAGAAGTCCTTAGGGTGACTTCCTATGGAAACTCGCCATGCTAAATGAGATTACTCAAAACCAAAATGTCTATCAACTAATCAATTCTATTACCATAAACGTATATAATTAAAAATGAAATAAACTATCTAAACATCTCATAGAACATTTGCACAAAGTCCCAACATATTGCAAACCATACAACCATACTAAGTATCTTCACATTTGTTTCGTGGTCTCAACCACAACATGTTTACAAAAGATATAGTCCACATATTTACAATATGTACAAAACACAAGTACACTACCAAAATCTTGATTCAACATACATCATCTACAAAACTTCCCCGCATAGACCTAAGAGTACATGGACGAGTCTAGAACTCACTAAACAACCCACCAACCTTCTTCCTTTATAGATCTCTAAACTAATCCTCTTCGCTACCATGAGCCTGATAACACTGTTGATGATCACCTAAAAAGATGTGGTGACCCACAAGGTGAGACTCATGCCCTAGAAAGAGATATAACTTCTAATAACATCTTTTTCTTACAGAAGGATTATGTGATTTAAACAATTAAAGTAGATTATATTAAAAATTTGAAAGACTATATAACTTACACACAAGAACATGTTAATTTGGCTTATCACATTATAAATCATCTACAAAGTAAAAGAAACTAAGAAAATATTGTCATCCAATGTGAGTCGCAATGCAACCCTAACATATATGCTACATGACTAGATTACATATTTTATAAAGCCCTAGGTAGTTTGAGGCATACCACTCAAACTACTATCTAACCACTATAAAGTTGCAATCAGCTCTATATAAGATGCAAGATGATCATAATCCCAAGATCTCATCCCCTCAGTTAGTACGAGTCAGTTATAGTAGCATCACAAACCCAACAACAGAATAGCTTAGTCCACCCTGGGTACATAGGCCATGACCGTAGAAACTAGGATATATAACCCTTAAATCCGAGTTATGATCATAGTCTCTCTCTATACAAGTCAAGTCTGAGACACAACCTGAACCATAGTCTAAAACCTTGGGATCAGGATGTCAGAGATACACCCTCTTTGCACCCACATATACTCAACAATATATGACTTCAAGCTCCTATTGGGATTGACACTACATGATTTCGGGTACACTTGATTAATTACAATGTTTAAGTATTTTGACGACATCACTCAAGTTACATACAATCTCCTAAAGTATGCTCAACAAATAAATTGTAGAATAGAATTTCCAAGTATGTAAAATGTATGAAATATGTTCCATGTCACTCCTTCATGGTATATTCCATCACTCTTGGCTATGTAGAGGCCTAAGCATCAAACTAGGGTACATAATAATCCAAAATGTCATTTAGGAAAAATAGTAATAACTTCCTATTGGAGATTCATTATCCTTTGAAACTTTGCAGAGGGTTTAACAAGTCAAACACAAGATAGCACCCCAAATTTCAGCATAAAGGTTCTCCAAATGCAAGAGTTATGGCATTTCCAAGAACTGGGAATTTATGTGATCAAAACCTAGAATGAATGAGCTACTTTTAGCATTATAATTTCGTCCAACTATCAAAGTAAGCATCAAAATAGTAAATAAAAGTATTAAAACCACCATCAGTTAACTACTGTATAGTAAGGTTTAAAGTTTCGGTCGAACTTATGTACATTGGGTACCAAAGCAACACCTATATGAGATTTTTAGAAGTCATAACACTAACATTTCAAATTTCAAACCTTGCATGTTCAAGAAAAGCTCATTTGTAGAAGAAGAATCGTTCATAGGGACTAAGGAAAGCTTAGCAACTTCATCATCATTCTCCTCTCATACAATGCACAAAAAGACCACATTTCTTCATGTTACAAGTTTTCTAGAACAAGATTTACATAAAATAGGTTATAAGTAGGCAAGAAACATATTAGAGCTTATATCACTCACCTCAAGATGAAAACAAACGTCCAAAGAGAAAAGTATAATGAAGAAGAGAAAGTAAAACCCAAGATTTTCACTCCAAAGGCTCCTAGGTAGCTCCTATCTTCAAGAATAGAGTAGATCTAGAGAAAAAGAAAGAAGAAAGAGAGTCCTTCATTCATGTGTATGAATTTCCAGCTAAGAACACCATATATCTTGACCATGGTGAAGGGAAGAAGAATGAGAACAGAAAGAATCAGGTTAAGATGGAAGATATTACGTTCACAAAGAATGAAACTAGGCATGAAATCTTTGATATATCTTAAAAGAGATAGATCCAAGTCCTACCCCAGCATGCAACAACGGTCTAGCAAGGCTTCATCCTCAAGAAGCTCCTCCTCCATCAACTAATGGTTTTGGATAATCTCCAGAAGTAGGAACATGTTTGGAGTGCCCAAGGTTTGTTTGAGGAAGGAGGGGAGGGTATTTATATATCTATCTAGGATGAGAGAGAAAGGAGGTCAAAGGTCAAAAAATATTTTACCATCTGCCAATGGTCAAGTTTTCCATCTACTTGTACAACAAGAACAACCATCAATTTGCATCTCCTAAGGAAAACCTGTAAGGAGGCAGGATCACCCCCTTGCTAAAGAATTCTTTTTTTGCAGAATAAATCATCCATTCCAAACACACTCAAAGGTATGCTAGAATAGGTGTAACATTTTCAAATTTCAATAAAAATGGTATTCAAAACAACCAAAGTATAGTAGTAGATTAAAAATAATGACTATATTCAATTTTCACAAAAGATTACAAAAGTACGTCATAATATCCCATAAGGGTTTACATGTATGATACACCATAAAATCTAAGTAGAGGGAAATCTAAGCCATAACAATTTTGTCTCCAAGATTTAACTTCTTAATCTATATCCACATCATAATGCCATGTCCTCATTGTCCTCCACCTAGGGTTGGAAGTATACCCCAAAAAGAAGAGAAAATAGATGACATCAACAAAGGCTAGTATGTGCATAGTAAATAGGAAATTGAGCAATATATGGAATAAAGGACATAAAATATAAAAGGATTCCCATAGAAAGGATAAGGACCACCTAAATGGGTATCAAAGGAATTGAAATCATATGATAACAAAAGAATATTTGCCATTAATAAAACATAAAGATTGTGCCGCACAATCACATGTAAAGAATTAGGGCACACACCCCATATCATCAACCTACATGCATGTGAGATAAACATAGCCCTAGAACAATATAAACACAAAGGTGGACAAGTCTCATAAACTTAAAACCTGATAGAGATAGGAATACTACCAATCTCCCAAATATATAAAATATGGGACAAGAATCACACATCTTATCCTGGGTATGAGGTTCCTTTCCATCCCATAAGAGCAGGAAATATCACATCTGCTCAGCAGGAAATAGCACATTTGCCAAAAAAACCAATGCAATTACACTACTCTAGTGCTACTAAATCACATAGAATGTTAAATGTTGAGGCAAGTAGAAAGTATAGTAAGAATATATAAACTAGTCACCACATAAGTGACTGACATATACATCCACCTCATAAGTGGGCAAAAGACATCGCATGTCATCTTTTAGAGTTCCATCATGATCAAAGCATAAGATAAGAGTTCAAAAGAATATCCATGATCACATGATCAATATAAAATAAGGTAGTTCACATAAACCATGATTTTCAAAACAAAAGACATTGTGTATAGGCTAATGTCCATAGGACAAAGAGAATGAATAAGCCTAGGTGAATTGCTCAACATAGAATAATAGGGGATACATCATACCTCAACTTCAGAGTCTAAATAGTCCAAGTCAAGCCTAGGCCTCCAAATAACCTCTAGGGAATGTGGATAGGTCCAATAAGTAAGGTTCCCAAGCTTTGAGAGGTTGGTTTCTCCAATAAAGCTCCTATCTCGAGCAAGAAGCACCTTCTCCACTTTAGAGGTAAAAAACCCTAACAAAAGAACATGGAGATGAGGTGTTTATAGGTTCTAGATGGGGTTTCACCATGGAAGACCAGGGTTCTGACCTGGAGGAAGGTGGAAGGAAGACTAACTTACCAAAAAAAACTTACTAGTTTTGGTTGAAATCACCAAGGAGGAGCTTAAGAAATCCTAAATAGAGAAATTTGAAATCCTAGGAGCCTTATTCACCAAGGTAGGAACCTCCTTTTAACTTGGGATAGAACCTTCATGGAGAAATAGAGTAGGAATGTTGCTCTAAGATAGAGAAAATAAAGGAGAGAAAGAGTTTTTGAATTGGGAGTTGGGAAGGGGTAGATATGGCTATATAAAGAAAGAGGTCAAGTTTGAGGTGTCTATGAGACTTTCCATGTGTCATGTATAAATATGTCCATGGAAATTCCAGCCTTTATGGATAAGGAAGAATCCAAGCATGAGGTGTCAAGTTACTTTCCATGTGCCCAATGCTAAGGGTGCCTATGGACATGCAAACCTTTATGGATAAGGAAGAAGTCAAGCGTGAGGTGTTCATGGAGCTTTCCATGTGTCCTTAGCCTAGGGATTTCATGGCCATGCAAGAGGACAACTCATAGAGGCTTCTTGAATATCAAATGTCATTTTATGGACACTTATAGGCCATCCCAACCAACCTCGTATCAAAGAAATAACCCCATTGGTTGATAGCTTCTAAAGATAAGCTCATTTATAAAGACAGTAATCCCTAAAATGCCCTTGGAAAGAAACACCTTCAAACCAAGGTGCAAATAGGCACCCTATGGTTTAAAAACTCGAAAATGGTAAGGGAACATATAAGCATTATAATGCATGTGACAATTTGCAAAGAAAACCTCTCAATTGGGTAAATTGGAGAAAAGTCCAGAATGTACCTAAAATTGCATAACTTGCACAAACAACATCCAAATTGGACCAAACTTCATCCACAAGTTATATTCGATGTATTGAATATGAATTTTCCATTATTTACATATTTTTAAGTTATATAATCAAATTATTCATTACTTATGCCGTTTACTCATTTTCTCTCTCCTAAACTTATCCTAATATTTGAAGGTTGTACAAATTAGATGAAATTTGACATGTAGGCTAATTTTGATATGTAGATTTCAAATATGAAGTTTGTTTCCACTTTAGAGACTTCTTTTTATGAGATATGTCATATGGCCCATTAACGGCCTATTATCCAAATTATTCATCCAATTAAGTTTCTTATCTTCATATTACAACCAAAATGAGCTCTGTGGCATATTTTATGTATCCATAATAAACCTAAGATTAATGTTAAAATATTAGGTTACATTTAGGTGACCTATACATGCATTAGCTCATTGGGGTTATACTAAACATCTATTTAGGTCTAACCTTCAACCTTGTTTGGCTAAGTCCAAAATGTCAACTTCCAGGGTAGGGTCCAAGATCTAGTATGTTACAAAACCATCTAGTTTTGAGTGAAGAACAACCATCAAGTGTTGCATCCCTCAAGAAAAACCATCTAGTGTTGAGAGTACAGAATAACCATCGAGTGTTGAGTGTAAAACAACCATCAAGTGTTGCATCCCCCAAGAAAAACCATCTAGTGTTAAGAGTGCAGAACAACCATTGAGTGTTGAGTGCAGAATAACCATCGAGTGTTGCCTCCCCCAAGGAAAACCATCAAATGATGAACCTAAACAACATCAGAAGGTGAAATGCCTTCACCTTCACACAAAATAAACTTCAAGGGTTGTTACCTTTAAGCAACATGGTTCCAGGGCTTCCAAATCAAATGAAACTTTTCTAGATTATAAAGAACACTGTGAAGCATGTATACATGTATCAAAATTGCAGTTAGATCCCTTAAAAAGGAAAATTGCATAAAGGTCCCACAAGTACATAAATTTCCAGAACTTAAACAAATAAAGTCCAGTTTGGACCTAAATTTTAAAATAGCTTTGCAAGTGATATAAAAACATAATATAAGGTTTAATTAAGAAATTAAGCACCCAATTAAATAAAAAAAGTATGTTAAACCATTAAAAAGGTCAAGGGTCTTATAACCATAAAACCCTAACAGGGATTTCGCCTCCAAAATCCTATGCATCTCCTCATCTAACTCCCATGTGGCCTCCTCTATACCACAGTGATGACACAACACCTTCACTAATGCTATGTCCTTCGTCCTTAGCTTCTGCACATGTCTATCTAAGATCAAAATTGGACCTTCAACATAAGAAACATCCTCATCCAACTCCACTTCCACTACCTGTATCGTGTGCTCCATATCGAGGTGACACTTTTACAACATAGAAATATGGAAAACTTTGTGCTACCTATGCAACTCTGGCGGTAACTCCAACTTGTAACTACTTTTACAACACTTTCCATGATAAGGTAAGATCGTATAAACATGAGTGCCAACTTATCCTACTTACCAAACCTCAGTGCACCCTTCTAAGGGGATACCCTAAGACACACATGATCTCTAAGTTGCAACTCTAACGGTCTACAACAATTATCAACATATGACTTCTATCTTTCTTGAGCTACCTTTAGCTATTTTTGGATCACCTTGGTCTTATCTATAGTTTGTTGAACTAGCTCAGGACCCAAAAGTTGATACTCACCTACCTCATACCAACAAAGAGGTGATCGACAATGCTTCTCATACAATGCCATGTCTATGCTTCTCTGGTAGTTATTGTTTTAGGAAAACTCGACCAGACTTGCATGTTGTTCCCGTTGATGGCCTTGGCTTGTCTATGTCTCCAGTTGAATATCAAGCTATCCTTCGGTATCAGCTTATGATTCCTTTATATCTTGGTGATGAACGTTGTTCTCTCTGCAACATTGTAGAGCTCGACGCCTTTGGCGATCATGCTGTGCACTGTCGTACATGACCTAGATATAAGTTTCATCATGATGTTGTTTGTGATGTCCTTTTCGACCTTATCTCTCAAGCTGGGATTAAGGCCCTGAAGGAAGCCCCTATTCCATTCCTTGGCACACATTCTGATGACTTACATTCAAAATGACATGTTGATATCTTATTATTTGATTGGATAGATGGAAGACACACCTATATTGACCTCACTGGTGTTTCCCTATTAATCGAAACCCTTTTAGATAATTTTAAAGTTGGCCAAGAAGCTTCCGACGTTGCCACACAAACGATTCATAAACATAGAGCTGCTTGTGAGGCTAATCACCATCATTTTCTACCTTTTGACTTTGGCATTCTAGCTGATGACTCAATTTCTCTTCTTCGACACCTTCAATGCCTAACCACTAGGAATCTTATGTTACCTTCATCTACATCCGATAACTTTATTTTTAGATCTATTAGCTTTGCCGTCCATAAGTGACTGGCAACTCAATTTGTGGCCCACGCTTCTGAGAAGGCATTTTTGTAAATTTGTAATTGGGATTCATCTACCTAGACTCAGGTGGATATCCCAACTCCCAGGATATTGAAGAACACATGCTCGCAAAAGATCCTCCAAAGTCTGAATAGTTCTTTTTGACTAGGTATTTGTTTGTGGGTGAAAAGTTATACCGAATCTCAATGTTGTTTGTAGACACTCCCAAAACCTACTCGTGAACTGAGGACTTTTATCAGATACAACCATAGCTAATATGTTGTGAAGATGAACTATCTCATCAACATAGACATGAGCCAACTTCTATGCTATATAGGTTGTCTTGACTGGAAGAAAGTGAGCTAACTTTGTCAAATGATTAGAGATCACCAAATGGAATCATGACCTTTGGCTGGTCTTGGAAGGCAAACCACAAAATCCATGGTTATGTGATCCATTTCCACTGGGGAATAGTAAAAGATGGTAACATCCATGGAGGCTTATGATGATCCTCCTGACCTAATGGAAAGCTAAACATTTAACCACAAACTCTACCATATCACGCTTTAGACCTAGACACTAATACAAATCTTTGAGATTATGATATATCTTTGTACTACTAGGTCACATGGAATACATTGAGGAATGAGCCTCCTCAAGTACCATAACTATGAGTTTCCAACATTAGGAACCATCATTCTGTTATTGAAGCACATTGTCCCATCTTCTAACTCATGAAATCCATCATGCTTCCCATTGCCAAACTCCGATATGATGTTTTGTATCACAATATAATTCTTTTGTATATATCTGATTTGTTATATCAACATTGTATTTATCTATATCTGTATCAATAAACCCATCAACAAGGAAACCTCCAATTGTACATTCATTTGTCGAAGCAACACCAACATGTCCCTCTTATGACACGTCATGGAGGGTAACTATGCTTTATCTATAAATGATGATGAAGATGACTTTTGGCTCAATGCATCAACCACTATGTTCACCTTTTCAAGATGATAGTCTATCATACAGTCATAGTCCTTGATCATCATTATCCACCTCCTTTGTCTCATGTTCAACTCCTACTTTGAGAAGATATACTAAAGATTCTTGTGATCTATGAATATTTGACACTTTTCCCCATAGAAATAGTGTCTTCAGATCTTCAAATCAAGAACCACAATTGCTAACTCCAAGTCATGAATTGGATGGTTCTCCTTGTGTTTCTTAAGTTGTCAAGAAGAAAAAGAAATCATGTTCTTATCCTACATCAACACACATCCCAACCCATTCTTTGAAGCATCACAAAAAATGATGTGTCCTTTTCCAGGTTTTGGCAACACCAACGTTGGAGTACTTATCAACTTGTCCTTGAAAAACTAACAAGAACCCTAACACTTGTGATCCCAAACAAAAGGAACACCTTCCTAGTTAGTCTAGTTACAGGTAGAGCAACTGGACTGAAGTTCTTAATGAAAATCTTGTAGTAACTAGCTAGACCTGGGAAGCTTCAAACCTCGATGGGTGTCTTGGGCTTCTCTCACCCCAACATCGACTCCACCTTACTAGGGTCTACAAAAAAACCTTTATAGAGATGATATGACCAATAAAAGACACTTCACTCAGCCAAAACACACAAGTTACTGAACTTAGCATACAACCAATGATGCCTCATCATCTCCAAAGCATGATGAAGATGTTGCTTATGTTTTTGATTGTTCCTGGAGTATATCAAGATGTCATTGATGAAAACCACCAAAAAGTGATTTAGATACGGTCTGAACACTTTGTTCATCATTTCCATAAATGTTTTCAGAGCGTTGGTTAGCCCAAATGGCATAACAATGAACTCATAATGACCATACCTAGTCGTAAAAGCAGTCCTAGTTATGTCATCCACCTTCATCCCCAACTTGTGATACAAGTATCTTAGATCTATCTTAAAAAAATTGTAGCACCTCTCAATTGGTCAAATAGATCATCTATCCTCGGTAATGGATGCTTGTTCTTCACTGTGACCTTGTTCAATTACTGATAGTCTATACAAATCCTCATAGAACCATCCTTCTTCTTCACAAACAACATAGGATCATCCCAAGGGGAAGTTCTCAATCATATAAAACCCTTCTCCAACATATCTTGCAACTTCTTCATCAACTCCTTCATCTCAGCTGGTGCCATCCTATAGGGTGCATGTGCAATGTGCTGTGTTATATGAATGATTTTGATTTCAAAATCAATCTCTCTAGGGGTGAACACCAGGAAACTTATTTAGGAAAACATCCTCAAACTCGTGCACCACGGGTACATCCTAGATACTAGGACTCATCACCTTGGTAACCACTACATGAGCTAAGAAAGCTTCAAATTCTTGTCTCATCAACTTCTCTGCTACCACAGCCGACATAAGACATGTAGGAAGAATATTATTATCTCCTTGGAAAGTCCAAGAGACATCTCCACCACAAAACATCACAACTTTGGAACTACAGTCCAAAACAACCCTATACTTCTCCAAGGTATCCATCTCTAGGATCACATTGAATCCATGCATATCAAGTGACACAAGATCCACTTGAATGTTTCATCCTAAGAAAGTAAGAACACAAGATGGACACACCTCCTACAATACTACATACCCAACTGAAGGGGTTTCTAACAAGAGGGTATCATCCTTATCACATACATGCATATTACAAATATTTATCACCTCTGTGGTGATAAATGAGTGTGTTGCACCCGGGTCAACTAAAATAGATAAAAAGGTAGAATTAGATAAGTCAAAATGAAAAAGTTCCATCTAACCTATCACATCCCGTAGGTTGGCCACTCCTTTTGGCTGACTCATAGCGTAGAATTTAGCTGCGCATGTTGTCATTACGTCCTCTATCAACTGGTCCTAAAGACCCTGACTGTGATGTCTGGACACATCCTCTATCACCACCTCTACCTATACTATTGCTATTGTGAGCCTTGATGGCTCTGCCTTGGAACTATGTAACCTATTCATTCTTTATGAGGCAAGACCATCCCACATTCCCAACCTGACCATACTTAAAGCACATCCTTGTATTATACCACTGTCTAGATGTCCCTATCATAGACACTTACCCTAAATTGTTTACCCCATCTGGTGAAACATTGTGAGATCTTTCTTTACTAGGGGACCACTGTGATTGGACATGTTTCCTAGGTTCAGAAACTATTAATCTACGCGATGACTATTGGTATTATGGGGAAGAGAACCTCAACTTCTTAAAAATGCTAGATGATTTCCCTTACAACTAGGCTGACCTCTTACTTGCATGAGCTTCTCACTTCTTCACAATTGTCCTCTCTATCCTCCTCACAGTCTCCACAAAGGTGGAAAACTTCTCTTAGTTCTCCAAAGAAGATGTTGTCACTACCAACTTGATGGGCAAGCCCTTCTCAAACCTTCTGATCCTCTCTTTCTTCATGGTTTCCATGTAATGATATAACCTCAACAACTCCATGAACTTGGCCTCATAGTCGTTCATAGACCATGATCCCTGGCGCAAACATTCAAATTGATCCATCTTCTCCTCCAGATACATCTCTGGGAAGTAACATCTGACAAACTCACACCAAAACTTGTCCCAACTAACTACTTCACTTGGTCTCTTTTCCTCCTCTATGGCCCACCAATATCCAACATTACCCTTTAGAAGGTAGATTGCATGCTTATCTATTTGAGATGTTCAGAATCCTAAACGTCCTCTCTATCTCTATAAACCACATATCTACATTGGCTGGGTCAGATGTGCCCTCGTACTCTATGGTTCCTACTTGCTAAGACCCCTCAAAGGTCTTCCCTGGACTTTGAGATTCCACATTGGTTACAATGCCCTTTGTTGAGGTGCATGCACCCTATCTACTAGATGCATTATCGTTGCAATAAGTTGTCCAAACATAGACTAAAAAGCTAGATCATCCATGTTTGAAGTGTCAAACGTAGGTGGGACTGGTTGTTCTGGCCTCGTCTCAAGTACTCTTCCTCCATCTCTCGACCTCATACCTTTTCCTCCTTGTGCAACAAAGCTACTCTTCACATGCTTCTCACGTTCTCCAGACATATTTGAATAACCATAAACTATGGTCAAATATCTTGGATTACATAAGAACAAACACAACAACCTAAGTCCTATGTACCTATAGACTCAATGAGCCCTAATATTTGATACCACCAAATGTGGCAACCCTCCCTCCATGTTAAACAAGATCACTCAAAACCAAAACATTGATCAAATGCTATAAATCATATTTATATGTGTTTTTTATTAAGTGGATAGAGACTTAAATAGAAATGAGCAAGCTATTAAATACAAAACTAAATAAGAAATAATGTAAACTTTATCAACATACTAAATATTGATAATAATTGAATGGTACATTTCTAAAGTCGTATATAGAACAATGAATTCCTGAATCTGACATCTTAACATTTCAATCAATCTTTTAATTCACTAGACCCACATGAGGTGTACCACAACATACATAAGCATCACAATAAAATACAATCTTACTATACAATACTCTAGCATCAGAGGCTAAATAACTGGCTAGAAAAAATGGACTCCTCTATACTTGGGTACTCAGGAAGAGAGTCAAAAGTAATGTGTCTAAAACTATCTTCTCTATTGGATCAACATGGTCTGACTCACTGAGTAGTAATTGAAATGATATCACTGGGATCTCCAATTAATGTTGTGTACCCTACTATTAATCAAGAGATTGTCCATGTAGGGTTTAACCCTTTTGCCCCACCAACACGCTCCAGCTTCCTCATTTAGACAATGTCAGTGGGTAAGCCCTTTGCTTCACTACAGTCCAGACCTCCACATGGAATCTATGGTGTTCAGAGCATGCAAATGTATAATTTATTTCTTTAGTTTCACTAAATAATAATCTACTAAGATTTTCTTATCTTTAGCATGTAACTAAGTTATTCAATTTTCTTTCTTTATGCATCACTGTACTTCACTATGCATTTATAATCTGAACACATATGAATATAATGAACTTATTTGTGCCATAATGATACCACTGAGCTTTCGTAGTGAATGTTTATAATATGACCCAACTGAATTGCACGGAACTATTGGCACATAATGAAGGAAAATATGGCATCATGATAGGCAACGGAAACAAAAATTTATCTTGCCATATTCCCCTTTAACAAGCAATCACATCAATAACTATGTAATGGGAAGGATGATTTCGAGGTAATACCTAGTCCTAGAGCAAGCCCAGAGACAATTCCCTTGATGCAATATGCGGCTTTCTTCAAGTCACACCCTAACAGCGCTGCAACAGCTCCTGGTTGATCATTATAGACAACAACTTGACGTTGTCCTCCCAACGACAGAAAAAACCCTCCTCAACTCTATAGTAATCAACACGGACCACTGGTTACTCCTATCATTCTAGAAGAACATATATAATGGATTTGTCCCTTCTCATTAGTGTACTAGCACCAACTTTCTCTCCCACAATTGTTCTCCCTTGCTATCCCTCCCTTTATCGGGTAGGACTTGCTCGAGTTCTCTCAATTACCACAACAAGAGAAGACAACAATTGTTAGAGGAAATTGAGATGTGTTTGAGAAGCCACCAATACCCCTCTATTTATAGGAGGGTCAGGGTTCTCAATCTGAGTTGGAGTGGAAGGGACTAGGTTTTTACAAATTTTCACATCTTGTGAATTGTCATGTGAATCGATCAGTTCAATCCTTGAACCTGTGGTTTTATCATGTTTCCCATTTGCAATTGTATTGGAAATTAATATCTAATTTAATGCATAACATGATGTCAACTCTAATCCTTGAATCAATCAAATTTGTCCACCAACCTCTTGGTTCACAACTGAGCCGGTCGATTCATGGATCGAAGTTGGTTAGTTCACTTCTTGAACCGGTCGGTTCATGGAGTAAATTGCCAATATTTGTTCAGTCGACCTGACACATTGAAATGACCAGTTCAACACTTGAACTAGTCAGTTCACAGTTTAGTCAGTCAACATCCAACCAATGATGTTTAAATTGAATACCTAACTCTTTAGTAATCAAGTTTAAACTATATTCATGAATGAAATCCAATCCAAGTGTGTCCTATGTGTGTGACCCTATAGGTTCCAAGTTACATTGGCACTGAATGCCCATAACTGATTTATGACACCACAAGCAATGAGCGCTATCTAGCAACACAACATTGCTACCCAAGTAATTAGGAAATTTGGAGAAAAAATTCAACCTAAAATCTATCATTTGTGTTATAATTATTGTATAATTCCTTTGCCACTGATATTTGGATTGAACTCGAGGCATGGAATCATTATTCTCTCAATGTTCCATCCACATTCCTTGAACTAGAGCACACTATTTGAGATATATGTGAGATTAATATCATATATGGATTCACATGTGCACGTGCATGCTTTTCTTAGTCTCACTTATCAAGTGGCCTGGATATCAAACTCCTGTATGAGGGACAAATTCCATCTACATTACTCACAGTCATCCGCATGTGTCACAATGCACCCGATCACCACCTTTATGGCAACCCTTATTCAAGGTCATGGTGGATGATATCAAAGTACATCGAATGACATGTGATGAGTGTAATGATTTTAGGTCTAAGAACCACAATCACCACCATCACTATGAGAGATTATTATGACTACCAATTATGGTTTCCATGTGTCACTCTCAAGGTAAATATGTCTGATACACAATTCTCTAACAAATATCTATGTGTTTGGTTTGATATCACATATCATGACTGATGAGATTCTACCATAAACCAACATACACTCTAGTCTTACATGTCATTGCTGTCTATCAGCCTTCCACAATAACATCTGACTAGGGACATAACAAGAATGTACATTCTCTTGACATTCTTATGATCTCATTGTTCAGGCCATCAACCCGAAGACATACATCATAGAGTAATGTCATTCTTTAGACATTCATTATGTTTCATTGTTATCTCATAACTAATTGAAAAAGAATAAATTGGAAGATTGCCTTTATGATTAATCAAATTCTTTATAAGATATGTGTCAGGACCCACTCTCTTGATCAACATAAATACCAACCATTAGAGATAATCCTAAAACCTAAACCCATATTATGAAATAAAATAATGAATTCTCGACAAAGGTGTTAAACAATATATGAAAAACATAGATAAATTTTCCTTTTTCTTTCTTCACAAATTCCTAAATCAATGTCACATCAAGGACATCATATTTAGATATTACAAATCTTCTTCAACTCCATTAAAACTAGAATCAAATCTTGTTCTCATGTGCAGTTTAGTTTATATCAGATACATGTAAATTGATAAACAAACTTAGTCTACAACCCATCCTGAGAAAGAGAGAGTACAGGGACATTCTAATCTATCTAGATTATGCTATTTATATCTTCTTTGTCATGACCTCTCTGCTAGATATCATTACACATAAAAACATTTGAAACAACCTTATGAGACTCATATAGAGCCTCGGTGAGTGGATACCTCCCACTTAAGCTAGGTACATGCATCAACATCAGATTACATATAATAAACTTAACAAAAACCTGCAAATAAAGAAAAGTCTAGCAGATAATTTTATCATAAGTCAAATCTATCTTACAATGGTAATCTAATCCAATAGACAAGGTAATCACTTAAACTAATTATAACTTTGAAACATCTTTTAGAGCATGTCTATGAACAAATCACTAGATACTTCTTAGTTCAAATTAAGAACCCTACTGCATGAGAAATAAGTCAAGTTATAAGCATTTTGAATAAATACATAGCAATCACATTATCTTTGTGACACTCCACTAGCCAGACCAGGAACACATCCTGTAGTCCTGAAGCTAAAGTACACAAAATCAACATCTACCAAACAATACTATCAAATAGCAAGCAATCCAACTCATATTTAGAATGGACATGAATACCATCATTTATAACTTGTCAACATGACATATCATAATATGAAATAGAAAATGTCCATATCAACATGATTACTTTCCTCAACAAGAAGCATAATCAACAATAACAAATCATCAAGTAGTAGTACAAGGAATGTAACAACCATTCAAATCATGTTCTACACGGCTTATTATCTTTTACTCATTTTCCCTGAAACTACTTGGCTTGTACCTCACCAAGTAGAAGTCGTCACACATGATTCTCATGTCAACGACTCACCATCACTATCTTAGGGTTTAGCCGGCCACCCTAAGATATCAACAATAGACCCTGGCCACCTTAGGGTTGCCTAAAGAGGCTCACACCCTCATCTTGGGTGCACGAGATAGGAACCAATAAAAAAGTATATCACATATCACAGTATTTCACATATTTTTCATTTCACATTTCACATATTTCATTTCATCAAAGTCTATTCCATCTAGACATAGACTTTCACATCAAGGATTTAGGGCCAGAGCCACTCCAAATGACTCACTCCTAAATCTTGGTGGTCTAACCTTTAAGGTCTTGATCCACACTCCAAAAATCTTTCTCATAATTCATTGATTACTACAAGGAGATCTATTTTGTTTCCCCAGTGTGGTCCTCGGGGGAAACTCACGGTGTTTAGGGCACCTAAATAGATGTTCCATCATTTCACTTATTATTAATCTCTTTTACTCATCTTAAAAGAATTTAAAATATCATATATCATATCTGTGTAATATTGCATAACTAGAATAACATGAAACAAATTAAGTTTATCAATAAGGACAATGATCAAAGCAAGAAGCACAATAAATCTATATATTGCAACACATATGATTATTTCTATCTTCTACATCATCTCATAGCAATCATCAACAATGGGCTTTCAGCCCGAGGCATAATCTTATTGTCTGACATTTAACCCATCAGGGTTTTATCATCATTAGTGGGCTTTCAGCCCTAGACATAATCTCATTATGCAACATTTACCCTTATCACAGTTTCTCAAACGTAAGGAGTGCATATTAAATTCCATTTCAACATATTTCTTATCAGTTTATTGTATATCATAGTTCTTAACAAATATTAGCAGAGGCATTAAAACCAGCAATAGCAAAGCATATAGACATCATGCATCATTCATCATACTCAGAATAGATTTATCATACAACATATGCTTGTTCCATCCAATCTCAATAGCTATAAATAAATTTCATGCATATACATGCATAACAGACTTAGTTCTCTTCTTATTTTATTTCACATTCTTTAGATGGGGTTACTAATCAACACATGTTGACTATCATTTGAAGTTTATACTATTAGTCTATTCTCAGAGTACAAGTCACAATTCAAGAACACATTCTTGTAAATCAATTCAAATACTTGAATTTCATCTTTTAGTTGAATTCAGCTACAGTTATGTGAATCCCTTAATCCCTCATTTAAGATTGTCATTCACTAGCATCATCAAACTCATCATTTTTAGGGTAAGAGTTACATTCTTAGAATCATCTACTAATTTCTACCTTTTTCCATCATTTTATATTCCGTAGTCTCAACTTCTTTCGTTCATGTTCATTACATTATCTGGACTAATCTTTCTTGATTCACTTTACATACAATGCTTCTCTTCTACATAACATTTATCAAAGTCCATTCTTAGTATATTTCATTTAATTTGGGTTAATCCACATGTAATTAAAATAAAAGATAAAATACTTCATCATACTAACTTTATTAGTTTCATCTTTAACTTGCAATCACCATTAAGTACATCTTGTTCATATTGTCTCTTATATTGAGATAAGTGTACCATGTCATTAACTACTAATTTCATTCTCATAATCAACAATGATCATTCTTTATTATACTAAAACAAATGCATTAGACTTATATGATATTAGTAAGACTCATCATATTCAATTGAAGTATTAATACTTACATTAAACATTCACATCATATATAAGTTCTAGCTTCATCACTCATAATCGTCTTTATACTAAACATCTAGGGTTTTCAAGAAGTCATCCTTAGTTCAACACATCATAAGATCCACATCACTAAGTAATTTCATAATGATGCATAGAGGTTCATTAGAGCTATTCACACACATGGAAACCCTAGTTTCCATTTTCACATATTCCATTCATCAAGCATAAGTATACATTGATTAATTGACTCATTTGATTCACTTCCTCAACAAAAATCCTAATCAGGATATGTGGTCACCTCATACTGATCCTTATATGTATATTATATTCAATTCCATTAACATTCAACAATACACTTGTATAATACAATTTAGTACAATTCAAATATGAATCTATACATGTTAATTCAATTCCAAGCATATCAACCATTAGGTTGACATTTAGGTAAAATTCGCATAAAATAGAATTTTCATCTATCCATAGGATTCTACATGGATCCTCAATCAATATATCAGGAAATAATAACGTTCTAATCAATAAGGAATAATCAAAATCAATAGAAGTTGATCCCCTAATATCTTTCCCAAATCAAATCCGATCACATACATATACAAGCAAGGTTTTTGATTGTTTTAACCAGGTAGAATTAGGCTTTCAACATGAATACAAAGCTTAGGAGGGATAAAAACACTCACCTCAGGTGCAAAACACCTTAAGAACGTAGGTCAACCTCTAAATTTATGGAAACCAAATCAAACTCTAGCAAATGAATCCAATTCTTTCTCCTCTCAACTCAGAAACTCTAGAAATGGGGATTATAAGAGAAAGAGTGAGAAAAGGGGGAGATTTGATGTTATTTTGAATCAAATCAGAAGAGGGATGGAATTTGACATGTGAGAGAATATTCACCATGAAATTCTATGAAAAGAAGCTAAACTTACTTGATTTCATCATATCTTGGATAGAGAAACCCTAGGTTAACATCTCCACCACTTTCTCTTATCAAAACCCTAACTCTCCACTTGTAACGACCCCGCCTCCCAGTAACCCCCAATTAACGGAGACCAGGAGGTCAGAGCCGTTATCCTAATTTCCAGATCAAAGGTTCGACAAATAATCTATAATAATTATCAAATTCTACTAAACTAAACTGAAAAGCTTTAATAAAATAAACTTTTTACATACCTTTTTGAAACTGGGATTTCTAAATTTCTATCCACACAGATACTAATCTAACTAATCTTCCTTTGCACTTTAATTCTAATTTAATTCCACATATGTCACTTTACTATTTGTCCTTTTCATTTGTACCTAAAACACAAACAAACAAAATGTCGGTCAGCATAAAGCTGGTATGTGGGGGAAACAATAATTGTGCAATTAACTATAACAACATATTGTAATCAACATGATGTAACAAACAACTTTATGTTTTAAATATAACTGTGCGAACCATACCTATCTTATCCTCTGCGCTGTCCCTGCAGTGGACCTGGATGCTACCTTCCTTATGGTAGATCCCCATTAAACCCCTCATGATCCTACCTAATAGGTGAGTCAATTTCTAGGGTTGAGTCACATGGGACTACCCATAGGTAGCCCACTCCTTAAGTCATGGTGTGCTATAGAGTCTCATGGCACTGCATGTGGGTAGCCCAATTTCTAACTCATGATAGCCTAGACCTTACTCTAGGTTACCCTTTTTAGCATTTACAAAGCCACAAAGGAGGACATAGATCTAAGCCAGTTATATATATATATATTTATTGTGATAATCATAGTCACTTTATAGTTGCATGAAATAAAAGTCACCCAAGCAGTTATTTTCAGGCAACCAATAAAACTTCTGGGAATCGCCGTGAAACTAAAGCGATTATCCATAAGCGTAACCACATACCTATCAGGCTGATTTGAGACTGAATAATCCAATCAATCAAGAAATCCAATTAGTCAAGCATGCACATAATGATATCTTGAAATATGCATACAATTTCCTATTATTAATTATACCATCAATATTTATTAAACTTAACTCGCTTCCTAGGGTTTCTAATCCACTTTTAGGGTTTCCATTACAATTAGGGTTTCACTTCATTTTTACTATTTTAAACTCTAATTTTCCCTAATTATCTCATCTGTCCTTCACAAAAGATATTAAGGTTACCTTTTAACTACATATAACCTTATTTTCAGATTAAAGACACAATTAGCCACCAATTAAGTCCATTAAGCCTCTTTTACCTCAAAGCTACCATTTTTATCCTTTTAATACATGACAAGATCATTATGCTCATTTATCATCAAGTCATAGTTCATTATGGTCTAATTCATATATGAACTCTATTTGTCATTAATTCTACCTTTATCCATTAGAAAACCCTCACAATTAGGAACTTTTATACTCAAAATAGCTTAGAATTATTATATCTCAACTTTAATCATGAAATTGAACAAGTATAGCTATTAATAGTCACAATTACCATCATTAGGATTTCAAGGCCCATTAAAGCATATTTATGCACATGAAACTCTAAATTAAACCAATTACGTGCAAGGTTCATCCTTTTTGTTCTTAATGTACCTTTTTACAATTAATAGGTTAATATCAACTTTAATCATCCATTAAACCCTACTAAATACATTAATCATCTAAAAATAGGATTTCTTAATCATTAAAACATTAAAATTGATAACTTCTACTAATTTTTGAATTGCAAGAGGAATTAACCTCTAAAACAATTTTTATTGAATCCCTCTCATTTTTTTGAGCAAAATTCGTATATAACTTGTCTAATTCTGAATTACCAATTTATTTCTAGAACTATTTGAAGTTATCATTATCTGGACCAATCATGTACTGCCATGTCAACAGAAAAAAGCTTACCTTGTATTAATCTGGTTCGACTCTTGATTAGGTGTGAAAGGACTCCCGTGCCCTTGGTTGTTGTGCATGCGTGTAGGGGTAATAGAGTCTTTTGACTCTATCTCATCCCTTTCCTCACGAATGCAAGCCTGTGCTCCCATGCCGGGGCGTCACAACGCTGGCCGATGACCCTTCACCACGCACACCTCTGCAAGCTTCACCGATGGCATTCCAAGCCACCTGAAGCCATGGAAGCATCCTTCTATCCACCCAGTAGCCCCGCCTGAAGGTGCTCGTACATCTTCCCTTCCCTCCTACCGGCGCCGTAGGGCGCCAGCCTCCACGGGAGAGGTGCGAGCGGGGAGAACGCCCCATGTCCATCCATCAGCCCTCTGAGGCGGGAAAGAATCCAGAGTAGACGTCGGGGCCAGATAGAAGAGTTATGCTCTCTCGACAGGCCCGTTTCTTCAACCCCATCTCATCCCGGTCTATCCTCACTGACGACAGGCTGGTGCCGAGTGTCTCATCCAAGCAAAGAAAGGTCGCCACGAAGCAGTCTACAGGTGAGTGCATGCCACGACTAGAAACCTTGGTGTGCGTTGTTTGTGCTAGAACTAAACGTTCATGGGGTAATCTTAGGGTTAAGGAGGAAATGGAAGAGGAAGAAGATGTAGGGAGGTGAGAGGTGTGTGTCTCGCATAAGGAGTCAGCATATATATATATATATATATATATATATATATATATATATATATATATATATATATATATATATATATATATATATACACACATTTCTCCTAGCAATATCTCTCCTACATACTATCTTTCCTCTTTTATCATAGTGCATCATGATCCAACAAGGAAAATTAGTAATCATGTTAAGCATCATTACCTTTCCAACCCATCTTCACGTTCCCATCTTTCCTTAGATAGCAAACGACGATACTTTATCCAAATACCAACTAAGGAAAGAGATATTCCCCTCTTACTCTTTTGTTATAAACACATGTAACCAAAATATCACTTGATATATCTAAAACAAATTTATCACCTTTTATGTACACCAAACTGTGTAAGGGAGGTGGGTATGTATATGGCAACATATTGAGTAGTGAGTTCTAGATCATTCGTTTATTTCTCTCTTTCTTTCTTTTCTATTTTCCTTCATTTTGACCAATCTTTCCATTAGTAAACACATGTAGATGAAATCTAATCAATTGTGGCCATCATGTTACTTTCGAGAGATTTCTATGTGTTTCTTAGAAATATATTTCTTATTATCCATTATCTTGTGTTTTTTTTGATTATTTGGACTTTTCTTCTTTTCTTCTCTTTTATATCCATTAATAAATTAATCTAATAATAGGAATCATGAAATTCCTATCAAAAGGGGTATTTGCAAAGTAATCCATTGTTGGAAGCAAAACATCCAACTTTTTTTTTAATTAAGTCCAATTCATAAAATCTTTACATTTCAAATATGAAAACATATGCCAAATGTGGGTTGTAACATCCTTCTCCTCTTATAAGATTTTTTTCCTCAAAATTCTATCAAGCATACAAACAAATCAGGAATACTTTTACATGTCCATTATTGGCCCCTATGTGGCTTTACCCTATCCATGGCACTTCCAAAGAACTTTATCATCACATATTCTTTTCTCTGAGTTATTTCACCTTGGCCTCTATAATCCTCATAGGTGACTCAAGACATTTCAGCCTCCCTTGGGGCTCACTAGGTTCATTGCTCAGCACATGACTCAGGTACCTCACATAGTGCTCTAAACTGGACACATGGAACACATCACTCCTCTCATTATCCTGAGGGGTAAGGTCAAACATAAGTAACTCCACCAATCCATCTCAGATGGACCTATGTATCAGGGACTCATATTTTTTAGTTATAGCTCAGAGGGGTCGGATTTTTGTATCACATATTCTCCCATAGTGAACTGCATGCCAGTCTACTTTGCATCAACTCATGACTCATGTCGTGCCTGGGCTCCTTTCAGCCATCATACGATCAAAGTGACTTCATCTGCACTCACTGTGGCCCTTTTCAGGCCTTCGCGAGGTCCCTTCACCAACATCATGGTGACCGACACAACCTCCCTTACAGAGCTCCTTTACATCCCAATACTGGCTATGGTGGTTATCATCACATCTTACAGAAGACAAGAACTGTCTCTAGATATCACCCACACATGCTCTCATTAGACCCTCTAGTCTGGATCGTACTAACCATTAGTTAGGGGTGGTAAACTATACTAACATCGAGGTCTTCCACCTTATGGAAGTGAACCTTTAGGTCCAACTCAAGAACTTTTGAACTCACATCATGGTGTAGTTGAACCATCTCTCTCTCATATGTAGTTCAACTGGATCTATCCCTTAATAGTATTCCTTTCTTTCTCATGTCATCTAGGTAAGGCGATCTAACATAACCCATATTGCTTCTTGACCTTCCTTGGTCTAGGGGAGAATTACCACAACATCCATAGTGATGAACTCCCATTACCTCTCGGGGACTCTTTATCCTCTACATCAACTCTTTGGGTTACTGGTGTTCGTCCTTCACCTCCTGGCTTGCATGGTGCCAACCCATGTGCAACTTCATCTTAAGCATCCAATGTATAACTGCAACTTACTATCTTAGTACCATGGTGTATGATGGACTTAAAATCATGATCTCCTGTACGTCATGATTCCTCAAGATTGATTCCTCAGAAACTCTAAACCATTCCAGTTGGGGTTTCATCACCTTCCTTTCCAGAGAAGTGCATCTGAGTTTCTACAACCATATTTTTATTGCATCAAGGCCTAGGCTGGCTAACCAAACAACTACTAACTTGTTCAACATATCTCGTTACATCTGAGTGTTAGCCCAAACATATCTCCTTTTTTAGACTTAGGGTTAACCTAACAACCTCTTCTAGCCTCTAGCTAACTAGGCAGCTGCATCTCAACCACTTCACATCCTTATGTGTAAGGAAATGTTGGAGACATACACCTCCATCTATATCACTTATCATCTCATCTCGGGCATTAGGTCTATCTTGAACAAGAAAACATAGATCTCATCTTCTTGGTTATTAAACTCAACCCTGTATGACTCGCAAATTCCACATAGCTCATGATAAAAACATCCTCATAAGATGACTACCTTAGTTCTCTTGATGTTTGTAAACCATCCACATATCGTTCACTCCACAAGGGTATGTTATCATCCCTGTCCTCATACCTCATAGCAACATTCCAACTCTCATCATCTTTATCCTTGGTGTATGGTATGCGTACTGTCCTATCTCTCACCCCCATAACAAGAGGAAATAAGCATTTGGCAGCCGTCCAAACACAAAGTTCTTCCTATTCTAAGAGTAGAAATGGTACATCCCACCTTGCCAGTACACCTTCAAATCTAAGTTGAAATGTGCAACTTATGCCTCTACATCACAAACATCTCGATATCAAAGTTACTTCCATGGAAAACTAGTCTCAAACCTACTTGGGTCACCACACAATCCTTGGTCATCTCCTCTAGGTCTATAGGGTGCCGACACTTTTGGGGTCATCCCTATTCCCTTATGCATCCAGAGAGTGCCCTACTCATCTGCCCTTTGGGTCCCATGAGTTCAGGAAGGTGATCAATCTCCTAACCCATAGCCCTCAGACAATGATAGCTGTTACCTCCCAACCCTATGGTCATGTGCAACTAGGGAATTAGGCAACTCCTACTTCCATCGGTCTTATCCCTACCTGACCCTAGGATAGACTTAGGATTCTAACATAGTACATGTTCAACTTAGAACCTTACCCAAGCCTTCATCATCTCTCTCTACATTCATGGGCTGACTTTCATCCTTTCATAGGGGTCATGGAGACATGCCTACCTTGATCAGGACCCCATACTGGTTACTTCCATGGTAACAAATCCATATGCACTTAGAGATGGTTATCTATGGGTCTACAGGTTCATTCTCATACTATGTACTCTTCATGTAGATTCTCAAGATCCTATGAGACCTCTTTAGGTTTCCTCAAAACCCACAAAACTGGTATACTCCCTACCCAAGGGTCCCTCTCCTAGGATGGTAGGAAACTACAACTCTTGACAACAAGGTGACAAACATCCTTATGTTTAGGGATTACATCCATATGAGCATGCTTAAAATCCTAGCAAGCCACCGAGGCACAAGCGGACCACCTGCTAAACCATGTTAGGTCACACTTGTTCTCATCCTCAACATTGGATCAAGATCATACCTTCCCATGTCATCAACTTAGCTGTGAGGGGTGCATCAAACATACCTTAAACTTAAGGGGTTTCCCTTTCCTCTAACCATGAGAAGTACCATGCTCACATCTACAGAAACTAAAACCTTATCATGTGTAACATACTGAATCTCAGGGTCTTCCCTACAATTTACCCATATTCTATCTTTTCATTTCTTTCAAGTCCTTTTGGACTAATTACATAAATTTCCCATCCTTTTGAATCATTTTTGGACTCCTTGTGCAATTTGAGCACAATTCAAGGTTGAAATCACCTTTTTCCCTCATTTATATAATTGGAGGGGTGTTTGCACAAATAACCCACTTAAGGTAATAATTAAGGACTAATAGTACAAATGGAGTTTCATGAGAGATAATAAGTGAATAATGTTTATTTGGAGCTTTTTGGATAAATATATTAGTAATAATGTGTATTTGAGTTAATTATGAGTGTAATTAACCTAATCTCCTTCTCTCTCCTAAAAAATGATAATAATATATATAAATTGAATATTATGGTGAGTTTTTGCTCTTAAAGCTAATAATGGATGATATCTCAAAATTCACTCATGTAATCCAGTAAAAGAAGTCTTTTCATATAACTCATTCATTTTAATATATTAATATACACTTTAATGATCAATATCTTTATTAAGGGCCAAATAATGATTAAAATGAGAAAGTAATTGCATAGCATTGTTATAGACTTTAATGTGAGCTTATGGTTCAAATTTGGTGGCTTTTGGAGTTGATTTGACCCCTCAAAACTATTTTATATGCTTTTAATATAGTGTGACTTAATAGCCATCGATATATCATTGATTTGCATCATTTAAGCCTAAGTTCAGCCTTTAAATGGCTGTCACGCGTGCCTGGTCTATCATGGATCACGATCCAATGGTCCAGGTTGGATGAGGATCCCATCCAGTGGTAGGCGCTTTGTCTCCTACCTTGGGTGAACCGAAATAGGAGTTGGGAAGTCACGGTTCGCTTCCTCTCCACCTTTCTCCCTCGTTTCTTCATCTTTTCTAGTACTTTCTTCACCTACAGATTCATAGCGACCCCCCGGTTCGATTGAGCCCTCACTTTTCCAGCGAGGTGCAAAATAGTCTAAATGCCAAGCGATGCCGACCAAGGCCTCTCACGACCACCTCCGTTTTGGCTCCACAGACTCCCCCATCTATATAAGACCACCCACACACCTCCGTCGGCCCCTTAGCAACTTGCCCACACCACCAATTTTTTCCGAGGAAGCGGGGGAAATGGCCGATGAGGAGCTTTTCCATATGGGTTTGTGGTGCCTCTCCACGGAGCTAGGAGGAACCATCATCTAAATCGTTAGGTTTGGTGAGTTCGTCTCTCGATCCTCTTCGTTTCGAGTACTTGAACGACCGATTTGGTTGAGTATCGCAAAAACACCCAAGTGGCCAAGGTTGCACCTCGCCGCCAAGGCAAGGGATGGCCTGGGGAAGAAGACAATGGTCAAATGACCATTTCCCCCCCGAGCGCCCTCCTGTTGCCGCTCTCTCGCTGAGGGCATTATCGTCTTTTGGTTAATTGTTTTTTATCATCCACGAAGCTTTTTTCTCATTGGCTCATCTTGTTTAATTTGTAGTAAATCGCTCAGTTATTAGAAAAATATAAATAAATACTCGTTGGAAAGCTAAAATCATGTAGAATCCGAATTTTCAAGTTTTAAACCCCGTTTTCCATCCTAAACCTGATAATTAATTCAAACCCCAATTTAAATGTATAAAGTGTTATAAAATGATAATTAAAGTGTTTTAACTCTATTTTTGGTAAATACATATGTTTCATCGATCAGAATAATATTAGGAATCACTTGGTCCTGTTTCTAAATGCTTTTTCGAAATGTATCTTAAAATATCATTCTAATCACCTTAAATGATCTAAAATGTGTATTTAATTCAGTTTAACTCCAAATTGGGAAATAAAGGATGTTTTAATTAATCAGGAGAATATGATTAATCATTTGGGCTAGGTTTTGAGATTTAAATCATGGTTTTGAAAATAAGTTCCAAAATTAGGGTATTCCTATGCTTTAAGCCTTATAAATACTAATACATGTGTAATGTTTGCAACCAGGGAAATATGGAATTGGATACAATCAAATTGGTGAATGTGATGGTAATGAATTGAAACTAAGGTATGTGGACCCTATGTGTGTGGATCTTATTTTAGTATGTGGAACCTATTTATGTGAACATCTATGATGAATGTGAGATCTATGTGGAATGTATATGTACAAATTACCTATCCTTCAGTTGGGTCATATCCAACCCTACAAACATTCTGTGCTAGCCTTGATCTCCTCCTAAAATACCTTTTATTTGACTCTTTACTTATTTGATGCTTTTGTTACCACTATGGCTCGTCTAATTGAATTATATGGATCTTATGATTGCCTATATTTGGCTCGTTACTTATGAGATGCTTCTATTGCTTATGTGGCTCATTTAATTGTACTCTTGAATCTTACTATGGCCAATGTTGGCTCATCCATTTATTGAGATTATTCCTTGGGTTTTATTCCCAAATGCTATGATGGAAATGTTACTTTTATATTTTCACTACTGCCAAGTGAACTATTAAGCATTATGTATTTTAGGCCAAATGACAATGTAGTGTACATGAGTACAAACCACCCACAGGGCACTGAGGTTTTAGTCCTCCTTCCTGGCACTGGGGTTTTAGTCCCCCTGCCATTTTATATTAGGCACTGGGGTTTTAGTCCCCTTGCCACTTTATATAGGCACTGGGGTTTTAGTCCCCCTGCCACTGGTGTGAGGTCTGGTAGGTGCCTCACCCTACATTGAGATGACTTTGTGTCTTAATATATTCATGCTATGTGATTGTTATTGTGGTGATTGATTATGGCAGTTCTCTATTTCTTATTTGAATATATGTCTCATTCTCTTAAAATCTTGTAGCATAGAGAATCTTTTATTATGCAATGTTGTTGACAATTACTTGTCTTATTCCTTTTGGTTGACACATACTTTTATCCTTCTTTTGCTGGATGATCCCAACCATCCAGGTATAGGATCAGAGTGCGCAGCTGAAGCTTGATGAACCTAAGGCTAAGTATAGGACAAGAAGAAAAGGAACATATAGTTTGGATGTTCATAGTTGTCTTTATATATTAAGTTGTTTTGTTTGGAGACAATATTGGCTTAGTCTAAGTCTTCCTCTACCTAGATCCTATGTTTTGCATAAAGTTGTACTTCCTTTTGGGAAAATTTTGCAATGTACTCTTTATACATTTTGAATAAAGTCAAGTTTTATTTCTTTCGCTGCCACACATTTGATGTACTTGTTTATAATGTTTTATAGTAGAGACTTGGTCTTTACATCATGAGCATCAGGTACACCACTTCCCCTCTTATACCTAGGAACCCTAGGTTCACTTCTCTACTGTCCAACTGTCTGCTCAACCTCTAACCACGATCCAAACATGTACAAGGCATGACATGCACTTCCTGTCATACTTCTACTCGAGTAACACCTCAGAGTTGAGTCCTCCTCAAGGACAACCAACAAGGTATAAGGCCTCTCAACCTTTTACTAAACCTCTTCATGGTTTAAGGAACTCTTCTTCTCATCTATACCATAGGTACAGAGGTACCAACAGTGTTACGACCCCACCTCCCGATAACCCCCAATTAAGGGAGACCAAGAGGTTGAAGCCGCACCCATTAATCCCGGATCATAGGTTCGACATATAACCATAAACAATTATTAAATTCTAACAGACTATACTAAAAATGGTAATAAAATTTTTCTTTACATACCTTTTGTAAACTTGGATCTCTAAACTTCTATCCACACCGATACTAATCTATCTAATCCTCCTTTGCACTTTAATTCTCTTTTAGTATCACATGTGCCACTTTACTGTTTGTTCTTTTCATTTTACCTAAAACGCCGACAAACAAAACGTCGGTCAGCCGTAGCTGGTATGTGGGGGAAACAATAAACATGCAACTATGATAACAATGTAATCATTCAATTACTTATTTAACAACCAATATTACATTTTAGATATAACTTCGCGATCCGAGGGTACCCTATCCTCTGTATTGTCCCCATTAAACCCCTCATCATCCACCTATAAGTGAACCAGTTTCTAGGGTTGAGTCACATGGCACTACTCGTAAGTAGACCACTCCTTAACTCAGGATTTGCTAAAGAGTCTCTAACTCACGGTAACCTAGACCTTGCTCTAGGATTACCCCTTTTTTAGCCTTTTCAAAGTAACAGAGGTGGACCCGGATCTATCCAGTTATATTTGCACATTTATGGTGATAATCATAGTCACTTTATAGTGGCATGAAATAAATAAACATCCAACAGTTTAGTTGCATTCAATGCGATTAAACATCTGGGAATCCATCGGGAAACTAAAGCGATTATTCATAATCGTAACCACATACCTGATCCATAGTAAATTGATGTCCATGCATTAACATTCAACACAATTAACAAGCAATCAACAATATCCTGAAAATAATGCATAACATTCAAGTGTCATTTTTTTATTCACAACATCCTCAAGATCAACTTGGATTCCACCTTATGGTTTCTAGGCCAACTTTAGGGTTTTATTAGGGTTTTAGCCTTCATTATGCATTTATCACTTTTAATGCTCTTTTAGTTCACAAACTTTAATTTCTACATCATAGGCACAATTGAATGTCAATTAAGTCTAATATGTTTCTTTTACACTAAAACTATTATCTTTATCCTTTTAGGTCATATCCAAAACATTAAGGCTAATTATCATCTTCGGTTTCTTTCAAATTGACAAATCATATTTCATTATAGTTCAACTCACATATATGAACCTTATTTATCACTATTTCCACTTTTATACACTAGGAAACACTAATTATCCAAATAATTCACATTAAAGATCTTTGGTACTCAATTTATCTTCGAATCATCATATCTCTATTTTATTCGTCGATTTGTACAATTAAAACCATTAGAATTCATATCAACATAAATTAGGATTTCTAATCCCATTAAGGCATATTCATGTACATAGAACCCTAAATTAAACCAACTATATAAAAAGATCATATTTTTAAATCCTATTTTCACTTTTATTAACAACAGGTTAATATCAGCTTGAATTATCCATCTCTAATCAAATATAAGGGTTTTTCCTTAGTTAAATCATTAAAGATGATAACTTTATGTACTTTTCCAATTTCAAGCATATAAACTCTAAATTAGACTAATCATGTGCAAAGTTCTTCCTTTTTGAACTCAAAGTTCCTTTTTACATTTAATAGATTAATATCAACTTTAAAAAATCCATTAAACCCTATTAAACACATTAATCATATCAAGATAGGGTTTCTTAATCTTTAATTCATTAAAGATGATAATTTACACTATATTTCGAACTATGATCAGATTCGGTCTATGAAACTATTTTTATTGGATTTCTCTCATTATCCTGATCAATTTTCATATATTATTCACATTTATTCGAGTTACGGTGTACGAGATATGAATTTTGTAAGGAAAATACCTTTCGGCCAATCACAGCGCGCCACGTCGCTCCTTGCATACAACACTGCCCATTGAGTTGGAAATATATCGAAAAGACGGTCCTGCCCTCCTTTAACAAGCACAACCTTCATACCCCGGAGGGTATAATCATCAAAAGTGGGCTATCATCTTCCCGCGCGCGCCCCAGCGCTGCGGTCGGCGTCCGTCGACTGCAGGGGGTTTCACCCCCTCTCTTCTAAGGCTCGAGGGTGGCCGGAAACTTCCGCCCCTCCGTCGACCTCCACCAGGCCCAGGGTGCCTCTTCTTCATGGCCAAGGTGGCTGCTCCATGTTCTCGCACGTGGGTGCCTTCTTCTCAGTGGCTGACGCTGCCGCCTGCGCCTATGCCGATCCCCATCACTACCGTCCTGATCTCGTAGCCATCACCTCCTCCTCTCCCTCCTTCTTCCTTTATGGTCCTGTGGTTGTGATCTCCGTCTCCATGTTCATCTGTTGATATCACCACGACATGAAGTCATTCATCTGTACTTGCCGCAAGCACCCACAACGTAGTGCTCCACGATAGCCGCCCTGCGGCAAAGCCCCCACTGAGACTTGAAGGAGATGTGTCTAGAGGAGGGAGTCAGGCGCGGAGTACTATCAGCCATCATGTTTGAAGAATCCTAGAGCAATCTCTCCCATATCCTTCCTCGGTGGTGCCGTGGAACTTCCTTCACCTACTGACTCGGGGCAGCGCCTGTCACCAGTTTCCCTCGGCCAACACTATCGTCCCTCTTGGACGTTGATCGGCTCCATGATACGACGCTGCTGCCTACCATGTATTATGAGGAGAAGGGTATTGAAAAAGGATAAAAGAGCATCTCTGAGAAACCAATTTCCATGCCCTCTTCATGGAGGTCTAGTCCCATATATATATATACTATTCTCGTAGAGACCATCCACTGTTCTCATACCTTTAGGGTTTGTCTCCATTAAACCCATTCCTTTTCCATAGTTTCCCATGTATATAGGTTAATCACGGATTGATGGGCCAAGTTCCTATATATTTTAGGAAACTATATTATAAAACCCATGGTTATTATCTATATAGGTCCATCGGAAACCACCATTATCATGTGATGTAAAATTGATTTAATGACAAGAAGTAATTAATATCTTTCCATCAAAAGATATATCTTTTTTTTTTCTATAATCTTTCAAAGATACCCTTCTTTTAAAGCATTAATTGATATTAGGGGAAAGACAAGGTATTTTGTTTGGAAAATAATTAAACACATTATCCTTGTTTTCCTTATATGAAAATCTTGGCTTTTATTATGACTTGGATTCGGCAACAAAAAGTCATTATCATTAATCAATGTACAAATATGTTTATATATACACATATATCACTTGTGCTACAAGCATACCTGTCACAATGCTATCAAAATTATTATTCCACCAACAATGCTATTGGGGAATTATCAATTTAACTCATGCATCATATTTTATAATTCGACATTAACCAAAATTGAGGATATTGCATTTTCACCCAAAAGAACCCAAAAATTGGGGTTGTAACATCCTTCCCCTCTTATAAGAATTTTGTCCTCAAAATTCCATCAAGCAAACAAACAATTCAGGATAAGACTTTTCCATGTCCATCATCGGCCCCTATGTGGCTTTACCTCATCCATGGCACTTCCAGAGAACCTTTATCATCACATATTCTTTTTCGTTGAGTTCTTTCATCCTGGCGTCTATAAACTACACAGGTGACTCGGGCCATGTCAACCTCCCTTGGGGCTCACTAGGTTCATTGCTCAGCACATGGTCGGGGTACCTCACATAGTGCTCTAGATTGGACACCTGGGAAACATCTCACATTACTTTATCCTGAGGGGTAGGGTCAAACCTAACCTTCTCCACCCATCAATCTCTAATGGACCCATGTATCGGGGACTCAACTCTCTTAGCTATAACTTAGAGGGGTCGGATTTTCATGTCACATTTTCTCCCACAGTAACTTGTATGTCAGTCTACTTTGCATCTGCTCACGACTCTCATCGTCTCTAGGCTCCTTTCAGCCCTTGCACAATCAAAGTGACTTCATCTAAACGTATTGGGGTCCCTTTTTCTAACCAACATGTGGTACTTTTCTAACCATCATGTGGTCCTTTCACCAACATCACCTTACTGAAGTGGTGACCGACACAACCTCCCTTACAGAGCTTCATATAAAACCCGATACTGGCTATGATGGTCATTGTCACATCTTTCATAGGATAAGAACTGTCTCTAGATATCACCATGAACGAGCACACATGCCCTCATCAGACCCTTTAGTCTGGATCATACTAACCATAGTTAGGGGTGATAAACTATACTAACATTGAGTTCTTCATGTACCTACTTCCACTTTATGGAAGTGAACCCTTAGGTCAAACTCAAGAACCTTTGAACTTGCTTCATGGTGTAGTGGAACCATCTCTCTAACGGTAGTTCAAATAGATCTGTCCCTTGACAGAACTCTTCCTTTCTCATATTATCTAGGTAAGGCGACCTACCATAACCCATATTGTATCTCGACCTTCCTCAGTCCAGGGAAGACCTATCACAACATCCATAGTGTTGAGCTCTCATTCCTTCTCAGGGATTCTTTTGTCCTCCATATCGATACACTGGGTTACTGGGGTTCGTCCTTTACCTCCTGGCTTGCATGGCCATAAACCACATGCAACCTCATCTTAAGCATCTAACATGCTATTGCCATTTTCCATGGTGTATCATGATTTCCTGTATGTCATGATTCTTTCAAGATCGATTCCTTCAAAACCCTAAACCACTCTTGTTAGTGTTTCATCACCTTCTTTTCCAAAGAAGTGCACTTGAGGTTCTACCACCATTCTTTCATTGCATCAAGGACTAGACTGGCTAAACAAACAACCCTTAACTTTTCAACGCATCTTGTTACATCTGAGTGTTATCCAAACACCTCTCCTTTTCAAACTTAGGGTTAGCCAAACAACCTCTTCTAACTTCTAGTCAAACAAGTCTTAACCAGAGCATTCATTACCACCTCTCATCCTTAGGTATTAGGTAACATTGAAGACATACACTTCCATGTATTTCACTTATTATATTACCTCAAACTCCAGGTCTATCTCTATTAAGAGCACTCTCTGATTTCATCATCATGGTGACCAAACTCAACCTGGTATAACTTGTAAGTTCTACATAGCTCATCATAGAAACTTCCTCATAAGGGGACTACCTCATTCCTCTTAGTGTTTGCAAGCCATCCATAATTCATTCACTTTACCATGGTAAGATATCTTCTCTATCCCATTACTCGTGGCAACGCTCCAAACTACATCATCTCTTATCCTTGGTGTATGACATGCATAATGTCCTATCTCTCACCCCCATAACAAGAGGAAATAAGCATTTGGCTGCAGTATAAATACAGAGTTCTTCAGGTTCCAAGAGTAGAGATGGTACATCCCACCTTGCCAGTACACCTTTAAATCTAAGTTGCAACGTGCCACATATGTCTCTTCATCACAACCATCATGATATCAAACTAGTCTTGAACCTAATGAGGTTTATATCCTTGGTCTTCTCCTCTAGGTCTATAGGGTACCGACTCTTTTGGGGTCATCCCTCTTCCCTCATGCATCAAGAGAGTGCCCTACTCATCTGCCCTTTGGGTCCCATGAGTTCATGAAGGTGATCAATCTCCTAACCCATGACCCTCAGACAATGATAGTTGTTACCTCCCGACCCTATGGTCATGTGCAACTGGGGAATTAGGCAACTCCTACTTTCATCGGTCTTATCCCTACCTGACCCTAGGATAGACTTAGGATTCTCCATTACCGTACATGTTCACTTAGAACCTTACCCAAGTCTTCATCATCTCTCTTTCTGCATTCATGGGCTGGCTCTCATCCGTTTATAGGCATCATGGCAACCTTCCTACCTTGGTCAAGCCCCATACTGGTTACCCCCATGGTAACACATTCACGTGCAATAGAGATGGATATCTATGGGTCTATAGATTCATTCTCATACCATGTACCTTTCACTTAGCTTCTCAAGATCCTATGAGACCTCTTTAGGTTACCTTGAACCAACAAAACTGATATACACCCTTCCAAAGGGGTCCCTCTCCCAGGATGGGAGGAAAACTATCTCTAAGGTCACAAAAGCTCTTAGGTCTAGGGTTTACATCCACACGAGCCTACTTAACCCTAGCAAGCCATTAAGGCATGAGAAGATCTCTTGCTGTACCATGCTAGGTCATACTTGTCCTCTTTCCTCGATGTTGGATTAAGATCAAACTTTCCCTTTATCATCAACCTAGCTGTGAGGGGTTCATCAAACACACCTTAAACTTCAGGGGCTTCTCTTTTCCTCTAATCATGAGGATTATCATGCTCGCTTCTATAGGAACTCAACTTCTCATCATGAACATTAGATATACCACTTCCCCTCTTAGGTCTAGGAACCCAAACTGCATGCTCTATCTCTTAACTAAAAACCAAGCATGAAAAGGCATGACACACACTCCTTTTCATCCTTCAACTCAAGCAACACTTAGAGTTGGATTTTCCTTAAGGACAACCCATAAGGTACGAGGCCTCATAACCTGTTACGAATCCACTTCAGGGTATACAGAACATCTTCTTCCTTTCTCAGAAGGTAAACACTTATACCCTAGGAACATAGGTGCCAGAAACCTCATCCTTCCTCTAGGTTTGGTCCCTCTAAAGACAACCAAGGTATCATCAACTTTCAGGGATCGATCCTGAGGCAACCACTATCATCCATTGTTCAGGGTTTTAGGCTTCCAATCTTCTTGCTGGGTTTCCTGCTCTCTCTAGAGCTAGCCCCACATCCAACCTCACCATTAGAGGTCCTTTCTTCATGAAGGTTCAACCTCAAAGGCATGCTCTACATGGGTGAAGCCTAGGTTCGAACTTATGGTTGCTCAAGATCATCCATAACCCTTTATGCTCCATCATGATTCCTTATCCAGGGTTTCATCCTACCGTCAGCACTAAGACGTGCCCTAGGTTCCAGCTATGCCCTACTGGTACAAGCCCATGGGGTTTCAATGGTCCTTCACTAACATCATCATCTAAAGAGCTATCATGTACCCTAACATGCACGACCCTTCCCAGGGTTGGGGTTGCCAAAGGTGTTAGGTCACCCATGGATCCTATGGCATCCCAAAGGCATGTCCTTTCAAACACCTGGTCCAACTCATCTCTCTCTAACCTTCACTTAGGGTTAGGGTTAGCATCATCCCCCGAGGATGTGCCAGGTCTCTACTAGGAATGGAGATCTCTATCTCCAAGACTAACTTATCCTCCTGACCAGAAGGTCTAGCCTCAGGTCTGTTATGAGGACATGACATCTTATGTCATACGGCCTAAGCATGTATCTATTATTTATTTTGCGCTTAATCTATTAAGCTTATGTCCATGACATCTTATTTACATGCCTTTCATTAATTTAGTGGAGGATTCCTTAAACCTTATTAACCTTACCCATACCTCAAGAGGGTGAGGAGAAGAAAGGAAACCCTAATCCTTTATGTCCTTATCAGAATTTTGTGATGAAAAGGGATGAATAAGATGAGAAGTCCTAAAGGTATCTTATTTCAATTCATACCCTAAGACTTTAGCCAGGAGGTCACACGGGTCCGGGAGTCCTCGTATTCCGACTAGCGGTGCGGAGGAAAATCTTGCCAGCCCCCGATCGTGATCCCTTTCTAGACACCTCCGTCTTTTGGATACTCCTCTAATAACTCCCTTGGGTTCTATGGAGTTTGTAAAATTTAATAATTATTAATGGTTAACTGAGGAACCTATGCTCTGATACCAAATGTAACGCCTGAGCCCACTGCCCAAGGCTCTAGTAGAGTTTCAGGAATGACGACTGGCCCCACAAACCACCACTAGCCTTAACTGCGCATTTTGTCCTAACTGATGTGCAAGCCATGATCAACTTCCCGACTGGTCACCCATCCTAGTACTACTCCAAGCTGAGCACGCTTAACTATGGAGTTCTTTAGAGATGGGCTCCCAGAAAAGGAGGTGCACCTTGGTGATATGGGTAGTCCAATCATTCCTTTTAAGATCATGTTATCCGAGGCCTCAAATCCTGGGATGCTACAAACAGTCTCATCCTCTCTCTAGGGTTTGGTTCCTCTAATGGAAACCAAGATATCATCATCATGAGGCAACCACTATCATCTACTTAGGTCACATCATCCTCAACTCCCCACTGTTCCTCATATCTCAGAGTCTAGACTTCAAACCTTCTTGCTTGGGGTCTTGCTCTCTCTCTCTCTAGAGCTAACCCTACAAACAGCCTAACTACTAGAGGTCCTCTCTTCAGAAAGGTGGATCGAGCTCACAAGCATACCCCTACACGGGTGATACCTATGCTCAAACTTATGTTTGCTCAAGGTTATCCATAGCTATCCTGGCCAGGGTTTCAACCTACTACTCATACTATTGGTGTATTCTGGGTGCATACTAGTCATGATCTTATAAGCCCATAGGGTTTCTATAGGTTCTTCTCTACCCTCATCACTAAAGGAACTATTCTTCTCTCTAACATGCACGACCCTTTCCTAGGGTTGCCAAAGGTGCTAGGTCATCCAGTCCTCTCATGGCTCATACGGGCATCCCAAAAGTATGTTCACCCATATGGTATATCATGTCATCATGTCATCATGCCATCTCTCTCTAACTACCATTTAGGGTTAGGGTTAGCATCATCCTCAAAGGATGTTTCGGGTCTCTACTTATGAAGGAGGTCTCTACCTCCAAGACCTACTTTCTCTACTCATCCTCCTAATAAGAAGGTCTAACCTCAGGTCTCTCCTAAGGGCAATGGCAATTCATGTCATATGACCTAAGCACGTATCTATTCTTTAGTTTACGCTTAATCTATTAAGCTTATGTCCATTTCATCTTATTTACATGCTTTTCATTAATTTGGTGGAGGATTTCTTAAACCTTATCAAACTTACCCATACTTCAAGAGGGTGAGGAAAAGAGAGAAAACCCTAATCCTTAAGGTCCTTAATAACATTTGAGTTGAGAAGGGATGAACAAGATGACAGAATCCTAAAGGTATCTTATTTTGAGTCAGATCCTAAGACATCGGCTAGGCAGTCACACTAATCCGGGAGTCCTCATATTCTGACTAGCAGTGCGGAGGAAACTCTTGCCAGCCCCCGAACGTGATCCTTTTCTAGACACCTCAGTCGTTAGGGAAATCCTCTAATAAGTCCCTTGGGTTCTACAGAGTTTGTAAAATTTTATAGTTATGAAAGATTAAATGAGGAACCTACACTCTGATACTAAATGTAACGACCGCACCTCCTAGTAACCCCCAATTAAGGGAGACCAAGAGGTTAGAACTGTTATCCTAATTTCCAGATCAAAGGTTCGACAAATAATCTATAACAATTATCAAATTCTATTAAACTAAACTGAAAAGATGTAATAAAATAAACTTTTTACATACTTTTTTAAAACTGGGATTTCTAAACTTCCATCCACACAAATACTAATCTAACTAGTCCTCCTTTGCACTTTAATTCTCATTTAATTCCACATAAGCCACTTTACTATTTGTCCTTTTCATTTATACCTAAAACGCCGACAAACAAGACGTTGGTCAGCATAAAGCTGGTATGTGGGGGAAACAATAATTGTGCAATTAACTGTAACAACATATTGCAGTCAACTATGATGTAACAAACAACTTTACGTTTTAAATATAACTGCGCGATCCATACCTATCCTATCCTCTACACTGTCCTTGCAGTGGACCTGGATGCTACCTTCCTTATGGTAGATCCCCATTAAACCCCTCATGATCCTACCTAACAGGTGAATCAATTTCTAGGGTTGAGTCACATGAGACTACCCGTAGGTAGCCCACTCCTTAACTCATGGCGTGCTATAGAGTCTCATGGAACTACACGTGGGTATCCCAATTTCTACCTCATGATAGCCTAGACCTTACTCTAGGTTACCCTTTTTAGCATTTACAAAGCCGCAGAGGAGGACCCGGATCTAAGCCAGTTATATATATATATATATATTTATAGTGATAATCATAGTCACTTTATAGTTCCATGAAGTAAAAGTCATCCAAGCAGTTATTTTCAGGCAACCAATAAAACTTTCGGGAATTGTCGTGAAACTAAAGCGATTATCCATAAGCGTAACCACATACCTGTCAGGCTGATTTGAGACAGAATAATCCAATCAATCAAGAAATCCAATTAGTCAAGCAAGCACATAACGAGATCCTAAAATATGCATACAATTTCCTATTATTAATCATACCATCAAGATCTATTAAACTTAACTCGCTTCTTTGGGTTTCTAATCCACTTTTAGGGTTTCCATTGCAATTAGGGTTTCACTTCAATTTTACTATTTTAAACCCTAATTTTCCCTAATTATCTCATCTATTCTTCACGAAAGATATTAAGGTTACCTTTTAACTACATATAACCTTATTTTCATATTAAAGGCACAAATAGCCACCAATTAAGTCCATTAAGCCTCTTTTACCTCAAAGATACCATTTTTATCCTTTTAATACATGATAAGATCATTACGCTCATTTATCATCAAGTCATAGTTCATTATGTTCTAATTCATATATGAACTCTATTTGTCATTAATTCTACCTTTATCCATTAGAAAACCTACAATAAGGGTATTTATCCACAATTAGGAACTTTTGTACTCAAAATAGTTTAGAATGATTATATCTCAACTTTAATCATGAAATTGAATAATTAAAGATATTACTAGTCACAATTACCATCATTAGGATTTCAAGGCCCATTAAAGCATATTTATGCACATGAAACTCTAAATTAAACCAATTACATGCAAGGTTCATCCTTTTTGTTCTTAATGTAACTTTTTACAATTAACATGTTAATATCAACTTTAATCATCCATTAAACCCTACTAAATACATTAATCATCTCAAAATAGGGTTTCATAATCATTAAATCATGAAAGTTGATAACTTCTACTACTTTTCGAATTGCAAGATAAATTAACCTCTAAAACTATTTTTAATGAATCCCTCTCATTTTTCTGAGCAAAATTCATATATAACTTGTCGAATTCTGAATTACCAATTTATTTTTAGAATTATTTGAAGTTATCATTATCTGGACCAATCATGTACTGCCATGTCAGCAGAAACAAGCTTACCTTGTATTAATCCGGTCCGACTCTTGATTAGGTGTGAAAAGACTCCTGTGCCCTTGGTTGTTATGCATGTGTGCAGGGGTAATAGAGTCTTTCGACTCTATCTCATCCCTTTCCTCGCGAACGATAGCCTGTGCTCCCATGCCGCGACGTCGCAGTACTGGCCGATGACCCTTCACCACGCACAGCTCTGCAAGCTTCATCGATGGCGTTCCAAGCCACCTGAAGCCATGGTGGCATCCTTCCATCTGCCCAGTAGCCCCGCCCGAAGGTGCTCGTCCGTCTGCTGTTCCCTCCTGCCTACGTTGTAGGGCGCCCAACCTCCACGGGAGAGGTGCGAGCAGGGAGAACACCCCATGTCCATCCATCAACCCTATGAGGTGGGAAAGAATCCAGACCAGACATCGAGATCAGATAGAAGAGTTATGTTCTCTTGACATGCTTGTTTCTTCGACCCCATCTCATCCCGATCTACCCTCTCCGATGACAGGATGGTGCTGAGCGTCGCATCCAAGCTAAGAAAGGTCACCATGAAGCAGTCTGCAGGCGAGTGCATGCCATGACTAGAAACCTCAGTGTGCGTTGTTTGTGCTAGAACCAAACATTCATGGGGTAATCTTAGGGTTAAGGCGGAAACAACAGAGGAAGAAGATGTAGGGAGGTGAGAGGTGTGTGTCTCGCGCAAGGGGTCAGCATATATATATATATATATATATATATATATATATATATATATATATATATATATATATATATATATATATATATATATATATATATATATATATATATATATATATACGGATTTCTCTAAGCAATCTCTCTCCTACATACTAGCTTTCCTCTTTTATCACAGTGCATCATGATCCAACAAGGAAAATTAGTAATCATGTTAAGCATCGTTACCTTTCCAACCCATCTTCACATTCCCATCTTTCCTTAGATAGCAAAAGACGATACTTTATCCTAATACCAACTAAGCAAAGAGATATTCCCCTCGTACTCCTTTGTTATAGGCACATGTAACCAAAATAACACTTGATATATCTAAAACAAATTTATCACCTTTTATGTACACCAAATCGAGTAAGGGAGGTGGGTATGTATATGGCAACATATTGAGTAGTGAATTCTAGATCATTCATTTATTTCTCTATTTCTTTCTTTTCTATTTTCCTTCATTTTGACTACTCTTTCCATTAATAAACACATGTAGACGAAATCTAATCAATTGTGGCCATCATGTCACTTTCTAGAGATTTCTATGTGTTTATCACAAATATATTGCTTATTATCCATTATCTTGTATTTGTTTTCAATAATTTGGACTTTTCTTCCTTTCTTCTCTTTTATATCCATTAATAGACTAATCTAATAATAGGAATCACAAATTCCTATCAAAAGGGACATTTGAAAAGTAATCCGTTGTTGGAAGCAAAACATCCAACTTTTTTTTAATTAAGTCCAATTCATAAAATCTTTATATTTCAAATATGAAAACATATGCCAAATTGGGGTTGTAACACCTCTTTCTCAAGAATTTTGTTTTTTTGACAAGAATGAAGATTTATGAGAGCTCCTTGTGTGTTAGGTTAGTCATATAGATGAATTGAGGTTCTTACAACAATTGCAAACAAGCCCTTCATTATATTTTTATTTTGCTCAGACTGGTTGGTCGGCTGAGTTATATACTCTACTGACACTACACTTTTTAGAACTCAAAAATCATCCAAAAATAATTAAACTTTAACCCAAAGTATGAAATTTAGTTTTTAAGAAAAATAAAAAATTTAGATTATTTAGAGTTACCAATAAATAATTAAAAATCAAATACTACACTGCTATATTGCAGTCTGCAGCATGGTCAGCCGAGTTTTTCCTTCACAGAACTTGACCGACACCCCTCTCTGTAGAGATAAAAAATCATCTAAAAATTACTCCAATTTAATTGTGTGTCTAGAATAGAGTTTCAAAATTATAGTTATAATTTGAGATCGATTTAATATATCAATAAAAAGATCAAATTCAATTAGCACACTTCTATATCAATATGAAAATATGGTCAGTCGAGTTTTAAACTCGATCGACAAACAAGGCAAAAAAATTCTTAAAATATTCTGATATTTTTCAATAGTTCTCATATTCGATATTATCCAAATCATATCCAAATTTGAATTAAATCAGAGTTACATATAAAATACTAAAAATCATTTAGTGAGACACTATACTTATCAAGTTCTGTATTCATATGTCATCAAAACCCTAATTTGGACTGATTAGGGTTTCCAAATATTAACCTTAATTAGGTTAATCAAAGTATTATTGAACTTTCTCATTATATTTAAAACATCAAAACTTAACTACTATCATTAGTAAAGCTTTAAACAATGATCAACTTAGTTAAGCATTCAATCCTCCAAGTAAACCCTAATTAGATGACTAATTTGAAAATGGGTCATTACAAAATGCTGTCACAATCATTGTATGATTGACTCTTGGGCATATTTACCAATAAACTCCCACTTGCATGTAGAGTCAATCACCCATGAATCTTTTTCTTAGTAATCTTAAACATGTCCATCATGTTTCTATTACGCAAGTGCTAATCTAGCGGGTTAGCAACATTTACCTTTAGTCAGTGTATTGCATGTTTCACATCTCTTCACTGTTACAACATCTCATCTAAGATGGAATTGCCATAGTATGCTATTTGACATTCCTTGCCTAACCAATAGCTCCATTGTTGTCATAGTATTTGTATTGTGTCATCAATGGTTGGAACATCCCATAAGTTCATCTATGTGAACTCCTAGATCCATACAATATCCTCAATTACATTCATAACACCATGATACTTAGCCTCTATTGTAGAATTTAAATAACACACTTTGTAGTTTGAAACTCTTCCAACTTATAGTTTTAGTTATATGGTCAAACACAAATTTTAGATTGTGGTCAATTTGGAAGCTTGCATCGACGTAACTTTTTGTATTGAACTCTTCCTTATTGCCATAATTTAGTAAATGATCCTAAGTGCTTGTCAAGTACTTATGGATGTTCTTTATGGCATTACAATGAACTTCATTGGAATTTGACTAATAACATCTTGTCATGTCTAATACATACAAGATAATGGTATGGCTACATCTTATTTATACATGATAGATCCAATTTGTAGTGCATATGACATCTTACTCATGTTTTTCTCATTCTTCATAAGAGTTGGAATACATTGTTCTTGAGAGACAAATCCCATGTACCATGGACATATTCTCTCTCATTGAATCCTTCATGATGAACCCTTCAACATCTTGTCAAATATATGTGCTCATACTTAGGTCAAGAAACTTTCTAGAACTATCTCTATAGATCTCAATTCCTATCACATAATATGTTTCACCTCAATCCTTTATAAGAAGGCACTTTCCATGCCAGGCTTCAATACTTGTAGTATTGAAATGTTATTGCCCATAAATATGTGGAATATAAATATGATTCCACGAAATCCTTTATAATCACCAATTTCATCTTTTTTTTGACTTAAGTCAAACTCTTTGACTATCTTGTTAAATCAAAGATTCCAACTCTGAGATGGTTGCTTCAATCCCATCGACGGGTCATTGCAACTTATAGACTTTATTTACATTAATGGAGTCATAAAACCTTCAGTTGTATCGTGTACACATCCTCTCAAATATTCCTATTACGGAATGTGGTTTTAGCATCCATTATGTCAAATACCATAGTCTTGATGAGTTGCAATAGTCAAGCATAATCCCAATGGACATAACCATGACATTTGGTAAATAGATTTCATCATGTTCAAGACTTTGAACTTGTTTGAAAAACCTTTACAACCAATCTATCCTTTTATCCATGTTGGTCTTCCTCTTGAAAACCCAATTGCACCCTTATGGTCTTTACCCCTTTAGGTGGTACCACCAAGGTCATACCTTGTTGATGTACATGGATTCCATCTTTGATATAATGGCCTCAATCCATTTCTCAGATTTTTGTCCCTCCATAGTTTCTAGGTAGGTTGTTGGCTCATCATCTTATGACCAACTCACCGCCATTCTGATTTATAAGTTATCATACTCTTTTAGGCTCATTGTGTGTTCTATTAGAAATATGAGTCATGTGTTAGATAAGGAACTTGAGATTCCACAAAAACTTGTGATTTTCCTTGTTCACATTGTACCTCCTTAGGTTCAATGTTTTTTTGTTGATCTCAAACTTTTCATGTTCCACTTTACTCCCACTAATTCTTTTGGAATTAAAATTCCTCTCAAGAAATTCAGTCATCAATGTAACAAAAACTTTTGTTATTGGACTAAGATAAGTAGTGTTCAACAAACTAACATTTATGTGATTAAAACTTTTCAAGAAACTATTTTTTTGTATAAGTTTCAATCCTTAAGATATATTGACACATTTATCATACCATATCTCATATGGTGTCTTTTAAACCATTTTAGATGGTACATCAGTTTAGTGTTAAACATGTGCCCAAAAGGAAATTAGAAGATGAGTTAGATTCATTGATAATAGCACCATGACTCATTAGGGTGTGATTCCTTCTTTCTGATGTATCATTATGTTTCAATTGGATTTCATCATGATAAACTATCATGATCTATCCATAAGGTCCTCAAACTCTTGATGTAAAGTATTTCAATGCTGATCATATCAAGGTGTCTTAATACTTTTACCAAGGAAGTTGTGTACTTCATACGTGATCTTCTTGAACACTTCAAGAGACTTATACTTGTATTTTATTCAATACAAATTATCATCATAACTTAAATTTCTAGTAAATATTATGAGGTACTCATAGCTACTTATAACATTTATTCTAAAAGGTCTACGTACATCAATTTGTACAAGCCCTAATAGAATACATGTTATCCCACTACATTTAGTGAGAGTACTTTTTTCATGTTGCCCAATAGATAAAATATCCATGTCTCTAATGGTTCATTAACCAAAGAGTCTAGATAAACATCATTGTGGATTCTAGAAATGCATTTCCCATTTATGTTCTTTAGATGAAAATGCTATAGATATTTATTGTTTAATTTATCAAGTTTCAATCTTTTGGTATTTTACGTCACAAATATTTATCTTTGGATCGAACAAACAAAGATCAAAGGATATTTGGGGCATTGCCATAAAAGATCACATCTTTTTAAATAGAACATTGAATACACTTTATTTAAATTTCCATATACATCCTTGTCCATACAAGATGAAAAAAGTAAAAAAGTTTCTACTTATTGGTAGATATGAAATAGCAGTTCATTAACTCTATTACATACCCTGTGGGATAAGATAAATTATAAATCCAGACTGTTGTGGAAGAGACTCTTACTCCATTTTTGATCAACAAACATACCTCATCCTTTGATAAAGGTTTAATTCTTTTCAGATCCTGCATATTCAAACATATGTGATATCTACATCTGGTGTCATATACCCAAGGATGAAAATGTAGTTAAATTTATATCTTGACATATATACCTAAAGTGGAGATCCCCATCCCTTCCTTCTTCTTCTTTAGTTCCTCCAGGTTGATAGGGGAATTCCTTTTCTAGTGTCTGAGATGGTGATAGTGGTGACAATTGCCTCCCTTGTTCACCCCTCCCTTTGCCTTGAGCGCTGAAGACTTAAGCTTTTGTCTAGCTTTAGAACTCTTCTAAGCTTTGCCTTTAGACTTTCCCTTTGATCTGCTGATTATTATCACAGACTTGAGCTTTCCTTTCTTCATTTGTGCCTGTGCTATTCTCAACATGCCAAGTAACTTCGTCAATGGCTTGTCAAAGTCATTCATGTTGTAATTCATGACAAACTAACTGTATGACTCTAGCAGAGACTATAGAATAACATCAGTGGGAAACCCTTGACCCAAGGGAAATTCCATTCTAGAAAAGTTCTCCAAATAGCCAATGAGCTTGAGCACGTAAGGACCTACTAGATCTCCTTCTGCCATGTTACATTTGAACAACATCTTAGAGACATCATATCTCTCATGTCATGACTAATCTTGGAACATGTTCTTAAGATGTGCTACCATCTCAATAAAACCCATCATGTTTTATTTGCAACTTATATTTCATGGAGTACAACATTAGGCATTTAACATCAATGACATCTTCAGTATGCTTCTTGTAAGCATCCCTGTCAACCTTAGGTGTAGTGGGAGCAGGTTCATCTGGCTCTAGTGTCTCTAGGACATAAATCTTGTGCTTTTATATGAGAACAATTCTCAACATCCTGAACTAGTGGTGGATACTATTCCCTTTAACTTGTCCTTCTCAAGGACCGATCATAGAGAAAAAGTGATGTGTTGCCATTTGGCTCCACAAGTGAAATTTGCAATTTTTAGGAACATTTTTGACTTGATTTGTGTAAAATTTGATGATATATAATTAGTCCTTAAATTAATTATCTTTCTCATTATTATTTTCAAATTGATAACCCTCATTTATCAATTTAAAAGATTGCAATGCACACATTTCTAATGAGCCAAGATCCAAAATAATTGAGTTACTACTCGACCAACCCCAGCATCCATTATCTATCATTAAGGTAGGCAAATTTTTCCAATTGTGTCTTATGCAGTTATCAGATATATGGTATGTCCAACTCTTTACCATAGTCATATGTATGCTTCTAGGTGCTTATTCTCATTTAAGACACTAGTTAAGCCTAAACCAAGAGACAACACGATAAACGACACCCCGCTTGGTAGGCCCACATAACTACCATCACACTTCCACGAGATGGATAGCGCACGACGCTTGGTGTGCCCATGTATAATCGATCAAGATTTTCATGTATGTTTCTAATGGAAAGGATATTATACTTAATATGTATGATTGAGGTATTTTACAATTATATATATGTATGTATTGAATCACTACATTCCTATAGTATGTATCATATTAATGCTATATCCCACAAATAAAAACATGCAATTAAAACATATGCGGTGGTTATGGCCATACTATTGTAATTCCTTGAAGCCATAAGGAATTACTACCACCTAGTCTAACCTATTGATACTGTAGATTTGTACTTGAACCAATCCAGGTTGATCACTTCAAACCTTAAAATGGTCGGCTTGCCTCTTGGTCAGTTGGTTGGTCTATCAGACTAGTCGCCTGGTCTCCAATCCAACATCTTCTGGACATCTCCAATTGATCAGCTGGGCCACCAATCTATTGGTTCATCTCCTGTGTTGATCCTCCTCGATCCTCTAGTTGTTTGGTTTGTCTTCGACACGGTTAGTACATTTGATTTTGGGCGTATTCTACATTGTAACAAGAACTATACTTATTACATGGTAATTGAGAAACCTCGAATTACATTCATGGGGAGCATAAGAAGGAAATAATAATAATAATTTTACATGATAGAAGGAGGTAGAGGCTCGATATGCAAAATAATATATAAATAGGAACAAACAAACCGGTAACGACCCCGCTTCCTGGTAACCCCCAATTAGGGGAGACCAAGAGGTCAAAGGTGTTATCCCAAAATAGGATCAGTGGTTTTGCAAATAATCAACAATAATTAATAAATTCTACAACAACTAAGCTTTAAAATGAATAAAATTTTTCTTTTCTCATACCTTCCAAAATATAGGAGCTGAGGAACTTTACCCCATATAACATCTATCTATCTAAAATCCTCCGATCTTTATTTAAGCTTTATTCCATCATTGTCACTTTAAAGGAATATCCATTTTCTTGATAAACCTAAAATGCCAACAAATAAAACGGTGGTTAGTATAACAAATTATACTGGTATGTGGGGAAACCAAAATCTTACATTTCATTGTAACTACATATTGCAAGCAATTATAATTTAACAAAACAAACTTTACATTTTAAACATGATTACTCAATCCTTACATACCCTAGCCTCTGTGCTGTCCCTACAATGGACATGGATACTACCTCTCATATGGTAGATCTCAACTAACTCCCATGATCCTACCTTACAGGTAGATCAATACATAGGGTTGTGGAGTCGTATGGTCCTACCCAAGGGTATACCAACACATCGACTCGTGATAACCTGATGATCCTACCTCACAGGTAGGCCATGTACTAGGTCATCCGATAACCTGATGATCCTACCTCACAGGTAGACCATGTACTAGGTCATCCTTCTCATCATTAACAAAGGTATAGAGGAGGACCAGGATCTGAGCTAGTCATGCACGTATAATTATGGTGATAGTCATAGTCACTTTATAGTTGCATGAAATAAAAGTCAATCAAGCAATTATTTCCAAGAAACTGATAAAACCTCAGGAAACACCATGAAACTAAAGTGATTTAAGTATAAGCATAACCACATACCTGGTTTGAAGCCTCAAACATAAACATGATATCAAAATCCAACTAGATGTCCAATCAAGCAAGGTAAGCAACCAAATCAAGCAACCCTTGATCCTGAAAACATGTATAACTCCTAATTGTTACCATCACATCCCAAAAAACTCTTTATTGACTTGGGATACCTTTCTAAGGGTTCTAATCTGAATTAGGGTTCATTAGGGTTTCTTAGATCTAATTCTCCACCTTTATCCTTTTTAGGTCAACAAACCCTAAAATAGTTTTTTTTTCTACTCATAAATACCCCTAATTGCTCAAACTATCCACATTAATGATCTTTTATACTCAAATTGACTTAGTATCATCACATTTTTATTTTATTCATGGATTTGCACAATTAAAACCATTAAAAGTCATAATTATCAATATTAGGGTTTCTAAGCCCATTAATGCATATTCATCTACATGGAACCCTAAATCAAGCCATTATGCATAAAGATCATCTTTTTAGATCTAATTCTTCCTTTTATTAACAACATGTTAATATTTGCTCAAAACATTCAAAGAACATTATTAGATCCAACTATCACCAAATCTAAGGGTTTTTCATTAATTAAAGCATTAAAGATGATAACTTTATACACTTTTGGAATTGCAAGAGGAATTAGGCTTAAATTGTATTTTTATTATATTCCTCATATTTTTTTGATCAATTTTCATATATAGATTATTATGATCAGAGTTACGAATAATTAGTTGGAATATTCACAAAATAAACACATATGGGCCAATAGGAGAGTACCACGTTAGCACATTATATTACCTTCCTTTCATCTATTCTCTGGATTGCAGACTCCTATATGACCTGCCTAACCCACTACCTGGGTTCGGCGCCTCGCTCGTCTCTCCGGCAAGAACATCCGCAATGCTTCCCCTGTTTCCGAAGGAAAATAGGGAGCCAAGGAGCTTGCCTGGCGTCGACCACCTCACCCATATTGGTGACTCTTGGGGGCAGAATAGGTGCCGATTCCACCTCCCTTACCTCCCGATGTCCGCGACATGGTCCTCGCGGGGCGTTGCTTTAACTCCCGTCGGAAACACCAACATCATCCACCTATACCCTACTGCCGTCTCTCCCACACAAAGGCCCAAAGGGTGGGGAGGTCAGGGTATTGTGTGTTGATATATGGTGGTAATATAGTCCCATCTATTTTCAATTTTCTTTTAAATATCCATTTACATCCTATGGGTTTTATACCTGGTGGAACTTCCACTAGTTCCCATGTATGATTAGATAATATAGATTCAATCTCACTGTTAATTGCTTCCTTCCATAAAGTGGAATCGGTTGAACTAATAGCATCATTATAAGATTGAGGGTCATTATCCACTATAAAGGAATAGAAATCATTACCAAGATTATTTTCCTTCCTCATCCTAGTGGATCTCCTAGGTTCTATATCATTAGGTTTTAAGAGATCATTAGAATTGGATGTACTTGGGATATTCTCTAAAATTTAGTTTGAAGGATTAGATAAATTTTCTAGGGGAGTGTTTATAGCAAAGATATGCTAAAAAAATTCAGCATTTTTATATTCAACAATAGTATTAGGTTCTACAGCATTGCTACTATTTCTAATAACCAAGAATCTATATGCGACACTATTTTGAGCATAACCTATAAAAACACCATCTAGAGTTCTAGATCCCAATTTTCATTTCTTAGGCTCAGTTAGTAGGACTTTAGCTAGACACCCCCACACTTTGAGATATTTCAAATTAGGAGGATATCCTTTCCATAATTCATATGGTGTCTTATTTGTCTTCCTACTAGGGATGCGATTTTGAAGAAAACAAGATGACAAAATTGCTTCCCCCACAAGTTGTCGGGTGCGCCTGAATTGATTGAAATAGAATTCATCATATCCTTTAGAGTTCTATTTTTACGTTCAACAATTCCATTTGATTGAGGTGAATATGTAGGTGTATATTCATGTATAATACCATGATTTACACAAAATTCATTAAATGGAAAACAATCATATTCACCACCCCTATCTAAGCGAAGACGTTTTATTTTCTAATTAAGTTGATTCTCTACTTCTGTTTTATATTTAACAAACATTCCAAAAGCTTCATCTTTAGAATGTATTAAATATAATTTTGTATATCGAGAGAAATCATCTACAAAAATAATATAAAACATTTTCCACCTCTAGATAGATTTCCTTTTAAATCTCCAAGATTGGTGTGTACTAAATCTAGTAATTCAGAATTTCTATGTGAAATTTGAGGGGACAGTTTCTTGGTAGATTTAGTTTCAGCAAAAAATTGACATTTATTATTTAAATTAACAACACCATTAATATCCTTTAGTAAACCTAAAGATTTAATGCATTGTAAATATTTAAAATTAACATGTCCTAATCTATTGTGCCATGTATCAAAGGAATCAACAATATAAGCATAAGGACTTATTTCATTATTAGCAGAGTTTGGTACATTCAACATAAAAAGGCCATTTGAGCAGTATCCAATGCCTATGTAGTCTCCAGACTTGGAGAGAATGACCTTGTTTGATTCAAAGGACACTTTCACCCCAAACTTCACAAGTTGAGAGATGGAAATTAAATTCACACAAATATCTGGGACAAACAACACATCTTTGATCAACATAATTTTTCCAGAAGTCATCTTGATCATGACATTGCCCTTTCCGGTTACAGGAGAAGCAGTGGAGTTGCCCATGACAACCCGGTGTTCGTCCTGTACCACTTCAATGAAAGTCACAAAGGCATCTCTATTGCCACTGATGTGGCGACTAGCACCCGAGTCAATGATCCAATCATTCTGGTGGAATCATCCCATGATGTCAAGGCTGAAAAATGCCACAAACACGTCCTAAGTAACAAGATTGGTTGAAGGTTCCTTTGAATCCTAGATTACTTGTTTCTTCCTATGCCTGCATTTAAGAGAAGTATGACCAGGTTTGCCACATACATAACAAAAAACATTATTTTTATCTATGTCTTTGCGGCCTTTGTTTTTATGGTTGTTTCTTTTATCCTTTTTCTTCTTCCAACAATTTTTAGCATGATCAGAAGATTTATTATTTTGTTTGACATTAGTGTTAACAAAGTTCACAGAAGAAAACAGTTCTCTTATATGATTTTTATCTTCCACTCGGATGTGTATGATCACATCATCCAGAGACATCATCTTTCGTTTATGTTTTAAATTATTCTTATAATTCTTCCAAGAACTGGGAAGTTATTCAATTAAACTACCAAGGATAAATGATTCAGGAAGATCTATCTTTTTATTTTTCAAATCATCGAGTAAAATATGAAAATCATGAATTTGAGTGATTATATCTTTATTATCAGACATGCGAAATTCCAGAAAATTTGCAAATGTGAACTTCTGCGTAGAAGTCTCTTCTAAAACATATTTCTTGTTTATACTTTCCCATATTTCAGAAGCAATTTTAATAGGGAAGTATGCATCAAACAGTTGGTTAGAAATAGTACTTAGAATAACATGACGACAAATATGATTTTCCTTTTCCCATTCAACATAATCAGATTCAGGTTTCAGTTGGGATAAAGCAAATGCAACATTTGATTATTCTAATGTAGTGGAAACCTTTTCTTGCCATCGTCTGTAATGAACACCATCAAATGTTTCAATTTTGGAAACATCAGGAAGAGGAGTTTGCGACACTATGGAAACAATAACAAGTTGGTTGTTTGACACAGACAACGTTACCAGTATGAAAGGAGTTTTGAATCCTTTCATGTTGTTAACCATCATAGAAACAATAAATACTCTTAAGATTGTTGATCTATGGTGGTAATATATAGACGAAATGTAAAAAAGAAGAAATACCAGTCTGTTGAGGCGTGCAGAAATGCACTGTCCTTAAGAGTATTTCCGCCTTACTCAACGACGAACGTTGGTGCAGCAGTAATCCACGATGGGTACCCTCCCAGGATATAACAACAAGAGGAGTGAAGCGTGCACTTGCAAATCCCTCCTCAGGCGAAAGGTCTTTGATTGTTCTTCCAGCGATCACCAGAGTTTGCGGCAGAGGCAAAACAACGAACAGAAAGACGACATCTGGTGTTTCTGTTGTGCGTACGAAAAACAAAGGAAGGTGTTTGGTTTTATAGAAACATAGAGATGGATCAACAGATGCAAGCGGTTGCCAACTGAAGAGACATCAGCCATCAGTTGTACCCAACTGCATCGCCAAGAGATGCGACACATGTGGATAAAACCCGAGTGTAGCATACGACAAAACTTTGCTGGGGCCGCGCCTACACAAGGGGCTCCGGGAGGCCGGATTTGCACCCCCCTGTGCACGGGATGCGACGTGTGCCGATGCACCCGATTAAATGGTTTCCAGACCAGACCGGCCCAAACCCACTTGGGCTTCCCCACCATGCACGTGCGAAGCCCACATCCTATTTTATTCCTCAAATATTACGTGGACTAGCAGCCATATATGAATAGGAGGGAAGCCTCCAAAGAAAGCAATGTGGGACTAAAGGCTTTTGCTTTGAAATAGAACAACAGCCACACCATTGTGGTGGTCTCTCGCTCTCTAGGATTTGTCCCCCCCTCTTAGTTCGGGAAGAAGATAGCCTTATATAGGCATGGTTGTTTGTCCAATCCTCCATGGAATACAACATCGGATGCACTTCGAGGAAATCCCAAATCTTGTGCCAAAACAAGGACATCCAGGGGTCATCAGGTCTGATTTGTACTCCCAAATCCAATGGGAAAAGAATCAATGATAAAGGAGAAAAGAAGAGTGAGAATGGAGTCGAGGAAGATTCCGGTTACTATAGACTCATTTCCTTATATGACTGAAGGAAGGAGATGATCGTGTGCCGTTGGATCTTAGATCCAACGATCCACATCGCACATGCCCAAAAAAATGAAATTCTAATTCAATTAAAATCGTGACATTTAATTCAATCCTCTTCATTTTAGGAAATCTTCAAAAATCATATCTCCCAAACCACACATCCAATTAATCCCAAAATGTAAAGGAAAGTCCAAAAGGCCTTGAACCACTTGCATGCCAAGTTTGGGACTCAAATTCAAAATTATGAGAGACTTTTCTTCATAAGCAAGTTATCACTTATTAAGGTATATTTTATGCATATATTCTTTCTCCTATTCTTTTATATCCCTTATTTGGATTCCTTATACCATTAGAAACCATGTGGACTCGAAATCTCATCCATGATGATTCCATTATCCATATCTCCACATATTTATTTATATTTTCATCATTACCTCAAATTTCCTTCTTAATAAAGCAATATTTGATTTTCTTCTTTTTCTTTTAATCATATTGGACACATTAACATATTATGATCCAGAAATCACATGCACAAAGAAAATATTGCAAAGGGAATCCATTTAATACAAATAATTCATACAATTCCCATAAACATAAATTTATTGGAGAAATTGCATTTCCAACCATATGAACCCAAAAATTGGGGTTATAACAAAACCACACAACCACACATACTACATATCCACCATCAAAACCAATTTTAGGGTGACATACGTAAATTGTATATATATCATATATATATTAGTTTGAGACTGTATGTGATATTTGATTGGATATGCACATTAATCATTTTTATATTTGCATCATATGTAATAAATAATAGGTGAAAACCAAAATCTGATCATATTGATTAAATCATAAAACATAGTATATTAACCTGGCTTTTATACTACTGAAGGGAAATATGGCATCAGGATAGGTAGTAGAAACAAAAGTTTATCTTGCCATATTCCTCCTTAACAAATGATCACTTCAATAATTATGTGATGGAAAGGATGATTATGAGGTAATGTGTGTCCTAGAGCAAGTTCAACAACAATTCCCTCGATGCAATATGCGGCTTTCTTCAAGTCACACCTGGACAATTCTGCAGTAGCTCTTGGTTGATCATCACAAACAACATCTTGACCTTGTCCTCCTTGTGACAAGAAATAACATCTACAGTTGGAACCTAGATGGGTGATTGGATGCTCTAGAGGGGGGGTGAATAGAGATGAATGCACTTAAACAAAATTCATTAGAGCTTCAAGATACATCAAAAGATAAGGTTGCTAAATAGGAAGTTTGAGTGCAACTAAAACATGCATAGCAAGGGGGAGAGAGATTGAACATACACCAAGTGACAAGCTATGTAGAGTGGTTCCATACTTCAAACTAGAAGTGAGTCAATCCACTACCTAGAGTGGTCAACCTCTAGGATTTCTTAACCATTGCACTCTTATATTCATTCATAAGACTTACAATACATGACCACCAAAGGACTTACCCATACAAGCACAAGGATATATACACCTTACCAAGGACTTACCCACTTTGCTTGAATCTTCAGCCTTCACCAAGGTCTTACCCACTCAAGCACAAGTCTTCCGCCTTCAAGGACTTTGCCACTCATCTTGGATCTGCAGCCTTTGCCTTCACCTTCACTCGGAGAAGCTTCCACCAAGGACTTACCCACTTGAGAAAGGAGTCTTCTTCCTTCACCAAGGGCTTACCCACTCTTACTCCAAGTCTTCATCCTTGATATTCATCAAGGGATGCCTTTCCTTGTTCTTCTTCACCTCTCTTAGCCAAGAGAGATAACCTTCATCTTCATGGTTCAAATGAGAGATAGGGAGGTGGTAGAAGTGAGAGACTCACAAGATATACATGTAGGACTAGCTCTCTTATAGATTTCCTACTCACTCTAACAAATGTAGCAAGTGATTAAGCTTAGAAAGAGAGAGGAGGCTGTAGGAAGCACTCAACTATAGAATAGGAACCTCACATAGAGTTTTGCATTGAATGCTCAACCTTGGAATGAAGCCCAAGGGGTCCTATTTATAGCTGAGAATGCCTCTTAGCCTTGGAAACACTTAAGAATGAAAACTAGCCATTTTGTGGCTTGCAACAGATATATTTTTTATTGTTGCAACTCCAAAATGGCTAGAAATACTTTTCTGCACTTTTTCGTATAGTGCAATCAGTCGAGTTTCTATAAAGGTAACTTGACCAATCCCACCAAAAGACAAGACCAATTTAGGCCCTCAGTCGAGTTTGTTCTGAGGTAACTTGAGTGATTCACTTAAATCAGTTTTGGTCCATAGAGGGATCAGTTGAGTTTTGTGAAGTGTAAACTCGACCGATCAAAAGTTATTTTCAAGATTCAATCAAGATCGGTCAAGTTTGCAACTCGACCGATGAACAACCTGATGTGAATTTTGAAAAATGGCTTTTGAGTGCTTAAATATTCGATCTAATTGTTCCTAATTTTTTCTAAGCTTAATTACAAGTCATAAAATCATTAAAAGTGATTTACAACATGATTCTAATGGATTTACATCATATTCCAAAAACATGCACATGTATTGACTTTGACTTGTCTTTTCTCCAAGTTGAGATGCGCAAGTTTGGGCATTTGGAGTGTGTCTATACCTAATTTGAAATCACTCAAGTAGAGACATTAGATACAATTAATTAGAATGGTTTAGTCATAATCAAATCAAGGGTTTACTCAATTTAGACCTTGAGTCAACATCTACATCTCTATAGTAGTCCATACGGACCATTGGGAATTCCTATTTTTCTAGAAGAATAGACAGAAAGGAGTTGTACCTTCTCATTGGTGTACTAGCACCAACATGCTCTACTGCAAATGTTCTCCTTGACATCCCTCCCTTTATCAGGTAGGACTTGATCTAGTTCTCTTGGTTACCACAACTAAAGAAGACAACAATCGTCATAGGAAACTGAGTTGTATCTGAGAAGTCCCCGATACCCCTCTATTTATAGGAGGGTTAGGGTCAGGGTTCCCAGTCCAAGTGGGAGCAGAAGGGACAAAGATTTTATGAATTTTTGCATCCTTCTAGTGGCAAAATGATTGGTTCAGAAGTGAATCGATCGGTTGGCATGTAAATCGAGCGGTTCAACCCTTGAACTGGTCATTTCATCATGTTTCCTAGTCACGTTTGTATTGGCAATTAATATTTGATTCACCGCACATCATGATGTCAACACTAATCCTTGAATCAATTGAATTGATCCACCAACTGCTGGTTCACAACCTGAGCTGGTCGGTTCATTGACCTGAGCCGATCGGTTCACTTCCTAAATTAGTCAGTTCTTGGACCAGATTGCCAATATTGGTTCAATTGACCTAACACATTGAAATGATCAGTTCAACACTTGAACCGGCCGGTTCACAACTCAGTCAGTCAACATTCAACCAATGATGTTTAAATTGAATAAGTAACTCTTTAGTGATCATGTTTAAATTATATTCATGAATGAACTCCTATTCCAAGTGTATCATATGTGTGTGACCCTATAGGTTCCAAGTTATGTTGCTAGTGAATGTCCATAACTAATTTATGACACCAAAAGCAATGAGAGGTATCTAACAACAGATCATTTCTACCCAAGTAATTAGGAAAGTTGGAGAACAACTTCAACGTACAATATGTGATTGGTGTTATAGTGGTTGTATAGTTCCTTTGTCACTGATATCCATTTTGAAATCAAGGAATGGAATAATCATCCTCTCAATGTTCAGTCCACGTTCTTTGGACTAGAGTTGATTGTCTGAGATATATGTGAAATCAATATCATATATTGATTCACATGTGCATGCACATGCTTTTCTTATGTCTCATTTATCAAGTAGCCTGGATATCAAACTCCTATAGGAGGGACAAATCCCATCTACATCACTTACATTCATGCCCATGTGTCACACTACATTCGATCATCACCTTAATGGCAACCCTTATTCAAGGTCACAGTGGATGATGTCAAAGTACATCGAACGACATGTGATGAGTGTAGTGATTTTAGGTCTAAGAACCACAATCACCACCATCACTATGAGAGATGATTCTGACTACCAATTATGGTTTCCATGTGTCACTCTCAAGGTGGATCTGTCTGATACATTATTCTCTAACAAGTATCAATGTGTTTAGTTTGATATCACATATCATGACTTATGAGATTTTGTCATCAAATCACATACACTCTAGTTTTATGTGTCCTTATTGTCTGTCAGCCTTCCACAATAATATACAACTAGGGACATAACAATAATGTATGTACTCTTGATATCTGTGTGATCTCATTGTTCAAGTCATTAACTGGAAGACATACATCATTGAGCAATGTCATTCTTTATACATTCATTATTTTTCATCATTATCTCATAACTAATTGAGATAGAATAAATCAGAAGATTTCTTTATGATTAATCAAATATTTTATAAGATATGCCATCACAATTATCATATGATTGTCTCTCTAGGCATACTTACCAACACGTAAAACTATGAATAGCTTGGAAGAGCTAAACTAATCATTGAACACATAAGATTGGTATCAAGCTATCTAATAGAACATTCTAGATTGTGTTTCACCACTATCTAATTAGGGAAAACCTAGATGCGCTAGTTTTTTCATAATATATTGTGTCTAAAACTGATACAAATAATGTACACACATTATATAATTGAAATCATTGGCCTTCAATCAAATTTTCTAGCTATTTATATCATATATGTTTTAAAAACCTGAATTGGTGCTCACTGTGACAAAAATAGATCAAACATAAGAGTATGCAATCATATATTCATGTTTTAGATTAGACCAATGAAAAGCATGGCTAAATGATAACTTCCACTCACTTTGAGTTCATTTTGCCAAAATCTTTGCAAAAATAGCCTAAATCAATTTATTCTTAAAAAAGAAAGTGATTTCATATTTATACATCTAAATTTGATAAGCAACAATAATTTCATTTAATATAAGTCATTTTAGACTAGTGTATCAAAATTCATCTCAAAATATTATATTTTGAGTTGTTTTTAACCTAATTGGCAAAGTCCTGCCAAATTAGGACAAAAGTTGACAAAATTTAAGATATTTCATCATAAATGATTCCATAAAACAAAATTTATGTTCAAATAGGTTTCATATTTATATTAAATAAAAATGAATCCCGAACTTCACAAGTAAATTCTCATTTAAATATAAAATCAACTAAATTCTCTTAAATAGAGCTAAATAAGTATCAAAAAGCTCAAATTGAGTTTATTGCATACTTAAATATCTAAATAAGTGTAAATCTACTCATCCTTGCTGTAATGAGCAAGTGAAAAATGTCATCCCATGTTCCAAGAAGGTAAATTCCATAATTCTACAAAAAGTTCAACCCATCTTCTCTAAAACCACCACAAATCCCTATCTTGAGATGTTTCTTAGTTGGAATCATGAGATAAAAGAGAAAAATGGATAGATTAGGGTTTTTTGCTCAACATTTATAAAGATTTCAACCACACCTATAAAACTAAGTAAAGCTAGTAGAAAGAAGAAGAGAAGGAAAGGACTTATTAGATTCAACTTGGATTTGGGGGAAAACTTGAGCTAGATCAATTCTACGTCAACATCCTTTCAAATCTCCTCAAAATCACCTCTCTTTCCTCATTCATAAAATCTCAGAAAAGAACGGTGGGTTTTGAGACATTTGAGGTCGGATTTGGATGATAAGGCCATTTGAGGTTCTTGGGTATTTTGCAAAGAGGTCAATGAATAAACTTTTCTTTAAATTTTATTTTTACCAAATTAATTTGGCATATCTTGAGCATTTGGCCTCCAAATTTAATCTATAAGATCTATAGATTACATTTTCATTCCAGAGTCCAACAATAACCTAATATCACTTATTAACTATGAAAATTAATTAATGAAATTTATTTACCATAGTTCCATCATATTAACTTATTTTAGGGAAAATTCAAGATAGAAACCCTAATTTCATTGGTCTGGGGTTTTTTTTCTGCACAAATATTATCTAATCAACAAGAAAATGTATATGACATGTCACTAAATCAACAAACAAGATAAATGTGATTTTACTCTAATTTGGAAAAAAAACACATTACATAGAAAAATGCAAATTAAAAGTTAATAATGGCTTAGGGTTTCACAATCACTATTCCTTTCAGGAGTTCACCCCAAAATCCAAGATAAGTATGAAAGATAACATCACATTAATATTAATCATCTACAAGTTGAACTTAGTTTATAACCCTTGGTTACCTACTAAGTAGGACAGGTTAATTACAATCTCTCCCCCTTAACAAGTTTCATCCATGAAACTAAAAAACATAATAAATAAAGATGCATTGAAATTTCTTTCAGCATTCTAATTATAGTTACATCACATATTCATATATTGATTATATAAACACTAAGTTCTAAACTAAATTCCCTAATCATCATGTAATAAAGCATTTCAATATCAACAAGGAAACACATGTTTCACGATCAACTGATAATAGTACATCTTCTTTCAACACGGTAGATGTTGTTGAGGTTTATCCTTTGCATGTATCTTCTTTTGTGTTGTACCATGTAAGGAGGTGGGATAACCCCCTTACTAAAATTACTTTGAAGAATTAACATCCATTCCAAACACACTCAAAGGTATGCTGGAATAGGTGTAACATTTTCAAATTTCAATAAATGGTATTCAAAACAACCAAAGTATAGCAGCGGAATAAAAATAATGACTATATTCAATTTTCACAAAATATTACAGAAGTACATCATAATATCCCATAAGGGTTTACACGTATAATACAACATAAGGATCTAAGTAGAGGGAAACCTAAACCATAACAACTTTGTCTCCAAACTTTAACTCCTTAAGCTAGTCCAAAACTTATGCCTTATCATCCAAGTCCTTCACCTAGGGTTGGAAGCATACCCTATCAAGAAGAGAAAATAGAGGACATCAACAAAGGCTGGTATGTGCATACTAAATAGGAAATTGAGCAATATATGGAATAAAGGATATCAAATATAAAATGTTTCCCATAGAAATGATAAGGATCACCCAAATGGGTATCAAGAGGAAAGGAATCGAAATCATATGATAACAAAAGAATACTTGCCATTAATAAAACATAAAGATTGTGCCACACAAGCACATGTAAAGAATTAGGACACACACCACATATCATCAACCTGCATGCATGTGAGATAAACATAGCCCCAGAACAATATAAATACAAAGGTGACCAAGTCTCATAAACTTGAACCTGATAGAGAATGAAATACTGCCAATCTCCCAAATATATAAAACATGGGCCAATAATCACACATCTTTCCTTGGGCATGAGGTTCCTTTGCATCCCAAAAGAGCAGGAAATATCACATCTCCTCAGTAGGAAATAACAAATCTTCCATAAAAACCAATGCAATTACACTACTCTAGCGCTACTGAATCACATAACATGTTAAATGTAGAGGCAAGTAAAAAGTATAGTCAGAATATATAAACTAGTCACCACATAAGTGACCAACATATACATCCACCTCATAAGTGGGCAAAATACATCACATGTCATGTGTTAGAGTTCCATCATGAACAAAGTGTAAGATAAGAGTTCAAAAGAATATCCATGATCACATGATCAATATCAAATAAGGTAGTTCACATGAACCTTGATTTTTAAAAGAAAAGACATTGTGTATAGGCTAATGTCCATAGGACAAAAAGAATGAATAAGCATAGGTGAATTGCTCAACATAGAAGAATAGGGGATACATCATACCTCAACTTCAGAGTTTAAACAGTCCAAGTCAGTCCTAGATCCAATCCTAGGCCTCCAAAGAACCTCTAGGGAAGGTGAAAAGGTCCAATAAGTAAGGTTCCCAAGCTTAGAGAGGTTGGTTTCTCCAACAAAGCTCCTATCTCGAGCAAGAAGCACCTTCTCTACTTTAGAGGTGAAAAACCCTAATAAAAGAACATGGAGATGAGGTGTTTATGGGTTCTAGGTGGGGTTTCACCATGGAAGGCCATGGTTCTGACCTAGAGGAAGGTGGAAGGAAGACTAACAATATGAAAATAGGGAAGGAAAGGAGGATACTTACTAGTTTTGGTCAAAATCACCAAGGAGGAGCTTAAGAAATCCTAGATAGAGAAATTTGGAACCCTAGGAGCCTCCTTCACCAAGGTAGGCACCTACTTTTACCTTGGTACAACACCTTCGTGGCAAAAAAGAGTAGGAATGATTCTCTGAGTTAGAAGAAATAAATAAGAGCAAGACCTTTTAAATTTGGAGTTGGGAAGGGGTAGATATGGCTATATAAAGAAAGACGTCAAGTATGAAGTGTCTATGAGACTTTCGATGTGTCATGTATAAGGGTGTCCATGGACATGAAAGCCTTTATGTATAAGGAATAGGTCAAGCATGAGGTGTCAAGTTACTTTCCATGTCTCCAATGCTAAGGGTGCCTATGGACGTGCAAACCTTTATGGATAAGGAAGAAGTCAAGCATGGGGTGTCCATGGAGCTTTCCATGTGTCCTTAGCCTAGGGATTTCATGGAAATGCAATAGGACAACTCATAGAGGCTTGTTGAATATCAAATGTCAGTTTATGGACACTTATAGGCCATCCCAACCGACCTCCAATCAAATAAATAACCCCATTGGTTGATATCTTCTAAAGATAAGCTCATTTATAAAGAGAGTAATCCCTAAAATGCCATTGGAAAGAAACACCTTCAAACCAAGGTGCAACTAGGCGCCCTATGGTTCAAAAACTTGAGAATGGTAAGTGAATATATAAGGATTATAATGCATGTGAAAATTTTCAAAGAAAGCCCCCCAATTGGGTAAATTGCAGAAAAGTCTAGAATGTACCTAAAATTATATAACTTGCACAAACAACATCCAAATTGGACTAAACTTCATCCACAAGCTATCTTTGATGTGTTGAATATGAATTTTCCATTATTTCCATATTTTGAAGTTAGATAATCACATTATTCATTTCTTATGCCTTTACTTATTTTCTCTCTCCTAAACTTATCCTAATATTTCAAAGTGGTCCAAATTAGATGAAATTTGACATATAGGATAATTTGATATGTAGATTTCGAATTTGAAGTTTTTTGAGACTTCTTTTTATGAGATATGTCATATGGCCCGTTAACAACCCATTATCTAAATTATTCATTCAATTAAGTTCCTTATCTTCAAACTACCTCCAAAATGAGTTATGTGGCATATTTTATGTATCCATTATTAACCTAAGATTAATGTTAGAACATTAGGTTACATTAAGATGATCTATACATGAATTAGCTCATTGGAGTCATACTAAACATCTATTTAGGTCTAACCTTCAACGTTGTTTGGCTAAGTCCAAAATGTCAACTTCTAGGGTAGGGTCTGTGATCTAGTATGTTACATACCAACTTGTAGGGTTATTTCTCTATCATAGTTCCATAGGACATCTAAAAATGTTAAAGGATATACTTTGTTATTGTGGTATCTCAATCCTGAAGGCACCATAAGCTATAGATATAATAATCAAAACTCTACTGTTGAGCTACAATTCTGATGCTTGAGTAACATGGATCATAATAAAATATTCCTTCCACTTAACTGGCATATGTTCATGCACAAATAAAACCACACAAATAAAGTTTACCTTTCCTAGAACACCTTTGACAAGCTATATTTTTAGGAAAAAAATATGAACATCAATATATATAAATTTTTGTCATTGATGGGGTTCTTATCCATCAATACTTCTCTCTTCTTATCTATTGTTATTACTCCCACTACATTACAAAGAAAAGAGAGTACATATGTTTAGATATTAAAAATTTAGCATTTACTTTTTGTGATTCTTGACTTTTATTTAACTTGCATATCTTATATTTTAATTTGTTCATCATTTTCATCTCTTAATTATTCCCATATTGTTCACTTACATCTCCAAATTTCATCTCTCATGTTTTAATTTACTTATTAGTAGTTACTTTATCTTATTTTTATTTATTTGGCATCTAAGGTCAAGTCTCTATCTACCTACCTTGGGTTGTGAAATCCCAAAACATCCTTACATATATCATTTTCTACAACTTATCATATTGAGGTTATTCTTTGTTTCTTAGACTAAAAATTCATTCCTATTTCAAGATTCACATGTATTTAAATTTTTACTTATACTCTCATGTTCGTTTCCTTATACTTGACTTTCTCTAGTTGTTCCATTAGAGTATTATGACTTGTGATGTATCATCACTACTCGTACATGTGATGTCTCACATGATGTTTAAACTTTGAAATAAACATTACTTTATTATGTTATTTCTTATAATTTTAACTCCTTGTTGTGGCAATCATCAAAGTTATACAACTGGTTACTAAGTACAAGAATACATTCATGCAAAACAATGCAAACATATCAGAAATATATGACAAACAATTTCTTTGCCATTATTCCTTAGATGAAATCTAAAATTCCAAATCATTCTATTTCTTTTTCTTAGGTTGTGCTCCTCAACAAATCTATATACTTGATTTTTTATCTCCTCATATTTTCCTTATTATGATTTAAACCTGACTTTATCATCCACATATCACCAATATATGTCTCATCATAATTTCCTTTATCTACACGATTCCTTACATATAGCATTATTAACCTTCACTAATTTATTATACATTGATATAAATATGGAAATTTATGATTCTATGAATTGTATAGATCTCATTATCTCTTGCTTGTTCCATACTTTAATTTCTAGATCAATACTTATCCTTCTTACAATTTCGAGTTTCTAAACTTTTTAAATGATTTCACTTCATTTCAGTTCATATGGCTCGTGTTAGGAGAATATATCCATATTAATAAGAATCTCAATTTATATCCATGCAACTCATTTACTTGCTCAACATCATCCCCATCTTTCTTAGATTTGACACATATAAGAATATAATTAAGCATATCATAGTAAAATCTACCAATTACTTGATATGAATATCTATATACGATGGAAGCAATGATGAATACATTAATTTTTTTTTGAATGTATGTTTTCATGTACTCCCCTTATCATACAACCTATTCTCCTCAATCCATGATGATTGTTTTTTCTTATTTTTCTATTTATCCTTAATGTATTACCTTAACGTCATATGTTACAGACTCATCGCGTTTGATAAATTTCTCTTTACTTTTATCCTTATAAGAAGTATTCCTCTTTGATGGACTTTTTAATTTGTCCCTTTGGTTTTCATCTTATGTTTCCTCAAATAAAGAATCCATAATTGTGAGTCTTAAATTATGGAACTCAATCTTCTTCATCCATCACTTTTCTTTAATCTATTTTATGTATTTGTCTTTTATCTCATTCACTACTTAAATATAAGTTTGTGTGAAAAAGATTGATCATTCTTTCTCCTGAAAAAAATTTGAATCATTTTTGTTTTCTAGTTACCATTACTTATTCCTATATAAAGTTTATTGTAATAATTATACATGTATTTAAGCAAGTCAATCAACTCCCTTCACTAGTCACTTGACATGTAGAATGCTCAACCAACTTATCATATAGTTGGAAGACTTCACAATCTGATAATGGCATTTATGACTTGACATTATTGTAACTTTTTTTCGATATAATATAAACACTACCAAGAGCATTTATAATATGTTATATATACCCATTTTTTTTCTCTATAAACAAACATATCTTTGATTTTTTTATTTGTTCTTGAACTTAGAGTATTCTGCCATATTTCAATTAATCACTTAATTGCTGACTACAACTACCTTTTCTTAGTCATTCCTGTAGGGAAATATGGGCACAAAGTAAGCAGCAAAAAAAATCATCTATCCATATTTCCCAAAATAGTAAGATTGCGTCACCAATTATGTAATGGAAAGGATGGTTTTATAAATTCATACTTTATCCTGGAGCAAGTCCAACAACTATAACTCATTGCAGTAGTTGTGCACTCCTAGGTGCACTAGGACTCATCTACTACAGCTCCTAGTCTGGACCACAAACAACATAATCAGATGCAGGAACTTCTCCACAGACTGTAGGCTGACATTGCCCTCCTAACAACGGGAAAAGGCCACCTCACCTCTATGGTAGTCCAGATGGACCACCTAGAGATCTTGTCGTTCAACTAGAACTGCCAAGAAGGAGTTGTCCCTCCTTTTGTTGTACTAGTCACCAACTTGCTCTCCCACAATTATTCTCCCTTGCTATCCCTCCCTTTATCAGGTAGGTCTTGCTCAGGCTCTCTATTGGTTACCACAATCAAAGAGGACAAATAATTGTCAGAGGCAATTGATGTGTCTGAGAAGCCCCCAATACCCCTCTATATATAGGAGAGGTTAGGGTTAGGGTTCCCAGTCTGTGTGGGAGTGGAAGGGACCAGAAGATCATGGATTTTCACAACCTACGAGCATTGAATTGGTCAGTTCACAATTGAGTCAGTTAGTTCACAACTGAGCTGGTCGATTCACATGTGATCCAATCGATTCTCTCCATGAAATAGTCATTTTTCCATTTTTCCCAAATGCATATGAATTAGCAATTCAAATTCAATTAATGCACAACACGACATCAGTTCTAATCCTTGATGCAAATGAATTTCTCCACAAAATGGGTGTCTCGCTCTTGTGAACCGTTCATCTCACGACACCAACCGGTCGGTTGGTGAGACGATCCAGTTGGTTCACTAAGACAAAACTCAACCAATTCAATTTTTAATCAACCTTGGTCATTTCATCACATGAACCAATCGATTGGGAGATCAGTCAGCTATTTTTTTTTCTTGAATTGAATACCCAAACAATTTGGCAATCAATTCAATCATTCATGATTAAACACCTTTTCTAAGAGGATTCCTATGTGTGTGACCCTACAGGTCCCATGTCACATTGGCAGTGAATATCCATAACTAGTTTATGACATCAAAGTAAAGAGCAGTGCCTAGTCACAGATAAGTGCTACCCAGGTGAATGCAAAGTTGCAGAACAACTTCAACCTTCAATCTGTGTAAGCTGTTATAGTGATTGTATAATTCCTTTGTCTCCGATATATGGAATGAACTCGAGGCATGGAATCATCATCCTCTCAATGTTCAATCCATGTTCCTTAAACTAGAGCAGACTGTCTAAGATATATGTGACCTCAATATCATATATTGATTTACATGTGCATGCACATGATTTTCTCAGTCTCTCTTATCAAGTGGCTTCGATATCATACTCCAATAGGAGGGAAAAATCTCATCTACATCACTCATAATCAATCCCCATGTGACACAACTCATCTGATCATCACCTTTATGGCAACCCTTACTCAGGATCATGTTGGATGATGTCAAAGCACATCAAACAACATGTGATGAGTGTAGTGACTTCAGGTCTAAGAACTACAACCACCACCTTCAATATGAGAGATGATTATGACCACCAATTATGGTTTCCATGTGCCACTCTCAAGGTGGGTCTGTCCGATACACTATTCTTTAACAAGTATTTATGTGCTTGGTTTGATATCCTATATCATGACTAATGAGATTTTGTCATCAACCAACACACATTCTAGTCTTTAGTATTACTGTTGTCTGTTTACCTTCCACAATAACAACTAACCAAGGACATAATAAGAATGTACATACTCTTAGCATCTATATGATCTCATTGTTCAAGTCATGTACTTGAAGATGTATGTCATTGAGTAATGTGATTCTCTAGACATTCATCATATTTCCTCATTATCTCATAACTGAGTGAAACATATTGAATTGGAAGCTTGCCTTTATTATATTAATAATCATATCCTTTATATTATATGCCATCGCAATCATCATATGATTGTCTCTCTGGGCATATGATGTGGAATATTATCACACTACAAATTCATTCGGAAAGAAATTCCTAGAGTTTACCCAAACCAAAGTGCAATAATGTTAGCCGCAAGTGGACATATCTTATCGCGATATAGTTGAGGATCAAATCCAAGGGACAACATTTTTAAGAATTATCTAATCGAAGTAACTTATAAAGAACTAGTATTTATCACAAAAGGTTAGATTGGTCTGGTTAATCTAAGATTTCAAGAAAGAAAATAGCTAGATTCAGGTTTTAGTTATCAATGGATGGAAACACTAGGGTGGAACTCAATTTCACCGCCACTACTCAAATATGTGCATTCATTCAAATCCAAACCTGTATGAAGATATAATCAGAGTTATGCAAATTTCCCCTTTCATCATAAGAAACTTTCATTAGCAGAGATCCCTATAATCTCCATGTCTCGTTACTTACGGATCCTCTATCCACTACTCTAGAAACTTTTCATCAAAAGTTCTTGTTAGGGTTTCAACCAAAACTAATCAGTTTCAAATCTTAAATGTTGAAGTTCTCATGGTAAAATATTATAATAAATCACGTAAGGTGGGTGATCAATCCACAAAACACACAATAAACTATTAGCTATGAATTATATGAGTTCATACAAGAGTTGGAACATGAATGAAATTGCAAGAAATGGGTAGTGGGCTAGTCCCTACACCCCAGTAAAAAGACTACTCCCTTGAAATGGCAAGATTAATATCATAAGAAGAGGAAGAGGACATTGGAACGATCATGATGGAGGCAGAAGTGGCTTGGCGTGGTTTGTGATGATTGACTTCCTTCCTTCTCTCTCATCCAAGAACTGAACCTGGCTTGCAATAGATGTAGGGGAATGGACAACAACTCGGGGAAGAGATCGATCACCTTAGAGAAGAAGATATGACATGGAGTTGTAGATGATAGAAATCTATCGATCAATGCTGGAGGTTGATATGTGTTTCCAAGCTAGGTTGATAGAACTAGCTTGGTCGCTAGGTCTCATCCTTGCTCTGATCTCCATGACAGCATGTTGGCGTTTCTGTCTCTAGAAATTTTGAGATGTGTTGTATGAATGCATTGGGGGCCTATTTATAGGGTCGAGGCTATCGACCTCTTTCCATTGGTGTCGACCATTGGCTCTAGATCAATGGGTCTATCAGTTGATGCCTTTTAAACTTCTAGTCATTGGTCTTGGATGTCGACGGGACTGTCGACCTTGAGAGTCGATATGACTTTCGGGCAGCCATGGTCGTCGACAAGAGCATCAAAAACATTGTTGTCCGATGGGATGATTTCTTATCGACTGCTAGTCGATGATGATGTTGACTGAGGAAATTGATGATTTTGTCGAGCATTTTGTGTGTTGAGAAGGGAGGTTGATAAGGATGTCGACCCTAGTAATTGATGGATTGTATGTCGACCTTGATCATCAGTGAGTCTAAGTGTCATTCCTCTTGGGTGTCAACTAAGGAGGTCAATAAGGCTGTCGACCACTTGTATGTCTTGATTTGTTTTTCCATTTTAATGTCGATTGACAGGTTGAAATTGTTCTTACACACAAAATTTGTGTATCGATCTGCCTAGGCAAATTTGCTACAGAGTGATAAAATTCAAAACATGCAATGGGAGTCAAGAAAAGTATCAAATTCCTACAAATTAGCATAAAAACCTAAGTAGATCCAAACAAGGCTACTCTTGAGGAAAACTAAGCTAAATGAATGCTAAATTAGACTAATAATGCAACTTAAATTGGGATGAATATGAAATCATCAACATACATTCCAACAGACTCCCACTTGCACCAACAACCAATCACCCATGAATCTTATTCTTAGGGATCTAAACATGTCCTTCATGTTTCTACTGTGCAAGTGCTAATCCAACGAGTTAGCAAAATTTTGCTAAAGTCATATATTGCATGTTTCACATCTCTTCACTATACGATTTCTCATATGAGATGGAACTATCATAATATGCTATATTATATTCCTTGCCTAACCATTAGCTCCATTGTTGTCATAATATTTATACTTTGTCATCAATGGTTGGAACATTCTTAAGTTCATCCATATGAACTTCTAGATCCATATAGTATACACTCTTGTGTTCATAACATAAGGATACTCAACTTTAATTGTAGAATTCAATTAATGATCTGAATTTTGAAACCCTTCCAACTCACAACTCTTTTCTCAAAATTAAACATATTTTATATTACGATCACTTTTGTCATTTCGAAAGCTTGCATTGGTGTAACCCTTCACACCCAACTTTCCTTGTTGCTATAGTCTAGTAATGTTACAACCCCAAATTTTGGGTTCATTTGGTGAGAAATGTAATTTCTCATATGAAAGATAATTGAACAAATAAAGATATGATTTGGTTCAAATAAATGGATTTTTGTTTGCAATAGCCTTGATGTTTGTATTGTGGGATTTATTGGCTATTGGGCCCAAATAACAAGGAAATTCAATTAGTAAATGGATAATTGAATTTTTAAGAAAAGAAATATGTAGAAGGCAAATCCAAAGAGGATTTCGTGCCTCTTGGGTTCCTTGGGTTCCAAGGAGTCCAAAGTTGCATAGAGAAGGCAATAAGTAAAGAAAAGTTTAATTAAGAATTTCTTTATTTAGAAATAAATTGAAAATAATGATATAATGTGGAAAATGAGTGGAAAGAGGCATAAATGAGATTTCTTGGGGAAATTTCGTATCCATGAGATTTCTAATGATAAAAGGAATGCCAATGAGGAAAATAAAAGATAAATAAAGAGAAATCCTCAAAAGGAAATATTTTCATAAGAAATAAACACGATAATGAGAAATAATAGAAATAAATGCATGCAAGAGGATAATACGTATCCTTAAAAAGGGATTTCGAATTATTAGTGTTTCTTGGGATTCAAGGAGTCCCAATGGAGAAGAAAGAAAGAGAAAAGGCAAATAACATAAAATAAGGGGATAATGTGAGACATCATTAATGACCTTTTGATAATATCAAAAAGGTGATGTTGTTTGCTTAAAAAGAAAGTGTATTTTCGTGGCTAATGGATTAGAATGCAAACAAAGCCTTCATAAGAAATTCGTGTTTCCTTTTAAGATTTAAAAGTTTATAGAGGAATATATATATATATATATATATATATATATATATATATATATATATATATATATATATATATATATATATATATATATATATATATATATATATTCCTTTCGAAGATATGCCTTGCCTTTTAGTTGGTGTTTAGTCGGTCAAGAAAAAGAAAAAGAAAAAGGAAGTGCACAAAGGAAAGTAAAGGGAATATACTTATATACATTCCGAGAAAAGAAGAGAATAAGTCATACCAACTATGTATACACAGATCTCATTGATCGATACACCCAAAAATGTATATATATATATATATATAGAAACGGGATAGATCTACACGGATGCACAACCCTTCTTCCCACCAAAACGTGGCTATGTGCCTGCTTGCTCCACGATTTTAGGGTTTTTCCCAGAATCTGTTTCCCCTTTCTCGGCCACGACAGACCTCATCGCAACTTGGGAGCTTGGTCACAGGATGGTCATGGTCGATGGAACTTTGAGCTGGAATGACAAAGGGTTCCTGGAGTAATCAAGCTACGCCAGGTCGTGGAAGAGGTATGGGGTATGCGTGCGCTTGCTGCACTGCTGCACCTTCGCGCACTTGCTGCAGGAAGTCTGCAGTGCGACCACGAGTCGCGGGTCCTATGCCCCTACACCCGGCCGACTGGGACCCTAGTTGGAGCTTGGGCAGGCATGGCAGAGGGCGTCGGAGGCAGGGAGACCGTCCCTGATGGCTGATGAGGCTAGGGAAGAAGAGGAAGAGCCGCTCCATCGCGGCTAGGGCGGCACTGCACGGATGCGCGAGGTGGAAGAAGGAGAAGGTCACATTGGACCGTTCTGCCCCTCAGCGGGCTGAAGAACCGATCTCTTACGTAAGGGCAACATCGTCATCTGGTTATATTTCCCGATGAGGCGCGGTGGATGGGGTATGCTGACGTGTCAGCATGCCATTGGCCCAAAAGTAAGTAACCTTGCAAATTTCATATCTAATAAACTATAGCTTGTATAAATACAAATAATATATGTATTTTGATCATGAGAACGAGAGGAATGGAATAAAAATATGTTCAGAAGCTAATTCCTCTTGCTATGCGAAAAGTAGTGTAGATCATCATCTTTAATGAATTAAAGATTATGAAACCCTATTTTGATATGATTAATGTGTTTAATAGGGTTTAATGGATCATTAGAGTTGATGTTAACCTATTAAATGTAAAAAGGTACAAAAAGGAAGAACTTTGCATGTGATTAGTCTAATTTGGAGTTTATGTGCATAAATATGCGTGAAATGTGAGAAGTACATAAAGTTATCATCTTTAATGATTTAACTAAGGAAAAACCCTTAGATTTGATGATAGATAGATAATTCAAGCTGATATTAACCTGTTGTTAATAAAAGAGAAAATAGGATTTAAAAAGATGATCTTTTTATATAATTGGCTTAATTTAGGGTTTCATGCATGTTTATGCATTAATGAACTTAAAAACCCTAATTTAGATTAATATGTCTTTTAATCGTTTTAATGGTTCAAATCCATGATAAAATAGAAATATGATGATCCTAAGTCAATTTGGATATAAAAGATTATTAAAATGAATAGTTGAGTGATTAAGGGTCATATAAATGGAAAAGAGTATTTTAGGGTTTGTTGACCTAAAATGGATTAAGTTTGAGGAATTGATCTAAGAAACCCTAATGAATTTTATGGAACCTTAATGCGGATTAAAAACCCTAGAAAGAGAATCCAAGTCAATAAAGTAGATTCTTGATAAAGTGTGTAATAAATAGAGTACATATTCTTTTCAGGAATTATGTGATGATTGAATTACTTGCTTGGATCTGTTGATTGGCTTGATTGTATATACATGAAGTATATGTTCAATAATCTGCATGACTCATCAAGTTAGGTATGTGGTTACGCTTATGACTATACCGATTAGTTTTCTGAGGTTTGTATCGACGTTTCCCTCAATGCATGAAATAACTGTTGGATGTTTTAATTCATGCAACTATAAAGTGACTATGACTATCACTATGAGTATACATGTATAACTAGCTAGATCCGAGTCCACCCCTATGGCTATGCAAAGGCTAAGGATAACCTAGAGCAAGGTTTAGGGTATCATGAGTTAGAAACTGGGCTACACATGTGTAGTGCCATGAGACTCTTAGCATACCATGAGTTAAGGAGTGGGCTACCTATGGGTAGTGCCATGTGACTCAGCCCTAGAAATTGATTCACCTATTAGGTGAAGTCATGAGGGGTAAAATGGGAATCTACCGCAAGGGAGGTAGTATCCAGGTCCACTGCAGGGACAACACAGGGGATAGGGTACACATGGATCACGTAGTTATACTTAAAACGTAAATTTGTTTTTAAATAATAATTGAATGTGATACATTGTTATAGATATTTGCATGATTATTGTTTCCCCCACATACCAGCTTCGACTGACCGACGTTTTGTTTGTCGGTGTTTTAGGAACAAGCCAAAAGGACAAACAGTAAATCGTCACATTGTGAAATACATGAAGAAAAATACAAGGAGGATTAGTTAGCGTAGAATCCTTAAGTGGATAGAAGTTAGAAATCCAAAATTTCAAAAAGTATGCAAAGTTTATTTTTCTTACAACTTTTTAGTATAGTATGTTAAAAATTAATAATTATTCTTGGTTAATTGCTGAACCTTTGATCCGTAAGTTATGGGTGCGGATTCGACCTCTCGGTCTCCCTTAATTGGGGGGTTATCGGGAGGTGGGGTCATAACATTTGGTATCAGAGCTTAGGTTCCTCAGTTTACCATTAATAATTATTAAATTTTACAAACTCCATAGAACCCAAGGGAGTTATTAGAGGATTATTCGAAGGACTGAGGTGACTAGAAAAGGATCACGCCCGTGGGATGGCAATATTTTCCTCCGCACTGCTAGTCAGAATATGAGAACTCCCGAATCCGTATGACTGCCTGGCCAAAGTCTTAGGGTGTGAATTGAAATAAGATACCTTTAGGACTTCCTCATCTTATTCATCCCTTCTCATCACAAAATTTTGTTAAGGACCTTAGGGATTAGGGTTTTCTCTCTTTTCCTCACCCTCTTGAGGTATGGGTAAGGTTAATAAGTTCTAAGGAATCCTCCATCAAATTAATGAAAAGAATGTAAATAAGATGTCATGGACATAAGCTTAATAGATTAAGCGCAAACTAAAGGATAGATACATGCTTAGGTCGTATGACATAAGTTGTCATGTCCTCAGAAGAGACCTGAGGCTAGACCTTCTTGTCAGGAGGATAAGTTAGTCTTGGAGATAGAGATCTCCATTGTAGTAGAAACCTGGCTCATCCTAAGAGGATGACGTTAACCCTAACCCTAAGTGGAGGATAGAGAGAGAGATGGCATGATGAGTTAGACTAGGTGTTTGGATGGACGTGCCTGGGATGCCATATGAGGCATGAGAGGTTGGATGACCGAGTACCTTTGGCCACCCAACCCTGGAGAGGGGTCGTGTAGATCAGGACGAAGGATAGCTCCTTCCTTTATAAGGATAGAGAAGAACCCATGGAAACCCCACGAGCTGATATGAGCATGGCATACCCAGTAGGCATCAGTGGTGCGAGCAATAGGTTTAAACCCTGGACGAGGGAGTTTGATGGATAGCTTATGTGATAAGTATAAGGGGTCATGGATAACCTTGAGCAAACATAAGTTGACCATAGGCTTCATCTAGCTAGGGGCATGCTTTTGAAGTTGACCCTTCACAAAGATAGGATCTCTAATGGTGAGGTTAGTTATAGGGTTAGCTCTAGAGAGAGAGCAGGAAACCCAACAAGAAGGTCATAAACCTAGACCCCGCGATACGAGGAACAGTGGGGAGTCGGGGATGATGCAACCTAAGTGGATGATAGTGGTCGCCACATGCTTGATCCCTAGGGTTGCTGATGTCTTGGTTACCATGAGAAAGAACCAAATCCTAGAGGGAGGATGAGTCTGCTTATACCTTTGTACCTATGATATAGATGAGAAGAAGAGTTCCATAAACCCTGGAGAGGTATAGTAATGGGTTATGAGGCCTTGTACCTTATCGATTGTCCTTGAGGAAGACTCAACCTTAAAGTGTTGTTCGAGTTGAAGGATGACATGAAGTACACGTTATGCCTTCTGCAAGCTTGATTCACGGTTAAGAGATAAAGCATGTAGTTGGACACCTAAAGGTGAACCTAGGGTTCCTAGGCCTAAGAGGGGAAGTGGTATACCTAATGATCATGATGAGAATTAAGTTGCTACAGATTTGAGCATGGTACGCCTCATGAATAAAGGAAAAGGGAAGTCCCTTAAGTTTAAGGTATGTGTAATGAACCCCTCATAGCTAGGTTGACGATAAAGGAAGGTATGATCTTGATCCAACATTGAGGATGAGAACCCAAATGACCTAGCATGGTTTAGTGGTCTGCTTGTACCTTAATAGCTTACTAGGGTTAAGCATATGGAGGTAAACCCTAGACCTAAGAGATTTTGTGACCTTGTTGTCAAGAGATAGTTTTCCTCCCATCCTGGGAGAGGGACACCTTTAGTAGGGTGTATATTAGTTTTGTTAGTTTAAGGTAACCTAAAGAGGTCTCATAGGATCTTGATAAGCTAAGTGAAAAGTATGTGGTATGAGAATGAACTCATAGGCCCATAGATATCCATCTCGAAGTGCTTGCAGATGTGTTAACATGGAGGTAACCAGTATAGGGCTTGACCAAGGTAGGCAGGTTGCCATGATCCCGATGAAAGGATGAAAGTCATCCCATGAATGCAGAAAGAGAGATGATGAAGACTTGGGTAAGGTTCTAAGTGAACATGTACTATGATGGAGAATCCTAAGTCTATCCTAGGGCCAGGTAGGGATAAGACTGATGAAAGTAGGAGTTACCTAATTCCCCAGTTGCACATGACCATTGGGTCGGGAGGTAACAACTATCATTGTCTGAGGGCCATGGGTTAGGAGATTGATCACCTTCATAAAATCATGGGACCCAAAGGGCAGATGAGTAGGGCACTCTCTTGATGCATGTGGGAAGAGGGATGACCCCAAAAGAGCCGGTACCCTATAGACCTAGAGGAGATGACCAAGGATATAAATCTTAGTAGGTTTAAGATTAGTTTGTTATCATGATGTCTGTGATGTAGAGACATATGTGGCACATTGCAACTTAGATGTAAAGGTGAATCGACAAGGTAGGATGTACCATCTCTACTCTTGGAATAGGAAGAACTCTGTATTTGGACTGCAGCCAAATGCTTATTTCCTCTTGTTATGGGGGGTGAGAGATAGGACATTACGCATGCCATACACCAAGGATAAGAGATGATGTAGGTTGGAATGTTGCCACGAGAAATAGGGATAGAAAAGATAACCTACCCAGGTAAAGTGCATGATACATGGTTTGCAAACACTAAGAGGAATGAGGTAGTCACCTTATGAAGATGTTTTTATTCTGAGCTAAGTGGAACTTATAAGTTATACCAGGTTGAGTTTGATCACCATGATGATGAAACCAGAGAGTGTTCTTAATAAAGATGGACATAGAGTTTGAGGTGAGATGATAAGTAAAATACATGGAAGTATGTGTCTTCAATGTCACCTAATACCTAAGGACGTGAAGTGGTAATGGATGCTCTGGTTGAGATACACCTGACTTGTTTAACTAGAAGCTAGAAGAGGTTGTTTGGCTAACCCTAAGTTTGGAAAGGATAGGTGTTTGGATAACACTCAGATGTAACAAGATACGTTGAAAAGTTAAGAGTTGTTTGGTTAGCCAGTCTAGTCCTTGATACAATGAAAGAATGGTGGTAGAACCTCAAGTGCACTTATTTGGAAAAGAAGGTGATGAAACCCCGATAGAATGGTTTAGGGTTTTTGAGGTATTGATCTTGAAGAATAATGATATACAGTAGACCATGATTTTAAGATCACCATACACCGTGATACTACCATAGTAGTAAGTGACAGTAGTACTTTAGAGACATAAGATAAAGTTGCATGTGGTATATGGCCATGCAAGCCAAGGGTAAAGGATGAACACCAGTAACCCAGTGCATTGATATAATTGATAAAAGTCCCAGAAAAGTGAAAGGGAGTTCATCACAATGGGTGTTGTAAGTCCCCCTGGATCAAGGAAAGTCGAGATGCAATATGGGTTATGGTAGTTCGCCTTACCTGGATGACATGAGAAAGAAAGAGTTCTGTCAAGGGACAGATCTGATTGAACTACCCATGAGAGAGAGAGATGGGTCAACTATGAAGTGAGTTCAAAAGTTTTTGAGTTTGACCTAAAGGTTCCCTTTCAAAAGATGGAAGTAGGTGCTTGAAGGACTCAATGTTAGTACAGTTTGTCACCCCTGACTAATGGTTAATATGATCCAGACTAAAGGGTCTGATGAGAGAATATGTGCTCATTCAGGGTGATAGCTAAAGACAGTTCCTGTCCTATGAAAGATGTGATGACGACCACCATAGCCAGTATCAGTATTCTAAGAAGCTCTGTAAAGGAGGTTGTGTCGGTCACCACGTCAGTAAGGTGATGTTGGTGAAAGGACCACATGATGATTAGAAAAGGACCACAATGCATGAAGACGAAAATCACTTTAATCATGCAATGGCTGAAAGGAGCCTAGAGACGATGAGAGTCGTGAGCAGATGCAAAGTAGACTAACATGCAGTGCACTATGCGAGAACATAATGTGAGAATCCGACCCTCTGAGCTGCAGCTGAGAAAGCTGAGTCCCCGATACGTGGGTCCATTAGAGATGGATGGGTGGAGATGGTTAGGTTTGACCCTACGCCTCAGGATAGAGTAATGGGAGATGTTTTCCATGTGTCCAATTTAGAGCACTATGTGAGGTACCCCGACCAGGTGCTGAGCAATGAACCTAGTGAGCCCCAAGGGAGGCTGAAACGGCCTGAGTCACCTGTGTAGTTTATAGACGCCAGGATGAAAGAACTCAAAGAAAAGAATATGTGATGATAAAGGTTCTTTGGATGCACTATGAGTACGGTAAAGCCTCATAGGGGCCAATGATGGACATGGAAGAGTCTTATCCTGAATTGTTTGTTTGCTTGATGGAATTTTGAGGGAAAAATTCCTATAAGAGGGGAAGGATGTTACAACCCCAAATTTTGGGTTCATTTGGTGAGAAATGTAATTTCTCATATGAAAGATAATTGAACAAATAAAGATAAGATTTGGTTCAAATAAATGGATTTTTGTTTACAATAGCCTTGATGTTTGTATTGTGGGATTTATTGGCTATTGGGCCCAAATAACAAGGAAATTCAATTAGTAAATGGATAATTGAATTTTTAAGAAAAGAAATATGTAGAAGGCAAATCCAAAGAGGATTTCGTGCCTCTTGGGTTCCTTGGGTTCCAAGGAGTCCAAAGTTGCATAGAGAAGGAAATAAGAAAAGAAAATTTTAATTAAGAATTTCTTTATTAAGAAATAAATTGAAAATAATGATATAATGTGGAAAATGAGTGGAAAGAGGCATAAACGAGATTTCTTGGGGAAATTTCGTATCCATGAGATTTCTAATGATAAAAGGAATGCCAATGAGGAAAATAAAAGATAAATAAAGAGAAATCCTCAAAAGGAAATATTTTCATAAGAAATAAACACGATAATGAGAAATAATAGAAATAAATGCATGCAAGAGGATAATCCGTATCCTTAAAAAGGGATTTCGAATTATTAGTGTTTCTTGGGATTCAAGGAGTCCCAATGGAGAAGAAATAAAGAGAAAAGGCAAATAACATAAAATAAGGGGATAATGTGAGACATCATTAATGACCTTTTGATAATATCAAAAAGGTGATGTCGTTTGCTTAAAAAGAAAGTGTATTTTTGTGGCTAATGGATTAGAATGCAAACAAAGCCTTCATAAGAAATTTGTGTTTCCTTTTAAGATTTAAAAGTTTATAGAGGAATATATATATATATATATATATATATATATATATATATATATATATATATATATATATATTCCTTTTGAAGATATGCCTTGCCTTTTAGTTGGTGTTTAGTCGATCAAGCAAAAGAAAAAGAAAAAGGAAGTGCACAAAGGAAAGTAAAGGGAATATAATTATATACATTCCGAGAAAAGAAGAGAATAAGTCATACCAACTACGTATAGGCAGATATCATAGATCGATACACCCAACAATGTATATATATATATAGCAACGTGATAGATCTGCACGGCTGCACATCCCTTCTTCCCACCACAACGTGGCTATGTGCCTACTTGCCCCACGATTTTAGGGTTTTTTCCGGAATCTTTTTCCCCTTTCTTGGCCACGACAGACCTCATCGCAACTTGGGAGCTTGGTCACGGGCTGGTCATGGTCGATGGAACTTTGAGTTGGGATGACAAAAGGTTCCTTGAGTAATCAAGCTACGCCAAGTCGTGGAAGAGGTGCGGGGTATGCGTGCGCTTGCTGCACTACTACACCTTCGCGCACTTACTGCAGGAAGTCTGCAGTGCGACCACGAGTCGCGGGTCCTATGCCCCTGCACCCAACCGACTGGGACCCTAGTTGGAGCTTGGGCAGGCATGGCAGAGGGCGTCGGAGGCAGGGAGACCGTCCCTGATGGCCGACGAGGCCAGGGAAGAAGAGGAAGAGCCGCTCCATCGCGGCTAGGGCGGCGCTGCACGACTGCGCGAGGTGGAAGAAGGAGAAGGTCACATTGGACCGTTCTGCCCCTCAGCGGGCTGAAGAACCGATCTCTTACATAAGGGCAACATCGTCATCTGGTTATATTTCCCGATGAGGCGCGGTGCATGGGGTATGCTGACGTGTCAGCATGCCATTGGCCCAAAAGTAAGTAACCTTGCAAATTTCATATCTAATAAACCGTAGCTCAGATAAATACACATAATATATGTATTTTGATCAGGAGAATGAGAGGAATGCAATAAAAATATGTTCAGAAGCTAATTCCTCTTTCTATGCGAAAAGTAGTGTAGATCATCATCTTTAATGAATTAAAGATTATGAAACCCTATTTTGATATGATTAATGTGTTTAATAGGGTTTAATGGATCATTAGAGTTGATGTTAACCTATTAAATGTAAAAAGGTATAAAAAGGAAGAACTTTGCACGTGATTAGTCTAATTTGGAGTTTATGTGCATAAATATGCGTGAAATGTGAGAAGTACATAAAGTTATCATCTTTAATGATTTAACTAAGGAAAAACCCTTAGATTTGATGATAGATGGATAATTCAAGCTGATATTAACCTGTTGTTAATAAAAGAGAAAATAGGATTTAAAAAGATGATCTTTTTATATAATTGGCTTAATTTAGGGTTTCATGCATGTTTATGCATTAATGAACTTAAAAACCCTAATTTAGATTAATATGTCTTTTAATCATTTTAATGGTTCAAATCCATGATAAAATAGAAATATGATGATCCTAAGTCAATTTGGATATAAAAGATTATTAAAATGAATAGTTGAGCGATTAAGGGTCATATAAATGGAAAAGAGTATTTTAGGGTTTGTTGACCTAAAATGGATTAAGTTTGAGGAATTGATCTAAGAAACCCTAATGAATTTTATGGAACCTTAATGTGGATTAAAAACCCTAGAAAGAGAATCCAAGTCAATAAAGTAGATTCTTGATAAAGTGTGTAATAAATAGAGTACATATTCTTTTCAGGAATTATGTGATGATTGAATTACTTGCTTGGATATGTTGATTGGCTTGATTGTATATACATGAAGTATATGTTCAATAATCTGCATGACTCATCAAGTCAGGTATGTGGTTACGCTTATGACTATACCGATTAGTTTTTTGAGGTTTGTATCGAAGTTTCCCTCAATGCATGAAATAACTGTTGGATGTTTTAATTCATGCAACTATAAAGTGACTATGACTATCACTATGAGTATACATGTATAACTAGCTAGATCCGAGTCCACCCCTGTGGCTATGCAAAGGCTAAGGATAACCTAGAGCAAGGTCTAGGGTATCATGAGTTAGAAATTGGGCTACACATGTGTAGTGCCATGAGACTCTTAGCATACCATGAGTTAAGGAGTGGGCTACCTACGGGTAGTGCCATGTGACTCAGCCCTAGAAATTGATTCACCTATTAGGTGAAGTCATGAGGGGTAAAATGGGAATCTACTGCAAGGTTGGTAGTATCCAGGTCCATTGATGGGACAGCGAAGGGGATAGGGTACACATGGATCGCGTAGTTATACTTAAAATGTAAATTTGTTTGTTAAATGATAATTGAATGCGATACATTGTTATAGATATTTGCATGATTATTGTTTCCCCCACATACCAGCTTCGGCTGACCGACGTTTTGTTTGTCAGCGTTTTAGGAACAAGCCAAAAGGACAAACAGTAAATCGTCACATTGTGAAATACATGAAGAAAAATACAAGGAGGATTAGTTAGCATAGAATCCTTACGTGGATAGAAGTTAGAAATACAAAATTTCAAAAGGTATGCAAAGTTTATTTTTCTTACAGCTTTTCAGTATAGTATGTTAAAAATTAATAATTATTCTTGGTTACTTGCTGAACCTTTGATCCGTAAGTTATGGGTGCAGCTTCGACCTCTCGGTCTCCCTTAATTGGGGGGTTATCGGGAGGTGGGATCGTAACAAGTAACTTATCCTTTAGTGCTTCTCAAGTATTTAAAGGATGTCTTTAATTACATTGCAATGACCCTCATTAGAAATCTAATTATCATCTTGTCATGTCCAATACATACAAGACAATGGGATGAGTACATTATGTAGAATACATGATAGATATATTTGCTAGTGCATATGACATATCATCATGGTTTTCCATTCTTCATAAGAATAGGAACATAGGGTTCTTGAGAGACTAATCCCATGAATCATGGTTAGATTCTCTCTTATTGAATACTTTATGCCGAACTCTTTCAACATCTTTCTATTCTATATGCTCATTTAGGTTATCAAACTTTCCAGATCTATCTCTATAGATCTCAATTCTTATAATATAGGACGTTTCACCTCATCCCTCACTGCTACATGTCTCAATATTTATAGTATTGAGATGCTATTCCCCATCTACATGTAAAATATTCATATATGCTCCCACTAAATCTTTTGTTATCACATATGTTAGTTCAAGTCAAACTCTTTGATTATCTTGTCAAGTCAAAAGATCCCATCTTTGAGATGCATGTTTTAATATCTATATTAAACTTTGTAGCCTATAGACTTTATTTGCATTTTTGAAGTTGTAAAAACCATTAGGTTGTGTCACATACACATCCTCTCTTATATTCCTTTTAAAGAATGAAATTTTAGTCTTTATTATGCCAAATCTCACAGTCTATTCAAGTTGCAATAGCAACCATGACAATTGGTAAAGGAATTTCTTCATGTTCAACAATTTGAAACCTTCACAACCAATCTATCCTTTTAGATTATCCATGTTGGTCTTCCCAATGAAAACCCAACTGCACCTTGTGGGTTTTACCTTTTTAGGTGGTACTACCAAGGTCATACCTTATTAGTGTGCATGGACTCCCTAATGGCTTTCAAGCCATTCCTTAGATTCTATTCCTCAATAGTCTCTAGTTTTGTTGTCTCATCATATTATGACCAAATCATAACTTATCAGATTTATAGGATTCATAATATTACAATTTTAGATATGTTCTTACTAGAACTATGAGTTATGTGTTACATAAGGAATTTGAGATTCAAAAAAAACTTGTGATTCTCTTAATTCCATTGTACCTCCTTGTTGAGATCAAACTTTTTGAGTTGTACTTTACTCCTACTGATTCTTTTGGAACTCGGTTGTCCTAGTAACAAACACCTTTGTTATTGGATCTGGGATTATAGGTAGCATTCAACAAATTATGATTTGTGGATAAAACGTTTCCAATAAACTACTTTCTTTATATAGATTTCAATCCTTAAGACATATTGGGACATTCCCATATCATATCTCATATGATGTCTTTCAAACCAATTTAGATGGTGCAGTATTTTAGTGTATATTCATGAGGAGATTAGAAGATTAGATTAAAAGATAATCATGTCATGACTCATCATGATGTGATTCCTTCTTAGTGATACATCATCATGTTTCAGGTGGATTTGACTTGTGACACACTATCACTGTATTTCCAATGACCTAAAACTCTTGATTGTAAATTATTTCAACATTTGATCACATCAAAGTTTCTTAATGCTTTGATCAAAGATACACTTCAATTATAATCTTTTTGAACACTTCAAGAGATTAATGTTTGTGTTTCACCAAATACAAACCCTATATTAGCAAAGATCATCAATAAATATAATGAATTACTTGTAACTTAATATACCATTTATTCTATAACATCATTACATATAAGTCTCATTAAAATGTATATCCTCCCACTACATTTAGTGAAGGGTGTTTTGTCATGTTGCACATACGCAATAATTGCATGTCTCTTATTGGTTCATTAACCAAAGAGTCTAGATAAAAATCTAGACATGCATTTATCACATATGTTCTCTAGATGACAATGCTATATATTTTATTAATTGTTTGAGTTATCAAATGTAGTCCTTTAGGCATTTTCGTTGTGTACATTCATCTTTAGATCCATTGATATAAATATCAATAGATATTTGGGGAATACCCATACAATATCATATCTTTTAAAATAAAAGAATTAACAACTCTTTATTTATAATCATCCTTGTCATAGAAGATGCATACAGAAAAATGTTTCTATTTTGGCATAATGAAATAGTAGTTCAACAAACTCTATTACATGACCAATGGGATAATATAAATTTTAAATGTAGACTAAAGTTGCAACAACTCTTTCTCTGCATAGTCCACTCTTTACCTTTCATAAAGGCTTTACTTCTTATCTGATCCCGCATTTCAATGTATGTCAGATCTACATCTGGTATCACATACTAGTGAAGAAGTAATTTAGAGTGATCTTATAACGTATATACATGAAGTGGAAATCTTTATGAAATGGCCTCACTTTCTGCATACCCCAATTAAGGGAGGACCTCCAAGTTGAGAGCCATTACCTATATTCCCAATGATCCAGATTAATCAAATAACAAATAATAGAAAACAATTTCAATTGAATTTCAAATATCATTTACAAATTTTAAATTGATATACCTCATGGAACTAGTACCTATTGAGAAGAAGTATCATCTATATAGTCCTCCTTGGTATAGATTTAATACCTTTGATATCTTTCATCTTATTCTTCATGTCTGTTCTCATGTGAAATATAGGCCTAAAACACCGACAAACAAAACATCAGTCAGTATAATGAATTATACTGGTATGTGGGGAAACAAGAATTTGCATCTATTTGTAACAAAATATTGCAATAAAATTATTGCTTAACAGATCAAACTTTATGTCTTAAACATAATTACTCAATCTTGACATATCCAAGCCTTTGTGTTGTCCCTGTAGTGGACATGGATCCTACCTTTCTCATATGGTAGATCCCAATTATCCCATTTTGATCCTACCCTAAATGTAGACCAAGACATAAAGTTTTATAGTCATGTGGTCCTACCCAAAGGTAGACCAAACATCAAATCATGATGAACTAATGATCCTACCATAAGGGTAGACCAATACCTAGGTCATCAATTTCACACATATACTCAAAGCAATAGAGGAGAACTAGGATCTGCGCTAGTCATGAATACATTTATGATGATAGCCACAATCACTTTATAGTTGCAAGAATTAAATTCCATCCAAGCAATTAATTTCAAGCAACCAGTAAAACCTCAGAAATCACCATGAAACTAGAGCGATTAGCCATAAGTGTAACCACATACCTTGATGGTGAGCCATGTAGAACATGCAATATATAAACTTCAAGAATATTATCCAATCAACAAGCAATCCAAGAAATTAACTTTAATCTACATGTTTATAATCCTAAATTTTTACCATCACTTTAATCACATTAAACCCTACTCGGTCCTAGTCTAGGGTTTAAACTACTTTGGTATCGAGTTATCATTATGATCATGTTTGACACCCTAGTTCTCATGTTTGTTTATTTAATGACTCGAGAAACCTAATTCAAATTTGGCATAGCCATGATCATCAAATCTACCATGTCCATTTTAGCATAACACTTGGATTAGATTAACTTTATTAATCAACATAGCTAGATATGATTTTTAACCCTAATTACACATATGTATGGTTATTCAAATTGGAAATCCTAACCATTCATGATCATCTTTATTTCTCATCTTGTTCAACAATATCATATAAAAGCATAAAATAGAGTTTTTAATGTATTTGGCATGTTTCATATCCAATCTAGGTTTTTTCATGTATAAATCTTCACTTAAATGCATAAATTACCTTAATTTTTGAATAGGAGTCATAATCAAAGTTTGAAATTATTTTATTTGTGTTCCTCTCATTTTTTTAATCATTTTGATATATAATATCACAACCATTAGATCTACTGTTTAATTATTATGATTAAAACAAATTATAACACTATACCTCTCCGTACTTGCCATGTGGTGCCTCCTCATTGCCCACCCGTTCCCTCTCATTGCCATGCTGGTTAAGTGGCTAGTGAGTCACCTGGGTCAAGGATTGGAGTAGTTGGTCCAGGTCTGGTTCGATTTCTCTGGTTCCCTTCCTCATCATCCGTTCCCGCACAAGGCACCGCCCGCTTGTCTGTAGACATAGACTCGCACCGCAATAGACGCTCCTGACCCTGTGATCAACACCAAAGCCAAACCTCTACATCGACCATAGGGAAGTGATGTCTGGTTGTTCTCCATTGCTCCGTGACTACGTGAGGACTCAAGCACATGTGTTAGCGGTTCGTCAGCCAACATGAGTCCTTCCTCCCTTCCCTCCGTCACTGTAACATCATCCAGGCTAACTTCTCCTACTATGACAGTCCACCCTGGTTGCCAACGCCTCCCACTGGCTTCTCCTATCACTCCTAGTGCACTTGAGGGTTGTAAAGATGTAGAACCTTTTTTATTATCTTGTGGTGGAGACGATAATGGATGACGACAGGGGGAGGAGAAGTATCGTTGCCCTATATTTCCTCTAGGATCTTGAGAACCCCTGGAAACCATTGCTCTGCCTGGCTTATCTTGGAAGACTCCAGGGTAAGATCACAAGGATTCAACACATGAGGTTCATCACTAGAACTTCTTGCAGACCATAGAGGTCAGGCATCATGACTGGGGATCATCTTGAGGGGGTCGGTCGAGTAGGTTTACCAATGAAAGAATAGAAGAGAAATAGATGGTTTGGATGACAAGTACATGCAAGATCCTTCCTCATCGTGAGGGCAGATGGATTGAAGGTCAAAGTCTAGATACGTGGTTTGCCACATATGGAGGGGTCCTTATATAGGTCTCAACATGGACCCTAGAGTGACGACAAACCAAGAAAGTAGGGAGGAAGTGGGAAAGAAAGCAACATCGATAATAAACTTGTTTAGGAGACAACCCCAATTCACTTGGATGGTATGTATTTAATCCTATTAATCCACTATATCCACCCCCATTTATCTTCATGAGCCACAATTATATTGCAAAAACCACCAAAGAGTACTCTTCCTATTTTGGATTTGGCAACCAAAAAGTCATAAAGGAAAGCACTTCGCACACTGAGCAATATGTTCCTAAAACCAATTATAGGAACCCATTAATAATTTTCCCATATTATATCTAATTTCGTGGGCATACCTTTTATATACCAAAACTTGTTTCTTTTTAACAATCCATTAATCACCATTAAAATAAAATGTCATTTTCCCCATCTTCTAGAATGCTCTTCTTTCCATTAATATTCTTGAGCATATCCAATATTAAAAAAAACAATACAAATTTTTGCCTCAAATACTGTGTTGCCAATAATGGCTCGATAGTTGCTCTTTTAACTATCAAAATTCCACATATATATTTTCCTTTAGAAACATGTCCCATATTTCATATTTCTATTTTACAATTATTTACAAAGCCATTACTATTTGATTTGTGCATAAAATCTCTTATGTCTTTATCTTGTGCACCCATGCCACAAAATGTAAAACATTAATATTCTATTAACGTTGTCATTGAGTAAAAGACACTTATCAATTCATGGCTCTATTCAATTTTATCAAAATTGAGGATATTACATTCACCCCTCCTTAAAATGATTTTTTCCTCAAAATTCAAACCTAGTACACTTTAAGGTGAATGACAACTCGTATTAATTCCAAATCATAGGGATAGCAACCCTATTGTGATATCTTTAACATCATTTATTGACATATAAATTCCTTGCATTATCACTAAGATTGGTACTTGAATTTCAATTCAAGGTACATCCACATCCTTAGTATTTACACATAAGGGTGAAGTAACACCTCTAACACTAGGTCATCTCCTTAAATTTTCAACGTGTGGCATTCATTATCATATGTCAATTTCACGCATAACATGTGTCTACCCAATCTCTCTCACTCATAATGAGATGAAATAAGTGTTTGACTGCAGAAAAAAACAAAGCTCATCTCATTCCATAAGTAGAGATGGTTTATCCACATATTATCTTTCCATTTAATATTTTAAGTCGAATCATTCTCAACGTGACTCTAAAATACTTGATTTTAAATCCACAATATTGTTATATTTCATGAAGTCAAGTGCCCCTTTCTAACCCTTAAGTTTGGACACAACTTCTCTCAAGTTTTCATGAATTATTTATACCTTTTATATTTACACCTCATATCTTATGAGTCTTAGTCATTTCCTAGAGGTATCTAGGGGTATAGTTACTCTTTGGAGTGCTCTCATCCTTATGCATCTAGGGAGTGTCTCTCACATTCACCCATAGGGCCACATGATCATCATGAAGGTAGCTAATCTCCTGAGTCATGGACCTTGAGTAAACATAACTATTACCTCCCGACGAATTGGTCTTGTGTATTCAGGGAACAATCAACTCCTAATCCCATCAGTCCATGTACCTTTAATACTCCCTACGTGACCTTAGGATTGACTTAGGGATCTACCATTCTCAAGGGTTCATTGATAGCACATTATTTTCATATGCAATTCTTTAAACTAAATTCCTCCATCTATTATAATGCTCATTATTCACTTTATGTCCCCTCATTGGACTCGTGACAACATGTCAAGGCAACCTTTCTTTTCCGAGCTCAGTCTCATACGGTCATCCACTTCTATAGTGACTTTTCCTCATATTCCTTAGAGATGGCTGATGAATGCATATTCATCTTAGTTTTAGTCGCCATTCTGGCCCTATTTTGCACTCAAAGCTCTCATATACCACCTGAATCTGCTCATATACAATTTCCTTAGTTTTATATGACTATCTAGAGTTTTGATCAAATCCATTTGTCTCCATTACATGATTAAGCATCACACTATGTGCACCAATGTAGGAGATGGTGGTCCTACTATTTTTGAAGGCTAGTTCCTTCATCAGAAAGCATCCTCATCAGTCAGAGGATTAATTGATGCAAGCCCATCGACCCATAGCAATAGCCCCCCAGGGGGTGGGTTTATTACAAAAGGGCCACGACCACAACAGAAGGATGGCCCTGACCGTAATGCAAAAGGGTGCCGCGACCACGACGAAGACATTGTGTCGACTGACACATGGCATGATCGAGCCCAACCATGCACGGTCAGGCCGAGGCCAAGGTATAGTGATCAATACAAAACCCCACGACCATGGAAGACACCTCGACTGTTACTGAAGGCCATGACCGTGACAGAAACCTCGACTGTGAAACTTACTACAATCTCAACAAGCACCGCGACCACAACATCCCGACACAGTTGGGCGCACACCTGGCATGGTCGTGCCGAGGAGTACTGCGACCACTATTGAAGGCCGTGACCGTCGCAGCTAAGTTGGTTCTCTCTAGATCTGCACCTATAAATAGATGACTCCCTCCTTCATTTGAGGCATCACTTTCACTCCATCCACGCTGACAGGGTGCCACTCTGTGCCCAACCAAGGAAGACGATCTCTTCCACTAAAGGCTGCCTCTGTGGTGTCCTTGCTACTCTGCCATTTAGCGCTCCATCTCTTGTGAGCAAGAGCATGAAAAGATAAGGAAGAAGGAAAGAGAAGACCATCCTCATCCATCTTGGTGTTCTGCCCCACCATCTTGTAGAAGACCATTTCTCCATCGAGCCATGACCATCTTCTTCACCATGACCATGGCCGAATCTTCCCTCTCTCTTGTTCCATTTGTCTCTATCATGAGGAGCGAGTAGTCCATTTTGCTGGAGTGTGGGGGCTAGCCCCGCTTCCCGTGCTTACATGTTCATCTTATAACATTCCATGACTTGTTTATAACTTTCCATTTTGTTGTTAATCGTTTAATATATGCTTTAATGATTGATCCCCTGCCTTGCATGATTTATTATATTCCTTTGTTGCGAGAACTTAAATACTTTGGATTTGAATATCAATTAACATGGTTGATGCCAGGATGAGAACTTTTGAAGGGACCAGAGTAGTAAGTGTGTGATTAGTGGGTAACAAGACATCAAGCCGATGGAGATGATTACACAAATTCTATTTCCTAACAGATGGTTTATTACTCCATTTGGATATTTGAATCTTGCCTGGATGTTTTTGGATGTGTTTTCATGTGTAGTGGTGGTGAAACCTGATTCGACCCCGCTGATTCCCATCATTAATCTAAACTCAGTTTTAATCTTGCTCTTTTACTTTCTTTGCTATTAGTTTAACTAAAATCCAAATCAACTCTTGTTCTAAATATTAGTCTTAGTTGATTCAGATTCAACTAGAAAGATTCTTAAAAATGTTGTCCCTTGGGATTCAATCCTTAACTATACTGCAATAACACCTGTCTGCTTGCGGGTGGTACTGTTGCATAAGGTTTTGGTAAAAAACTTAAGGATTTCATCCCTAGGTGGATTTGTTAGTGCAGTAAAGACTATGTTACGATTCCACCTCCCAGTAACCCCCAACTAAGGGAGACCGAAAGGACAGAGCCGATAACCAATAACCCAGATCAAAGGTTCGACAAATAATCATTAACAATTATTAAATTCTACCAACTATACTGAAATATGGAGAAAAAAATAAAAACTTTTGCATACCTTTTAAAATTGGGATTTCAAAACTTCTATCCACACAGATACTAATCTATCTAATCCTCCTTTGCACTTTAATTCTCATTTAGTACCACATATGCCACTTTACTGTTTGTTCTTTTCATTGTACCTAAAACGCCGACAAACAAAACATCAGTTAGCCAAAGATGGTATGTGGGGGAAACAATAATCATGTAAATATATTAACAATGTAATCATGCAGTTAATCATTTAGCAACCAAGATTACGTTTTAAGCCATACTACTTAATCCTTACCTATCCCTCAACTCTGTGTTGTCCTTGCATACTACCTCTCTTTAGGTAGATACTTACCCCCACGGTCCTACCTTACAGGTAGCCAATACTAAGGTAATAGAGTTGCAGGGCACTACCCGAAGGTAGCCCAATATCTTACTCAAGGTGACTTGATGGTCCTACCCCATTGGTAGCCATGTACTAAGTCATCCAATGACCTGATGGACCTACCCCATAGGTAGCCATGTACTAGGTCAATTATTAAGCCATAGAGGGGACCATGATCTGAGCTGGTAGGCACATATCTTATGTGATAGTCATAGCCACATTATAGTTTGCACGAACTAAATTCATCCAACAGTTTATTACAAGTCATCGATGAAAACTTCGGAAAACCTCAGAAAACTAACTCGAGATATTCATAAGCGTAACCACATACCTTATACCATCGCAGAAACCATGCAGAACATCATATACTTTAAGAATGTTGCCAAACATCCAAGCAACTAAGCATGTAATCAACAAGCATCTGAAACAAAGCATACTACATATGTGTCACCATGTATTCATATTACATTACTCAGGTCTAGATGCGATCCTAAACTAGGGTTTAGGGTTATCTCACATTTGGACAAGGGATCAGGGTTACAAACCCTAATTCTATCATATCATGGTTTCCAAGATTACAATCTCAATTATGCATATTAGATGAAGCCCTAATCATCATCTTAAACATATTTAACTATTCATGATACCTAGATGACATCACTAACATTAAGATTATATTAAGATGTTCACATTGGTTTCAAAACCCTAAAATAGCATATATAATATTACTAATCTAGAATCATCCATTATTCACCATTAACAATGATTTCTTCATCATACAGGTCTAAATCAGGTATTTAGCCTGTCATGAAAGAAACTATTCAAATAAGCATTAGTCTTGGGCAAATCTAGATTTCCTTTTAATTAAACTCATTAAGACATGTATTGTGGATACTTTTAGAACAAAAAGCTTAATCAGCTTCTAATAGTATTTTATTCAGATTCCTCTCATTCTTCTGAGCAAGTTTCATATATTACTTTTCTAAATCTGATTATCCTAGCAATTACTATGATATTTGCAAATCAAAGATATTTAAGCCAACCTGACAGCGCCACGTCAGCACTTAATACTTGATGGTATCTCCCAATTGGCTTTGCGTGTCGGCATGGGCAATACTTAAAACATAATAAAATGACATATTTTCCCTTACCTTAAAACATACCCTCCAGGGTTATATGGGTAAATTGCCACAGGTTGTCCCTCTCCTCACGATGCCATCTCGTGCGAGTGCACAACGCCGCTTAGCCCTGCTCCAGCACAATTGCAGACACGCACGCCTACGTGATCTTGATGCTTGGTGCAGGGTGTTCGATGGTGTCGATCAATCTCTCTGGTCCAGTCGTTGTCACCCAGGTCCTCCTCCATCCTACTCTCTCTCTGGTTCTCATCGTCCAGCACTACTGCCGCAGGAACACGATGCTACGGTCGTCATTTGCTCCGACGCTCACTATGGCGCCCAGTCTTACAGCGGCTAAGATCTTTGAATTCCTCCGCACCTTCATGATTTGGACCCCGGTGGTCGATAACCTGGTCCACTCTCCCTCTTTAGGTCACAACTACAATTGCTAGCCCGCCGGCCAAGACCACGTCCGCTCCCAGTTCATCCGTCCACCTCCTCCTCACACAAGGAAGGACGGTTCTATGCGACGCCCATCGTAGAGGGGCCGATGGTGCCAACTGCCAGAAACAAACCTGACACGATTTTACCGTGCGCTAAAACGCAAGTGAACGCGTCGAGTAGTACATGCCTTTGTGAGGCCCGAGTCGAACACAGGGATACTCGGAATTGTTGGAGACTCCTACTAACTATTTGCGATCAGCTAAGCCGAATAACAAATTTAGGGTTGTTGTTAAAAATAAAAGAAAACAAAAACAAAATAAAACAAACGATTGATTAAATGTTAATTTAATCAATTCAAAAGAGTAGTGGCTTGAAATTTAGGATTGCGAATTCACAGCGGGTTTTCATTGTATTTGATTTTATATAATGCCTCAATCTTATCTCTCTATCTGGGTAGTGGCCTGAAAACAGAATTACCCACTGTCGTGGTGCAATTCCCTACCTCGGTTTAGGTCGGTTCCACAGTCGTAGTAACCTATACCCTAAACTAGGTGCATTATGAACGATCTCTCAGTATCCACCATTAATTTTACACCACCTTGGTCAAGGGATTTATCGATTAATGTAGATTTCGTCTCTTTTCAGTCGTTAATCCTTCTTTCAAAGTGATTAAGGGCATTAGGTTATTATTATGGTGATCAAGCATAACAATATATTGAGAAAAAGAAACTATACCATGGATTTAAGAGATAAAATATGATTTACTATTATAAAACTATCATACAATGAATTCCTGGGCTACTCCCGGTCCTAAAGACGAAGGGGATTAGCCCCGCATGTTCATCTCACACAAGTACATGGTAGAAATAGGGGAAACATGTGAAAAACGTGGAATGAAAGGGAAAACCCCTGAACGGAGAAGAACCAGTTGATCCTTGGTGTAGAATGCGTGCTCTACCGCCTCTCGGTGGTGGAATCCATCTTCTTCGGCCTCCGGATCAACAAGTATGAGCTTCTAGCCTCCGTTCTCCTCTCTACCGCTCCTCGGTACTCGTGCAATGGCTAATGAGATTCTCCTCCCGTCTGGGCAACCGTACTTCGGTATATCTTGGTCATTAGGTCGCTAATTAACCGTAGCCGTCCGATTGAGATCATTAGAAAGCAAACTCATATCCTACGGTGTCGATACCATTGACGCGAGTCGATGGTATCGACCCGCTGTAGTAGCGAACCCTTCCTTTGTCGCACCCGACACCATCTCGATACCATTGACGCGAGTCGATGGTATCGACTTCCTTTAGGCGTCAGTTTTTGTCATTTTGCGTCGCTGTAGCCTCCATGCGTCGATGGTATCGACTTGGTGTCGATACTATCGACTGATTTCTCGCCAGCACGCTGATGGTATCTCGATACCATCGACATCTAGGTCGATAGTATCGACTGTTTCTTGCTTCTTTCGGCTAGCAAACTGTGATCATGTTGATGGTATCGACTTCCGTCGATGGTATCGACGACAGCATATACTCATTTTTCCTGAAATTCAAACATGAAACCAAATAAATTCACACAAATAATAATATTTTGACAATTAATGCTCAAAAAGATGAAATAAAGGGGATTTGACATAAAATAGTAGCAAAGACCAAAGTGGATGAGTTATGCCACATTAACCATAAAAATGACTAATAAAAGCATAAAACACATATCAAACAGGTCTATAAATGCGACTCAAAATCATCACATCAAACTCCCCTAAGCTTGAACGTTGCTCGCCCTCGAGCAGCTAATCCTTAGAATAGAATTGCTAATGTCAACTGAAGAACAACACTCCACAACCAACATCCCATATGACTCCCACCGGACTTTTTCACATACCGACCCTCTCTAACCACGAAACGGTAATTACCCTGAAGGTGACAGTAATCATCCATAAGAGAAATTGACCTCAAAACTGATGAACACTATCACATAAGGCAGTTAACATAATAAAACTCGCCGGTTCAGACTTGGTGCATCTTGTGATCTCCTATACTACGTTGCTCGCCCTAACTAACATCTACATGGAAGCAGTTCTCCTGATATACTTTAGTGAGGAGAAATTCACGGTGGCCTACCAATCCAAGCAACGGGTGGATGAATATGGGTGGTTAATGGAAGAAAGTGGAAGTATTACACAGTTTCAACATGCATAAAACAAAAATGTCCTAAATGATGCCAATGCACATGAAAAATGTCCTAATGCCTAAAATTGGGTGGAATGATGCATGTACTAACCATCCATCTCAAAACGAAATGGACATCTATTTAAGCTACATCATGTACTCAATTGTCTCGAAATGCAGGTGATATTATGTTCCTTTCTCCTTCTTATTCTTGTTGCTTTTACATAACTCTTTTTTTTCATTATGCATATTTTCTTTCAGATTTTTTTTTCAACCCTTTATATCCATAATTTATAATGAATATTTTATCGGGCTTATTTGTCTTCCTAATTCAGAAATTTGCACTATTTAGAAGGTATGGGACAATTTAATTCACCATTGGAGAAAAATTGAGATACATGATATACTTTATGCATGAAAATTATGAATGCAACTACATGGCATGCACCTAAGGGCAATGTGCATGTATCACTATTCTAATTTTTTTCTTTCTTTTTATGCAAAACGTATGGAAAAAGAATTAATGCAAGCCCTATCTACGTGCAATGCAATCGACAAGGTTAAAACTATTGAATACTTCCAATTCTTGCGGTGGATTGTGAAAAGCGAAGAGGTGGAAAGATCACAAGACTAGGTGACTGAACCTTAGAAAGATATTATGTGTCCCTTCTTACTGACTTGTGTAGTAGTCAAGAGGTTTCTCTCTCCTACTTCCAATTAGAGTCTCATTACCATTTGGTCAGTTTAGGCTCAAACAACCATTTCCGTCCACTTTCATGAATCATTAGGAGTACTGTTGTGAAATTTTGTTTTAAAGTTGACAAAACCAATCATTTTCGTAGGATATGTGCCCAAGGTTAAACAAGATAGCTCTTCAGACATACACAAATTTTTAAATTTCCCTTGATTTTTCCATGCACACTATAGAGATGACACAAACTTTATGACATCCACGATTACACTAGATAGCATGTGGATCCTACGAACAAACTAAAATTCAAAAACAACTAAAAAGAACAAAAACAAATAAAGTTAAAAACTAAGAATAATAAAAGAGATAAAGTTGTTCCAACTACCCCCCTAAGCTTGAATCCAACTATGGCCTCATAGTCAAAAACAAACTTAAGGATTGGAACAGTGATACCGGATCACTCTTGTGGTGGTGGAGGCGGATATTGCGGCGCCGTGAGGTCCCAAGACGGGTATTGTCCCTGGAAATTCGGATCATACTGAGGCATCGGAGGAGGCTGTGGATACCCCCCAAAATAATTCTGGCTCCAGTAATGATCGTAAAACGGCTGTTGCTGCACCTCCATCCTGTGCAGCCGATCATGGAAGTTCGGATGATTTGCGAACATAAGGCGCTCATTCTCAAAGATCGCCTGCTGGTTGACAAAGAGCCGGTTGGTGGTGTCTTGAATACCGACATAGCTGGCTGTGTGGCTATGCTGAGTTTGCTGGATGTCCTGCAGCATTGCGTACATGCCCTGCATAGAATAGAAATCCTTGCTCGGCTGCGCAGGCTGTGGTGGTGGGGGTGGATGCGGAGAAGATGAAGATGCACCTGGATGCATCCTAGGGCGCTTCCGGGGTGCCACTCGTGATCGAAGAGGTGTGAACGCCTCTTCTTCCTCATCCACCGCCTCGTTTTCGTTGTCACCGTTGTTGCCACCATCTTCTTCATCGGAGTCGATGGCTATGATTGGCCATCAGAAGTGCTGCGCGCCGTCGATGTTGAAGACGGGGTCAGGAAGGGAACATTCCTGATATGCTTGATTGACGTGGCAGTGCACGAACGCCATGCCATCTCGGAGAAGAATGAGATTGGACCGGTGTAAATGCTGCAAGTTCACCTTGCTCTTAGTAGATAGAGGAGTGAGGGTCTGGAAATTCAAGCCGAGGTATGAAGCCAGCTTGGTGATGAGCCCGCCGAAGTGAATCGACGCTTTGCTCGTACTCCGCTTCACCGCCAATACTCTCTGAAAAAAGAAGGCACCCCAATTGCACTCTTGTTGTGTTAGGAGCTTGTAGAGAAAGAAAAGGTCAGGCTCCTGAAACTTGCTAAGGGCTAGATCACCCCGAGCAAACAAGGTGGAGCTCAACATCCGGTGCAAGACCCGGACGAATGGGTGCTCGAAATCGGCTACCGCGACATTGTGGTAGCTCACCGATTTGCCCTGCGGCACCGTCACCAAATCAGAGAAAATGGCGTCATAGTTGGTGCGGTTGTCCGGCCGCCTGTAGTCGTACTGCAAGTGATTCCAGTTGAAGATGTCATTGAACTACTCGAGGGTGATGGTGTAGTCGTGGTTGTACAGCCGAAAAGACACCCTGCCCTTTTCCCACTCACGGTCACTTGCTGATATCTCATTGGGCACAACACAGACGTCCAGTGACGCCATGAATTCCACCACCAGCTCTTTGTATGTTGGCCACTCACCGAAAAATGGTTGGCCGTCTTCATGGTACTCAAGCTCATCGTGTTCACGACCCATTTGGTGGGCCTGCCCCTTCAGTACGTAATCCAGATTGGCCTTGAAGCCAAGATCACGGAGCATCTCCCGGTCCACGTACCGGATGGGCTCGATCTTGCGCTTAAAGATTTCCTCGTACACCTTCTTCACCTCCGCGGATGGATGGACAAGTCGAGGATGTGCGACCGATGATGGTGGCGGTGGCACGAACTCGGGGATGTCAATCATGTGAGCGCTCGAGGAAGAAGCTCCGACTGTATGCACCATTGTTGCGATGAGAAAAGGGATTAGAAGAAGAGCTCGATGAAGATGGAGAATGGAATCTCCGCTCGGTGAAGATCGTCGCTCAGTGCAGTTTTTCTTCAGGCTTGGATGGCTCGGGGGAGTGCTAGGCGCAAAAGAAGAAGATTGCTCTGAAGGTGTGACGTCAAATGACATGATCTATTTCCTTAAATAGCCTTGGTCGGCGCCACTGTTGGCCCGTCGATACCATCGACGCGAGTCGATAGTATCGACACTTTTCGATGCTATCCGCCCCCCTCGCGAGTATCGACGGTCGTCGATGGCTGGATCTTGAAACCCGGATCACTGACATGTCAATACCATCGACATGGGTCGATGGTATCGACGCCTCACCCAGATCGATGACGTGGACGCCGCGATTGCCGCTGATTCGTCTGCGCGGATCGGTGATGTGGGTGGTCGATACCATCGACGACGATCGATGGTATCGACTTTTCTGCGTTGCAACACCTCCGCTTTGCATTTCAACCTGTAACCATGTCGATACCATCGACGAGGCTGTCGATGGTATCGAGTTGACTGAGACGAACTGGTCTGCATATCTTCAGGGATCTCGATGGTATCGACGCCCGCGTCGATACCATCAACTTTTTCTCCGCGACCGCCTGTAGGTATGTCGATACCATCGATGAGGCCATCGATGGTATCGACTCAGAACAAAATCTATAGTCGTCAACCTAGAACTTGGTCGATACCACCGACCTGAGTGCCGATGGTATCGAACCTACCTCATCCTGCACATCAAACAAACCGATCACGATATCTTTTTTTTACACTAAAAATCAAGGCAAAATAAATAAACCTACGAATGTACATGAACTATCCTAATGTACCGATGGTTGGGTTGCCTCCCAACAAGCGCCCTTATTTAACGTCTTAAGCTAGATGACTTTTGGCATTTTTATCAACTTGGTACCTTGGAGAAGGTGCTCAAAGGATCGTGCGGCAACTTGAACTCCACGCGATCTTGACCAATTCCTAACGTGAGCTTACCTCTCCCTATTGCAGTCACTACATCGACCGTTGCTTGAAACGGCCTCCCTAATAGCATCTCGCAACTCTCAAGCTGCGGCATGTCCATGATTACAAAGTCCACAGGAAAAATGAATTTGTCCACTTTGACAAGAACATTCTCACAAACGCCATGTGGCCTTACAATAGATCCATCTGCTAATTCAATGGTTGCCGCTGATTTCTTTATGTCGTGTAACCCGAGCTTCTGAAATGTGGGCAACAACATTAGATTTATGCTCACGCCTGAATCACATTGAGCTCGTGGGAAGTGTTGATCACCTATTGAACATGGAATATAGAAGCTCCCCGGGTCTTTCTTCTTCTCTGGTAAATTCCCAAGGATCATTAAGCTTACCATTTCATTCATCCTACACACATCAGTATCTTTGATCTGCCTCTTTTTATTAATTATTTCTTTAATAAACTTCCCATAGGCGGGGACCTTCTCAATCATCTCCACCAGCGGAATATTGATATGTAGCATTCTGAATATCTCTAAGAATTTTCTATAATGCCTGTGCTCCTTCTTCGGCTTCGAGTTGTCCAAATTTGACTCCACTGCCGCATTACCATGCTTGTGGGGTGGCACATATGGGCTTTTCGGGGCCAGCTCCCCTAAGCTTGCTTCCATTACTTCCTCTGGCATAGGCTTTGTCGGAACATCATCAACATGTATCATTTGTTGTGGCTCTTCTCTCACAGTAGATGTATCTGCACCGTGACAGGCAGCCTTAATTTGCTCTTCTTGGCTAGGAGGGGACGCAACTATAATGGGTTCTTGGTGGGATTTCCTGAAAAGAGGGTTTCCGCCCGGCAGTCCATAATAACTGCGAGGATATGGTATCGCCGGTGTTTCTCCCGTATCAAACCTCATTTTGCTTTGATCTTTTGCTTCTGACACCTGGGATTCCTCCTCATTGCTTACCACAGACATGTACTTCACTTGATGGTGTGTTTGGGCCACATTTGCATTCTCGGCTGGTTTCTGCTGGTTGGCGTGCTTGATGGCCGCCACTTCACTTGAAATCTGAGCCACGGTGGTTTCCAATGCCCACATCTGTGCTCCATGGCTTTGTAGCGTCTGCCCAAATTTGGTTAAAATATCACCTTGAGATTGCAATTGCTTACCAAACATAGCCATCATTTCCTGATTTTGCTGCACCATCCGACTAAGTAATTCAGTGCTCTTATCCTCAGCTCTCAGTTGTGGCTTTGTCTCCGGGTCTTGTTAGAAATTATTAGGATCCTTCCAGGAGAACTTTTTGTCTCTCCTCCATGCATAGTCATTGTTTCTATATCCTTGTTGTTGCATGAATTTGACTTGGGCTTTCTCATCCTCAGATGCATCATTTTCCTTTGCTAGCAGTTTCTTTGCGAGAAGATCCATCTTCTCATTCAGATTCTTTATTGCTTTTGATTCTCCTACCCCTCAAACCTGCTCCACGGCGCCTCTTTCGCCCCATGATTGTTTCCTAGCCATGTTCTTTAATATCTCCCAACACCTGGTGTCCGTGTTTTTCAAAAAGAATCCTGACCCAGCTGAATCAAGGTTGCTCCTATCGTGCTCGGAGAGAGCAAAATAGAAAATCTTTACTTGTGTTTCTTTATCCAGCCCGTGATGCGGGCACCTCCTCAGCATGACCTGAAATCTCTCCCAAGTCTTAGAATATGTCTCACCGGCATGTTGGGTAAAATTATGAATCTTCCGGATCATGTCGTTAGTCTTCTCAGGAGGGAAGAACCTCTCAAAGAAGACCACCATCATATGGTCCCAGGACTCCACGAACTCATCATATAAATTATGTAACCACTCTCGTGCCGCTCCCGCCAATGAACTCGGGAAAAGATTGAGATACAGTGCATCCTGTAGAAACCTATCAATTTTTACCATGTCACAGTTCTCAACAAGCTGGCTGATGTGAGCGACGGGATCCTCATTCTTAAGCCCATGAAAAGCATTCAACTTCACCAAATTTATCAACGCCGGATCAATCTTATATGTAGGTATGTTGATTGCCTGCTTCTTTATAGGCCCTTTGGAAGCTGATGAGGAAGAAGCCTTGATCTTCTCCCATATAGTATGTGGCTCGGCCATCTCTTCCTGTTCAAATTTAGAATCTACCTCTTCTTGGTGCTCTTGCTCGTAATACTCCTCGTCCTCAGGTCCCGGAAGCAGAACCTCGGGTGCGCGATTCACATAGTCCGTACTACGTGTCTGCACCATGCAACGTACCTGAAATAGGAAAGTTTAAGTTCAGTACGATGCTTTGACGAGTATCAAAATTAACGAGCAATAAAGAGAAGATATTTGAAGTTGTTTCAAAATAAAAAAATGTGGCCTAGAGTGGCCACTCGTAGCACTCAAAGTGCCAACAATTCGCCGTATCCCCGGCAACGGCGCCAAAAACTTGACATGATTTTACCGTGTGCTAAAACGCAAGTGAACGCGTCGAGTAGTACATGCCTTTGTCAGGCCCGAGTCGAACACAGGGATACTCGGAATTGTTGGAGACTCCTACTAACTATTTGCGATCAGCTAAGCCGAATAAAAAATTTAGGGTTGTTGTTAAAAATAAAAGAAAACAAAAACAAAATAAAAAAAACGATCGATTAAATGTTAATTTAATCAATTCAAAAGGGTATCTTTAGGATTGCAGTTTCACCGCTGGTTTTCATTGTATTCGATTTTATATAATGCCTCAATCTTATCTCTCTATCTGGGTAGTGGCCTGAAAACAGAATTACTCACTGTTGTGGTGCAATTCCCTACCTCGGTTTAGGTCGGTTCCACAGTCGTAGTAACATATACCCTAAACTAGGTGCATTATGAATGATCTCTCAGTATCCACCATTAATTTTACACCACCTTGGTCAAGGGATTTATCGATTAATGTAGATTTTGCCTCTTTTCAGCCGTTAATCCTTCTTTCAAAGTGATTAAGGGCATTAGGTTATTATTATGGTGATCAAGCATAACAATATATTGAGAAAATGAAACTATACCACGGATTTAAGAGATAAAATATGATTTACTATTATAAAACTGTCATACAATGAATTCCCGGGCTACTACCGGTCCTAAAGACGAAGGGGATTAGCCCCACATGTTTATCTCACACAAGTACATGGTAGAAATAGGGGAAAACATGTGAAAAACGTGGAATGAAAGGGAAAACCCCTGAACGGAGAAGAATCGGTTGATCCTTGGGTTAGAATGCATGCTCTACCGCCTCTCGGTGGTGGAATCCGTCTTCTTCGGCCTCTGGATCAACAAGTCTGAGCTTCTAGCCTCCGTTCTCCTCTCTACCTCTCCTCGGTACTCGTGCAATGGCTAATGAGATTCTCCTCCCGTCTGGGCGGCCGTCCTTCAATATATCTTGGTCATTAGGTCGCTAATTAACCGTAGCTGTAACATCCCTGACCTGGGTTATGAGTCAACCCTAGGTGTTTTGCCTAAATATGTAATTAAATCTTTGTGATTAACTCTGAGCATGTAATTAAGTTTCTCAGAAACGTATATCTCAGTATTTGCTCCTTTTTATTTAAAGTAGTAGCATTGTTTTGATATACAGGAACCTATGTGCAATTTACCCAGTTAAAAGGGTTAGCTTGCAGTTTGCACATGATGAGATGTTCCTCTGATGTTGAGACATCATGAGAAATCTTTTAGCAAAGTTTGAGGGATTTCCCAAGCTAGAGCACCAAGGTGCAGCTGTGGAAGCAATCCCAGTGCTTGAAACCTTAAATTGGGGTAAAATGCAATTTACCCAAATTAAGGGATACAAATTGTGAAATATGTCATCTAATGTATCTTTTTAGACTTTTGCCATCATTCAGAGAAGAAATGATGAGGAAGTCACCTCAATTGAGTTATCAAGTAAGAAACAGGCTTTGTGATTGAATAATCAGGGTATATGTGCAATACCCCTTTAAGTATGAACTTTATTATTAGATTGTTCTTCCTTGCCTTCTTTTCTATAACTTAAGATAAGGTTTGTCCTTAGAATAAAGAGGAAGGGACGAGCAAGTAATAAAGGAAGGACTTAGTTGGAATTATGGACAACTTATGAACTAATGTTGAAAATCCTACCCCATGTATATAAGCTCTCCTTCCCTTAGTTGCAAGGGAACTTACCCTTCGTTCCCTTACTGTTTCATTTCACCGAAGATGACCAAGGACTGCCTTGGAGCTAAGGAGGACGACCAAGGGGTGCAAGGTAGGTTTAAACCCCTCTTCTTGCCTAATTCCATGGTTAAAACTCGAATTCAAGGTTAGCTTTATGGCTAATTCTCGAAACCCTATCTTTCTAGCCATCTCTCTTCATCCTTCCTTGGAGTTTTCACCTTGGCCAACCTGTGGGAACTCAAGGACGCCATTAGAGTTTGGAGCTTGAAAGCTTGGAGCTCAAGAAGAAAGCTTTAGGCAGGTTTTATAACTCTAAACCTATGCTTTACTATGTGCATCTTTATATGCGTTTTAATGATAGCTCTTAGTGTTTCCCTACTTTTCCCTGCTTTTTTTTGCAAGCAAACCCGTGGGATATCTGTACTGTTCTTGAGCTAGAAGATGAAGGCGTGATTTCCAAGAAAAACCCACCACTTTTCTTTTCCTTAAACGGTCCTAACAGTTTGCTCTCTCGGACTCAAGACCGCGAGGTGAGCAAACGGTCTCGAGACCGCGACAGAGCAAACGGTCTCAAGACCGTTTGGCCCCATTGACCGAGCGTGGACCGTATAAGAAATCTGTTCCTAATTATATAGGATAATTACCCTCAAAATTTAAGAGACTAACGCCAAAGGAATCGGGAGATATGACCTTTTTAAGTTACAACTTTAAATGAATTAATTGCTGATTTTCAAACGGTCTGAAATTTCCTTTTTGGGAAAACAGTCTCAAGACCGTGTAAGGTCGTTGACTAAGCGTTGACTGTATGATATTACTGTTCAAAATTATGTTAATTAACAACTCACCAAGTTTGATGGTCTAATTCCAAACGGGCTAAGAGTTGAAGGGTGAATACTAGGGCTAACCCTAGGTGAAATCAGTACTGAAATTATGGTAACCTAATTAGGGTTTTTAGGGTTGATTGACCTAAACGGTCTCAAGACCGTTTGGGGGTCACCAAACGGTCTCAAGACCGTGAGGGCAATCAACCAAGACCGTTTGGAGGTCTGGGGTCAAGGATAGTTGACCAATTAAAGGTACAATCACACCGAATTACATTGCAATTAAATATTGACATGATCATCAACTCAATAGGTCAGATCTTGATGAATTTGCACTAGAATCCAAAATTGGATGGGCAAACGGTCTCAAGACCGTTTGGAACTCAGCCAAAAGGTCTCAAGACCGAGAGGACAATCACCAAGACCGTTTGAAGGTCAAGGGTTAAGTATTTTGACCAATTGAGGACCCAATTGCAAATAAGTTATCAATTTAATCAAAATTCTGTTTTGTGGTTCAATCATGGTTCAACCCCTATCAAATCACCTTATACTTTGATGAAATCTTGGGCAAACGGTCTTAAGACCATGTGGGGTCCACCCACATGACCTCAAGACCATTTGGGCCAAGTTTGGGCCCATTTGGAGCTCAATTGAAGGGTTCAACCTTGTGTTGATGCACATTGTTGAGTGTTGATGGGTGAACATTGATAGACCCTAATTGAATCGATTTTAACCATTATGGGCCAATTGAATGACCAAGTGATCAAGCATAATCTTAATTGACTAAGTCCATAAGTGGTCAACATAACTTTGACCATTTGAGGGCTTCAATATGGGTTGACATTATCGGTTGCATCTTTGAGCCTTGTTGAAGGACCAAGCGGTTGAGACCATGAGAGCCTCGCGGTCTCAAGACCGTGAGAGGGCTCGCGGTCTCAAGACCGTGAGGGGGCTCACGGTCTCAAGACCGAGAGGAGGCTCGCGGTCTCAAGACCGCGAAGGGCCTCACGGTCCTGAGGTCAAAGAAGGGCAAACGGTCTTCATGACCCTCGCGGTCTCAACTCAAATTGGTCTTCGCGGTCTCAACATTAATTTGAACCAATGGGAGGCTTCGCGGTCTTGAACCCTTGAAGAGGCTCGCGGTCTTGAAGCCTGAGGGGGCTCGCGGTCTTGGAGCTAGAAAGAGGCTCGCGGACCTGGAGGGTCAAAGTGGGCAAACGGTCAACACTTTCAACCAATCTCAACCCAATTAATGATTAATGATTGAAATTAATCAATGTGATTCAAGGTTGACCACATTCAATCATTTGATGATGTAAATGGTTCAATGTTGCCCAAATCAAACCCTAATGACAACCTAGGATATTAAGGGGTTATTTGAATAAGGTTTTGACCATAATGATGATCAATGGGGTGAATTACCAATATACCCCTGAAGGGTCAACTGAGTTATACCTTGCTCAATTCAAACTCTAATTGTATGAGAATGGTGTTTTTAGTCATAATGATTCTATCCAACTTGATCTAGTCTAATGTTATCATCAACCATTAGTATGATGAAAGAGAGAGTACTCTAGAGAGAGAAAGTACCCTAGAGAGAGAAAGTAACTCTAATCACTTAATGGTGATGTTTTTGGCTATGTTAGCCTATGATGACTCAACCCAACATGTTTTAGAGTGATGTTGACATCACCTAACCTTATGATGAGAGAGAAAGTACTTCTAGAGAGAGAAAGTACTTCTAGAGAGAGAAAGTACCCTTTTTAAATGGAAACTCAATTGAAGCATCCCCAATGCACAAGAATGAGCATAATTAGGGTATGACCCACCTGTGTGAGATCATAGAAACCCTAATTATGATAAATGATGAACCTTTAACTAATCCAAGAGCATCAATGAAGATGTTACTCATACATGATGATGTTATGAGTTTAATTCACCTTGATGTGAATAGTAAACCCTAATTCAAGGGTGATGACATGTGATGTGAATAGTAAACCCTAATTCAAGGGTGATGACAGGTGATGTGAATAGTAAACCCTAATTCAAGGGTGATGACATGTAATGTGAATAGTAAACCCTAATTCAAGGGTAATGGTATGCTTTTGAGAAATAAACTCTATTTAATTTGAATTAAAGATTTAACTCTTATGACAAGAGTAGGAAGTACATTCCTTATTATTGTATTACCTTTATCAGATGTATTAACCATGCAGGTTCTGACATCAAGGTAATCATATCCAGGTATGGATGTTGATGTTATATTCATTAAAGGCATGTTGTTAGCCTTATGAATAAGTAAAGTAATCTGATGCCTTGCCAGTGGCATCCTATGCTGATAATGGGCTATGAGAGCCATGAATACCATCAAGGTCATGCCTTAGAGATGACTTGTGATGAGGATAATGAGAAATGATGATTGATATGAGTTAGGCCTGTTACATTTAGTATTCTTCTTTTATAGCTGCTATGCTATTGTTATTGTTTGCAGAACAATGTATGCTGTTAAAGAATACTAAATGTACCTAACTAATCAAGTATAATGTAGAGCCCTGATCATAGATCCATCATTGTCAGAAATTAAATGATGGTGAAACAGGTTTTCCTCAGGGAACTCCTGGAGCACATACTTTTGAGTATGTGGGGTACATGGATGTGTAGAACCTTACATCCTAGTGTAGGAAAGTGATGTAGATGTGGAATCCATCCATCCTTCACTATAAGTTCCATACCGTATCAGTGGTAGGTAAACATGAAACCTCCTGTTGACGAAGAAAGTACAGATATCCGTATCAGTGGTAGGTAAATATGAAACCTCCTGATGACGAAGAGAGTACAGAACGCCACTGTGACTCTAGAATAGCGTAGGACCAGTTTACCCTGGTGAGCTATAGTAGTAGAGACACGAGATGTCCTACAAGTGATCCTCTTACTGACTGAGGAAGGTGAAGGTCATGAGAATCCGGCTCTCTTAATGACCTATGTATGATACTGATGTGGCTTCTCAGCAATCAGTTGGAGTATGAGTGGTAAGCCTCATCTCCACAGGGCATAATGTTGTTTGTAAAACATAATCAACCATGTAGTATAACTTGTTAGAGATGACTCCAAGTTAGTTGATTGATGTTACATTACAATAATGTTGATATTCTCCATATCTCCTAAATTGTAGAGATCTTGTTATACCTGCAACTGTTATAGAATGTTTTGAAGACTTTACTGTTTAAGATATTCTTTGATGTTATAATAAAGCTTCTGGCGAAGAGTTATAACTCTCGCTGGGACAATTATGTATAATTGTCTCACCCCGTAGGCTTCAACTTTCTAGGTGGACGACGGAGACGAAGGAACCAACCTACAGGTGACCAGTCTCAGCAGCAGCACCAGGGGCAGCAGTAATCTCAGGTGGAGATTTGTCCTGCCATGTGGTGTAGTTAGAGTCAGTCCTATGTGTCCTCTGTACTCTCAGGTCTTGGAGTCTTGTGTTATGTGATCTTGAGATTTTGTGTCTTGATGTATATAATTACTCGAGAAGTAATTATCCTGAGATGTAAACAGTTTATCTCTCTTTATGAAAGAAGCTTTTATGGATTCAAGCTCTTATCTCGAAAAGTTTTAATTTCCCGTGATTTTTGTCTTCCGCTGATTACCGATTCACTTCCGCTACGTTTTAATCGTGTTTATGTCATGGTTTGGAGATTAGAGCCCACAAGAAGTGGTATCAGAGCCCCGGGTTCAGTTGAGTCTACAGAGGCATAAGACTTAGGATGTCGAGTCTACCTTTAGTACTCCTTCCTCATCTAATAGGATCTTCTGCTCCTCAGGAGAAGAAGATACATAAGAATGTCAGAACATCATGATGAGCACGTGGCAGAGAGTAGTGCTAGTGCACCTCGAGGCGGTGCAAGAGTTCCGAGAATAGAACAACCTGCACCTGAGTCGCCAAGAGAGCCACCCCAGTTCGAACCAGCTGACATGAGTGATCCAGCTGTACAGACGATGTTCGGGCAGTTCATGACTGCCATGACACATATAACCGATAGGATGCCCATTCCTGCACCTAGGGCACCTGTCCAGCCTGAAGCGCAAGGTATCGGTAAGACGTTCGAACGACTTCGTCGTGTCGGAGCTACCGAGTACTTCGGAACTGCCAACCCTGCAGATGTTGACTTATGGTTGACAGAGTTGGAGAAGGCTTTCAGGATTCTTATGATTCCGGAAGCTGAGAAGGTTAGACATGCCGTCTATCTTCTCAAAGGCAGTGCTGGTCACTGGTGGAACATGGAAGAGAAGAAGAGACCTGGAGTAGAGTTCTCATGGGAAGAGTTTCGTCGGGAATTTATCAATAGATATTTTCCAAAGACCTTCCTAGATGAGAAGATCTCTCAGTTTGAGAAACTAAGGCAGGGTATGATGAACATTAGTGAGTATGAAGCTAAGTTCATGGAGTTGTTGCGGTTCTGTCCGCACATGGCTGCTACGGATGAGGAAAGAATCAGAAGATTCGAGAAGGGTTTGAATTCCGATATGTCAACCCCTGTGTCTGCCTTAGAAAACAGAGAGAGATTCTCTACCTTCGTTGAGTCAGTCCGAAGGATAGAGAGATCTGTGGTTGAGAAAAGACAAACCCATAAAAGATATCCACAGTTCCAGGGTTCTTCATCTAGGGATTCCAAGAAACCTAGATTCTCTGCACCTAACCCTCCACCACCGAGATCGAGTTTTCAAACTCAATGGACACCAAGCAGAGGTAGAGGGCGGAGTCAACCGCTTCAAGGGACGCACAGTTCTGCATCAGTGTCAGTTACTGGACCACCCAGACCACAGCAACAGGAGAAGAGTTGCTACAACTGTGGTAAGGTGGGACACTTGATGAAGGATTGCCGTTCTAGGCCTGTCGGTGTGACACAACAACCCCCAAGACAAAATCAACAGGGATCTCAGAATAGACAAAATCAAGGAGCAGCTCGAGGACGTGGACAAGCGTCTCAAGCTGGATCATCAGCACCACCTCAACACCAGGCGACTGCGAGGTTCTATGCTATGAACCCACCTGAAGCAGTGGTCAATCCACGGGTAGTGGCAGGTCAGATGAAACTTTTATATTCTGATATGACTATATCCTGTGATGTATCTGTTCTGATTGATCTGGGTGCTACACACTCTTTCATTACTCGTGAAGTGATTCGTAACTACAATGTGACTGTTAGCCATAGAGCAGATAGTTTGTTGTTAGAGACGCCGTTGAGTGGGTCTGCCGTTTTGCAGGAGGTATGTTCTCCCTGCATCCTTTTCTTTTCTGACCATCGCATTCAAGTGGATCTTATACCACTTGATATGCAGGGATTTGATATAATCCTCGGGATGGATACCTTAGAAAGGTATAGAGTTGTCTTGGATTGTGAGTCCAAGTTGGCTGTGTTTGCTGATGAAAGCAGCACATGGATCTTTCAAGGAGAAAGAAAGATTCTGCCTACCTGTCTTGTATCAGCTATGGTTGCTGATAAGCTGTTGAGGCAAGGATGTTATGCATTCTTAGCCCATGTGGTAGATGTTACCAAGGAAAGTTCTAATCCTGCTGAAGTTCCTATAGTCAGGGAATTCGAAGATGTGTTTCCTGAAGAACTTCCTGGTATACCACCACCTCGAGAGATTGATTTTGAAATTAATCTGATCCCAGATACAAAACCCATAGCTCAAACTCCGTATAGGATGGCGCCTGCCGAGATGGCAGAACTCAAGAAACAGCTTCAAGAGTTACTTGAGAGAGGTTTTATCCGACCGAGTACTTCACCTTGGGGTGCTCCGGTCTTGTTTGTTAAAAAGAAAGATGGGTCAATGCGGTTATGCATCGACTACAGACAACTCAATAAAGTAACAATAAAGAATAAGTATCCTCTGCCGAGGATTGATGATCTCTTTGACCAGTTGCGTGGTGCAACAGTCTTTTCAAAGATAGACTTGAGGTCTGGATATCATCAACTCCGTATTAAGGATAGTGACATATCCAAGTCTGCCTTTAGGACAAGATATGGTCACTATGAGTTTACAGTTATGTCGTTTGGACTAACCAATGCACCAGCTGCATTTATGGAACTCATGAATAGAGTTTTTCGACCTTTCCTTGATCAGTGTGTTGTCGTCTTCATAGATGACATACTGATTTATAGTAAAGATGCTCAGCAGCATGAGCAGCATCTTCGCCAAGCTTTGACCTTGCTAAGAGAACATAAGTTGTATGCTAAGTTTAGCAAGTGTGAGTTCTGGCTGCCGGAGGTATCTTTTCTTGGACATGTAATATCCGCCTCGGGAATTCGTGTTGACCCTACAAAGGTAGAATCTGTTCTACAATGGGAACAACCGAAGACACCGACGGAGATTCGAAGTTTCTTGGGGTTAGCTGGCTATTATCGAAGGTTCATTAAGAACTTTAGTTCTATAGCTTTACCTTTGACCAAGTTAACCCGGAAAGATGTCCCTTTTTCTTGGAGTGATAAGTGTCAACAATCTTTCCAGTTGCTGAAGGAGAGGTTGACAAGTGCACCTGTATTAGTGCTACCTGAACAAGGAAAAGGATATGTAGTTTTCTATGATGCTTCCAAGAATGGACTAGGATGTGTGTTGATGCAGGATAAACAAGTGATTTCTTTTGCTTCCCGACAGCTTAAGAAACACGAGGAGAATTATCCAACACACGATCTAGAGTTAGCTGCTGTGGTTCATGCTTTGAAGATCTGGAGACATTATCTCTACGGAGAGACATTTCATATTTTCACAGACCATAAAAACCTTAAGTATATCTTCTCTCAGCATGAGCTCAACATGAGGCAACGTCGTTGGATGGAGTTAATCAAGGACTATGACTGTACAATTGATTACCATCCAGGCAAGGCCAATGTTGTTGCAGATGCCTTGAGTAGGAAATCAGCAACATCAACCATGAATGGAGCACAACTAAACTCTTTAGTATGCTCTAGAAGAGATATGCTTATCTCTTTAAGGCAAGACAATGTACAGTTGAAGGTGTCATTGCTAGCCGGTTTGTTAGCTGAGATGCATATTAAACCTACCCTAAGAGAGCAGATTAAAGAAGCACAGCTAGATGATGCTGCAGTTCAACATATAAGATCTGAGTATGGAAATGGGAAGCAAGATGGTTTTCATGACTCACAAGATCAAGTAGCTTGTTATAATGGAAGAATGATAGTGCCGGATGTGGACAACTTGAGGAAGTTAGTCCTGGAAGAAGCCCATTCTTCCATGTATGCTATGCATCCAGGGAGCACCAAGATGTATCGGAATTTGAAGGATCTGTATTGGTGTCCTGGGATGAAGAAGGACGTAGCAGAGTTTGTTCTGAGGTGTCCTGTGTGTCAGCAAGTTAAAGCTGAACACCAGAAGCCTGCAGGGACAATGCAACCTTTACCCATATCACAGTGGAAGTGGGACCATGTGACCATGGACTTTGTTGTTGGCCTACCCAGGACAAGCAAAGGACATGATTCCATTTGGGTAATTGTTGATAGGTTGACTAAGACAGCACATTTCTTACCTGTCAAAACAACCTATTCTGCTGAAAGGTTATCATAGTTGTATGTTCAAGAGATAGTGCGTTTGCACGGAGTTCCTGTCACAATAGTTTCTGACAGAGGTCCTCAGTTTACAAGTCGTTTTTGGGAACAGTTGCACAGAGCCTTAGGCACCAAGCTAAGGTTTAGTACGGCCTTTCATCCACAGACTGATGGACAGTCAGAAAGGACCATACAAACCTTAGAAGACCTGTTGCGAGCATGTGTTCTTCAGTTCACCGGAAGTTGGAATCTACACCTAAGCTTGATAGAGTTTGCCTATAACAATAGCTATCAGCATAGTATTGATATGGCACCTTATGAAGCCTTATATGGTAGACGTTGTAGATCACCCTTGTGTTGGTTTGAGACTGGTGAGCACTAGTTGTTAGGTCCTGACCTGGTGCAGCAAACCACAGAAAAGATTAAAGTTATACAACATAAGATTAAGACTGCTCAGGATAGGCAGAAATCTTATGCTGACAAACGTCGTAGACCTTTAGAGTTCCAAGTTGGAGACAGAGTGTATCTCAAGATCTCACCTTGGAGAGGGGTCCTTCGTTTTGGAAGGAAAGGGAAGTTAGCTCCTAGATATATGGGGCCTTATCCAATCATTGAACGGATTGGAAAGGTAGCATATAAACTAGAGCTTCCCCCAGAATTACAAAGGTTACATCCTGTGTTTCACATTTCTATGTTGAAGAAATGTCACCCAGACACCGAGTAAGTTCTACAACCTATGGAAGTAGAATTGAATGATGACATATCCTATGAGGAGGGACCAGTGTCAATCCTTGATAAACGAATTAAAAAGTTAAAGAAGAAAGATATAAGTCTTGTGAAAGTCCTCTGGAACCATCGTGGTATTGAAGAAGCCACTTGGGAGTTAGAGGATGATATGAGAAGGAAGTATCCTGCCCTTTTTTCTTAGTATGTTTTATCGATTTCGGGGACGAAATCCTTGTAAGGGGTGGATAATTTGTAACATCCCTGACCTGGGTTATGAGTCAACCCTAGGTGTTTTGCCTAAATATGTAATTAAATCTTTGTGATTAACTCTGAGCATGTAATTAAGTTTCTCAGAAACGTATATCTCAGTATTTGCTCCTTTTTATTTAAAGTAGTAGCATTGTTTTGATATACATGGACCTATGTGCAATTTACCCAGTTAAAAGGGTTAGCTTGCAGTTTGCACATGATGAGATGTTCCTCTGATGTTGAGACATCATGAGAAATCTTTTAGCAAAGTTTGAGGGATTTCCCAAGCTAGAGCACCAAGGTGCAGCTGTGGAAGCAATCCCAGTGCTTGAAACCTTAAATTGGGGTAAAATGCAATTTACCCAAATTAAGGGATACAAATTGTGAAATATGTCATCTAATGTATCTTTTTAGACTTTTGCCATCATTCAGAGAAGAAATGATGAGGAAGTCACCTCAATTGAGTTATCAAGTAAGAAACAGGCTTTGTGATTGAATAATCAGGGTATATGTGCAATACCCCTTTAAGTATGAACTTTATTATTAGATTGTTCTTCCTTGCCTTCTTTTCTATAACTTAAGATAAGGTTTGTCCTTAGAATAAATAGGAAGGGACGAGCAAGTAATAAAGGAAGGACTTAGTTGGAATTATGGACAACTTATGAACTAATGTTGAAAATCCTACCCCATGTATATAAGCTCTCCTTCCCTTAGTTGCAAGGGAACTTACCCTTCGTTCCCTTACTGTTTCATTTCACCAAAGACGACCAAGGACTGCCTTGGAGCTAAGGAGGACGACCAAGGGGTGCAAGGTAGGTTTAAACCCCTCTTCTTGCCTAATTCCATGGTTAAAACTCGAATTCAAGGTTAGCTTTATGGCTAATTCTCGAAACCCTATCTTTCTAGCCATCTCTCTTCATCCTTCCTTGGAGTTTTCACCTTGGCCAACCTGTGGGAACTCAAGGACGCCATTAGAGTTTGGAGCTTGAAAGCTTGGAGCTCAAGAAGCAAGCTTTAGGCGGGTTTTATAACTCTAAACCTATGCTTTACTATGTGCATCTTTATATGCGTTTTAATGATAGCTCTTAGTGTTTCCCTACTTTTCCCTGCTTTTTTTTGCAAGAAAACCCGTGGGATATCTATACTGTTCTTTAGCTAGAAGATGAAGGCGTGATTTACAAGAAAAACCCACCGCTTTTCTTTTCCTTAAACGGTCCTAACAGTTTGCTCTCGGACTCAAGACCGCGAGGTGAGCAAACGGTCTCGAGACCGCGACAGGGAAAACGGTCTCAAGACCGTTTGGCCCCGTTGACCGAGCGTGGACCGTATCCGAAATCTGTTCCTAATTATATAGGATAATTACCCTCAAAATTTGGGAGACTAACTCCAAAGTAATCGGGATATATGACCTTTTTAAGTCACAACTTTAAATGAATTAATTGCTGATTTTCAAACGGTCTGAAATTGCCATTTTGGGCAAACGATCTCAAGACCGTGTAAGGTCGTTGACTAAGCGTTGACCGTATGAGATTACTGTTCAAAATTATGTTAATTAACAACTCACCAAGTTTGATGGTCTAATTCCAAACGGGCTAAGAGTTGAAGGGTGAATACTAGGTCTAACCCTAGGTGAAATCAGTACTGAAATTATGGTAACCTAATTAGGGTTTTTAGGGTTGATTGACCTAAACGGTCTCAAGACTGTTTGGGGGTCACCAAACGGTCTCAAGACCGTGAGGGCAATCAACCAAGACCGTTTGGAGGTCTGGGGTCAAGGATAGTTGACCAATTAAAGGTACAATTACACCGAATTACATTGCAATTAAATATTGACATGATCATCAATTCAATAGGTCAGATCTTGATGAATTTGCACTAGAATCCAAAATTGGATGGGCAAACGGTCTCAAGACCGTTTGGAACTCATCCAAACGGTCTCAAGACCGAGAGGACAATCACCAAGACCGTTTGAAGGTCTAGGGTTAAGTATTTTGACCAATTGAGGACCCAATTGCAAATAAGTTATCAATTTAATCAAAATTCTATTTTGTGGTTCAATCATGGTTCAACCCCTATCAAATCACCTTAGACTTTGATAAAATCTTGGGCAAACGGTCTTAAGACCATGTGGGGTCCACCCACATGACCTCAAGACCATTTGGGCCAAGTTTGGGCCCATTTGGAGCTCAATTGAAGGGTTCAACCTTGTGTTGATGCACATTGTTGAGTGTTGATGGGTGAACATTGATAGACCCTAATTGAATCGATTTTAACCATTATGGGCCAATTGAATGACCAAGTGATCAAGCATAATCTTAATTGACTAAGTCCATAAGTGGTCAACATAACTTTGACCATTTGAGGGCTTCAATATGGGTTGACATTATCGGTTGCATCTTTGAGCCTTGTTGAAGGACCAAGCGGTTGAGACCATGAGAGCCTCGCGATCTCAAGACCGTGAGAGGGCTCGCGGTCTCAAGACCGTGAGGGGGCTCACGGTCTCAAGACCGAGAGGAGGCTCGCGGTCTCAAGACCGCGAAGGGCCTCGCGGTCCTGAGGTCAAAGAAGGGCAAACGGTCTTCATGACCCTCGCGGTCTCAACTCAAATTGGTCTTCGCGATCTCAACATTAATTTGAACCAATGGGAGGCTTCGCGGTCTTGAACCCTTGAAGAGGCTCGCGGTCTTGAAGCCTGAGGGGGCTCTTGGTCTTGGAGCTAGAAAGAGGCTCGCGGTCTTGGAGGGTCAAAGTGGGCAAACGGTCAACACTTTCAACCAATCTCAACCCAATTAATGATTAATGATTGAAATTAATCAATGTGATCAAGGTTGACCACATTCAATCATTTGATGATGTAAATGGTTCAATGTTGCCCAAATCAAACCCTAATGACAACCTAGGATATTAAGGGGTTATTTGAATAAGGTTTTGACCATAATGATGATCAATGGGGTGAATTACCAATATACCCCTGAAGGGTCAACTGAGTTATACCTTGCTCAATTCAAACTCTAATTGCATGAGAATGATGTTTTTAGTCATAATGATTCTATCCAACTTGATCTAGTCTAATGTTATCATCAACCATTAGTATGATGAAAGAGAGAGTACTCTAGAGAGAGAAAGTACCCTAGAGAGAGAAAGTAACTCTAATCACTTAATGGTGATGTTTTTGGCTATGTTAGCCTATGATGACTCAACCCAACCTGTTTTAGAGTGATGTTGACATCACCTAACCTTATGATGAGAGAGAAAGTAATTCTAGAGAGAGAAAGTACTTCTAGAGAGAGAAAGTACCCTTTTTAAATGGAAACTCAATTTAAGCATCCCCAATGCACAGGAATGAGCATAATTAGGGTATGACCCACCTGTGTGAGATCATAGAAACCCTAATTATGATAAATGATGAACCTTTAACTAATCCAAGAGCATCAATGAAGATGTTACTCATACATGATGATGTTATGAGTTTAATTCACCTTGATGTGAATAGTAAACCCTAATTCAAGGGTGATGACATGTGATGTGAATAGTAAACCCTAATTCAAGGGTGATGACAGGTGATGTGAATAGTAAACCCTAATTCAAGGGTGATGACATGTAATGTGAATAGTAAACCCTAATTCAAGGGTAATGGTATGCTTTTGAGAAATAAACTCTATTTAATTTGAATTAAAGATTTAACTCTTATGACAAGAGTAGGAAGTACATTCCTTATTATTGTATTACCTTTATCAGATGTATTAACCATGCAGGTTCTGACATCAAGGTAATCATATCCAGGTATGGATGTTGATGTTATATTCATTAAAGGCATGTTGTTAGCCTTATGAATAAGTAAAGTAATCTGATGCCTTGCCAGTGGCATCCTATGCTGATAATGGGCTATGAGAGCCATGAATACCATCAAGGTCATGCCTTAGAGATGACTTGTGATGAGGATAATGAGAAATGATGATTGATATGAGTTAGGCCTGTTACATTTAGTATTCTTCTTTTATAGCTGCTATGCTATTGTTATTGTTTGCAGAACAATGTATGCTGTTAAAGAATACTGAATGTACCTAACTAATCAAGTATAATGTAGAGCCCTGATCATAGATCCATCATTGTCAGAAATTAAATGATGGTGAAACAGGTTTTCCTCAGGGAACTCCTGGAGCACATACTTTTGAGTATGTGGGGTACATGGATGTGTAGAACCTTACATCCTAGTGTAGGAAAGTGATGTAGATGTGGAATCCATCCATCCTTCACTATAAGTTCCATACCGTATCAGTGGTAGGTAAACATGAAACCTCCTGTTGACGAAGAAAGTACAGATATCCGTATCAGTGGTAGGTAAATATGAAACCTCCTGTTGACGAAGAGAGTACAGAACGCCACTGTGACTCTAGAATAGCGTAGGACCAGTTTACCCTGGTGAGCTATAGTAGTAGAGACACGAGATGTCCTACAAGTGATCCTCTTACTGACTGAGGAAGGTGAAGGTCATGAGAATCCGGCTCTCTTAATGACCTATGTATGATACTGATGTGGCTTCTCAGCAATCAGTTGGAGTATGAGTGGTAAGCCTCATCTCCACAGGGCATAATGTTGTTTGTAAAACATAATCAACCATGTAGTATAACTTGTTAGAGATGACTCCAAGTTAGTTGATTGATGTTACATTACAATAATGTTGATATTCTCCATATCTCCTAAATTGTAGAGATCTTGTTATACCTGCAACTGTTATAGAATGTTTTGAAGACTTTAATGTTTAAGATATTCTTTGATGTTATAATAAAGCTTCTGGCGAAGAGTTATAACTCTCGCTGGGACAATTATGTATAATTGTCTCACCCCGTAGGCTTCAACTTTCTAGGTGGATGACGGAGACGAAGGAACCAACCTACAGGTGACCAGTCTCAGCAGTAGCAGCACCAGGGGCAGCAGTAATCTCAAGTGGAGATTTGTCCTGCCATGTGGTGTAGTTAGAGTCAGTCCTATGTGTCCTCTGTACTCTCAGGTCTTGGAGTCTTGTGTTATGTGATCTTGAGATTTTGTGTCTTGATGTATATAATTACTCGAGAAGTAATTATCCTGAGATGTAAACAGCTTATCTCTCTTTATGAAAGAAGCTTTTATGGATTCAAGCTCTTATCTCGAAAAGTTTTAATTTCCCGTGATTTTTGTCTTCCGCTGATTACCGATTCGCTTCCGCTACGTTTTAATCGTGTTTATGTCATGGTTTGGAGATTAGAGCCCACAGTAGCCGTCCAATTGAGATCATTAGAAAGCAAACTCATATCCTACGGTGTCGATACCATCGACGCGAGTCGATGGTATCGACCCGCTGTAGTAGCAAACCCTTCCTTTGTCGCACCCGACATCATCTCGATACCATCAACGCGAGTCGATGGTATTGACTTCCTTTAGGCGTCGGTTTTTGTCATTTTGCGTCGATGTAGCCTCCATGCGTCGATGGTATCGACTTGGTGTCGATACTATCGACCGATTTCTCGCCAGCACGCTGATGGTATCTCGATACCATCGACATCTAGGTCGATATTATCGACTGTTTCCTGCTTCTTTCGACTAGCAAACTGTGACCATGTCGATGGTATCGACTTCCGTCGATGGTATCGACGGAAGCATATACTCATTTTTCCTGAAATTCAAACATGAAACCAAATAAATTCACACAAATAATAATATTTTGACAATTAATGCTCAAAAAGATGAAATAAAGGGGATTTGACATAAAATAGTAGCAAAGACCAAAGTGGATGAATTATGCCACATTAACCATAAAAATGACTAATAAAAGCATAAAACACATATCAAACAGGTCTATAAATGCGACTCAAAATCATCGCATCAAAACCCTTCATTGCCGCCCTACTATCGTCTTCTTCACGGCTATAGATCAAGCCCCGACGCCTTGAGTGGCCGCTACATCCGCAGATCAGTGATGCCCAGATGACCATGGTGAGGCCTTCCAGATCGAATAGGATAGGGAGGACGTCGTCATGCTAGGGGAGAGGAAGACATTAAAGGGTGGACAAATCTAATACTTATCTCCTTGAGGTTGATAGAATGGCTGCCATCATGAACTATCATGACAAAGAACCCTAGGCTTAGAAGGAGGATCACAATGATAGTGGAAGGGGGTGCTACCTATATATATTTATATATACTCATTGCTCATGGAGCCCTTCCCACCAGTCATGCCTCTTTGAGGCTTGTTTCCAAACATAGGCATTAATGACTTGCTGGTTCCTCTTTTTCTTTCTCGTATATAGCAAACCAAAAGCTAACTTTTAAAGAGAGGATTAAACCATGCTGCCCGCAAGATATGACTCCTTACCTTTTTCTCTCTTATTATTATAACCAACACTTAAGGAAAGTATACATGGATATTATTCATTATGTTTCTAAAAGTATTTCCTAGATTGGAAATTAGTTATCATCTTAAAGAAAGAGAAAGGTAAGGTATCTTACTTAAGAAGCAATTAAACATATTCTCATGTGTTTCCTATACGGAATTCTTGACTTTTATTCTTATTAAAACATGGATTTGGCAATAAGAATCCCTTTATAATTTATTCATGTATGAATCTGATCTATTTATTTATCTTGTGTCACAAGCACCCTTGCTAGCAATGGGATTAACACTATTATTCCATCAACACAAATCTTTTCCTCTTTCTTTCTTTTCTATTATCTTTATTTTGGCTATAATTTTTATTAGAAACCATGTGGATTCGAAATCCACTCTATTATGAACAAACACTTACTCTTCTAGAGATTTCCACATTATTCTTAGCATTATCTCATATTCTTTTATTATTAGGTTTCTTCCCATCTTTATTCTCTTTCAAACACATTGGGCTTTGTTACTCAATAGGCCCACAAAACAACCAATAAGCCTATTGTAATAAAAAACCATCTATGCAAAACAAATTATATCATTATTTGTTCAAATATCTTTAATATGAGAAATTACATTTCTCATCAGATGAACCCAAAATTGGGGTTGTAACATCCTTCCCCTCTTATAGGAATTTTGTCCTCAAAATTCAATCAAGCAAACAAACAATTTAGGATAAGACTTTTCCATGTCCATCATTGGCCCCTATGTGGCTTTACCCTACCCATGGCACTTCCAAAGAACCTTTATCATCACATATTCTTTTCTCTGAGTTCTTTCACCCCGACGTCTATAAAATAAACAGGCAACTCAGGTCATTTCAGCCTCCCTTGGGGCTCACTAGGTTCATTGCTCAGCACATGGTCGGGGTACCTCACATAGTACTCTAAATTGGACACATGGAACTCATCACACATTAATTTATTCTGAGGGGTAAGGTCAAACTTAACCTTCTCCACCAAACCATGTCAAAAGATCACATGCACCGGGGACTCAACTCTCTTAACTATAACATAGAGGGGTCAGATTTTCATGTCACATATTCTCCCATAGTGAACTGCATGTCTATCTACTTTGCATCTGCTCACGACTCTTGTCATCTCTAGGCTCCTTTTAGCCATTGCACGATCAAAGCGACTTCATCTACAAAAACCGTGGCCCTTTTCTAACCATCACGTGGTCCCTTCACCAACATCACCTTACTGAAGTGGTGACCGACACAACCTCTCTTACAGAGCTTTTTCAAATCCTGATACTGGCTAAGGTGGTTATCTTCACATCTTTCATAGGACAAGAACTATCTCTAGCTATCACCCTGAATGAGCACATATGTTCTCATCAGACCTTTTTAGTCTGGATCATACTAACCATTAGTTAGGGTTGATAAACTGTACTAACATCGAGTTCTTCATGGACATACTTCCACCTTTTGGAAGGGAAGTTTTAGGTCAAACTCAAGAACTTTTATATTCAACCTCATGGTGTAGTTGAACCATCTCTCTCCTATGTAGTTCAACCCGATCTGTCCCTTGACAGTACTCTTTCTTTCTCATGTCATCTAGGTAAGGTGATATATCATAACCCATATTGCATCTCGACATTCCCTGATCCAGGGGAGACTTACAACATCCAATGAACTCCCTTTCTCTTTTAGGGACTCTTTATCCTTTATATCAATGCACTGAGTTACTGGTGTTCATCCTTCACCCTCGGCTTGCATGGCCATATACCACATGCAACTTTATCTTAGGTATCTAAAGTACCATTATCACTTACTATCTTTGTAGTATCACGGTGTTTAGTGATCTTAAAATCATGATTTCCAGTACGTCTTGATTCCTCAAAATCAATTTCTTAGAAACCCTAAATCAAACTCATCAGGGCTTCATCACCTTCCTTTCCAAAGAAGTACATCTGAGGTTCTACCACCATCCTTTTTATTATATTGAGGACTAGGTTAACCAAACAACCACTACCTTGCTAAACATATCTCATTACATCCGAGTGTTAGCCAAACACATCTCCTTTCCAAACTTAGGGTTATCTTAACAACCTCTTCTATCCAAACTAGGTAGCTATATCTCAACTAGAGAATTCATTACCACTTCTTATCCTTAAGTGTTAGGTAATGTTGAAGTCATATACCTTCATTTATTCCACTTATCATCTCATCTCAAACTCTAAGTTGGTCTTCATCAAGAAGCCCTGAGCTCATCCTCATGGTGATCAAACTCAACCTTGGTTAACTTGTAAATTTCCACATATCTCCTGATAATACATCCTCATAATCTGACTACACTGCTTCTCTGAGTGTTTGTAAACCATCCATGTATCATTCACTCCACTAAGGTATGTTATCCTCTCTGTAGCAACGTCTCAACTCACACCATCTTTATCCTTGGTGTATGGCATGCGTACTGTCCTACCTCTCACTCCCATAACAAGAGGAAATAAGCATTTGGCTACAGTCCAAATACAGAGTTCTTCATGTTCAAAGAGTAGAGATGGTACATCCCACCTTGCCAGTACACCTTTAAAGTTGAGTTGAAATGTGCCACACATGTATCTACATCACAATCATCTTGACATCAAAGTTACTTCCATGGAAAACTGGTCTCGAACCTACTTGGGTCACGACACAATCCTTGGTCATCTCCTCTAGGTCTATAGGGTGCCGACATTTTAGGGGTCATCCCTCTTCCCTTATGCATCCAGAGAGTGCCCTACTCATTCGCCCTTTGGGTCCCATGAGTTCATGAAGGTGATCAATCTCCTAACCCATGACTCTCAGACAATGATAGTTGTTACCTCCCGACCCTATGGTCATGTGCAACTAGGGAATTAGGTAACTCCTACTTCCATCGGTCTTATCCCCACCTAACCCTAGGATAGACTTAGGATTCTATCATAGTACATCTTTGACTTAGAACCTTACCCAAGCCTTCATCACCTCTCTCTCTGCATTCATGGGCTGACTTTCATCCTTTCATAGGGATCATGGCAACCTGCCTACCTTGGTCAAGCCCCATATCGGTTACCTCCATGGTAACACATCCACATGCACATAGAGATTGTTATCTATGGGTCTATAGGTTCATTCTCATGCCATGTACTCTTCACTTAGCTTCTCAAGATCCTATGAAACCTCCTCAGGTTACCTCAAAACCAACCAAACTGGTAAACTCCCTACCAAAGGGTCCCTCTCCTAGGATGGGAGGAAACTACACCTTGATAACAAAGGTCACAAGCGTCCTTAGGGTTTACATTCACATGAGCATGCTTAATCCTAGAAAGCTACTAAGGCATAAGAAGACACTTACCAAACCATGCTAGGTCACACTTATTCTCATCCTCAACATTACACCAACTTCGTCGTGAGGGGTTCATCAAACATACCCTTAATTTAAGGGGTTTCCTTTACCACTACACATGAGGAGTACCATGCTCGAAACTATAGAGACTCAAATCTCATCATGAGCATTGGGCACACTGCTTCCCCTCTTAGGCCTAGGAACCCTAGGTTCACCTTTGGGTGTCTGACTGCATGCTCAATCTCTTAACCACAAATCAAGCATGTCCAAGATATGCCATGTACTTCCATGATCCTTCTACTCGAGCAACACTTTCGAGTTGATTCCTCTTCTAGGACAACCAACTAGGTATAAGGCCTCACATCCTGCTACTAAACCTCTCCAAGTCGAAGAAACTCTTCTCCCTATCTCTGAAGGTAAACGCCTATTCCATAGGCACAGAGGTACCAAAAAACTCATCCTTTCTCTAGGGTTTGGTTCCTCTCATGGAAACCAAGACATCATTAGCCTCCAAGGGTCAAGCACATGACAACCACTATCATCCACTTAGGTCGCATCATCCTCAACTCTCCATTGTTCCTCAAACCTCAGAGTTTTAGGCTTCCAAACTCCCTGCTCGAGGTCATTCTCAAGATTATCCTTATCTCATAAGCCATCCATCATATCATTATGGCCTTAGTTTTAACCTCCTGTTCACATTACTGATGTACTCAGGGTGCAAGCTATATCCTACTTGCAACAACCCATAAGGTTAATATAGGTTCATCTCTAACCTCATCCAGGAAGGAGCTATCCTTTGTTCAAACATGCACAATCCTTCCCAGGGTTGGGTTGCCAAAGGTGATAGGCCATCTAACCTCTCATGGCTCATATGACATCCAAGGCATGTCTATACAAACATCTGGGCTACCAAGACAACTAACTCAACATGTCATCTCTCCCTCTAACCTTCACTTAGTGTTAGGGTTACCATCATCCTCAAAGGATGTGCTAGGTCTCTACTTTTAATGGAGATCTCTACCTCCACGACTAACTCTCTCTACTCCTCCTGCCAAGGAGGTCTATCCTCAGGTCTCTCCTGAGGGCAATGACAACTCGTGTCATACGACCTAAGCATGTATCTATTCCTTTATGCTTATTCTATTAAGCTTATGTCCATGACATCTTATTTACATGGTTTTTATTAATTTTGTGGAGGATCCCTTAATCCTTATCAACATTATCCATACCTGAAGAGGGTGAGGAAACGAGAGAAAACCCTAATCCTTAAGGTCCTTAACAGAATTTGAGTTGATAAGGGAGGAACAAGATGAGAGAGTCCTAAAGGTATCTTATTTCAAATCATACCCTAAGACTTTGGCCAGGTAGTCACACAGATCCAGGAGTCCTCGTATTCCGACTAGCGGTGCAGAGGAAAATATTGCCATCCCCCGGTCATTATCCTTTTCTAGACACCTCCGTCATTCAGATAATCCTCTAATAACTCCCTTGGGTTCTACATAATTTGTAAAATTTAATAATTATTAAAGATTAATTGAAGAACCTATGCTCTGATACCAATTGTAACGACCCCGCCTCCCGGTAACCCCCAATTAAGGGAGACTGAAAGGACAGAGTCGTTAACCAATAACCCAAATCAAAGGTTCGACAAATAATCATTAACAATTATTAAATTCTACCAACTATACTGAAATATGGAGGAAAAAAACTTTTGCATACCTTTTAAAACTAGGATTTCAAAACTTCTATCCACACAAATACTAATCTATCTAATCCTCCTTTGCAGTTTAATTCTCATTTAGTATCACATATGCCACTTTACTATTTGTTCTTTTCATTGTACCTAAAAAGCCGACAAACAAAACGTCGGTCAGCCGAAGCTGGTATGTGGGGGAAACAATAATCATGTAAATATATTAACAATGTAATCATGTAGTTAATCATTTAGCTACAAAGATTACATTTTAAGCCATACTGCTCAATCCTTACCTATCCCTCAACTCTTTGATGTCCTTGCAAACTACCTCTCTTTAGGTACATACTTACCCCCATGGTCCTACCTTACAGGTAGCCAATACCTAGGGTAATAGAGTCACATGGCACTACCCAAAGGTAGCCCAATATCTAACTCAAGGTGACTTGATGGTCCTACCCCATTGGTAGCCATGTACTAAGTCATCCAATGACCTGATGGACCTACCCCATAGGTAGCCATGTACTAGGTCAACTATTAAGCCACATAGGGGACCATGATCTGAACTGGTAGGCACATATCTTATGTGATAGTCATAGCCACATTATAGTTTGCACGAACTAAATTCATCCAATAGTTTATTTCAAGTCATCGATGAAAACTTCAGAAAACCTCAGAAAACTAACTCGAGATGTTCATAAGTGTAACCACATACCTTATACCATCGCAGAAACCATGCAGAACATCATATACTTTAAGAATGTTTCCAAACATCCAAGCAACTAACCATGTAATCAACAAGCATCTGAAACAAAGCATACTACATATGTGTCACCATGTATTATATTACATTACTCAGGTCTAGATGTGATCCTAAACTAGGGTTTAGAGTTATCTCACATTTGGACAAGGGATCAGGGTTACAAACCCTAATTCTATCATATCATGGTTTCCAAGATTACAATCTTAGTTATGCATATTATATGAAACCCTAATCATCATCTTAAACATATTTAACTATTCATGATACCTAGATGACATCACTAACATTAAGATTATACTAAGATGTTCACATTGGTTTCAAAACCCTAAAATAGCATATATAAGATTACTAATCTAGAATCGTCCATTATTCACCATTAACAATGATTTCTTCATCATACAGGTCTAAATCCGGTATTTAGCCTATCATGAAAGAATCTATTCAAATAAGCATCAGTCTTGGGAAAATCTAGATTTCCTTTTAATTAAAATCATTAAGACATGTATTGTGGATACTTTTAGAATAGAAAGCTTAATAAGGTTCTGATAGTATTTTATTCGGATTCCTCTCATTCTTCTGAGCAAGTTTCATATATTACTTGTCTAAATCCGATTATTTTACTATGATATTTGCAAATTAAAGATATTTAAGCCAACCTGACAGTGCCATGTCAGCACTTAATACTTGATGGTATCTCCCAATTGGCTTTGCATGTCGGCATGGGCAATACTTAAAACATAATAAAAGGACATATTTTCCCTTACCTTAAAACATACCCTCTAGGGTTATACGGATAAATTGCCAAAGGTTGTCCCTCTCCTCACGACGCCATCTCGTGCGAGTGCACGACGCCGTTGAGCCTCTCTCCAGCGCAATCGCAGACACACACGCCTACGTGATCTCGATGCTTGGTGCAGGGTGTCTGATGGTGTCGATCAATCTCTCCGGTCCAGTCGTTGTCGCCCAGGTCCTCCTCCATCCTACTCTCTCTCTGGTTCTCATCGTCCAGCACTGCTGCCGCAGGAACATGATGCTACGGTCATTGTTTGCTCCGGCGCTCACTCTGGCGCCCAGTCTTCCAGCGGCTAAGGTCTTCGAATTCCTCCACACCTTCATGATCTGGACCCTGGTGGTCGACAACCTGGTCCACTCTCCCTCTTTAGGTCACAACTACGGTTGCTAGCCCGCCGGCCAAGACCACGTCCTCTCCCAGTTCATCCGTCCTCCTCCTCCTCACACAAGGAAGGATGGTTCTATGCGACGCCCATCGTAGAGGGGCCGATGGTGCCAACCGCCAGAAACAAACCCTTCATTGCTGCCCTACTGTCGTCTTCTTCACAGTTGTAGATCAAGCCCCGACACCTTGAGTGGCCTCTACATCCACATATCAGTGATGCCCAAATGACCATGGTGAGGCCTTCCAGATCGAATTGGATAGGGAGGACGTCGTCATGCTAGGGGAGAGGAAGACATTAAAGGGTGGACAAATCTAATACTTATCTCCTTGAGGTTGATAGAACGGCTGCCATCATGAACTATCATGACAAAGAACCCTAGGCTTAGAAGGAGGATCACGATGATAGTGGAAGGGGGTGCTACCTATATATATTTATATATACTCACTGCTCATGGAGCCCTTCCCACCAGTCATGCCTCTTTGATGCTTGTTTCCAAACCAAGGCAATAATGACTTGCCGGTTCCTCTTTTTCTTTCTCGTATATAGCAAGCCAAAAGCTAACTTTTAAAGATAGGATTAAACCATGTTGCCCGCAAGATATGACTCCTTAACTTTTTCTCTCGTATTATTATAACCAACACTTAAGGAAAGTATACATGGATATTATTCATTATGTTTCTAAAAGTATTTCCTAGATTGGAAATTGGTTATCATCTTAAAGAAAGAGAAAGGTAAGGTATCTTACTTAAGAAGCAATTAAACATATTCTCATGTGTTTCCTATACAGAATTCTTGACTTTTATTCTTATTAAAACATGGATTTGGCAATAAGAATCCCTTTATAATTTATTCATGTATGAATCTGATCTATTTATTTATCTTGGGTCACAAGCACCCTTGCTAGCAAAGGGATTAACGCTATTATTCCATCAACACAAATCTTTTCCTCTTTCTTTCTTTTCTATTATCTTTATTTTGGCTATAATTTTTATTAGAAACCATGTGGATTCGAAATCCACTCTATTATGAACAACCACTTACTCTTCTAGAGATTTCCACATTATTCTTAGCATTATCTCATATTCTTTTATTATTAGGTTTCTTCCCATCTTTATTCTCTTTCAAACACATTGGGCTTTGTTACTCAATAGGTCCACAAAAAAACCAACAAGGCTATTGTAATCGAACCATCTATGCAAAAAACATTATATCATTATTTGTTCAAATATCTTTAATATGAGAAATTACATTTCTCATCAGATGAACCCAAAATTGGGGTTGTAACAGACTACATCAAGTTCTGGCACCATTGTCGGGGACAATGGAATCATTTAGTAAAATCTAGTTTTAGTGAGACTAATCTAGGATTTTACTTTCACTTTTGATACTAATGATCGTATACTTGAGTTTGATTATACTCAGTCTACCTGAATCCTGAACTATCTTTCCATACCAGGTACCCCCAGAGACTAGTGCATGCCACACTCCAACAACACTGGCCTTGTCGCTATATTCAACCCTGAGATAGAATGAACCTTTCATCATCAGAGTAGAGATAAGCAAGATTGGATGGCACAAGAGGAGGAAATTTCCTAAAGGGTAGCTCAAGCCCTTAATGTACAAAGAGAAAGGCTTATGCAAGAAGCCTGAGCTGTAGTTCAAGAGGAAATACATGCAACTCAAGTAGTAGCTCAACAAAATGAGTTACAAAAGGACCTTAGAAAGTTATCTATCCCTAAGGCTACTGACGTTCAAAACCCAGTGCAACCTCTTCCCATCACCTCTCCAAACTTTGAGATCAAGTCACATTGAATTACGCTGCTTCAAAACAACCGTTTCTATGGCAAGCAAGGCAAGGAGAGTCAAGAACATCTTCTGAGATTTATAGATTTATGTGCTATGACAAAGTAGAATGGAGTTACAGATGACCCCATTAGACTCCATCTCTTCAAATATTCCCTTAGAGATAGAGACAAGATTTGGTATAACTCTTTGCAATGTGACCCCATCACAACTTGGGAACAACTTCAAAATGCTTTCCTGGAAAAGTTCTACCCTCCTTCCCTCACCTATGATATTAGGGGCCGGATAACACAATTTGTTCAGGTCCCTAGAGAAACCATGGTAGAAGTGTGGGAAATATACAATGAGTTACTACGCAAGTGTCCACACCATGGCATACCTAAAAATCATCTCATCGAAATCTTTTGTTGGGGGTGTGGATGATGATATCAAGAAGTTTTTTGACTCCTCATTTGGAGGAAACTTCTTGCGCCAAAGTTATGATAGCGCATGGAAGGTAGTCACCCTTGGAGCTGAAAATCAAGCCAAATGGGGCAGATCTCTAGGCAAAGGAATGTTCAAGGTAGCTATGGCAGAAAGTAGTCTGGAGTACAAGTCTATCACTGAGTATCTAAAGATACTAGTTGCCAAGCAAGACAACCTCCAATCATCTTTCAACACTTATGAAAGGAGGCACTCGCCCCCTCGACAACCAGAGCAAGTCAAGTCATCTTCTCTATTTTGTGAAGCATGTAAAGGCACTAATCATTCTACACTAGCTTGTAATATTCTCTACGATGCAATTTTGGGCAATGCTTGTGTCCAAGGAGGTAATGGTCAGATGGAAAATCTGAATGCCATCCACACTATCCCTGGTCAAAGGTATTATATTATTCCAAATCAGAATAAGAACCATCCAATTTTTCAATATAGAAATCCTTCATGAACGGAAGACTCACAACAACTCATTTCATATAATCAACAATGAGGCCCGTTGGGATTCCAATATAATCAACAACAAAATTTCAGGAATCAAGAGAACTTTAAGCGTAACTTTTAGAATAGAAATTACACCAGTATCAAAACAACTCTCAGTTTTAGAATCTCAACCAAATCTAGCATCAACAACTACAACAAGGACAACAAGCCAGTCCCATCTCTTCTGGTGACAAACTGTCAGCCATTGAGAAGATGCTACGGTCACAACAGACTATGATCACAAATCAGTAAGCCCATCAGAAGGCTATTGAATCCCAACTAGCTCAACTTTTAGCTAGCCTCAATCCACCTACTGGAGCTTTTTCTGGCCAACCAGAGAATAATCCTAAAAATTCTAAGTAGCTGAAAGCTATTTCCACTTGGTTTGGAAAACACTATTTTGATCCTCCTGTCAAGACACCTGTGGAGGTAACAGAAAAATATGACTTCACGATTGTCCAAGACACCGAATTACCTGAATCTCAATCGAAAGAACTGCTGATAAGGCAGATAAAGCAAATTCTGTGGGGGGTCACAAAAGTGGCGTTTCTATGGGGGTGGTTCTCTCGTACTCCAAAAAAAAAGTTCTGAGGTACCTATCATTGTGGAAGCAGAAGACATTCCTAAGCCAAATATACCCATATACAAGCGTCGTCCTCCTTTCCAAGCTCGACTAAAGCAGACAAAGCTTGACAGTCATTTCATGAAGTTCAAGGAAGCAATCAAGAAGCTTCATGTTGATATACCCTTTCTAGATGTGTTGGATGAGATACCAACCTGGATGAAGTACTTAAAATCTCTCCTCATGGGGAAATATATAACCGAGGAATATGAGACAGTCAAAATAGCAACAACTACCTCCAATTGTATTTAGAGAAAAATGCCCAAGAAGCAAAATGACATTGGATCTTTTGGAATTTCATGCCATATCAGTGACTCCACATGTAAGAAGGGACTAGACGACCTCAGTTCTAGCATATCTATCATGCAACTTAGCCTTTGTAAGAGGCTAAGGTTTGCATTACTTCTCTCAACTAACATGGCCATACAACTTGTAGACGATTCTATGACTCTTACTTTGGGAATGATTGAGGATGTTCCAGTCAAGGTAGATGAGGACTCTTATGTACCATGTGATTTTGTAATCATGGACATAAAAGAGGACTCCATATACCCTTTTATCTTTGGCCGTCTGTTCCTTTCCACTGTGAGAGCTTTGATTGATGTTGAAGTAGGAACCTTGCTCTAAGACTTGGAAAAGAAATACTCGAGTTCAGAGTTTTTGAATGTCTATGAATACCAAGCATGCAAGAAGAAGTATATTTGATTAATTGCATAGAGAAAATGTCACTCCTCATGCAAGAGAATCATGAATCAAACGATCCTATAGAAGTGGCTCTAACAAACCCATCTGCCGATGATTCCATCGACGAATAAGTAAAGAATTGTGTTCTCCACCTCAACACTATAGAAGAAGATCTTGAGGCTAAATTTGAGGAACTCAAGGCTGTGAACGTAACTGAAGACCTATGTGAGAAACCAGAGGATCATGAAATGAAGCTCCCGCCTGAGGGACTAAAGTACATTTTTCTAGATGATCTCAAGGTCTACCTAGTTCTCATAAAATTCTAACCTAATGTTTGAACAAGAAGATAAACTCCTGACAGAATTAAGGGAATGAAGAAAGACCTTCGGATACAAAATGAGTGACCTCACCGGGGTCAGTCAAGCACTTTGCATGCACAAAATCCCCATGGTGGAAGACCACAAGCTGACTGTCGAATGTCAATGGAAGTTGAATCCAAATATGAAAGAAGTAGTCCACCTTGAAGTCATTAAATTGCTGACTATGAGAATTATCTATCCTATATCTGACTTGCCATGGGTAAGTTTTGTACATGTTGTTCCAATGAAAGGTGGAACTACCGTGATATGGAATGAAAATAACAAACTCATCCCCTCTCAAACGATCACTAGCTAGAGGATGTGTGTCAATTATAGGAAATTAAATAAGGCTACACGTAAGGATCATTTCCTGATGCCTTTCCTAGACCAAGTCTTTGACAGATTGGCTCACCAGGAATTTTGTTGCAATCTCGATGGTTACTTTGGACTGTATCAAATTCACATACATCCAGGCGACTAGGAGAAGACAACATTCACTTTTCCCTTTGGGACATATGCCTTTAGAAGGATGCCTTTCAGGCTCTACAATGCACCTACTACTTTCCAACACTGCATGACAGCCATATTCGCTGGAGTCACTGAAACTATTATGGAAGTTTTCATGGATGATTTCTCTATATATGAGTATTCATATGACTCATGCTTGAAGCACCACTCCCTGGCCCTCAAATGACGTGAAGAAGCCCATCTAGTGCAAAATTGGGATAAATGTCATTTCGTGGTAAAAGAAGGCATTTCCCTCAGCCACAAGGTCAACAATCAAGGGATTGAAGTAGACAAGGAAAAGATCGAAGTGATTTCTAAACTCTATCTCCCAACTAATGCAAAAGAGGTATGTGCATTTCTTAGTCATGCATGCTTTTATAGAAGGTTTATAAAGGATTTCACCAAGATAACCAAGCCTATGATGAACTTATTACTAAAGGACAATGATTTCCACTTTGATGAAGAATGCATCAAAATTTTCAACAATCTTAAGCATGCCCTTACATCAACCCCTATCATCAAAGCTCCAGATTGGGAGCACCCATTTGAAATAATGTGTGATGCCAGTGATTACGCAGTTGACACTATTTTGGGGAAATATATAGAAAAGAAACATTATGTCATCTACTATGCATCTAAGATCCTTGAAGAAGCTCAAAGGAACTATGCAACTACTATGAAGGAACTTTTAGTAGTTGTGTATGCCTTTGACAAGTTCAAATCCTACCTTATTAATTCCAAGGTGATTATCTATATAGATCATGTTGTAATTCATTACCTCCTAGCAAAGAAAGATGCAAAACCCAAGCTAATCAGATGGATTCTTGTAATGACCCCGCCTCCCAGTAACCCCCAGTTAAGGGAGACCAAGAGGTCAGAGGCGTTATCCCAAAAAAGTATCAGTGGTTTTGCAAATAATAAACAATAATTAATAAATTCTACTGCAACTAAACATTTAATGGAATAAATTTTTTATTTTCATACCTTGCAAAATATGGGATGTCGAATTCTTTACCCAAGAAGGAACATATCTATCTATCATCCTCCAATTATTTATTAAGCTTTATTTCATTAATGCCACTTTAAAGGATTATCCATTTTCTTGATAACCTAAAATTCCGACAAATAAAACGACATTTAGTATAACAAATTATACTGGTATGTGGGGGGAAACAATAATCATGCAGTTAACTGTAACAACATATTGCAAGCAATTATGGTTTAGCAAGCAAACTTTATGTTTTAAACATGACTACTCAATCCATACATACCCTAGCCTCTGTGTTGTCCCTACAGTGGACATGGATACTACCTCTCATATGGTAGATCTCATGTGACCCCATGATCCTACCTAATAGGTAGATCAATACATAGGGTCGTAGAGTCTCATGGTGCTACCCAAAGGTGGCCCAATCACTGACTCATGATAACCTAATGGTCCTACCTCATAGGTAGACCATGTACTAGGTCATCCTTTTCATCATCATCAAAACTACAAAGGAGGACCATGATCTGAGCTAATCATGTACACATAATTATGGTGATAGTCATGGTCATTTTATAATTGCATGAAATAAAAGGCAATCAAGCAGTTATTCCAAGCAATCGATAAAACTTCAGGAATCACCGGGAAACTAAAGCAATTTAGCCATAAGAGTAACCACATACCTGTCCTTGAGCAAAGAATCCAAAGATCAATCTCTTCAAGCAAACACTCAAAGCAAGCAACCCTAAACCCTGGAATATGTAAATTGCCTATTGTCATTTTCACATTCTAAATTTCTTTCCAAAGGCATGAGAATTTCCCTAGGGTTTATTAGGGTTTCTTTGATTACTTTACCTAATTATGCTCTCCTTTTAGATCAAAACCCTAAAACATGCCCTTTTATTTGAAAACCCTAATTAATTCATTCATCATCTTCACTAAGTGTTCTTTAACATGCATTTAGGTTTAAGGATATTATTCCTCTGCGACAAACTAATAATTTCAGATTTCCTCCATTAAAACCCATCTTTCCTTAAATTAGGGTTTTAGTTCATTAAACCATAACATGTGCACAAAGGAAACCCTAAAACAACCATATTAACATCCTTTTATGAGTTTACCCTTTTCTTTTACTCTTAATAGGTTTACATTTATAAAAAACACCTAAAGATTCATCATACTAGTTTTCACCTCTTTCTAGGGTTTTTTCTATAATTCAATGTAATAAAAGATGTAAAACCCTACACTTTTTTAATTGCATCTATTATCAGGATATAATATCATTTTTATAATGCTCTACACATATTTCAAATAAAAAATAACTACTCATTTGTATTTTTCGGCCAAAGGAGCAATTTTTAATGATTTATTCAAGGATCCATCTTTTTCTGGAATATTGGACTAGAGAGGCGACTTACTTTGATTTTTTGGAAATTCGTTGGCCATTGGATCGCTAGTCATCGTTGACTATGGGAGATCGCACGGTCCTCCGCACGCACACCCACTCACAGGCTATGAAGAACTCAACAAATCAGAGTCGTCGATCGATGCCGTGGTCAAGCATAGTCTTTGATCGGACGGTGGCTGGAGTTCGTACCTAGTCGATCCAGCAGACGGGTCCCGCGATGGCACCGACCCAGAAGCTCATAAGAGAAAGGTGATTTCTTCGATCTGAGGCACATGAGGACAAGGGAAAGAGCCGGTCGAGTTTGTGAGGGTCTGCCCAAGTCAAGGGGGGTCCTATTTATAGGATCTAGGGCTCTTTTTAGGGTTCCCCCAACTCGCCGCCGCCCTTGCTCTTGGCCGAATCGGGCATTTCCTCTAGAACAAATGAAACCATCCAAAACCTACGCTGGTTGGGTGCGGAAACATCTCACAGACTTAAATGTGTAATTTCCTTGTTCGCACATGCAAGTATTTGCGAGGAAAATGGAATAAAAAAAACTCACTGTTTCCTTCTCCTACTCGAGGTGGATGATGTCCAGCTACTGTCAGATCGGGGATTCAATGGATGGCGTTATTCTACGCATACCCTTTTATTTTCCTTTTAATCGATTATCGTGTGACATAGAATTATAAACACATCACTTTAGGGAAACTTCTAAAAACCATAACTCTCAAACAGATTGTCTAATAAATTCCAAATTTTGAGGGAAACTTAGAAATGACTTAATGTACCTCCTTGCCACGTTTGGGCTCATTATCCAAAATAAATCGTGCCTTTTCTTTAGGTGCAAGTTATTACTCAATTATGCATATTTCTCACATATTTTCTCTTTCTACTTTCTTATTTCCCTTTATTTCTATTCCTTGCAATCCAAGAAAGCAAGTGGGGTTCGAAAAACAATCCATTATGACCAAACCCTCACTTCTTCCTACATTTCTTACATTATCTCCTTTATTTCAAATATTCATGTTTAATTATTTATTCCTTGTTTTATTTTGCTTTATCTCTCTCTTTTAAGACCTTGGACCCACAATTTCCAAAGGGGTCCACAAAAAAACCAAGTTCAAGGAACATTTGTAAAAGAAACCACATATACATAACAAGTCATACAATTTTCCAGACAAGTACACCCCTTTTCAAATAATTGAAAAAAATACATTTATGTAGGAAAAATTGAGGTTATAACACCCTTCCCCTCTTATAAGAATTTTGTCCTCAAAATTCCACCAAACATACTAACATTTTAGGATAAGACTTTTCCATGTCTATCATTAGCCCCTATGTAGCTTTATCCTCTCCATGGTGCTTCCAAAGAACCTTCATCGTCACATATTCTTTTCTCTAAGTTCTTTCACCTTGGTATCTAGAATCCTCACAGGTGACTCAGGACATTTCAGCCTCCCTCGGGGGCTCACTAGGTTCATTGCTCAGCACATGGCTTGGGTACCTCACATAGTGCTCTAAATTGGACACATGGAACTCATCACACATCATATTATCTTGAGGCGTAAGGTCAAACATAAATAACTCCACTAATCCATCTCAAATGGACCCAGGTATTGGGGACTCAGCTTCCACAAATATAGCTCAGAGGGGTCAGTTTTTCATAACACATGTCTCCCCACATTAACATGTATGCTAGTTTGCCTAGCATCAGCTCACAACTCCAGGAGATCCTGGGTTTTTAAAAACGTCTTTATCTGCATACACTGTGGTCTCTTTTTGAACTTTTCAAGGCCCTGTCACCAACCTCATCCAAGTGAAGTGGTGACCAACACACCCTCCTTTAAGAGCTACATACCCCTCGATACTGGACATGGTGGCTATCATAACAAGCAAAAAACTACTAACTACTCCCATATACCATCCCGAACAAGCACACATGCTCTCATCAGACCTTCTAGAGCCTGGCTCATACTCTCTTGACTGCCCACCAGTCAGGGGTGATATGCTATACTCATCTTTAATCTAGTATCGAGTTCTTCTCCCACCTACTTCCCCTTCATGGAAGCAAACTTGAGGTCACACTCATGATATTGAACTCACGATGTGGTTGAACTATATCTCTCTCATATGTAGTTTAATTGGTTCCATCAAATAGACAATTCTCTCTCTTAGGCAAAGGATTAGGTCAACTTGGTAAGGAGGTCCACCACAACCCATTTCACATCATGACAGGGGAAACTCACCACACGGTCCATGGTGATACACTCCCATTCCTTCTTAGGGACTTCTCGTTATTTACAGCAACTCACTGGGTTACTAGTGTTTGACCTTCACCTCCTGGTACGCATGGCGACAAGCCACATGCAACTCTATATAATCCTTCCTCATAGGTACTCAAAGTACTGTTGTAAACCTTTTATCATCTTAGTAGTACTGCGGCGTACAATGAACTTAAAATCGTGACCTCCTACATGTCATGATTCCTTAAGGGTGAATCCTTAGAAACCCTAACACACTTTACTAGCGGATTTCACCACCTTCCTTTCCTGAAGTGTGTCTGAGGTTCTCACAACTACTGATAACACCAATTTTTGTGATGTTTTTGGCCTTTATTCTGTTATCAAAACTGCCCTTTTCGGTTGTTTTCCTCACTTTTATATGCATTTCCGTAATAATTGGCAAAGCAATGCTCTCAGTCCAATATTTCCATCTTTTGCAAAGTTTCCTCCTATTTTGGCCCATTTAACACCAATAAGGCCGTTCCGACCCGCAAATAAGTCCAAGACTGTCTCGCCCCCCCCCCCCCCTGACGCCCGATACACACGCTGACCGGCAGGGTTGCGCGATGGACGACACACCTCTTTACCCGACAGGGAGCCAAGCGCGCCACAACTACTCCATGTGTCGCGCGATAACGGCCACCCACCGGCAGGCGCTCCTCGCCAAGACGCCCGACAGCCGACCTCCTTGTATCGGGCGATACCCGCGTCAGCCGACCACCAAATGAACGGCGGAAAGGAGGGCACGTGGCGCTTCGAGCACCATATCTGCTCCCGACCAGCTGCCTATAAATAGCAGCTATAGGGAGCTGAAAAGAGCATAGACAATTCGAACAAGCTTGGTCACTTCAGGTTTCGGATAGTCGAGTGATCTTCGGAGGAGGCTGCGAGAGTAGGCGTATCGTGCTCCAGTGTTCGTACCGGGCGACACTAGGTGAGCTCTTCCTCATCCCGAGAGGGAGGGGATTGGTTCACCTAGGACTGTACCGGGCGACACTGGGAGACGATATCGGCCGATGTAGATACGCGACACGAGTGCCCGACACCAGTGCCCGGCAGTAGGATACGCAGCTCCATGCCCGACACGATAATGAACCCGATACGCTCCGCCCGTCAGGCGTGTCTCCTGAGAGGGTGTGCCGCCTGACTTGAGCGTATCGGCCAGGTCCTTGAGCGATACAGTCGCCCGTCACGGTATGCCTCTTGAGAGAGCGTGCCGCCCGACACGGCTGTATCAGGCTAGGCCCCTTGTCCGATATCGGGCGGGATGGTTACCGTAGCTTGTCGTCCTTCTACATCAAGAAGGTGACACATATCTTTAATTATGTTATTTAATTCTTTACTCATGCATTGTAACTAAGACCTTTAATGCTTATAGAAATAGAAATGCTTACTTACTTGCTGCTCTATGCTTGGTGCAATATGTTGGATGACTGCTATGTTTGGTATCTGAACTCTAGCTTGCATGTTTTGGATTGCGTTTCGCTTAGCTATCGAATCGTGTTTTCCCGTTGCAACAACTTCGAGAGTTGTGTTGTGGCTCTAGTGTTTGGTCTGATTCTGGAGTACGAGAGTGCCCCGAACGGAGTTGCTTTAGTAACCCTTCCACTCTAATTTGAGTCCGGTGACCCCGAGAGTGGAACCGATGCCTTGTTAGAGGTGCCTGCTTCGAGAGGAGGGGTACATGATTGGTTCTACCGCCGCTTGTTTTACCGCAGTTCTATCCCTCATACCTCGCCTTAGCTCCAAGTATATTCTTCTGTTTCCGTTGCATGAAAACCACTAAAAACTATTAAATGCTTAAAACCTTAAATCTTTCTAGTAACTCCACTTGGATATAGTTTTCTTGTTTTGTTCGTGCCATCTTTATGCTTCCCTCTTCGGGAATTTATCATCTCTTTATACCTGCCGGAGTGTAGCGTGTCGATTCTGGGTTCTCAACAGTACCCCCCTGTCCCTGTGTTCGACCCCGTGTATCTACTTCGACCCCGTAAACAAAGTTGCGGGGGCCTAGAAGGATTCGGGTTTATAAATGTAAAAGCTCGACTACCTCAAATCCGCCTCCATTTTTAGGACGCGCGATTTAGGCCGGTCAACTACCCTTTTTTTCTCATCAAGCTCGGGCTGGCTAACTGAGTGACCAGTAATTTGACCAATGGGTCAAGTTATATAAGAGTGTTAGCCACATAGATCTCATCTTCTAAAAATTGTAAGGTTTACCTAATCCCCTTTTCCAGTCTCTTTATTGGCTATGCAAGACTGATGTAAACCTGGGCCATATTCTACTGTGAACATCTTGTGGCCACCTAAGTATCCTCGCATGCTAGGTGATGGTGAAGACACAAACCCTCATATACCTCACTCATCATCCTCATCTCGGGTTTAGATCTAACTGAGTTAAGAAAATGTTGAGCTCATCATCTTAATCATCAAACCCAAACTTATGACTCATAGATTCCAACTGCTTCCAAGAAGCTGTGTTCTTCATATCACTTTTGTTCTCTCTATGTTTTCAAACCATCTTTCCAATGTACTCTCATAAAGTGCGGTACTTCCTTTATCGCCAATCATCGCGGAAGAGTTCCAACTCATATCACTTTCATCCTTAGTATATGGAATGCATTTTCCCCTATCGCTCACACCCATAACAAGACAAAACAAGCATTTAGCTACAATCCAACCACAAAGTTCATCTCGTTCCAGGAGTAGAGATGGTGCATCACACCACTCCATCATACTTTCCAAACTAAGTTGAAACACACATCATGTCTTCACATCACAAACATCTTCCATCTATGTTTACATCCTTGGTAAGGATGTCCCCAAACATTCTTGGGTCTCCACATCGTTCTTACATACAACCCTTAGTCGTTACCTCAAAGTCTCTAGGGTGACGATACTTTTGGAGTAAACTGACCCTTATGCATCTAAGGAGTGCCTCTCACATTTACCCTTTAGGCCTCATGAACTCATGAAGGTGGCCAACCTCATAACCCATGGGCCTTGGGAAAAGGTAGTTGGTACCTACTGGCCCTATGGTCTTGTGCATTCAGGGAACAGACAACCCCTATTCCCATGGGTCTTATCCCTACTTGACCTTAGTGTTGACTTAGGGTTCTATGGTAGTTCATGTTTTGCGACTTGATACTTAAGCACAACTCATCCTTGAATTCTCATCCGGAGTTCCATCATCTCTCTAGGCATACATGGCTAACCTTGCATCCCTCAAAGGAATCATGGTGAGTTATCCATCTCAGTCTGGCCCTATACGGGTCACCTTCATGGCAATATATATTCTTCCCCTTTAGAGATGGTCACACATGGGTCTATATATATTCATGATCATTCTACATGCTCTTCACTAAATTCTTCAAACTCTTACCAGATATCTCTTAAGGTTACCATGAACCTAGACCAAAAGGTGGTTCTCATACTTCATGAAGGGTCCCTTCCCAGGATGGGAGAAAACTATCTCTTGATAGTAACAAATCACCAATGTCCTTACCTCATCATATATATGCTTTTCTCCTAACATGATACTTATGCATGCATCTAGCAAGAAGACAACCTACTAAACCATGCTAAGCTCCTTGGTACGTCGTACATATTTACCATTCTTCAAGGTTGTACCAATATCATATATATACATACGTCACCAACTTGTGTGAGGGGTTCCTCAAACATATATCTCAACTCGAGTGTGTTTCCTTTGCTGTAACACATGAGGGGTGCCATACTCGAATACTATGAACTCAATCAGCCTTGCAAACATCATGTTCACTAGGCACTATTGCTTCCCCTCTTTGTTCTAGGAACTGGGTTCACCTCTTATGCATAAGCTATCTAGCTGCATTCTCAGTTGTTCCTACAAGAACTGAACCCATGAAAAATATATCCTACGCTTCATAATATATTCCATGTGAACAACCCTTGGGTACGATGCCTCACAACTTACCCTTTCAGGGTCTAAGGAACTCATCTCTATGCTCCTAACAGGTAGGTAATCAGCATATCTGTACATTTGTTCACGAAGCCTCTTTCTCATTCTAGTGTTTGGTTCCTCTAAAGGCATCAAAGGTACAACAAGCCTCCAAGAATCCCACATGAGGCTACCACAATCATCCACTTTGGGTCATCCAAACCAGGTCATATCATATCCAACATGGTTCTGTATGTCTCAGAATTAAGGTCTCCAACCTTCTTCATCAGGTCGCACCCTTTTTCTCTAGAGCTAAACCTATAATGGGTCCTACCATTGGAGGTTCTCTCTTTGAAGATGGTTCAAGCTCTTAAGGTTACATGTCTACACTTACCTGGGTGAAAGGTGTGATCTAAAACCTATGTCTGACCAAGACAATCCAATGATATGCATGCTCCTCTCATGAGCATCAGGCATAACCCTTCAGATCTTGGTCTAAAACATATTGTCAGACTTGTTTCTTCTAGTAGGTGTACACCCCTTCTTCTACACATATATGGCAGACAGGGTTCTTTATCAGTTAGCACTAACCTTTGCAATGAGGGAATTATCCCTCACCCTAACATGCACGACCCCTCCAAGGTCAGGTCACCATGAGGGACTAGGGTTAACCAACTACACATCGTTCATGCTCCTTATGGATACTCAAACCTGTGTATAACATGTCTATCCCATGTAGATGCAAGGTCGACTATCATATCTGACTCATCGTATCTTCTCTCTCTTCATCCATCGTTTAGGGTTTGGATCAACATCATCCTTAGAGGATGCACCAGGTCTCTTCCTCCTCATGGAGGCTTCTTCCTCCAAGTCTAACTCTCTCCTCCTATTCATACAAGGTGGTTTATCCTCAGCGTTCTCCTATGGGGTAACCAAGAGCATAGCAACACAACCATGCAACCTAAGCATGTAACTAAACTCAGACTGAGTTTCTATTTATCAAAACTTATGTCCATGACATCTTTCTTACATGCTTTTTATTATTTGGTGGAGGATTCCTTAATCCTTATCATTATTAATTCCTAAAACTCAGGAGGGTGGTGAAGAGAGAGAAAACCCTAAGATCTTAATGCTTTTACAGAGATAAGAGGTAAAGAAGGGACAAAGATAGATGAGAAGACCTAGATGTATCTTATTTTGAGTCAATTCTTTGGATTTCGGCCAGGAAGTCACACTGCATTCAGGAGTCCTCATGATCGACTAGTAGGGAGGAGGAAAATATTTCCAGCCCCTAGACTGTGATCCTTTTCTAGACACCTCCATCCTCGGAAAATTCTCTAATAACTCCCAGGGGTTCTAAAGAGTATAAATTTAATAATTATGAAAGATTAAATGGAAAACCACAGCTCTGATACCAAATGTAACAACCCCACCTCCCGATAACCCCCACTTAAGGTAGAACAAGAGGTCAGAGGCGATATACCAAAATAGGATCAGTGGTTTTGTAAATAATCAACAACAATTAATAAATTCTACTGCAACTAAACATTTAATGGAATAAAAATTTTCTTTTCATACCTTGCAAAATATGGGATGTGGAATTCTTTACCCAAGAAGGAACATGACTATCTATAATCCTCCAATTCTTTATTAAGCTTTATTTCATCAATGCCACTTTAAAGGATTATCCATTTTCTTGATAACCTAAAATGCCGAAAAACAAAATGGCGGTCAGTATAATGAATTATACTGGCATGTGGGGGGAAACAATAATTGTGCAGTTAAATGTAACAACATATTGCAAGCAATTATGGTTTAGCAAGCAAACATTGCGTTTTAAACATGACTACTCAATCCATACATACCCTAGTCTCTATGCTGTCCCTGTAGTAAACATGGATACTACCTCTCATATGGTAGATCTCATCTGACCCCCATGATCCTAGCTAATAGGTAGATCGATACATAGGGTCGTAGAGTCACATGACACTACCCAAAGGTAGCCCAATCACTGACTCATGATAACCTGATGGTCCTACCTCACAGGTAGACCATGTACTAGGTCATCCTTTTCATCATCATCAAAGCTACAAAGGAGGACCAGGATCTGAGCTAGTCATATACACATAAGTATGGTGATAGTCATAGTCACTTTATAATTGCATGAAATAAAAGGCAATCAAGCAGTTATTCCAAGCAATCGATAAAACTTCGGGAATAACTGGGAAACTAAAGTGATTTATCCATAAGCGTAACCACATACCTATCCTTGAGCAAAGAATCCAAAGATCAATCAAGGTCTTCAAGCAAACACTCAAAGCAAGTAACCCTAAACCCTAGAACATGTAAATTTCCTATTGTCATTTTCACATTCTAAATTTCTTTCCAAAGCCATGAGAATTGCCCTAGGGTTTATTAGGGTTTCTTTGGCTACTTTACCTAATTATGCTCCCCTTTTAGATAAAAACCGTAAAACATGCCCTTTTATTGGAAAACCCTAATTAATACATTCATCATCATCATTAAGGGTTCTTTAACATGCATTTAGGTTTAAGGATATTAATCCTCTGTGACAAACTAATAATTTCAGATTTTCTCCATTAAAACCCATCTTTCCTTAAATAACATGTGCACAAAGGAAACCCTAAAACAACCATATTAACATCCTTTTATGAGTTTACCCTTTTCTTTTATTCTTAATAGGTTAACATTGATAAAAAAAAACACCTAAATATTCATCATACTAGTTTTCACATCTTTCTAGGGTTTTTCTACAATTCAATGTATTAGAAGATGTAAAACCCTATACTTTTTAAATTGCATCTACTATCAGGCTCTAATATCATTTTATCACGTGCTACACATTTTTCTGATAAAAAAGCACTACTCATTTGTATTTTTTGGCCAAAGAAATGATTTTTAATGATTTATACACGAATCCATCTTTTTCTGGAATATTGGACTAGAGAGGCGACTTACTTTGATTTTTTCAGAAATTTGTTGGCCATTGGATCGCTAGTCGTCATTGACTGCGCGAGATCACACGGTCCTTTGTGCGCACACCCACTCACATGCTGTGATGAAATCAGCGAATCAGAGTCGTCGATCGACATCGTGGTCCACTGTGGACTTTGATCAGATACTGGCTGGAGTTTGCACCCACCCGATCCAGCAAAAAGGTCCCACGGTGGTGCCAGCCCAGAAGCTTGCTGGAGCAAGGTGATGTCATCGATCCGAGGCATGAGAGGATAAGGGAAAGAGCTAGTCGAGTTCGTGAGGGTCTGCCCAAGTCGGGGGGGGGTCCTATTTATAGGATCTAGGGCTCTTTTTAGGGTTCCCCAACTCGCCGCGGCCCTTGATCTCGGCCCAATTGTGTGTTTCTTCTAGAATGAATGAAACCATCCAAAACCTAGGCTGGTTGGGTGCGGAAACATCTCATAGAATTAAATGTGCCATTTCCCTATTCGTACATGCCATGATTTGCAAGGAAAACAGAATCGAGAAAACTTGTTGTTTCCTTCTCCTACTCGAGGTGGATGATTCCCATGTACCTTCAGATTGAGGATCTGATGGCTGGTGTTATTCCACACATTCCCTTTATTTTCCTTTTAATCGATTATCGTGTGACATATAATTATAAACACATCACTTTAGGGAAACTTATAAAAACCATAACTCTCAAACCGATTGTCCAATTAATTCCAAATTTTGAGGGAAGCATAGCAATGACTTAATCTACCTCCCTACCAAGTTTGGGCTCATTATCTAAAATAAATCGTGCCTTTTATTTAGGTGCAAGTTATTACTCAATTATGCATATTTCTCACATAGTTTCTCTTTCTACTTTCTTATTTCCCTTTATTTCTATTCCTTGCAATACAAGAAAGCAAGTGGGGTTCGAAAAACCATCCATTATGACCAAACCCTCACTTCTTCCTTCATTTCTTACATTATATCCTTTATTTCAAATATTCATGTTTAACTATTTATTCCTAGTTTTCTTTTGCTTTATCTCTCGATTTTAAGACCTTGGACCGACAATTGCAAAATGGGACAACAAAAAACCAAGTTCAAGGAACATTTGTAAAAGAAACCACATTTTATAACAAGTCATACAATTTTGCACACAAGTACACCCCTTTTCAAATAATTGAAAAATATACATTTATGTAGTCAAAATTGAGGTTATAACAATTCTTCTCTTCAAGAATTTGATCTTGAGGTAAGAGATATGAAAGGAACAGAGAATATTGTGGCATACCACTTGAGTCATATCCACAATCTAAACACCAAAAAGATCCAAATTAATGACTCTCTTCTAGATGACCAACTCATGAAAGCTTCAGAAACTATCCCTTGGTACGCAGACTATGTGAACTACCTTGGAGCCAGTGTCATCCACCCTGAATGCACTAACATTGCACCAAAGAAATTCATGCATGGTGTGAAGCAATATAATTGGGATGAGTCGTACCTCTTGAAGCTCTGTGCCGATGGTCTCTGTAGACATTGTATCAGCGAGGAAGAAGCTCGGCTTGTTTTAGAGAAATGCCACTCAGGTCCCGCTGGAGGTCATATGAGTTCTAAGAAAACTGCTTTGAAGGTTCTATAATGTGGTTTCTTTTGGCCAACCATATCCAAGAATGCCTACAACTTTATCTTGTCATGTGACAAATGCCAGAGGGCAAATAACATAACAAAAAAAGATGAGATCCCCTTAAGCTCTGGCATAAAGTCGAGATTTTCGATGTTTGGGGAGTGGACTACATGGGTCCATTCCCATCCTCGTATGGATTTTGCTACATTCTAGTTGTCATGGATTATGTATCTAAATGGGTAGAGTCCATACCAATTGTCACTACCAATTTGAAACCAGTCATTAAAATGTTTAAATATATTATTTTCCCCCATTTTGGAGTTCCACACACTGTGATATCCAACTGAGGTTCTCACTTTCTAGAAAGAAGTTTCGAGACCCTATTGAGAAAATATGGTGTAACGCACAAGGTAGCTCCCCCCTACCATCCGCAAATGGGTGGACAGGTAAATATGTCAAATCGTCAACTCAAAGATATACCAGAAAAAATAGTAGGCCGCAACCTAAAGGATTGGTCAGTAAAAATCAATGACACTTTGTGGGCCTATAGAAAAACTTTTAAGACTCCTCTTGGAATGACACCCTTTAGATTAATCTATGGAAAATCATGTTACCTTCCTATAGAACTTGAACACAAAGCTTGATGGGCAATCAAACAACTGAATTTTGACATGAAGAAAGCTGGTCAAGCCAGTTTACTACAACTTGAGGTACTGGAAGAACTTTAGATGTCAGCCTATGAGAATAAATGAATCTACAAAGAACATACAAAATTATGGCATGATGGCCATATGAAAAGGAAAGACATACAAGTGGGAGACCAAGTTCTACTGTTGAACTCAAGACTAAAATTGTTCTCAGGAAAACTTTGTTCTCGCTGGTCCAGACCATACACTGTCAAGAGCATCTACCGACATGGTTCATTCATTTTATGGAGATAAAAGTCAGGTGAGTTTGTGGCAAATGGCCAATGCTTGAAGAGATATTTCACCATAGTTGACAGGAGCATTGAAGAATTCCTAAATCTTTTCAAACCAGTATATCTACTAGAACATTGAAAGAAGCATGTCGAGCCAACGACATAAAACAAAGGTGCTTTTCGGGAGGCAACCTGATTCTTACCTTAGATTTTACTTTCAATTTTGAATTAGAGAATTTTACACTCAGTATATAATGCGTCACAAGATGCAATCTTAAGTTTTGATAGTGTTCATTTTTGAGATTTCAGATGGAGGACACATTGCTGAGAGGAACACAACCACATTTGGTGGTCCAACTGGCATGATTTTTCCCCTGCATCTCAGATTTAGAGTTTGCTCGGGATGAGTAAATTTCTATGTTTGGGGTTGAGGGTGGGTGATACAAACTTTACTTTCCACCCAAACCTATCTGTTTTAGACTTAAGATTCCATAATTGCAATTTTGATCAAAATATTCAATTTTTTAAAGTTTTCTAAGTAGTTTTGTATACGAACTTGATGAAATTTTGATGCTTTTATTTTAATAAAAGCCTTTACCTAGCTGTCTAGTTTCTTTTTCCGTGCAATTTTAAATCATTATACCCTCCTTATTTGAAGCAACGCCTCAAGAAAGACAATTTCTAAAACTAGACAATGGTTAGAAATCACCATGTGAAGCTTATGAATCCTAACATCATGATCCTTCAGTAAAAATGGAAAGTATCTGTCAAACTGAGAGGGATCAAAAACATTGTTCTTCCTAACTGACTAGTGGAAAAATAACATGGAATCTCCACCAGATACCCATTAAGTCATTATTTGGGCATAGTATGATAAGGAGAATAACTCGATGCATTGAATTGTAAATCAAGTTGCATTATGATCTAAGATCTCTTATACACTTCTTATATCATCTTCATACCCTCCATCCATAAAAAAGAAACAAAAAGCCATAAAAATAGTGCCAAACCCTAAATTTGGGGTGGAACACCACCCCTCTCTTTATTTGCTTCTTCCATACCACTCTCTATGTAATAGGGGCGTATCACCAAATTGAAAAAGAAAATATGCCAGTGTGCACACAAGAAAAAAATGCAATTTCGAATCGAATAGAGGAGAGATTCACATACAAAAAATAAGAGTTGCAATCAATGTAATTACAACCATATAATAAAAATCTTGATTTGAATAGAGGAGAGATTTACTACTTCCTTCCATACCCCCTTCACTCCCTTTTCCACCTACAGGTACAATGAATGCCTCTTTTTTGCCACTCTCTTGAAAAACACCAGTGTCAGATCATATGGACACTTGTTCATCTACATGTATCTCTGGACTCTTACAAAGCTCTTTGACATGCTTGATGTTGGAGAAAGTCGAGATGAAGTGCTTTTGGGAAATGAACTTGGGAATAAAGATATAATAAGATTTGTTCAGTGATCTCATGATGTTGAGATGCTCAGCCATACAAAGTAGAAAAGAAACAAACATGATGTGAAGATGAGGCAATCACAAGAGTTGAAAGCATTCAACTGGTGACTATTTTAGATTTTGTGTTACTCGAGGTTGAGCAATGTTTAAGTTCGGGGTGTTTTGATGAATGCATATTCATTGAAAGCTCTCATATACCCCCTGAATATGCTCATATGCAATTTTCCTTAGTTTCAGATGATTGGTTAGAGTTTTGATCAAATCCATTCATCTCCATTGTAGGATTAAGCATCACACTATGCACATAAGTGTAGGAGATGACGGTCCCTTTATTATTGATGGCCAGTTCCTTCATCAGAAAGCATCCTCATCCGTTAGAGGATTCATTAATGTAGGCCCATCAACCCATAGAAATATCCCCCATCCCCACAGGGGTGGGTTTATTCCAAAAGGGATGCGACCATGATAGAAGGATGGCCGCAATCGTAATGCAAAAGGGTTCTGCAACTGTGGCTAAGAAATCATGTCGATCAACACTCAACACGGTCGGGACCAGTTTAGCATGGTCGGGATGAGGCCAAGGTGTAGTGATTGCTACAAAACCCCATGACTGCATCAGACACTTCGATTGTTACAGAATGCCATGACCTCGAAAGACACCTTGACTGTGAAATTCACCACGACCACTACAACCACCAATACTGCGACATCCTGGCATGGTCGGGCACACACCCAACACGGTAATGCCGAGGAGTACTACAACTGCTATTGAAGGCTGTGACCACTGTAGGTAAGTTGGTGCTCTCCAGATCTGCACCTATAAATAGACGACCCCCTCCTTCATTTGAGGCATTGCTTCCACTCCATCCACGTCGATAGGCTGTCGCTTTGTGCCCATCCAAGGAAGACGATCTCCACTGCCAAAGATTACCTCCATGGTGTCCTTGCTACTCTACCATCTGCCACTCCATCTCTGTGAGTAAGAGCACCAAAAGAGAAGGAAGAAGGAAAGAGAAGACCATCCCCGTCCATCTTGGTGTTCTTCTCCTCCTATTCCAAATCTGCCTCACCATCATGTAGAAGACCGTTTCTCCACCGATCCACACCCATCTTCTTCACCCTAACCATGGTAGAATCTTTCCTCTCTCTTATTCCTTTTGTCTCTATCATGAGGAGTGAGTAGTCCATTTCTCCGGGGTGTGGGGACTAGCCCCGCTGCTTGTGCTTACATGTTCATCTTATAACATTCCATGGCTTGTTTATGACATTCTATTTTGTTGTTAATTGTTTAATTCATGCTTTGTGGATTGATCACCTGCCTTGCATGATATATAATATTCCTTTATTGTAAGAAGTTCAATACTTTAGATTTGAATATCAATTAACATGGTTGATGCTCGGACAAGAACTTCTGAAGGTATATTTTTGGAGTAGTAAGTGTGTGATCTATGGGTAATGAGGCATCGAGCCGACAGAGATGCTTATGCAAACTCTATTTCCTAATAGATGGTTTGCTACTCCATTTGGATAGTTGTATCTTGCCTGGATGTGTTTTGGATGTGTTTGCATGTATAGTGGTGGTGAAACCTGTTTCCACCCCAGTGATTCCCATCATTAATCTAAACTCAATTTTGATCCCACTCATTTACTTTCCTTGTTATTAGTTTAATTAAAATCCAAATCAACTCGTGTTCTATATATTAGTCTTAGTTGATCCATATTCAATTAGCAAGATTCTTAAAAATATTGTCCCTTGGGATTCGATCCTTAACTATACTGTGATAAGACCCGTCCGCTTCCGGGTGGTACTATTACACAAGGTTTTGGTAAAAACTTAGGGATTTCATCCCTTGGTGGATTTGTTAGTGCAGTAAAAACCACGTCAATGACATACTTATGTTCAAACAATCATACATTATACATGTACTTTTAATTTCTTACACTTTGGGTGACATTTATTGTACCTTGATCTTTAGATTGATTTGGTCAACTTACCTTTCTAGGGAAGGTCCTAACCTAGGGTGCCTTCTTGGATCACATGAGGAAGTTAGTCTCTCTAGCCACAACCCCATGGTCTAAGGTTTTTCCTCCCCGATAGGTCATCTTCCCACTTTTGGGTTGACCCACCCTGGGTTGGCACACTAGTCTTAAATGTTTCATATTTTCATCTTTATGCATTGTTTTTATTATTATGACTTCTCAATCCTTGTTTGCTCAATCTCTGGGATACCCTCTCATGGGGTTTGTCCATGTAGTGGATTTGGGCCAGCTTTCCCTCTGGGGGCTCGATGCCTATGTCAGCCTTCCCCTCAAGAGTTTGGCCTTTCTTGACCTTCCCCTCTAGGGGCTTAGTACTATGTTGGCCTTCCTCTCTAGGGGATTGACCTTCTACGATCTTCCCCTCCAGAGGCTTGATCTTTTCTGACCTTCCCCTCTAGGGGCTTGATCATAGCCATCCAAACTTCCAAAGATAGCATGAGGGGTTCATGCAAGTTATATTCAGATTTTCATTTTTCATATATATAACCTTTGGTTACTTATGTTTCTCATGTATATACTCATGCAGTTTCTTTCTAACTTCTCACTTATTCTCTATGGGAACTCCCTATTTGGAGTGTTCATGTGGGGAACACTTTCTCTAGGGTGGTCCCTACAGTGGACGCAATATATATGGGCCTTTTCCTGATCACCTGTTGACTTAGCGTGGACCTTTCTCTCACCAAAGCACATGGTCCAAAGTGATCCATTTCTTACATCCCACATGTATCACTTATATCCACTAGATATATTTGAGAAGTTATTCTTATATAACATGTTTTCCATAAGTTGCTGAAAACTTTTCTCATTAATGTCTGGTTCCACATACACACATGCATGGGAGATTGAGTTACTTACCTCTTTTTTTTAACCATAATACGCTGAACACACATTTTATATTATAAATTCTCAACCTTTTTTCCTAATCTCTATAGTATATCCACTCACTGTGGGCAGCATACACACTCACTGGGGGTATTCTTTATCCATCCATTCCTATAGACATATTATCAGGGCGATAAGCAAGTTGTATTCATGTTTTCTTTTCCATTTATAACTCTTGGTTATTTTATATTTCTCATGTATATTTAAACCCTTTCCACATACATAATGTATAAGTTTTTTCTGCATTCATACATGGAAAACTAGGTCACATAGGCTTATTTACATTTTCATTAATTCTCATTACTCTTACCCTAATTGGGGTTCATATGGGCAGGGTTTCCATCTTACCCATTCTGCTCCCATTTTCCAAGGTCAGAGCTAGAGACTACACCCTACCTCTTAGGGTTTCTATGTCCCTTGACCCACTAGCTTTTTTCCCAATCTTAATCCCATCTAGGGTTTACCATGTCCAGGAAAACCCATAACTATTTTCCTTGAACTCATCATTATCTCTACATTGTATGTACAATATTATTTTGCATGTACATTATTATTTCTCATTACATGTACATTAATTGGCGAAGGATATCTTTGTCCTAATTCTTCTAAAAAAACCCTAACTTGATATGAGGAGAGAAGTTCCTTTTAAGGTTTATAAAGAAAGAAGATTAGAAGTAGATGAAAGAGATGAGAAGAAACCCTAAAGGTATTTTACTTCGGGCATAATCGTCTGACTTTGTCTCGGCAGGATGCAAGGGTCCGGGAGTCCTTGCAAGCTTACTAGCAGTGTGGAGGGAAATATTTCCAGCCCCCGGTCGTGGTCCCTTCTAGACACCTTACTCTTTACAAAATGCCCTAATAGTTCCCTCATATTTCTACAGATTACTTGAAATTATAAACTATTAAATATTATTTAAAAAATCTAGCTCTTTGATACCAAATGTAATGACCTCACTTTCTACATCCCCCAATTAAGGAAGGACCTCCAAGTAGATATCCATTACCTATTTTCCCAAGGATCCAAATTAATCAAATAACAAATAATAGAAACCAAGTTCAATTAAATTTTAAATATCATTTACAAATTGTAAATTGCTACATCTCATGGAACTAATACCTATTGAGAAGAAGTATCATCTATCTAGTCCTCATTGGTATAACTTTAGTACCTTTGATATCTTTCATCTTATTCTTCATGTCTTTTCTCATGTGAATTATATACCTAAAACACTGACAAACAAAATGTCGAACAGTATAATGAATTATACTGGTATGTGGGGGAACACGAATTTGCATTTATTTGTAACAACGTACTGCAACAAAATTATTTCTTAACATATCAAACTTTATGTCTTATATATAATTACTCAATCCTGACATATCCAAGCCTTTGTGTTGTCCCTGTAGTGGACATGGATCCTACCTTTCTCATATGGTAGATCCCAATTAGCCCCTTTTGATCCTACCCTTAAGGCAGACCAAGACATAGAGTTGTATAGTTGTATGGTCCTACCCAAAGGTAGACCAAACATTGACTCATGATAACCTGATGATCCTACCACAAGGGTAACCTGATACCTAGGTCATCAATTTCACACATATACTCAAAGCTATAGAGGAGGACTAAGATCTGAGATAGTCTTGCATATATTTATTGTGATAGCCACAATCACATTATAGTTTCAAGAATTAAAGTTCATCTAAGTAGTTAATTTCAAGCAACTGGTAAAACCTCAAAAATCACCGTGAAACTAGAGAGAATAGACATAAGCATAACCACATACCTTGATGGTGAGCCATGCAGAACATGCACAATATATACTTCAAGCATATTAACCAATCAACAAGCAATCAAAGCAATTAACTTTATTCTGCATGTTTATAATACTAAATTGTCACCATCACTTTAATTACAATAAGTTCTACTCGGTCCAAGTCTAGGGTTTAGACTTCTTTGGTATCGAGTTATCATTATGATTGTTTGACACCCCCAATTCTCATGTTCTTTAATTTAATGACTCAAGAACCCTAATTCGAATTAGGCATAACTATGATCATCAAATCTACCATATTCATTTTAACATAACACTTAGATTAGATTAACTTTATTAATCAACATAGTAAGATATGACTTTTAACCTTAATTACACATATGTATGGTTATTCACATTGGAAATCCTAACTATTTATGATCATCTTTATTTCTCAACTTGTTAAACAATATCATATAAAATCAAAAAATAAAGGCTTTTAATGTATTTGACATGTTTAATATCCAATCTAGGGGTTTTTATGCATAAATCTTCACTTAAACACATAAATTACCTTACTTTTAGAATAGGAGGCATAATCGAAGTCTGAAAGTGCTTTATTTGTGTTCCTCTCATTTTTCTAATCATTTTGATACATAATATCACTACCATTGAATCCACTATCTAATTATTATGATCAAAACAAATTATAACACTATACCTCTTTGTACTTGCCACATGGCTCCTCCTCATTGGCCGCATATTCCCTTTCATTGGCATACTGGTTAAGTGGCTAGCGAACTTCCTAGGTCAAGGATTGGACCGGTCGGTCTGGGTCCGATTCAATTTCTTTAGTTCCCTTCCTCATCATCTGTTCCAGCACGAGGCACCACCCGCCTATCCGCAGACATAGACTTGTGCTGCAACAGGTACTCCCAACCCCGAGATCAACACCAGAATGAACCTGCCACTTCATCCTCGAGGAAGCGATGTCAGGTTCTTCTCTATTGCTCCGCGACTATGTGAGGACTGAAGCGCACGTCACAGTGGTTCGTCCACCGACAAGAGTCCTTCCTCCCTTCCCTCCTTAACTGAAAAAAACATCCAAACTAACTTCTCCCACTATGGCGGTCCGCCCTGGTTGCCAATGCCACCCAACAACTCCTTCTGTCACTCCTAGTGCAGTTGAGGGTTGTATAGGCCCAAAACCTTTTCTGTTATCCTGTGATGGAGGTGATTATGGAATGATGGCAGGGGTGAGGAGAATTATCATTGCCCTAGCATTCCTCTATGATCTTGAGAACCCCTTACAACCATTGCTCTGCCTGGCTCATCTTGGCAGGCTCAAGGGAAAGTTCACAAGGGGTCAACACATGATGTTCATCTACAAAACTTCTTGCAAGCCACAGAGGTCGGGCATAATGCCTGGAGATCATCTTGAAGGGGTCAATCTAGTAGGTTTACCAATGAAAGAATAGAAGAGAAACAGATGGTTTGGATGACAAGTACCTACAAGCTCCTTCCTCATCATGACAAAAGATGGATTGAAGGTCAAATTCTAGATACATGGTTTGCCATAGATGGAGGGACCCTTATATAGGTCTCAACATGGGCCCTAGAGCCACGAACAACCAACAAAGTAGGGAGGAAGTGAGAAAGAAAGTGGCATCGATAAGAAACTTTTTTAGGAGACAACCCCAATTCACTTGGATGGCAAATATCTAATCCTATTAATCCACCATATCGACCCCCACTTATCTTCATGAGTCACAATTATATTGCAAAAACCACCAAAGAGTACTCTTCATATTTTGGAATTGGAAACCAAAAGTTATAAAGGAAAGTGCTTCACACATTGAGAAATATGTTCCTTAAACCAATTATAGGAACCCATTAGTAATTTTCCCATATTATATATAATTTCATGGGCATACCTTTTATATACCAAAACTTGTTTTTTTAACATTCCATTAATCACCATTGAAAGAAAATGGCATTTCTCCCATCTTCTAGAATGCTCTTCTTTCCATTACTATTCTTGAGCATATCCAAGATTAAAACAAAACAATACTAATTTTTGCCTCAAACATTGTGTTGCCAATAATGGCTCGATAGTTTCTCTTTTAAGTGTCTAAAATGCGATGTATTTTATTTTATTTTAGAAACATGTCCAATATTTCATATTTCTATTTTACAATAATTCACAAAGTCATTGCTATTTGATTTATGCATAAATTCTTTTATCTCTTTATCTAGTGCAGCCAAGCCACAAAATGTCAAACATTATTATTCTATTAATGTTTTTTTGGAAATAGTTAAATGTATTGCCAAAAGGAGCCTGTTGTGAACCAGACCTACAAAACATAAGATGTATACATGGGGGTGTTATCTACAAAAACTACAATATCTTTTAGCTTGCTCAGAAAGACCTGAGGCATAGCCTTCCTTCCATTTAATAGCTCATGTTAAGGCCATAGCTATTTTAGCAACGACCTTCTCCTCATCATAAGCCAATCTACCATGATTCCTATTGTTTCTCACCTCCCAAACGTAGTAGTAGGTACCAGTTAGGAAAAAAACCCCTACTGCCATGCTGCTTCTGGTTTTCAACTTCTCCTTAAGTTTGTTAACAATACTAATAAGGTCATTTTCCATAATTTGCCCCCACTCCCACTTCAGGCAGATAGTAGCCCAGATTCTCCTAAAGAACCTACAACTACCAAAGATGTGTTGGTGGCTCTCCTCCTCAGCGTTGCACAGCTGCAGTTTGCATCGATCTATAGTCCCCATCTTCTGAGTCTATCCTACGTTAGAAGTTTAGAGAGGATTTCCCTATAGGTAGTAGAACTCCATTTGGGTATGTGGAAGGGATTCCATAATATCTTGTGCCATGCTACCTCCTCCCCGATATTCATGTTGATCCATGGTCTTGTTCTAGGAGCAATCAAGTTGACAAAACCATGTCCATCAACACTATACCAGTGTTGCATCTCCTGCCATTGTTTGCACATGTTCCTCCAAATCTTAGAGGAACTACTATCATAACCATTTGTAATGCTCCATATCTTTTCATCATATAGTTGGTCCAAACGTTATCCTTCTGCCTCAAGAACCTATCCACTCTCTTGAATTGACTCTGGTAAACCATCCATTTAGGTTCGGTAACATTCAATCCTCCACTACTGAATGGTATGGCAATGGTATGTCAATCCACTCCGTGACCTTTTCCTCCCTAGATGAAATTGGCCATAAGTTGTTTGAAGCTATCCGCCATAGGAAGGGGAAAATCACACACATCGCACTAGAATCTAATCATCGCCTGGAGAACATACCTGACCAACACCAGTTTCCCAGCCATAGAAATCCAGCAGGCCGCCCACCCATCGATCTTAGTTCTCATCATATCGAGGCATTGGGTGAAATTAGCGGTGGTTCCTTTACCTCCAGCCACAGGGGCACCCAAGTAATGGGTGGGTAGCTTATCCACCTTGATTTGTATAGCATTTCTCATCCTTCGCATCCTTGTGTCGCATGACCTGGAAAGATACATCCTAGACTTGATGGTGCTGATGTATATTCCAGTCAGGTGGCCAAATTCATCATAACGGCTTTGAGTTCTCTCACTGTGTTGGCATGGCCAGTCGATAAGAGCATGACGTCTTTAGGAAGGATGAGGTGGGAGTAGACTCTGACATTCCTTATCTTGAACGGTCTGACTTTCCTACTTGCTTCAGCAACCTTCATCATTGTAGTTAGACCTTCCATCAAAATGGTGAACAACATCGGGGACAAGGGGTCCCCTTGTCTTAGGCCATTCACAACAGTGAAGAGTCCAATCGGGCCACCATTTAGTAGAATTGAGATGGAAGTGGTGGTCACACATTGTTCAACGATGCTAATCCACCTCTCACAAAAGCCAAGCACTTTCATAATGGCCCAAAGGGCATCCCACCTAACATGATTGTATGCCTTCTTCAGATCCACCTTCAGGCAGTCTTTATCCCCGCTTCTTCTATTCTTGAAACCTATGAGGAATTCCGTTGCAAGGAGAGTACTATCTGCGATCCTTCTCCCTTTAATGAAGGTGCTTTGTTCTTTGGAGATGATGTTCGGTAGAATGTTCTTCAGGCGACCTGCAATGACTTTAGATATTATTTTATAAAGCACATTATAACATGATATAGGCCTATAATCAGTGATGCTTTCGATCTCCTTCTTCTTAGGTATCAGTTTGATGAACCCATGGTTGATATCCCTCACAATGTTGTGTCCACTCATGATCCATCTAACCACTTTTAAGATGTCGTCCTTTACAAGTTGCCACATGTGTTGAATGAATTTGACATTCATCCCATCGGGCCCAGGCACCTTGCTAGGACAAATGGAGAAAGCTACACTCTTCACTTCTTCTTCTGTGACCTAAGCGCAAAGCATCTCATTTGTTATATCATCCACCCTTCTATCAGGTAGCATCTCCTCAAAGCTCTGAGTGTAACTCTCATCTTGGTTGTACAGTCCTCTGAAGTAGTTAATAGCATTAATAACAACATCTTCTCTGTTGTTCACCACTTGTCCTTGTTCATTGATTAACTCATGGATGGAGTCTTTCATCTCTTTCTTCTTAACTGATTTGTGGTAGACTTTAGTATTATGGTCTCCATCTTTTATCCATTCCATTCGACTTCTCTGCCAAAAGTACACTTCCTCCACTTTCTTCAGCTTCAATAATCTCTCTTAGTTCTTCTCTCCTCATCTATAAGCTCTTCATTCAAGGGATCACTACGAATCATATACATCGTGCTTTGGTATTCTTATTCAGCCTTGTATAGTAGGTTCTTGAGATTTACTTTTTCTTTACTCCACTTCTTCAGAGCCTTATTTGTACTCTATATCTTCTTTTGAGTTTTGAACAGGTCATTGCCTTCCATCTCAGTCTTCCAGTTGGCTTCAACAACCTCCTTAAAGCCAGGCCATTCACACCACCAATCAGAAAAATGGAATGGTCTTTTAATGATAGGTTTACCCACCAAATCGATCTTCATCTAAGCATGGTCACTAAGGGAGTTAGAGCCCACCTTAATGTAGGACGAAGGCCAAACATTCAGCCAAGCCTCATTGACCAGTCCCTTATCAATGGAACTGGCGATTCTTCTCTTTTCTTGTTTGTTAGACCAAGTGATCTTTCCCTTGATTCTATTGAGCTCAATTAGGTTTCTTTCATCCACCATATTATTAAATAGAGCAAGAATCCTCTCCAGAACTATGTTACCCCTATCTTCTCATCAACTCTTCTGATGTTGTTAAAGTCTCATATAACAAGCCAAGGTACTTCATGTTGAGTGGTATCAATGATGTTCTTTCACATCCGTGCTCTATCCCCCTCTAGTCTCTCACCATAAATGGCAAAGAGAATGAAGTGAGTGCCTCCACTGTCACAGCAAGAAATGGTAAGCACTTGGTCAGAGGCATTAATGGGATCAACCTCCCAGGTATCCCTACGCCACCCTATGGCTATGCGTCCACCTTCTCTCTAATCCAGGTTTGTAACAACATTCCACCCTACCAGGAATAGAGTATCCACCCTCTCCTTTACTGTCCTTCTTATTCTTTTTTCTAAGCAGATGACCAATGAAACATCAATCTCTGCTATGGCTTTCTTTAGCTCCCTCTGGCTTTTCGCCAAGGACGCTCCTCGCACATTCCATGCGAGGATGGTCATTACTTAGCTTTGATTGAACCATCTCCTCCTTCTTGGTGGGTTCTCTTCTTCCCTTTCTTGGTTGTGCTTCGAGTTTGCTTGGGACTCCTACTTTTTCTTGTTTCAGATTCAACAGGTGTTTCCTCAGATAATTGCTCGAGCACTGAGAATGCATTGTGCAGACTAGTCTCAACAACAATCGTCGGCTGCACCTCCTACCCTATATTATCCCTAATCTCTCCTTCCTCTACTATCACAACCTCCCGAGCATCCTCTACCACCACAGTGGTCTCCTTGGCACCATTGGTTCTCACAGGTTCGACCTCCTCAGTGATGTCAAAAGTCACCACTGCAGCTTCCACCTCTGTAACTGTAATAGTGTCCACCTTCTCAGTTGCCTCATTGGACTCTATCTCCTTCTCTTTGCCCTTTCTCGATCCAGTTAGAGGTCTTGACTTTCTACCTCTCCTGGGTCTGCCCCGGGGTGCCTCCGACACTATCAGCGGTGTGAGGAAGATTTCATTGCTTCTCTCTCCCGGGTATTCACATGTGTTGTTGCCGAACACTATGTAGGTGCTGCAGCAATCTAGCAGGGCTTCATATTTGACCTTGACCTCCCACTCGTCGCCATTGGGAAGCTCGACCATCACTTAAGGTGGTGGTTCTATTTCGGCCAAGATATTGACACAAAACTTTGCACACCCCTGGACAGATCCATTGGATCGACGGTTGATGGCTCTGGGAGTTCCAATAGTGTGGGAAATCATGGCTATAGCTCTCGAGGTCCAGTGCTTTCCAACCTTAGTTAGTGACACCCAAACCGGAGCAGTCGTGAGTGCATCTCTTCTTGTATCAGCATGTGGTTTCCATTTACAGACAAGTACAAGTTGATCATCAAAAAACCACAGACCCCTAAGCATATCTCCATTCCAGTCTGCTTTGTTGGCGAACCTCGTGAGGAAGAGACCCCCATCCAGCGTACACACCTCGATCTCACCCTTCGGCCTCCATTGTCTGATCATCCATCCTTTCAGCTGTTGTGGATGGCATTTCTTACCGAGAATCTGAACTATGGTGGAGAACTGGTGATAATCCTCCATCTCTTCTATTATAGGCTCATTGAACCTCCTCCAAAGCTGCTTATCCCCTTCCTTGTGAAAAGGGGTCTTCGGGTCAGCCGCCACCGCACCTCTAAGCTTGGGAGGGGGTCCAGCCACCGATCTGAACCAATCTCTACCGATTGTGATGTCGGCATCGGTAGAGAACCAATCCTCCGATCTACTGCTACTTGGCCCGAAAATGAGGGTGGCGGCAGCTGAGGGCGGGACACCCTCAATCGCCATCGCGGGAGCTAAATTTACCCAATTATAGGTGTTGTTACTTCAGTTTAAGGTGATAATTTGCATATGAATTGGTAATTCAAATCCAATTAATGAACAACATGATGTCATCACTAATCCTTGATGTAATCAAATTTTTCCACAAATTGGGTGTCTCTCTCTTACGTTCCGGTCATCTCATGACCCAAATCGGTTAGTTGTTGAGTCGAGCCGGTCTGTTCACTAAGTGAACTGGTCATTTTGCTTCCCAGTTTAGGAAGAATTTAGCCAATTTAATTTCTAATCAACTTGAAACTCAAAACTATCATTTCATCACATGAGCCAAACGGTTGGGATATCCACCAAATGATTTGTTGCTTGAATCGAATACCCAAACAATTTGTCAATCAATTCAATTATCATTCATGATTAAACTCCTCTTCTAACGAATTCATATGTGTGTAACTGTATAGGTCCCATGTCACGTTGGCTATGAATGTCCATAACTAGTTTACGACATCACAAGCAAATAGGGGTGCCTAGTCACACATCAATGCTACCCAAGTGAATGGAAAGTTGGAGAGAAACTTCAACCTACAATTTGTGTAAGGTGTTGTAGTGATTATATAATTTCTTTGTCTCTGATATCTGGAATGAACTTGAGGCATGGTATCGTCATCCTCTCAATGCTCAATCCATTTTATTTGACCTAGAGCAGACTGTTGGAGATATATGTGACCTCAATATCATATATTGATTCACATGTGCATGTGCAAGCTTTTATAAGTCTCCCTTATCAGGTGGTCCAAATATCATACTCTAGTAGGATGGACAAGTACCATCTACATCACTCATAGTCAATCCCCATGTGTCAAAACTCATTTGATTATCACCTTTATGGCAACCCTTATTCAGGATCATGTTGGATGATGTCAAAGCACACTGAACGAAATGTGATGAGTGTAGTGACTTTAGGTCTAAGAACCACAATCACCACCAATTATGGTTTCCATGTGTCACTCTCAAGGTTGGTTTTTGCTATACACTATGCTCTAATAAGTATCTACGTTCTTGGTTTGATATGCCATATCATGACTGATGAGATTTTGTCATCAACCAACACACATTCCCATCTGTAGTATCACTATTGTCTATCTGTGTAATGACCACGCCTCCCGGTAACCCCCAATTAAGGGAGACCCGAAGGTCAGAGCCGTTATTCAATTAACAGGATCATAGGTTCAACAAATAATCAGTAATAATTAATAAACTTTACCAACTAAACTAAAAACGGGTATAAAATAAAACTTTTCTTACCTTGGAAAAACTGGGATTTCTAAACTTCTATCCATGAAGATGTTAATCTAACTAATCCTCCTGTGCATGTTATTTCTCATTCAATTCCACGTATGTCACTTAACTATTTGTTCTTTTCATTTGTACCTAAAACGCCGAAAAACAAAACGTCGGTCAGCCGAAGCTGGTATGTGGGGGAAACAATAATTTTGCAACTATGTTAACAATGTAATCAACCAAATATCATTTAACAACCAAGATTACGTTTTAAGCAATACTACTCAATCCTTGCCTATCCCCTTTCTCTGTAACGTCCCTACAGTGGACATGGATACTACCTCTCTCATATGGTAGATACTTACCCCCATGGCCCTACCACACAGGTAGCCAATACCTAGGGTTATGGAGTCACATGGTCCTACCCAAAGGTAGACCAATCCTTGACTCATGATGACTTGATGGACCTACCCCATTGGTAGCCATTTACTAAGTCATTTAATGACCTGATGGACCTACCCATTGGTAGCCATTTACTAGGTCAATCTATACAGCTAAAGAGGGGACTAGGATCTGAGCTAGTAGGCACATCTCTTATGTGATAGTCATATTCACATTATAATTTGCATGAATTAAATGCAACTAACAGTTTAATTTAATTCATCGATAAAACCTCAAAAATCCTCGGGAATCTAATTCGGGATATTCATTGGTGTAACCACATACCTGTTAAGTAGATTGAATGCAGAAATAACCAAAATATAGAAATCCCAACCAAGCAACTAATCATGCACATCCTGAAATAAATATACCAATTTCCTTTTATCAATATTTATCCAATATCCTCATATTCCTTAGGATTTCTACTCCAATTTTAGAGTTTCCTTGGCAATTAGGGTTTCACTTCATCTTTCATTATTTTTAAACCCTAATTTAACACAATTGAACACAAACCCTAATTATTTCCACATCTAATTATCAATTCCGGATTAAAGGCATAATTAACCATTAATCAAGCTCATTAAGCCTCTTTTTATTAAAGCTACTATTTTTATCCTATTAATCCATGACAATATCATTATATGTATTCATCATTAATTCATAGTTCATTATGATCCAAATCACATATGAACTCGATTTGCCATTAATTCCACCTTTTATTCATGTGAAAATCCTAATTACTACATTTAGGGTATTTATCCACAAATTAGGAACTTTAATTCTCAAAATAGCTTAGATTCAGCATATTCCAACTTTAATCATGAAATTAATCAGTTAAAGCCATTAATAGTCGAATTAGTCAACATTAGGGTTTCAAGGCTCATTAAAGTACATTCATGCATATGAAACTTTAAATTAACTAATTATATGCAAAGTCCATCCTTATTCTTCCTAATGTTCATTTTTATCAATAACAGGATAAGATCAACTTTAATCATCTATTAAACCCTACTAATCACTTTAATCATACCAAAATAGGGTTCTTTAACCATTAACACATTAAAGTTTCTATCTTCCATTATTTTTTCAAATTACATAAGGAATCAAGCTTCAATTATATTTTTATTAGATTCCCCTCATTGTTCTGAGCAGGATTCATATATTACAGGACATTTCAGCTTGGTATATCGTATATTAGATCCTAAGAACCTTCATCATCTCATATTCTTCCATCTGAGTTCTTTCTTACCTTGGTATATCGTACTCTCATAGGTGACTCAGGACATTTCAGCTTCTTAAAAGCTGAATAGGTTCAATGCTCAACACATGGCTTGGGTGCCTCACATAGTGCTCTAGATCGGACTCATGGAACACATTACACCTCATGTTATCCTGAGGGGCAAGGCTAAACACAACCATCTCCACCAATCCATCTCAAATGGACCCACATATCGGGGACTCAGCTTTCTTAGCTGTAGCTTAGAGGGGTCGGATTCTCACATTATATTCCCCCACAGTGAACTGCATGTCAGTCTGCTTTGCATCAGCACGTGACTCATGTCACCCTTGGGCTCTCTCTCTCAGCCATTGCATGATCAAGCGACTTCATCTACACACACTGTGGTTCTTTTATGACCTTCACGAGGCCTCCTTCACCAACATCAACATAATGAAGTGGTGACCGACACAACCTCCTTATAGAACTTCTTTCATCCCGATAAAAGGCTATGGTGGTTAACATCACATCTTAAGAATTGTCTCTTTGTATCACCCTGAATGAGCACACATACTCTCATCAGACCCTCTAGTCTAGATCATACTAACCATTAGTATGGGGTGCTAAGCAGTACTAAAGACGAGTTCTTCATGCACCTACTTCCACCGCATGGACGTAAACCTTCTAATCATGCTCAAGAACTTTTGAACTCGAATCATGGTGTAGTTGAACCATTTCTCTCTATATAAAGAGTAGTTCAACCCGATATGTCACTTGACAGTACTCTTTCTTTCTCATGCCATCTAGGTAAGGTGATCTACCATAACCCACATTGATCTTCCTTAGTTAAGGGGAGATTTTCCACATCATCCATAATGGTGAACTCCCACTCCCTTCTCGGAGATCTTTTAACCTCTAAGTTAATGCACTGGGTTACTGGTGTTCGTCCCTCACCTCTATCATGCATGGCCACAAGCCACATGCATCTTCATCTGAAGCATCCAAAGTGCTACCATCACTTACTATCTTTGTAATATCATGGTGTTTGGTGATCTTAAAACCATAATCTCTGGTATATCATGATTCCTCAAGATTGATACCTCAGAAACCTTACACCACTCTAATCAGAGTTTCGTCACCTCCCTTCTCAGGGGCGTGTATCTGAGGTTCTACAACCATCCCTTCATTATATCATGGACTAGGTTGGCTAACCAAACAACCTTTAACTTGATCAACCGATATTGTGTGTTAGCCAGACTTATCTCGTTTCCAACTGAGGGTTAACCTAACAACCTCTTCTAGCCTCCATCTAATTAGGTAGCTATATCTTAACCAGAGAATTTATTACCACTTCTTATCCTTAAGTGTTAGGTACAGTTGAAGACATACTCTCCCATGTATTCACTTATCATCTCAAACTCGAATTCTACGTTTATTTTGATTGAGAATACTTTGAGCTCATCTCCTTGATGATCAAACTCAACTTTGTATAACTTGCAAATTCCACCTAGCTCATGATAAAATATCTTCACAAGATGATTTCCTTAATACTCTTATCGCTTGTACCTGTCCATGTATCATTTGATCCACAAGGGTATGGTATCGTATCTATCCTCATACCTTGTAGCAACGTTCCAACTCACATCATCTTTATCCTTGGTGTGTGGCATGTATACTGTCCTATCTCTCACTCCCATAACAAAAAGAAATAAGAATTTGGCGGCCGTCCAAATACAGAGTTCTTCCCATTCCAAAAGTAGGAATGGTACATCCCACCTTGCCAATACACATTCAAATCTAAGTTGAAACGTGCAACTCATGTCTCCACATCACAAACATCATGATATCAAAAATTACTTCCATGGAGAACTGGTCTCAAACTTACTTGGTCCAAACACAATCCTAGGTCATCTCCTCTAGGTCTATAGGGAGCTGGCACTTTTGGGGTCATCCCTTTTTCCTTATGCATCAGAGAGTGCCCTACTCATCTGCCCTTTGGGTCCCATGAATTCATGAAGGTGATCAATCTCCTAACCCATGGCCCTCAGACAATGATAGCTGTTACCTCCCGACCCTATGGTCATGTGCAACTAGGGAATTAGGAAACTCCTTCTTCCATCGGTCTCATCCCTACCAGACCCTAGGATAGACTTAGGATTACATTATAGTAAATGTTCAACTTAGAACCTTACCCAAGCCTTCATCATCTCTCTCTCTCTCTCTGCATTCATGACTGACTTTCATCCCTTCATAGGGGTCATGGCAACCTGCCTACCTTGGTCAAGCCCCTTACCAGTTACCTCCATGGTAACACATCCACATGCACATTAGAGATGGCTATATATGGGTCTACAGGTTCATTCTCATGCCATGCACTTTTCACTTAGCTTCTCAGGATCCTCTAAACCCTCTTTAGGTTCACCAACAAAACTGGTATACACCCTACCAAAGGGTCCCTCTCCCAGGATGGGAGGAAACTACAACTTTGACAACAAGGTCACAACTGTCCTTAGGGTTTACATGAGCATGCCTAACCCGACAACTACTAAGGCACAAGTAGACCACCTTTTAAACCATGCTAGGTCATACTTGTTCTTATCCTCAACATTAGATCAACTTAGCTGTGAGGGGTACATCAAACATACCCTTAACTTAAGGGGTTTCCTTTACCTCTACACATTAAGAGTACCATGCTTGAAACTATAGAGACTCAAATCTCACCATGAGCATTGGATACACTGCTTCCCCTTTTAGGCCTAGGAACCCTATGTTCACCTTTGGGTATCCAACTACATGCTCAATCTCTTAACCACGAAACAAGCACATCCAAGGTATGTCATGTACTCCCATGAACCTTTCATATGAGCAACACCTCAAAGTTGAGTCCTCCTCAAGGACAACCCACTATGTATAAAGCCTCACAACTGGTTACTTAAACCTCCTCAGGGTTTAAGGCACTCTTTATTTCATCCAGAAGGTAGTCACTTATACCATGGGTACCAAAAGGTTCCTCTAAAGGCAACCCAGATATCATCAGCCTTCAGGGATCATGCATGAGGCAACCACTATCATCCACTTATGTCTCAGAATCTAAGCTTCCAACCCTCTTGCTTGAGTCCTGCTTTTTCTCTCTAGAGCTAACTCCACATCCAACCTTACTACCCGAGGTCCTTCCTCCATGAAGGGTCAAACTCACAGGCATACCTCTACGTGGGTGAAGTCTAGGTATGAACTTATGTTTGCTCAAGATCATCCATAGCCCTTTCATAAGCCATCCATCATGATCTTTTAACCAGGATTTCATCAAGCTATACCCTACTTGCTTAAGCCCTTAGGGTAACTATAGGTTCTCCTCTAACCTCATCCACGAAGGAGCTATCCTTTGCTCTAGCATGCACGACCCTCTCCTAGGTTGAGTCGCCAAAGGTACTAGGTCATCTACCCTCTTATGGCATTCCAAAGGCATGCCAACCAAACACTCGGTCAACCATGACATCTAACTCACCATGTCATCTCTCTCTCTAACCTTCACTTAGGGTTAGGGTTAACATCATCCTCAAAGGATGTGCTAGGTCTCTACTTTTAATGGAGGTCTCTACCTCCAAGACTAACTCTCACCACTCATCCTCCTGCCAAGGAGGTCTATCCTCAAGTCTCTCATGAGGACAATGACAACTCGTGTCATACGACCTAAGCATGTATCTAGTCCTTTACGCTTACTCTATTAAGCTTATGTCCATGACATCTTATTTACATGTTTTTTATTAATTTGGTGGATGATTCCTTAATCTTTATCAACCTTACCCATACCTCAAGAGGTTGAGGAGAAGAGAGGGAACCCTAATCCTTAAGGTCCTTAACAGAATTTGAGTTGAGAAGGGATGAACAAGATGAGAGAATCCTAAAGGTATCTTATTTCGAATCATATCCTAAGACTTTGGCCAGGCAGTCACATGGATCCGGGAGTCCTCGTATTCCGACTAGCGGTGCGGAGGAAAATATTGCCAGCCTCCAGTCGTGATCCTTTTCTAGACACCTCTGTCTTTCGGATAATCCTCTAATAACTCCCTTGGGTTCTACAGAATTTGCAAAATTTAATAATTATTAAAGATTACTTGAGGAACCTATGCTCTGATACCAATTGTAACAACCCCGCCTCCCGGTAACCCCCAATTAAGGTAGATCCGAAGGTCAGAGCCGTTATTCAATTAACAGGATCACATGTTCAACAAATAATCAGTAATAATTAATAAACTTTACCAACTAAACTAAAAACGGGTATAAAATAAAACTTTTCTTACCTTGGAAAAACTGGGATTTCTAAACTTCTATCCATGAAGATGTTAATCTAACTAATCCTCCTGTGCATGTTATTTCTCATTCAATTCCACGTATGTCACTTTACTGTTTGTTCTTTTCATTTGTACCTAAAACACCGACAAACAAAACGTCGGTGGGCCGAAGCTGGTATGTGGGGGAAACAATAATTGTGCAACTATGTTAACAATGTAATCAACCAAATATCATTTAACAACCAAGATTACGTTTTAAGCAATACTACTCAATCCTTGCCTATCCCCTTTCTCTGTAACTTCCCTGCAGTGGACATGGGTACTACATCTCTCATATGGTAGATTCTTACCCCCATGGCCCTACCACACAGGTAGCCAATACCTAGGGTTATGGAGTCGCATGGTCCTACCCAAAGGTAGACCAATCCCTGACTCATGATGACTTGATGGACCTACCCCATTGGTAGCCATTTACTAAGTCATTTAATGACCTGATGGACCTACCCATTGGTAGCCATTTACTAGGTCAATCTATACAGCTAAAGAGGGGACTAGGATCTGAGCTAGTAGGCACATCTCTTATGTGATAGTCATATTCACATTATATTTTGCATGAATTAAATGCAACCAACAGTTTAATTTAAGTCATCGATAAAACCTCGAAAATCCTCGGGAATCTAATTCGGGATATTCATAGGCATAACCACATACCTGTTAAGCAGATTGAATGCAGAAATAACCAAAACATAGAAATCCCAACCAAGCAACTAATCATGTACATGATCCTGAAATAAATATACCAATTTCCTTTTATCAATATTTCTCAAATATCCTCATATTCCTTAGGATTTCTATTCCAATTTTAGAGTTTCCTTGGAAATTAAGGTTTCACTTCATCTTTCATTATTTTTAAACCCTAATTTAACACAATTGAACACAAACCCTAATTATTTCCACATCTAATTATCAATTTCAGATTAAAGGCATAATTAACCATTAATCAAGCTCATTAAGCCTCTTTTTATTAAAGCTACTATTTTATCCTATTAATCCATGACAATATCACTATATGTATTCATCATTAATTCATAGTTCATTACGATCTAAATCACATATGAACTCGATTTGCCATTAATTCCACCTTTTATTCATGTGAAAACCCTAATTACTACATTTAGGGTATTTATCCACAAATTAGGAACTTTAATGCTCGAAATAGCTTAGATTCAACATATTCCAACTTTAATCATGAAATTAATCAATTAAAGCCATTAATAGTCGAATTAGTCAACATTAGGGTTTCAAGGCTCATTAATGTATTTTCATTCATATGAAACTTTAAATTAACTAATTATATGCAAAGTCCATCCTTATTCTTCCTAATGTTCATTTTTATCATTAACATGATAAGATCAACTTTAATCATCTATTAAACCCTACTAATCACTTTAATCATACCAAAATAGGGTTCTTTAACCATTAACACATTAAAGTTGATATCTTTCATTAGTTTTTCAAATTTGATAAGGAATCAGGCTTCAATTATATTTTTATTAGATTCCCCTAGTTTTTCTGAGCAAGATTCATATATTACATGTCCCCAACCGAGCTACCGTTAAAAAGTTATGAATTTAGGAAGAAATACCGTACTTGAGCCAATCAGAACCCGCCAAGTGTCCAGCTCCTTGCAACGAGCTCTTTTGGAAACATAACAGAATTACAACCTTGCCCTTACATAAGTGGCCGATCCTTTAAACTGTGGGAGGGTACAACGATCCAATCGACCGAAGGTTGTCTTCAACCTTGAGCCACGCAAGTTGGCCGCCGGCTGCAGCCCTAATCGGGGCTGCCCACTCCTCCATAGGGCGCGCGAACCCCTGCCAAAGGTTTCCCTAGTTTCACCATCCTCCCCTGCACCTGGGGCGCCGTCTGACTTGCGGCCTAATGGGCTAGGCAGTGTGCACAAGGGCTGCGACCTGGAGACACTTTGCAGCCATCTAACAGCCATGGCGCACGTCCCAATGCCTGGAAAGCCGACCTAGACCCTCCGGTGTCATCGTGGGATTAACACACTCACCTTGCACCTCCTTCACAGCCTTTCATAGTGCCAAGATGCGAGCTACCCTCTCCACTAGGGTTTTGAACGTAAGGAAGCAAGAAGAAGTTGAGAAAGAGAGAGGAGGACGTGGGATCTCACTGGAACTCGACTCTGGGCTCTACCCCTTTTACAGGGGAGGGTTATCCACACCCCAGACTACTTGCCCACAAAGCAACAAGTCCTTTCCCAACTTGGTTTCCTATTCTTTCAATGAGAAGAAACCTTCTCTCTCCTCTTTACCTCCTTGATCTTCCTTATGCTTTGGTTATTATTAAATTCGAGAATTATCACTTTTAATATCCTTGCCCTTGGATTTAAATCCATTGGCCTCGAAATAAAGTTTTCCTTAACAGAAAATACTTTCTTTTTATTAATATCACAAAAACCATTAATAATGTACCACATTATCCTTTTATTTTGCAAATTTAGTATTTTCTCTTTCCTCTTTCTTTATTGGGACTCCTTGGATCCCAAGAAACTATATTATTTCGAAATCCTTTTTATTGGATACTCATTACCCTTCTAGATGCATCTAAATACATTATTCTTCATTATCATGTGTATTTCTTATTAAAATATTTCTTTTGGAGGATTTCTCTTTATTTCTCTTTGATTTTCCTCATTGGTATTCCTTTTATCATTAGAAATCCTTGGAATACGAAATCCCACCAAGAATAACTCAATTATACATCTTTTCACATATTTTCCACATTTCATCAATGTTTTCAATTTCTTTCTTAATAAAGAAATACTTATTGGATCTTTTCTTTTATTATTGCCCTTTCTTTGCAATATTGGATTCCTTGGCACCCAAGGAACCTAAATGTACGAAATCTATCCTTGGATTCAATTCTTTTGCCTTCTAGAGATTTCCACACTTTTCCTTTTTCTCTATTTTCTTATTTACTCGATAATAGTGGAATTTCTTTTATCCTTTCTTTTTATTGGGCCCAATAGCCAATAAAGCCCACAAACAAATCAACAAGGCTATTTTAAATGAAAATCATGCATTCATTCATTATTTGTTCATTTATCTTTAATATGAGAATTTACATTTCTCAGCAATTGAACCCAAAATCAAGGTTGTAACATCCTTCCCCTCTTATAGGAATTTTGCCCTCAAAATTCCACCAAGCAAACAAACAATTCAGGATAAGCCTTTCTTATGTCCATCATGGCTCCCATGTGGCTTCACCCTTTCCATAGTGCTTCCTAAGAACCTTCATCATCTCATATTATTCCATCTGAGTTCTTTCTTACCTTGGTATATCGTACCCTCATAGGTGACTCAGGACATTTCAGCTTCTTAAAAGCTGAATAGGTTCAAGGCTCAACACTTGGCTTGGGTGCCTCACATAGTGCTCTAGATCATACTCATGGAACACATTACACCTCATGTTATCCTGAGGGGCAAGGCTAAACACAACCATCTCCACCAATCCATCTCAAATAGACCCACATATCGGGGACTCAGCTTTCTCAGCTGTAGCTTAGACGGGTCCGATTCTCACATTATATTCCCCCACAGTGAACTGCATGTCAGTCTGCTTTGCATCAGCACGTGACTCATGTCACCCTTGGGCTCTCTCTCTCAGCCATTGCACGATCCAGCGACTTCATCTACACACATTGTGGTTCTTTTATGACCTTCACGAGGCCTCCTTCACCAACATCAGCATAATGAAGTGGTGACCGTCACAACCTCATTATAGAACTTCTTTCATCCTGATAAAAGGCTATGGTGGTTAACATCACATCTTAAGAAATGTCTCTTTGTATCACCCTGAATGAGCACACATAATCTCATCAGACCCTCTAGTCTAGATCATACTAACCATTAGTATGGGGTGCTAAGCAGTACTAAAGACGAGTTCTTCATGCACCTACTTCCACCGCATGGATGTAAACCTTCTAATCATGCTCAAGAACTTTTGAACTCGAATCATGGTGTAGTTGAACCATTTCTCTCTATATAAAGAGTAGTTCAACCCGATATGTCACTTGACAGTACTCTTTCTTTCTCATGCCATCTTGGTAAGGTGATCTACCATAACCCACATTGATCTTCCTTAGTTAAGGGGGGATTTTCCACATCATCCATAATGGTGAACTCCCACTCCCTTCTCGGAGATCTTTTAACCTCTAAGTTAACGCACTGGGTTACTGGTGTTCGTCCCTCACCTCTATCATGCATGGCCACAAGCCACATGCATCTTCATCTGAAGCATCCAAAGTGCTACCATCACTTACTATCTTTGTAATATCACGGTATTTGGTGATCTTAAAACCATAATCTCTGGTATATCATGATTCCTTAATATCGATACCTCGGAAACCTTACACCACTCTAATTAGGGTTTTGTCACCTCCCTTCTCAGGGGCGTGTATCTGAGGTTCTACAACCATCCCTTCATTATATCATGGACTAGGCTGGCTAACCAAACAACCTTTAACTTGATCAAATGATATTGTGTGTTAGCCAGACTTATCTCATTTCCAACTGAGGGTTAACCTAACAACCTCTTCTAGCCTACATCTAATTAGGCAGTTATATCTTAACCAGAGCATTTATTACCACTTCGTATCCTTAAGTGTTAGGTACAGTTGAAGACATACTCTCCCATGATTGAGAATACTTTGAGCTCATCTCCTTGATGATCAAACTCAACTTTGTATAACTTGCAAATTCCACCTAGCTCATGATAAAATATCCTCACAAGATGATTTCCTTAATACTCTTATCGCTTGTAACTGTCCATGTATCATTTGATCCACAAGGGTATGGTATCATATCTATCCTCATACCTTGTAGCAACGTTCCAACTCACATCATCTTTATCCTTGGTGTGTGGCATGTATACTATCCTATCTCTCACTCCCATAACAAAAAGAAATAAGCATTTGGCGGACGTCCAAATACAGAGTTCTTCCCATTCCAAGAGTAGGAATGGTACAACCCACTTGGACAATATACCTTCAAATCTAAGTTGAAACGTGCAACTCATGTCTCCACATCACAAACATCATGATATCAAAAATTACTTCCATGGAGAACTGGTCTCGAACTTACTTGGTCCAAACACAATCCTAGGTCATCTCCTCTATGTCTATAGGGAGCCGACACTTTTGGGGTCATGCCTTTTTCCTTATGCATCAGAGAGTGCCCTACTCATCTGCCCTTTGGGTCCCATGAATTCATGAAGGTGATCAATCTCCTAACCCATGGCCCTCAGACAATGATAGCTGTTACCTCCCGACCCTATGGTCATGTGAAACTAGGGAATTAGGAAACTCCTTCTTCCATCGGTCTCATCCCTACCTGACCCTAGGATAGACTTAGGATTACATTATAGTACATGTTCAACTTAGAACCTTACCCAAGCCTTCATCATCTCTCTCTCTCTTCATTCACGACTGACTTTCATCCCTTCATAGGGGTCATGGCAACCTGCCTACCTTGGTCAAGCCCCTTACCGGTTACCTCCATGGTAACACATCCACATGCACATTAGAGATGGCTATATATGGGTCTACAGGTTCATTCTCATGCCATGTACTTTTCACTTAGCTTCTCAAGATCCTCTGAACCCTCTTTAGGTTCACCAACAAAACTGGTATACACCCTACCAAAGGGTCCCTCTCCCAGGATGGGAGGAAACTACAACTTTGACAACAAGGTCACAACTGTGCTTAGGGTTTACATGAGCATGCCTAACCCGACAACTACTAAGGCACAAGTAGACCACCTTTTAAACAATGCTAGGTCATACTTGTTCTTATCCTCAACATTAGATCAACTTAGCTGTGAGGGGTTCATCAAACATACCCTTAACTTAAGGGGTTTCCTTTACCTCTACACATTAAGAGTACCATGCTCGAAACTATAGAGACTCAAATCTCACCATGAGCATTGGATACACTGCTTCCCCTTTTAGGCCTAGGAACCCTATGTTCACCTTTGGGTATCCAACTGCATGCTCAATCTCTTAACCATGAAACAAGCACATCCAAGGTATGTCATGTACTCCCATGAACCTTTCATATGAGAAACACCTCAAAGTTGAGTCCTCCTCAAGGACAACCCACTATGTATAAGGCCTCACAACTGGTTACTTAAACCTCCTCAGGGTTTAAGGGACTCTTTATTTCATCCAACAGGTAGTCACTTATACCATGGGTACCAGAAGGTTCCTCTAAAGGCAACCAAGATATCATCAGCCTTCAGGGATCATGCATGAGGCAACCACTATCATCCACTTAGGTCGCATCATGCCCAACTACCCACTGTTCCTTATGTCTCAGAATCTAAGCTTCCAACCCTCTTGCTTGAGTCCTGCTTTTTCTCTCTAGAGATAACTCCACATCCAGCCTTACTACCCGAGGTCCTTCCTCCATGAAGGGTCAAACTCACAGGCATACATCTACGTGGGTGAAGTCTAGGTGCGAACTTATGTTTTCTCAAGATCATCCATAGCCCTTTCATAAGCCATCCATCATGGTATTTTAACAAGGATTTCGTCAAGCTATACCCTACTTGCCTAAGCCCTTAAGGTTACTATAGGTTCTCCTCTAACCTCATCCACGAAGGAGCTATCCTTTGCTCTAGCATGCACGACCCTCTCCTGGGTTGAGTCGCCAAAGGTACTAGGTCATCTACCCTCTTATGGCATTCCAAAGGCATGCCAACCAAACACTCGGTCAACCATGACATCTAACTCACCATGTCATCTCTCTCTCTAACCTTCACTTAGGGTTAGTGTTAACATCATCCTCAAAAAATGTGCTAGGTCTCTACTTTTAATGGAGGTCTCTACCTCCAAGACTAACTCTCACCACTCATCCTCTTTCCAATGAGGTCTATCCTCAAGTCTCTCATGAGGACAATGACAACTCGTGTCATACGACCTAAGCATGTATCTAGTCCTTTACGCTTACTCTATTAAGCTTATGTCCATGACATCTTATTTACATGCTTTTTATTAATTTGGTGGAGGATTCCTTAATCGTTATCAACCTTACCCATACCTCAAGAGGTTGAGGAGAAGAGAGGGAACCCTAATCCTTAAGGTCCTTAACAGAATTTGAGTTGAGAAGGGATGAACAAGATGAGAGAATCCTAAAGGTATCTTATTTCGAATCATATCCTAAGACTTTGGCCAAGCAGTCACACGGATCCGGGAGTCCTCGTATTCCGACTAGCGGTGCGGAGGAAAATATTTCCAGGCCCCGATCGTGATCCTTTTCTAGACACCTCTGTCTTTCGGATAATCCTCTAATAACTCCCTTGGGTTCTACATAATTTGTAAAATTTAATAATTATTAAAGATTACTTGAGGAACCTATGCTCTGATACCAATTGTAACGACCCCGCCTCTCGGTAACCCCCAATTAAGGGATACTCGAAGGTCAGAGCCGTTATTCAATTAACAGAATCACATGTTCAACAAATAATCAGTAATAATTAATAAACTTTACCAACTAAACTAAAACGGGTATAAAATAAAATTTTTCTTATCTTGGAAAAACTGGGATTTCTAAACTTCTATCCATGAAGATGTTAATCTAACTAATCCTCTTGTGCATGTTATTTCTCATTCAATTCCACATATGTCACTTTACTGTTTGTTCTTTTCATTTGTACCTAAAACGCTGACAAACAAAACGTCGGTCAGCCGAAGCTGGTATGTGGGGGAAACAATAATTGTGCAACTATGTTAACAATGTAATCAACCAAATATCATTTAACAACCAAGATTACGTTTTAAGCAATACTACTCAATCCTTGCCTATCCCCTTTCTCTGTAACGTCCCTGCAGTGGACATGGATACTACCTCTCTCATATGGTAGATCCTTACCCCCATGGCCCTACCACACAGGTAGCCAATACCTAGGGTTATGGAGTCGCATGGTCCTACCCAAAGGTAGACCAATCCCTGACTCATGATGACTTGATGGACCTACCCCATTGGTAGCCATTTACTAAGTCATTTCATGACCTGATGGACCTACCCATTGGTAGCCATTTACTAGGTCAATCTATACAGCTAAAGAGGGGACTAGGATCTGAGCTAGTAGGCACATCTCTTATGTGATAGTCATATTCACATTATAATTTGCATGAATTAAATGCAACCAACAGTTTAATTTAAGTCATCGATAAAACCTCAAAAATCCTCGGGAATCTAATTCAGGATATTCATAGGCGTAACCACATACCTGTTAAGCAGATTGAATGCAGAAATAACCAAAACATAGAAATCCCAACCAAGAAACTAATCATGCACATGATCCTGAAATAAATATACCAATTTCCTTTTATCAATATTTATCCAATATCCTCATTTTCCTTAGGATTTCTATTCCAATTTTAGAGTTTCCTTGGCAATTAGGGTTTCACTTCATCTTTCATTATTTTTAAACCCTAATTTAACACAATTGAACACAAACCCTAATTATTTCCACATCTAATTATCAGTTCCAGATTAAAGGCATAATTAACCATTAATCAAGCTCATTAAGCCTCTTTTTATTAAAGCTACTATTTTTTTCCTATTAATCCATGATAATATCATTATATATATTCATCATTAATTCATAGTTCATTATGATCCAAATCACATATGAACTCGATTTGCCATTAACTCCACCTTTTATTCATGTGAAAACCCTAATTACTACATTTAGGGTATTTATCCACAAATTAGGAACTTTAATGCTCGAAATAGCTTAGATTCAGCATATTCCAACTTTAATCATGAAATTAATCAATTAAAGCCATTAATAGTCGAATTAGTCAACATTAGGGTTTCAAGGCTCATTAAAGTATATTCATGCATATGAAACTTTAAATTAACTAATTATATGCAAAGTCCATCCTTATTCTTCCTAATGTTTATTTTTATCATTAACAGGATAAGATCAACTTTAATCATCTATTAAACCCTACTAATCACTTTAATCATACCAAAATAGGGTTCTTTAACCATTAACACATTAAAGTTGATATCTCCCATTATTTTTTTCAAATTTCATAAGGAATCAGGCTTCAAATATATTTTTATTAGATTCCCCTCATTTTTCTGAGCAAGATTCATATATTACATGTCCCCAACCGAGCTACCGTTAAAAAGTTATGAATTTTGGAAAAAATACCTTACTTGAGCCAATCAGAACCCGCCAAGTGTCCAACTCCTTGCAACGAGTTCTTTTGGAAACATAACGGAATTACGACCTTGCCCTTACATAAGTGGCCGATCCTTTAAACTGTGGGAGGGTAAAACGGTCCAATCGACCGAAGGTTGTCTTCAACATTGAGCCACGCAAGTTGGCCGCCGGCTGCAGCCCTAATCGGGGCTGCCCACTCCTCCATAGGGTGCGCAGACCCCTGCCAAAGGTTTCCCTAGCTTCGTTGTCCCCCCCCCCCACACCTGGGGCGCCGTCCGACTTGCGGCCTAATGGGCTAGGCAGTGCGCATAAGGGCTGCGGCCTGGAGACACTTTACAGCCATCTAACAGCCATGGCGCACGTCCCAATGCCTGGAAAGTCGACCTAGCCCCTCTGGTGTCATCGTGGGAATAACACGCTCACCTTACACCTTGTCCACGACCTTTCATAACGCCAAGATGCGAGCTACCCTCTCTGCTAGGGTTTTGAATGTAAGGAAGCAAGAAGAAGTTGAGAAAGAGAGCGGAGGACGTGGGATCTCACTGGAACTCGACTCTGGGTTCTACCCCTTTTATAGGGGAGGGTTATCCACACCCCATACTACTTGCCCATGAAGCAACAAGTCCTTCCCAACTTGGTTTCCTATTCTTTCAATGAGAAGAAACCTTCTCTCTCCTATTTACCTCCTTGATCTTCCTTATGCTTTGGTTATTATTAAATTCGAGAATTATCACTTTTAATATCCTTGCCCTTGGATTTTAATCCATTGGCCTCGAAATAAAATTTTCCTTAACAGAAAATACTTTCTTTTTATTAATATCACAAAAACCATTAATAATGTATCACATTATCCTTTTATTTTGCAATTTTAGTATTTTCTCTTTCCTCTTTCTTTATTGGGACTCCTTGGATCCCAAGAAACTATATTATTTCGAAATCCTTTTTATTGGATACTCATTACCCTTCTAGATGCATCTAAATACATTATTCTTCATTATCATGTGTATTTCTTATTAAAATATTTCTTTTTGAGGATTTCTCTTTATTTCTCTTTGATTTTCCTCATTGGTATTCCTTTTATCATTATAAATCCTTGGAATACGAAATTCCACCAAGAATAACTCAATTATACATCTTTTCACATATTTTCCACATTTCATCAATGTTTTCAATTTCTTTCTTAATAAAGAAATACTTATTGGATATTTTCTTTTATTATTGCCCTTTCTTTGTAATATTGTATTCCTTGGAACCCAAGGAACCTAAAGTTACGAAATCCATCCTTGGATTCCATTCTTTTGCCTTCTAGAGATTTCCACACTTTTCCTTTTTCTCTATTTTCTTATTTACTCGATAATAGTGGAATTTCTTTTATCCTTTCTTGTTATTGGGCCCAATAGCCAATAAAGCCCACAAACAAATCAACAAGGCTATTTTAAACAAAAATCATGCATTCATTCATTATTTGTTCATTTATCTTTAATATGAGAATTTACATTTCTCAGCAATTGAACCCAAAATTAGGGTTGTAACATCCTTCCCCTCTTATAGGAATTTTGCCCTCAAAATTCCACCAAGCAAACAAACAATTCAGGATAAGCCTTTCTTATGTCCATCATGGCTCCCATGTGGCTTCACCCTTTCCATAGTGCTTCCTAAGAACCTTCATCATCTCATATTTTTCCATCTGAGTTCTTTCTTACCTTGGTATATCATACCCTCATAGGTGACTCAGGACATTTTAGCTTCTTAAAAGCTGAATAGGTTCAAGGCTCAACACATGGCTTGGGTGCCTCACATAGTGCTCTAGATCGGACTCATGGAACACATTACACCTCATGTTATCCTGAGGGGCAAGGATGAACACAACCATCTCCACCAATCCATCTCAAATGGACCCACATATCGAGGACTTAGCTTTCTCAGCTGTAGCTTAGAGGGGTCGGATTCTCACATTATATTCCCCACAGTGAACTGCATGTCAGTCTGCTTTGCATCAGCACATGACTCATGTCACCCTTGGGCTCTCTCTCTCAGCCATTGCATGATCAAGCGACTTCATCTACACACACTGTGGTTCTTTTATGACCTTCACGAGGCCTCCTTCACCAACATCAACATAATGAAGTGGTGACCGACACAACCTCCTTATAGAACTTCTTTCATCCCGATAAAAGGCTATGGTGGTTAACATCACATCTTAAGAACTGTCTCTTTGTATCACCCTGAATGAGCACACATACTCTCATCAGACCCTCTAGTCTGGATCATACTAACGATTAGTATTGGGTGCTAAGCAGTACTAAAGACTAGTTCTTCATGCACCTACTTCCACCGCATTGAAGTAAACCTTCTAATCATGCTCAAGAACTTTTGAACTCAAATCATGGTGTAGTTGAACCATTTCTCTCTATATAAAGAGTAGTTCAACCTGATATGTCACTTGACAATACTCTTTCTTTCTCATGCCATCTAGGTAAGGTGATCTACCATAACGCACATTGATCTTCCTTAGTTAAGGGGAGATTTTCCACATCATCCATAATGGTGAACTCCCACTCCCTTCTCAGAGATCTTTTAACCTCTAAGTTAATGCACTGGGTTACTGGTGTTCGTCCCTCACCTCTATCATGCATGGCCACAAGCCACATGCATCTTCATCTGAAGCATCCAAAGTGCTACCATCACTTACTATCTTTGTAATATCACAGTGTTTGGTGATCTTAAAACCATAATCTCTGGTATATCATGATTCCTCAAGATCGATACCTCGGAAACCTTACACCACTCTAATCAGGGTTTCGTCACCTCCCTTCTCAGGGGCGTGTATATATCTGAGGTTCTACAACCATCCCTTCATTATATCATGGACTAGGCTGGCTAACCAATCAACCTTTAACTTGATCAACTGATATTGTGTGTTAGCCAGACTTATCTCGTTTCCAACTGAGGGTTAACCTAACAACCTCTTCTAGCCTCCATCTAATTAGGCAGCTATATCTTAACCAGAGCATTTATTACCACTTCTTATCCTTAAGTGTTAGGTACAGTTGAAGACATACTCTCCCATGTATTCGCTTATCATCTCAAACTCGAATTCTACGTCTATTTTGATTGATAATACTTTGAGCACATCTCCTTGATGATCAAACTCAACTTTGTATAACTTGCAAATTCCACCTAGCTCATGATAAAATATCCTCACAAGATGATTTCCTTAATACTCTTATCGGTTGTACCTGTCCATGTATCATTTGTTCCACTAGGGTATGGTATCATATCTATCCTCATACCTTGTAGCAATGTTCCAACTCACATCATCTTTATCCTTGGTGTGTGGCATGTATACTATCCTATCTCTCACTCCCATAACAAGAAGAAATAAGCATTTCGCGGCCGTCCAAATACAGAGTTCTTCCCATTCCAAGAGTAGGAATGGTACAGCCCACCTTGCCAATACACCTTCAAATCTAAGTTGAAACGTGCAACTCATGTCTCCACATCACAAACATCATGATATCAAAAATTATTTCCATGGAGAACTGGTCTCAAACTTACTTGGTCCAAACACAATCCTAGGTCATCTCCTCTAGGTCTATAGGGAGCCGACACTTTTGGGGTCATCCCTTTTTCCTTATGCATCAGAGAGTGCCCTACTCATCTGCCCTTTGGGTCCCATGAATTCATGAAGGTGATCAATCTCCTAACCCATGGCCCTCAGACAATGATAGTTGTTACCTCCCGACCCTATGGTCATGTGCAACTAGGGAATTAGGAAACTCCTTCTTACATCAGTCTCATCCCTACCTGAACCTAGGATATACTTAGGATTACATTATAGTACATGTTCAACTTAGAAACTTACCCAAGCCTTCATCATCTCTCTCTCTCTCTGCATTCACGACTGACTTTCATCCCTTCATAGGGGTCATGGCAACCTACCTACCTTGGTCAAGCCCCTTACCGGTTACCTCCATGGTAACACATCCACATGCACATTAGAGATGGATATATATGGGTCTACAAGTTCATTCTCATGCCATGTACTTTTCACTTAGCTTCTCAAGATCCTCTGAACCCTCTTTAGGTTCACCAACAAAACCGGTATACACCCTACCAAAGGGTCCCTCTCCCAGGATGGGAGGAAACTAAAACTTTGACAATAAGGTCACAACTGTCCTTAGGGTTTACATGAACATGCCTAACCCGACAACTACTAAGGCACAAGTAGACCACATTTTAAACCATGCTAGGTCATACTTGTTCTTATCCTCAACATTAGATCAACTTAGTTGTGAGGGGTTCATCAAACATACCCTTAACTTAAGGGGTTTCCTTTACCTCTACACATTAAGAGTACCATGCTCGAAACTATAGAGACTCAAATCTCACCATGAGCATTGGATACACTGCTTCCCCTTTTAGGCCTAGGAACCCTATGTTCACCTTTGGGTATCCAACTGCATGCTCAATCTCTTAACCACGAAACAAGCACATCCAAGGTATGTCATGTACTCCCATGAACCTTTCATATGAGCAACAACTCAAAGTTGAGTCCTCCTCAAGGACAACCCACTATGTATAAAGCCTCACAACTAGTTACTTAAACCTCCTCAGGGTTTAATACGCTCTTTATTTCATCCAGCAGGTAGTCACTTATACCATGGGTACCAGAAGGTTCCTCTAAAGGCAACCAAGATATCATCAGCCTTCAGGGATCATGCATGAGGCAACCACTATCATCCACTTAGGTCGCATCATCCCCAACTACCCACTGTTCTTTATGTCTCAGAATCTAAGCTTCCAACCCTCTTACTTGAGTCCTGCTTTTTCTCTCTAGAGCTAACTCCACATCCAGCCTTACTACCCGAGGTCCTTCCTCCATGAAGGGTCAAACTCACAGGCATACCTCTACGTGGGTGAAGTCTAGGTGCAAACTTATGTTTGCTCAAGATCATCCATATCCATAAGCCATCTATCATGATCTTTTAACCAGGATGCCATCAAGCTATACCCTACTTGCCTAAGCCCTTAGGGTAACTATAGGTTCTCCTCTAACCTCATCCACGAAGGAGCTATCCTTTGCTCTAGCATGCACGACCCTCTCCTGGGTTGAGTCGCCAAAGGTACTAGGTCATCTACCCTATTATGGCATTCCAAAGGCATGCCAGCCAAACACTCGGTCAACCATGACATCTAACACACCATGTCATCTCTCTCTCTAACCTTCACTTAGGGTTAGGGTTAACATCATCCTCAAAGGATGTGCTAGGTCTCTACTTTTAATGGAGGTCTCTACCTCAAAAGACTAACTCTCACCACTCATCCTCCTGCCAAAGAGGTCTATCCTCAAGTCTCTCATGAGGACAATGACAACTCGTGTCATACGACCTAAGCATGTATATAGTCCTTTACGCTTACTCTATTAAGCTTATGTCCATGACATCTTATTTACATGCTTTTTATTAATTTGGTGGAGGATTCCTTAATCCTTATCAACCTTACCCATACCTCAAGAGGTTGAGGAGAAGAGAGGGAACCCTAATCCTTAAGGTCCTTAATATAATTTGAGTTGAGAAGGGATGAACAAGATGAGAGAATCCTAAAGGTATCTTATTTTGAATCATATCCTAAGACTTTGGCCAGGCAGTCACACGGATCCGGGAGTCCTCATATTTCGACTAGCGGTGCAGAGGAAAATATTGCCAGCCCCCAGTCGTGATCCTTTTCTAGACACCTCTGTCTTTCAGATAATCCTCTAATAACTCCCTTGGGTTCTACAAAATTTGTAAAATTTAATAATTATTAAAGATTACTTGAGGAACCTATGCTCTGATACCAATTGTAACGACCCCGCCTCCCGGTAACCCCCAATTAAGGGAGACCCGAAGGTCAGAGCCGTTATTCAATTAACAGGATCACAGATTCAACAAATAATCAGTATTAATTAACAAACTTTACCAACTAAACTAAAAACGGGTATAAAATAAAACTTTTCTTACCTTGGAAAAACTGGGATTTCTAAACTTCTATCCATGAAGATGTTAATCTAACTAATCCTCCTGTGCATGTTATTTCTCATTCAATTCCACGTATGTCACTTTACAGTTTGTTCTTTTCATTTGTACCTAAAACGCCGACAAACAAAACGTCGGTCAGCCGAAGCTGGTATGTGGGGAAAACAATAATTGTGCAACTATGTTAACAATGTAATCAACCAAATATCATTTAACAACCAAGATTACGTTTTAAGCAATACTACTCAATCCTTGCCTATCCCCTTTCTCTGTAACGTCCCTACAGTGGACATGGATACTACCTCTCTCATATGGTAGATCCTTACCCCCATGGCCCTACCACACAGGTAGCCAATACCTAGGGTTATGGAGTCACATGGTCCTACCCAAAGGTAGACCAATCCTTAACTCATGATGACTTGATGGACCTACCCCATTGGTAGCCATTTACTAAGTCATTTAATGACCTGATGGACCTACCCATTGGTAGCCATTTACTAGGTCAATCTATACAGCTACAGAGGGGACTAGGATCTGAGCTAGTAGGCACATCTCTTATGTGATAGTCATATTCACATTATAATTTGCATGAATTAAATGCAACCAACAGTTTAATTTAAGCCATTGATAAAACCTCGAAAATCCTCGGGAATCTAATTCGCGATATTCATAGGCGTAACCACATACCTGTTAAGCAGATGGAATGCAGAAATAACCAAAACATAGAAATCCCAACCAAGCAACTAATCATGCACAAGATCCTGAAATAAATATACCAATTTCCTTTTATCAATATTTATCCAATATCCTCATATTCCTTAGGATTTCTATTCCAATTTTAGAGTTTCCTTGGCAATTAGGGTTTCACTTCATCTTTCATTATTTTTAAACCCTAATTTAACACAATTGAACACAAACCCTAATTATTTCCACATCTAATTATCAATTCCGGATTAAAGGCATAATTAACCATTAATCAAGCTCATTCAGCCTCTTTTTATTAAAGCTACTATTTTTATCCTATTAATCCATGACAATATCATTATATGTATTCATCATTAATTCATAGTTAATTATGATCCAAATCACATATGAACTCGATTTGCCATTAATTCCACCTTTTATTCATGTGAAAACCCTAATTACTACATTTAGGGTATTTATCCACAAATTAGGAACTTTAATGCTCGAAATAGCTTAGATTCAGCATATTCCAACTTTAATCATGAAATTAATCAATTAAAGCTATTAATAGTCAAATTAGTCAACATTAGGGTTTCAAGGCTCATTAAAGTATATTCATGCATATGAAGCTTTAAATTAACTAATTATATGCAAAGTCCATCCTTATTCTTCCTAATGTTCATTTTTATCATTAACATCATAAGATGAACTTTAATCATCTATTAAACCCTACTAATCACTTTAATCATACCAAAATAGGGTTCTTTAACCATTAACACATTAAAGTAGATATCTTCCATTATTTTTTCAAATTTCATAAGGAATCAGGCTTCAATTATATTTTTATTAGATTCCTCTCGTTTTTCTGAGCAAGATTCATATATTACATGTCCCCAACCGAGCTACCGTTAAAAAGTTATGAACTTCAGAAGAAATACCTTACTTGAGCCAATCAGAAACCGCCAAGTGTCTAGCTCCTTGCAACGAGCTCTTTTGGAAACATAACGGAATTATGACCTTGCCCTTACATAAGATTTCGATCCTTTAAACTTTGGGAGGGTACTACGGTCCAATCGACCAAAGGTTGACTTCAACCTTGAGCCACACAAGTTGGCCGCCGGCTGCAGCCCTAATCGGGGCTGCCCACTCCTCCATAGGGCGCGCGGACCCCTGCCAAAGGTTTCCCTAGCTTCACCGTCCTCCCCCGCACCTGGGACTCTGTCCGACTTGCGGCCTAATGGGCTAGGCAGTGCGCACAAGGTCTGCGACCTGGAGACACTTAGCAGCCATCTAACAGCCATGACGCATGTCCCAATGCCTGGAAAGCCGACCTAGCCCCTCCGGTGTCATCGTGGGAGTAACACGCTCACCTTGCACCTCCTCCATGGACTTTCATAGCGCCAAGATGCGAGCTACCCTCTCTGCTAGAGTTTTGAATGTAAGGAAGCAAGAAGAAGTTGAGAAAGAGAGCGGAGGACGTGGGATCTCACTGGAACTTGACTCTGGGCTCTACCCCTTTTATAGGGGAGGGTTATCCACACCCTAGACTACTTGCCCACGAAGCAACAAGTCCTTTCCCAACTTGGTTTCCTATTCTTTCAATGAGAAGAAACCTTCTCTCTCCTCTTTACCTCCTTGATCTTCCTTATGCTTTGGTTATTATTAAATTCGAGAAGTATCACTTTTAATATCCTTGCCCTTGGATTTTAATCCATTGGCCTCGAAATAAAGTTTTCCTTAACAGAAAATACTTTCTTTTTATTAATATCACAAAAACCATTAATAATGTATCACATTATCCTTTTATTTTGCAATTTTAGTATTTTCTCTTTCCTCTTTCTTTATTGGGACTCCTTGGATCCCAAGAAACTATATTATTTCGAAATCCTTTTTATTGGATACTCATTACCCTTCTAGATGCATCTAAATACATTATTCTTCATTATCAAGTGTATTTATTATTAAAATATTTCTTTTTGAGGATTTCTCTTTATTTCTCTTTGATTTTCCTCATTGGTATTCCTTTTATCATTAGAAATCCTTAAAATACGAAATTCCACCAAGAATTACTCAATTATACATCTTTTCACATATTTTCCACATTTCATCAATGTTTTCAATTTCTTTCTTAATAAAGAAATACTTATTGGATCTTTTCTTTTATTATTGCCCTTTCTTTGCAATATTGGATTCCTTGTCACCCAAGAAACCTAAAGGTACGAAATCCATCCTTGGATTCCATTCTTTTGCCTTCTAGAGATTTCCACACTTTTCCTTTTTCTCTATTTTCTTATTTACTCGATAATAGTGGAATTTCTTTTATCCTTTCTTGTTATTGGGCCCATTAGCCAATAAAGCCCACAAACAAATCAACAAGGCTATTTTAAACAAAAATCATGCATTCATTCATTATTTGTTCATTTATCTTTAATACGAGAATTTACATTTCTCAGCAATTGAACCCAAAATCAGGGTTGTAACAATCTGCCTTTCACAGTAACAATCGACCATGGATATAATAAGAATATGCATACTCTTAGCATCCATATGATCTCATTTTTCAAGTCACATACTTGAATACATACGTCATTGAGTAATGTCATTCTATAGACATTCATCATATTTCTTCACAATCTCATAACTGAGTGAAATAGAATGAATTGGAAGCTTTCCTTTATTATATTAATTATCAAATCCTTTATATGATATGCCATCACAACCATCATATGATTGTATCTCTAGGCATACATACCAACAATTCCAACATATCTTCCTCTATAAAGTTTATTTTAATAATTATACATGTATTTAAGAAAGTCAATCAACTTCCTTCACTAGACACTTGATATGCGGAATACTCAATCAACTTGTCATATGGAAGACTTCACAATCAGATCATGACATTTTTGACCTGACATTGTTGTAACGTTTTGGATATAATATAACATTACCAATACCTCTTATAATATGTTTTTATATATTAATAGTTTTTTTTTCTCTATACATGAACATATCTTTGATTTTTTTTTGCTTTGTGCTTGAGCTTAGAGTATTCTGGCATATTTCAAATAATCACTTAATTGTTGAGTACAAGTACCCTTTCTTAGTCATTCCAACATATCTTTTGAATTTAGTTTTAATATTTTCATGTCCTCATGTATCCTGATATTATATCATCATATCTTGTTCTAATTCAAATATTATAGGGGTCATTAGATCCTAGTAACGCATCCTGCCAGCTGGACCAAGCCAAACTTGTAGTCCTGAAGTCAAGAGCTACTCGAGGTTATATTCACTTAGGTGAAATCATATAAGAATAACATCAGGCCTACTTGATGTCAAGAAAAATTAATAATATATGAAGTAAAATTTGAATGTACAACATCTTAACTGAACATATACATATGAAAATTAAACATCTAGTATCCAAATATGTAAGAGCATTTCTATTCATTTCAAATAAAATCAATAGTACAAAACATAAGTCATATCATATTATATGTTTATGATCTTATTTAATGCTAATTTCTAGTCTTCTAACCCTAATACATCTAGGGTCACTCTCTATCCCATTCTCTCTCTCCATACCTGGAAAGGGTAGACATAGTAGATTGATACTAGTCAACCTAAGTATTTTGATACCAGGCTAGGATATCAAAATGCTTAGACTTCCAAAAGCTATAATTACATCACCTCCTAATTGTCACACTTATAACTATGACTGTCTAACTTAATGGTCCATGATGAATCAACCAAAGCTCTGATACCAAGATGTTATACCCATATCTCACATTGACTACTAATCATGAGATCAGGGCATAAACTGATGACTAAACAAAAATCAAACATCACTGTTAAAATTATTTTCTAATTAAAAATTTCTCATATATTACATGTTCAATCACATGAACTAACTTAACATAGGTATACAACCTGATTCAACTAAACTAAATTCAGTCTTATAGATACACTTTAAAACAATCATATAAATCCCTGTCATTTACAAGTAAAAAAGTCTTGATAACTAAATACACATTCTTGAAGTAAAGATAGATGTTCTACAATATCATTTACAACTTTTTATATGCAAGAACCTGGAGTAGATAGGTTCTGAACTATTTCTCCCTCAAAATACTACTAACATCCTCTGTGGAGGATTCTTCTAAAAATTTGTTGCTATTTCAATATCAGCAATGTTGGTTTTTTTTAGTAGAGTGTGAGTTATTGGCATACTGAATGGCTATTCACCCAAATAGACCAGATAATATGCATATTACATATTAAATGGATAGAAACCTAAGAAGACATAACCAAGCCATTTAATATTAAACTGAATGAGAAGTAATGTAAACTTTATCAACATACTAATTACTTAGAATAACTGAACAATATATTTATGAAGTTGTATACAAAAAACAAATTCTTAGATTCAACTTCTTAATCTTTTAATCAATTTATTACTATATTGGACCCACATGAGGTGTACCATAATATGTGGAATAATCAGAGAAAGATAGGATCTCATGGTACAAAACATAGAGTAGATTTGAGACTCTAAGTTTGCTAACTAGATACCCGGTCTGCAATGGGTTTCGCCACATCTGGCCTCAACGTCTGAACAACTGGACCAAAAAACTAGAACCATCCTCTAAACCTAGGTAGTTAGGTAGATAGTCAAAATTACTCTGGCAAAAACTATCTACTTTAGTGGTTCCATAAGGACTGACTCAATGCAACTGGCCAGTAATGTAATTGTAGTTGTTTAGTTGTTTAGTTGTTTTCATTTTCTAGTTCTCTAGTTCCTATCTTTAATTTCTATTTTCAATTTCTTCTTTTCTCATGAAAAATTTAGTATGATATGAGGCCTATATAGTGTAGTGAACTAGTTTTCTTCCCAGGTGAACAATCTTGTCCTCCCTATTAATAATTATCATTTGAAGAAATTGAAAAGAGCATGCATGAATGAAATGAAACTTTATGGCCATCAACATGTGCTTAATTTTAAAATTATGTTTGTAGCCTGAATTTTCATCGTTTTCATCCTGGATTGCATAATACATGTAATTGGTAATGAAATTTGTGAATCTGTCAACTTTGCAACACTACTTAGAACACGATATGATTTTGCCAAACCTTTACTAACTTTACAACCACCCTTTTTAGTGAAATTTTTTCAAATCAACTGTGTAGATTCCAACTAATGTTGCAATTTAGTTAACTCTCTTTGTTTTAGGAAAAATAAGTGAAACCCATGGCCAATTCAAATCCCTTTTGGTTCACTTCACCTATTTTACCCCATAAAAGTTGGCTAAAATTGCCCACATGTCATGCTAACCTAGTGTAAGTCCGATCTGGCCACGACGGTTAGGTGATATGTCCCAAAAGAGGGTAAAATACCCCAATCGACACTCCTTGTGTGCATAAGACTACATCAACAACCAAGTGTCGTAATCCCTAATCTAGAATCATACCTTCCAGGAAAATAAGGAGAGAGAGAAAAAATTGCTAAAATTAACTAAGATTCCATCTTTTGCATCCACAATAGCTGAAAGTCTAGTTGCGAACTCACTGATTGTTTGGTTTGATCATGCAAGTTCCATTTTCTGTTGCCTTGTTGACTATTTCATTTAATGTGTTACCACCCATGCTGAATTTAATTTTCTGTCTTAGATGTCTAAGCTGAAATCAAGGCTATGACAATGAACTTGATGATTATGGTTGATTGTCCTCATTTACATCTTCCATTTCATTTAATCTATGCATGAGCTTGGAAATCCCTTCATCTGTGTTTCTATGATCTTTTTGCTTGAGGCCAAGAAATAATTCAAGCTTAGGGGGATTTGATGTGCGCATTTCACACCTACATTTTGCACACATTCACACACAAACGCAGTACATTTTGCCTCCCATTTAGCCTCTAATCATATTTAACTTGTCATCTTTTAGTTATTTTACTTGTTGCATGATGTTAATCATAGGAACATGGTGAAAATGATAAATTGAAGATAGTCCAACCCAAATCCAACCTCCATTGGACCTCCCTTTGAATTGCAGTACATTTAGAGTTCATCCTGAAAAAATTACACTGAACACGACATGTCTTTAATAAGACACGACATGTAACTTTCCAGAAAAAGCTCACACAACAAAGAACACACTGTGTGTTATTTAACGCATGGGTGTGTAAGTTTCTAGTGACCTCAGTGCCCAAACTACAGAGAAGATGACATTATGTATCCTTATTAAGACATGGCGTGTCCTCACGATCCAAAGGTTGACTTTAGCTTGCTGGCAATGCACATGACTGTGTGTTTAATAGAACACGACGTGTGCCATCTTCCTAGATCAACTCCAGTAGAAGCTACACAACATGTCTCTAGTGGAGTCATGTTGTGTAATTATTGCGAGGATGTAGCTCAATATCCAGTTACACAATGGACACGATGTGTCTCCATAAAGACACGTCGTGTCTTCATTAGTTTTCTACAAATTTTAGTAGCAACTGTGCCTCATTTTAAAAGCAAGTCCAGCCATATGGGGGTGGTTATTAGTTGTTATTTGAAACACTTTTCATCCAAGAGAAGTTTCAAAGAAAAAAGAGGGCTATTTTGGGGTGGAAGAGGAGGTTTCTTGAGAAAGAGCCCCCATTCTTCACCATTCTTCTCCAAAAGGTGCAACAGAGCTTTTCTTCTCACTCAAGCTTCTCGGGAGGGAGGATTGTTTGACTTGAAGTAGCTCTAAGGGTGGAATCTCATCCTCTAGACGATTTCTACTTCCCCTTGACTACATCTTTGGTTAATTTAGCTTTTCCTTCTCTTATCTATGCAAAACTCCTAAAATTCTACTATGTGCTTGTGTTTCTCCATTATGTGCGTGTAGAACCTTCTTCTTGGGAATTGGAGAGTAACTTGCATGCCATTTCTCATGTGAACTCAATTTTTTTTATTGAATGCTAGTTAACTTGCTTCTCCTTGGATGCCTATGATGTTTATTAGCTTATATGCTTGGTGACAATTGCTCATACATTGTTGATCTTGAGCTTGACCTTGCTGATGTTGGTTCTATGAGTTGTTGTTCCAGTAAGAAAAGTTTGTATGGTCTCTCCATCCTGGATTGTAGGTCTCTAAGAAAGGATTGTAGGCTTGTCTTTTATTGAAGTTTCCTACATCATTGACGTGTTCTGGCGTCTCAATGACATTCATCTGTGGTGCAAAATAAGAAGAAGAGTTGTATCTGGATGTTCCACACGCCTCACACACTTGCTCAACTGCTTGAACATAGTGAGCGGTCAACTTTTAAACTTCTGAGTCAAGGCATCAAGTTTGGCTGCAATCAGATCTACTGTGTCTACAGTGTGCTTCCCACTAGACTTCTCACTTGAGCTGGTGGAAAAGAAGGGCTGACTGGTCCTTTTAGAACTCCATTGACTATGATTGAGTGCCATATCTTCAATAATGGCATATGCTTCACTATAGGACTTGTTTATTTAGGCTCCATTTGCAGCAACATCAACGGACATATGGGTGTTTTAGAATAATCTATTATAAAAAGTTTGAAGTAGCAACCAGTTGGTCAAACCATGATGAGGACAAAGGCGTTGCATATCCTTAAATCTCTCCCAGGTTTCATAAAGTGTCCCACCTTCTTGTTGCTTGAAGTTGGTGATTTGGTTCCTCAGATGGGCTATTTTGCTAGGAGGGAAATACTTAGTAAGAAAAGCATTTAGCAACACATCCCAACTCTTGATGGAATGCTTGGACAATGAAGATAACCACACCTTGGCCTAGTCTTGTAAGGTGAACGGAAACAGGACTAGGCGTACTCCTTCAGCTCAAATACCATTGATCTTGAAGGTGTTCATGCACTGTAGAAACTCCTTTATGTGAAGATTTGGATCTTCCATAGGAGTTCTTATGAGCTATTTTGCTAGGAGGGAAATACTTAGTAAGAAAAGCATTTAGCAACACATCCCAACTCTTGATGGAATGCTTGGACAATGAAGATAACCACACCTTGGCCTAGTCTTGTAAGGTGAACGGAAACAGGACTAGGCGTACTCCTTCAGCTCAAATACCATTGATCTTGAAGGTGTTCATGCACTGTAGAAACTCCTTTATGTGAAGATTTGGATCTTCCATAGGAGTTCTTATGAAGCAATTCTGTTGGAACATCTGGATGATTGTAGGGCTGATGGAGAAGTTATTGGCTTCTATGGAAGGATGATCAATGGCTCCACAAATGTTGATGGTAGCTGGAACAAAAAAAATCTTTTAGTGGACGGTTGTCCTCCATCTACGGTTCTTGAAAAGGATTGGGTGAAGGTGAAGAATGCAGTGATAAAGGTTGTGATCCTTCCAAACTTGAAGAGTTATCACTCCTCCTTGCTTTCCTGGGGCTACGAAAGGTTTGCTCTAATTCTGGTTCTAGGAATATTGATGTATGTAGTGTTGATTTTTACATGGTCAGAGTAGGCAGCGGAAACAAAAATTTTACTTGACCTTAAACCCATAACTAGTAGATCACATCAATATCTGTGTAATGAGAAGGATGGTTTTAGTGAGATATTCCTGGTCCTGAGGCTTGCTCAGTGACAATACCACACAGCAAGTGCGGTCTTCAACCACCTGTCTTTGAAGACATTTATGCAACTCCTGATCTTGACCCGAACTGCGGTTGACTATCATCCTCCTGAGCGGAAGAATTATCCCACCTATATAGATAGACACTGACTACTGGGAACTCTAGTCATCCCGAAGAATGGACTAGAGGGAGTTGTCCCCTTCTGTTGGCGTACTAGTCACCAACACACTCTCCCGCAATCAGTTGCTTTTCTGCAGTTGTCTTTCCCTCACTGTTCCTCCCTGGATGGGTAGAACTTGCTTGGGCATTCGCATTTACCACAACCAGAGATGACAACAACTTTACAGAGCAACTGATGTTCTGAGTTGTGTCACTGGAGAAGCCCCCCCGTACCCCTCTATTTATAGTAGATGGCAGGGCTAGGGTTCCCAGTCTATACGGGAGTAGAAGGGTCCAAAATTTCCATGAACAATTTGCACTTCAGTAGGCGAACCAGTTAGTTTATAACTGAAACAATCATTTGGCAAGGTGAGCCGATCAGTTCACTTGTGAACTGGTCAGTTGGGAGTGTGAATCAGTCGGTTCACTTAGTGAATCGGCCATTTCACTTCCATACTTGCCTCTGATAGACTTTCCTTATTTATTTCTAATTAATACAAATATTAATTCTTGTCCCAATCGAATTGAACAAGTGAAACGAAAAAACCTTTTATCACAAATTGGGAAAATCCAACAATTCTTATTTGGACAAGTGAACCAATCAGTTCACCAGAGTGAACTAGTCATCTAACTGACCATGAGCCCATTGGTTCACCCAGTGAACCGATCGGTTGGTGGTCTAGGTTGTGCAAAACATAGTCAATTCGGTTCTCAATCAATCTGACACTCTAATCAGTTGGTTTAACACTTGAACTTGATGATTCTGAGTCAAGTCTATTAATTGAATGTTTGATTGAGTACCTAAACACTTTAGTAATCAATCCAAGCATCATTCATGGATAAATCCTCTTCTAGGTTAATCCTTTGTGTTTGACCATGTAGGTCCCATTTCATGTTGGCAGTGAATGTCCATAACTAGCTTATGACATCACAAGCAAAGAGTGGTTCCTAGTCGCATATCAGTGCTACCCAAGTGAAAAGGAAAGTTGGAGAACAACTTTCAATCCTATAGTCTGTGATTGGTGTTTTAGTGAATGTATAATTCCTTTGTATCTGATATCTTGAATGAACTCAAGGCATGGAGTTGTCATCCTTTCAACATTCTATCATGTTTCTTGAACTAGAGAAGACTGTCTGAGATATGTGTGACATCAATATCATATATTGATTCACATGTACATGTGCATGCCTTTCTCAGTCTCACTTATCAAGTGGCCTGGACATCATACTCCCTTAGGTGGGACAAATCCCATATATATCAGTCACATTCTGTGTCATGCGTCAATGACACCCAATCATCACCGTTATAACAACCCATGTTTCGGGTCTATGTTTGATGATGTCAAAGTGTGCCCAATCACATTTGATGAGTGCAGTGATTTCAGGTCTAAGAATCACAATCACCACCATCACTATGAAAGATGACTCTAACTACCATGTCATGGTTCCATGTGTCACTCTCATGGTGGGTTTGTCCGATACACTCCTCTCTAACATGTAGCTATGTGCTTGGTTTGATATCATATATCATGTCTAATGAGACACTGTCATGAACCGACACACACTCTAGTCATGATGAGTCATTGTTGTCTATCAGCCTTCCACAATGACATCCGACTAGGGACATAAACAAGAAAATACATATTGTTAGCATTCATATGATCTCATTGTTCAGGTCCTCAACCTAAACACATATGTCATTGAGTATTGTCATTCTTTAGACATTCATTCTGCTCCATCATTTATCTCATACTCGATTGAGATAGAATAGATTGGAACCTTGCCTTTGATATTCATGAAATCAATCATGACGTATGCCAATCCAATCATCATATGATTGTCTCTCATGGCATACATACCAACAGACTCCGACTTGCACTTAGAGACAATCACCTTTGATTCATATTCTCAGTGATCTCTAAACATGTCCCACATGTTTCTGCTGCGCTAGTGCTAATTCAGTGGGTTAGCAACACTTCGCTTTAGTCAGTATATTGCATGTTTTACATCTCCTCACTATACGACATTTCGTATGAGATGGAGTTGCCGTAATATTCTATCTGATATTCCTTTCCTAATAATTAGCTCTATTGTTTGACTTAGTATCTCTACTTTGTCATCAATGGTTGGAATATCTATAAGTTCATCCGTATGAACTTCTAGATCCATACAATATCCTCTATTGTTCATAACACAAGGATACTCGACATTCCCTTTCAGAATTATATGTCCTTTTAATTTTACTCAGAACATTTCCATTTAACAACTCTTGCTCACTTTATAATTGAATATAACTTTTATATTTTGCATTTTGTGATCATTTTCTATCATTTTGGAAGCTTGCATCAGTGTAACTCATTTACACTCAACTCTTCCTTTTATTACCATAGAACTAATCCTTCAATACTTCATAAGTACTTAAATAAGTTCTTTATGGTATTCCAATGACTCTCACTAGAAGTATATAGACATCCACTCATCATGTCTATTACATATGAGATAACTGGATGAGCATATCATATTGGCATGTCCATAAATACAAGTTGATGAATGCATATATATATTTTCTTTCCATGTCCAATACATACAAGATAATGGGATGATTACATACATGATAGATCCAATTGTGAATGCATAAGGAATCTATCTATGTGTTCCTATTCTTCATAAGAATTTGGGACACTAGGCATATGAGAGACTAACTCCATGTAATATGGACAAGTTTTCTCCCACTAAATCTCTACATATTGAAGCCTTCAACATAGATTGCCAATGTATTCTCTCTTTATCAGGTCAAGAGAATTTTGAGAACTATCTCTATAGATCTCTATTCCTATCACATAGGACATTTCTCTTTAATCCCCTAAAGAAGGTATTTCCACACCAATTTCATTTTATTCCTCATCATCATGTGGAATATGAATACATTCCCACTAAATCTTTATAGTCACAGTTCCCTTCTTTATTTTTATATATCAGTCAAACCTTTTGACTATATAATCAAAGTAAAGAATCCAGTTCTAAGGTGCTTGTATTTAATCAATCATAGTGATTAAACTCTTGTAACTTATAGACAACATTTCCATTGACGGAATTGTAAAACCCTTCAGGTTGTGTCACGTACATAGCCTCATGGTATTCCTTCTAGGAATGCAGTTTTAATATCCATATGCCAAATTTCATAGTCTTCAAGTTCCATTAGCAAGCATGATGCTTTATGGCCTATAGCCACTGCAATTGGTTAAATAAAATCATCAGGTTCAACACCTTGAACTCACTTGAATTTATCTCCACCAATCAACTCTTCAAATGTCATCCATGTCAGTCTTAACTCTTAAGACCCAATTTCACTTATGGGTTTTATCCCTATAAGTTCTACCATTAAGGTCATACCTTATTTGGTTCACATGGAAGTCATTTTGGATCTTATGGCTTCAACCCATAACTCAAAATATGGTTCCTCAACATCATCTAGATAGATTATTGGCTCATCATCATAAACCAATTAATCACCTTTGAGTTTGTAGGACATCATTATCAAGCTCAAGGTGTTTTCTACTAGATATATGAAGTGTATCTATTACACAAGGAATTTGAGAATCCACACACTTGTGATTCTTAATCTCATTTTGTACCTTTATTTAGTACAAAGCATGTTCTTTAGAAGAATTCTAGAAGATTAGTTATTTGTTTGATGATCATGCTCTTACTATTTAGACATCACTATGCCTTAATCATGAGTTCTCTATGATACACTATCATAGTTACTATCAAGGTCCTCAAACATTTGGTTTAAGTATCTAGTTCATTGATCATATCATATAATTAATACATTTACCAAGTTTGTTCGTCATTTATGATATTCTTGAACATTTCAAGATATTCATATTGGTATTTCATTAAATACCATATTTGAAGTGTTAGCATTTATTCCAATAGGTATGTATACACATCAATATGTATTATGGCTATATACATAAATATGTATTATATCTAATAGAATAGTCATTCTCCACTACATCTAGTGAAGATTGACTTGTTATCATGCCCAATAAACAAGACATTCATATCTATTAATGATTCATTAACCAAGAGAGTCTAGTTTATCCATCAACATGGAACCTAGAGATGAATTTCTCATTCATTTGTTTAGATGATAATGCTAATTTATTATTTGAGTCATCAACAACTTTTAGGTATTATTTATTTTTTCTCATGCATATCAAGTACCACAAGATATATAAGGCATTTGCCATAAAAGATCATATCTTTGAAATTGAAACATGAATTTTATTCATATACATCCTTGTCATTACAAGATGCAAAAACTAAATATTTCTATTTATTGGAAAAATGAAATAGCAGTTCATAACTCTATTACATGCCCTTTGGGTTGAAATAAACTAAAAGGTACTACTATCTATGGCAGCAACATTTGCTCTAATGTTGATGAGTGTTCCCTTTTGGTCCTTTCATAAAGGTCATCACTTCTTTTTAGATCATGCGCATCATATATGTCAGATCTATGTCTTGGTATCATATACCTATGATAAAGAAGCATTTTAATTTTATTTCATGACACCTAAGGTGGAGACTTCCATCCCCTCCTTCTTCTTCTTTAGTTCATCTATGTAGAGATGGAATTTCTCTTCCAATGTCCTGGCTCATGGCAATGGTGTTGCCTCCCTTGGCTTTGAGAGTTCAAGATGACTTGGGCTGCTGACTAGCATCAAAACCTTTCTTTGCTTTGCCCTTGCCCTTGCCTTTAGACTTTGCCTTCTTTCTGGTGATCATCATCACATATTTGGGTTTGTCTTTCTTCATCTGTGCCTCAACTGTCCTCATCATGCTCAAAAACTATGTCAATGACCTGTAAAAGTTGTTCATGTTGTAGTTCATCACAAATTGACTGTAGGATTTTGGTAACGATTGTAGTATCACATCAGTACCCAACTCTTGGCTCAGAGGGAATCCCAATCGAGTTTGGTTCTCCACATACCCAATAATCTTGAGTGTGTGAGGGCCTATTGGATCTCCTTCTGTCATGACACACTTGAACAAAGCCTTGGAGACATCATATCTCTCTTGTCATTCTTGGTCTTGATACATGTTCTTGAGATGTTGAACCATCTCAATGATGTCCATGTTCTCATGTTGTCTCTGCAACTCATAGTTCATTGAGCACAATATCAATCTCTTCACATCAATGGCATCCTTAATATGCTTCTTGTTAGCATCCCTTTCAGCCTTTGGTGTGATGGGAGCGGGTTCTCCTGGCTCTAGTGTGTCTAGGACATAGAGCTTTCGCTCTTGAGTGAGAACAATTCTCAACATCCTAAACCAATCGTGGAAGTTGTTCCCATTTAGCTTATCCTTTTCAAGGATTGATCGCAACGAAAAGTCATTGTTGTTGGTAGCCATTTAATCTACAAAAGGGAAATTTGTAATTTTAGTCCAAAACTCTTTTGATTTGATTTGATTTGAAAATTGATGATATAATTAGGTCTTTAATTAATTATCGCTCCCACTATTTTGATCAAACTGATAGCGCTCACCATCAATTTGAAAGATTGCGACGTACAACCTTCTAGTGAGCCAAGATCCAAAAATATTGAGTTATTACCCAGCCAACGCCAACGTCCATAATCAATTATTAAGGTAGGTAACATTTACCAATGGCATCATATGTAATTCTTGGATATATGTCATGTGCAACTCCTTGCCATGTTCATCTTTATGCTTCAAGGTGCTTGATTCGATCAAGGTCACCTTGTTAAGTCTGACCCAAAAGTCAACACGATGAACATGCACCCTACGAAGGCACACCCACATATTCGCCATCACACTTCCACAAGATAGATGATGCATCATGCGAAGGTGTGCCCACACTTAGTCGGTCAAGCTTTTCATGTGTGCTTCTTTTGGAAGACATCTTAAACTTAATATTTAAGTTTGAGAGGTTTGAATATGCTTATATATGCATATATGTATCCAATCACCACATACATAGCATGTATCATATACATTCTATATCCCACAAATGAAAACATGTAATAACGATAAAGCAATGACTATGGCCATCTTATTATAGTTCCTTGGAGCTACAAGGAACTACGATCATATAAGGTCTACATTGCATGCAACCTGTTGTTGATGAAGATATGTGCTTTAGGCCATTCTGGGTTGATCAACTCATCCTATGACTGATCGGCTCACCTCGTGGATGGTCAGTTGGTTGTCACCAACCGATCATATGGATCCTCCAGACAATCGGTTCGCTGGGTCATCGGGCTCTTCATCAGGCCATCAACTATTCCTTAGTCAATCATCTCAGTCCATCAAGCGGTCATTTTCAGTCTTCATCATAATAAGAAATAAAGCTAATCCTATTTCACATAATTGTTGTGAAACCTCGAGTTACATTCGAGGGGAGCAAAGGTAGAAGGGAATCTCAAGTTATCTTAACTTACATTCATAATAGAAGAAGAGGGATCGATGCACAGACCGAGAGGTAAACAACCATAACTAACCACACACATGCATAGAGGGCTTATAGGCCATAACCATGCTATGCATCCACCATGAAAACCATTTTAGGGAGACATGTATCAATTGCGTATATATACCATATCATAAAGGTATATATTAGTTTGGGATCATGTGGTATTTATTAAATATTTACATTAGTCATTTAAATATTCACATCACATGTAATAAATAAAAGACAATAAAACCAAAATCCAATCATATCAATTATCCCAAAACATAGAGTATTGACGTGGCTCTAATACCACTATTGGGTTTTACATGGTCGGAGTAGGCGGTGGAAACAAAATTTTTACTTGACCATAAACCCATAACCAATAGATCACATTAATATATATGTAATGAGAAGGATGGTTTTACCGAGTTATACCTAGTCCTGAGGCTTGTTCAGTGACCATACCTTGCATCTAGTGTGGTCTTGAACCACATGTCTTTTACGTCATCTGTGCAACTCTTGGTCTTGACTTGAATTATGGTTGACAGTCATCCTCCTAAGCGGTAGAAGTCTCCCGCCTCTATAGATAGTCCACACAAAGTATTAGGAACTCTAGTCATCCCAAAGAATGGACTAGAAGGAGTTGTCCCCTTCTGTTGGCGTACTAGTCACCAACACACTCTCCCACAATCAGTTGCTTTTCTACAATTGTCTTTCCCTCACTATTCCTCCCTAGACGGGTAGAACTTTCTTGGTCTCTCTCGGTTACCACAACGAGAGAGGACAACAACTTTATAGAGCAACTGATGTTCTAAGTTGTGTCACTGGAGAATCCCCCTATACCCCTCTATTTATAGTAGAGGGAAGGGTTAGGGTTCTCAGTCTGTGCGGGAGTAGAAGGGTCCAGAATTTCCATGAACAATTTGCACTTTGGTAGGAAAATCGGTCATTTCATAACTGAAACGGTCATTTCACAAGGTGAGAACAGTCCGTTGAGAGTGTGAATCGGTCAGTTCACTTAGTGAATTGGTCATTTCACTTCTCAGACTTGCCTCCAATTGACTTTCCTTATTCGTTTCTAATTAACACAAATATTAATTCTTGTCCCAATCGAATTGAACAAGTGAAATGAAAAAAACATTTTCTCACAAATTGGGAAAATCCAACATTGCTCATTTGGACAAGTGAACCAATCGGTTCACCAGAGTGAACCGGTCGTCTCACTGACCATGAGCCGATCAGTTCACCCAATGAACTGATCGGTTGGTGGTCCAGGTTGTGCAGAACACAGTCAATTCAATTCTCAATCAATCTGACACTCTAATCAGTTGGTTCAACATTTGAACTTGATGATTCTGAGTCAAATCTATTGATTGAATGTTTGATTGAGTACCTAAACACTTTAATAATCAATCCAAACATCATTCATGGATAAAATCCTCTTCCAAGTTAATCCTTTGTGTGTGACCCTATAGGTCCCATTTCATGTTGACAATGAATGACCATAACTACCTTATGACATCACAAGCAAAGAGTGGTGCCTAGTCGCACATCAGTTGTACCCAAGTGAAAAGGAAAGTTGGAGAACAACTTTCAATCCTACAGTCTGTGATTGGTATTTTAGTGAATGTATAATCCATTTATCTCTGATATCATGAATGAACTCAAGGCATGGAGTTGTCATCCTTTCAATGTTCATTCATGTTTCTTGAACTAGAGTAGATTGTCTGAGATATGTGTGACATCAATATCATATATTGTTTCACATATGCATGTACATGCCTTTCTTAGTCTTGCTTATCAAGTGGCCTGAACATCATACTCCCTTAGGAGGGACAAATAACATATCTATCACTCACAATCTATGTCATGCGTCAAAGCCACCCAATCATCACCGTTATAACAACCCATGTTTTAGGACTACGTTTGATGATGTCAAAGTGTACCCAATCACATTCGACGAGTGCAGTGATTTCAGGTCTAAGAATCACAATCACCACCATCACTATGAGAGATGACTCTGACTACCATGTCATGGTTCCATGTGTCACTCTTATGGTGGGTCTGTCTGATACACTATTCTCTAACATGTATCTATGTGCTTGGTTGGATATCATATATCATGACTAATGAGACACTGTCATCAACCAACACACACTCTAGTCTTGATGTGTCATTGTTGTCTATCAGCCTTCCTCAATTACATCCGACTACTAACATAAATAAGAATGTACATACTCTTAACATCTGTATGATCTCATTGTTCAGGTACTCAACCTAAAGACATACATCATTGAGTATTGTCATTCTTCAGACATTCATTCTAGTCCATCATTAATCTCATAATCGATTGAGCTATAATAAATTGAAAGCTTGCCTTTGATATTTATCAAATCAATCATGACGTATGCCGATCCAATCCACATATGATTGGCTCTCAGGGCATACTTACCAACATGTAGACCCCACTTAAAACAACACATGCAACCTAAAAAGAAAAATTGAGTGAGAATCATAAAAACAAAGAGGTACCATGATATGGGATATGAAAATGATGACTTAGTCTCAAGTAATTGTTAACTCTTTTACTCTAACTAAAATTACTATATCTCCCTAACAACGACACTAAAAACTTGTTGCAGTTTTAAAAGAAAGTCTCAACCCGTTAATCACCTGCAAGTGTACGTGGTCACTTGTAGTCGAGTGTTGAGTATAAGGAGCTAGGTTAGCTAGGCACAAAATTGCTAACTTTCATTAATCTAAGTCAAATTACAAGGTTTAGTTTGATCACAGATATCTAAAAGATGAGTAACAACAAAAGAACTAAAGTTAAAGGTTGAATTCAGAATTTTAGAGACTTGGACATTGGATTTCACAACCACACCGTCACATCATATGTAACTACAAAATTAAAGCATGCCATCAATTCACAAGGAGGTTGTCATCATCATCAACCTCCCGGTGACATGAGATGGTTCTCAACTTCACATAACACTCCCATGCCTATGCTTAGTTTTAAACACAACCATAAACCCTCAATATTCTCCATCCACTTCCGTGATCATGAGCACATTGCCATGGATCCTACTCCCTACTCCCTCATACATTCTCCCAAAGCACAAAGAAGCATAATACATGTATAAAAGGTGACCAACAATGCATACAAGCTAATGAGCACTGTAGGCATCCAAGATGAAGCAAATTAACTAGCATTCAAATTTTTTTTTTGAGTTCACATGAGCAATGACATGAGAATTACTCTCCCATGCCCTAGAAGAAGGTTTTACTTACACATAATGGAGAAACACAAGCACATGCATAATTTTCAAAGTTTGCATAGCTAAGAGAAGGAAAAGCTAAAGGAACCAAAGATGTAATCAAGTGGAAGTAGAACTCTAGACAGATGATGAGATTAAACCCTTGGATCTACTTCAACTTGGACAATCCTCCTTCCAAAGAAGTTTGAGTGTGAAGAAAAGCTCGGTTACACCTTTTAGAGAAGAAATTGCGAAGAATGGGGGTTCTTTCTCAAGAAACCTCTTCTTACACCACAAAATCACCCTCCTTTTGCTCTGGAACTTCTCTTGGATGAAAAGTGTTTCAAATGGAAAGTGATAACCACCCTAAATAGCTAGACTCACTTTTACAACAAGGGGCGGTTGCTACTAAAATCTGCATAAAACTAATGAAGACACGACATGTCTTTATTTAGACACGTCATGTGTCGTCATGTAATCAGCTACTAAACTACATCCTCACAATAAGTACAGGGTGTGTCTCTACTAGAGACATGACGTGTAGCTTCTACTGGAGTCGATCTGGGAAGATGGCACACGTCGTGTGTTATTAAATGCACAGTTGTGTTCATTGGCAACAAGCTAAAGTCAGCCTTCGGATCGTGAGGACACGATGTGTCTTAATAAGGACATGTTGTGTCATCTACTTTATAGTTTAAGCATTGAGGTCACTGGAAACTTACACACCTGTTTGTTAAATAACACACATCGTGTTTTTTGTTGTGAGAGTTTATTCTAGAAAGTTACACATCGTATCTTATCAAAGACATGTCGTGTTCGGTGTAGTATCTTCAGGATGAACTCTGAATCTACTGTAATTCAAAGTGAGGTCCAACTGAGGTCAGATTTGGGTTGGACTATCTTCAATTTATCATTATCAACATGTAACTGTGATCAATATCATGTAATAAGTAAAATAACTAAAATATGACAATATGGTTAAAGGCTAAATGGGAGGCAAAATGAATTGAGTTTGTGTGCAAAAATGTGTGCAAATAGTAGATGTGAAACATGCACATCACTCACTAAGTAGTAACTAAACTGGGTACCATTGAGATATAAGATTAATGTTGGATACCCCCACTATTAATCAAGAGGTCATGCATAGTGGTCTTAACCCCTCATGCCCCACCAAAACACTCTGGCTTTCTATCCTAGACACTAGTAGTGGGCAATCTGTTTCCTGCATTATGGTGCAAACCTCTGTAGGGAATCAATGATTCGTGGTATATGGATGTCTAATTGATTTTTTAGTTTCACTAAATAATAATCTACTAAGCTTTTCTTATCTTTAGCATGCAACTGAATCAACATTTTTATTTCTTTATGAAGTACCATACTTCACTACTGAAAACAACATTGAACAAATCCATGTAGTTCTAGTACTAGGAAAAAGAAAAGAACTAAACTACAAATTCTCAACGTTGTATTTCACTTAAAATTCATAATCTAAACACACATGAATATAATGAATTGATCTATTTTAAAAAAATACTATTGGGATTTCATATTGAACGTTCTTGATCTGACCTAACTAAATTGCACTAAACTACTGGTACGTAAAAAATTGTGAATAGATTGAACTAGCTAAACTGGTAATTGAATAAATCAGATCGAAATCAAGCTATCTAATAGAACACTCTAGTAATTGTTTCACTACTTCCTTATTAGGTCAAACTAGGATATATTGGTTCCTTTATAATATATTATGTCTAAAACTCATACAAATTGTGGCAACCCACCACTCTAAATGAGATTATTCAAAACCAGAACAATGATTGAACACTAATTGAGTACATTATGAAAAAAAATTAGAATTAAAACCAAGAAAAAATTCCTACCATATCATGAGACATTTGCACAAAGGTTTGACTTTCACATACACATATATATATTCCAGGATACATTACATGAGTTTCATGGTATCAGCCACAACATGTTACAAAAAGTGTTCCCCACACATTTACAACATTGCATTGTTCAAGATATACAACTAATAACTTCAGTCAATATACACGATATACAAAAATACCTACCTAGACCTAAGAGTACAGGAACAACTCTAGGACTCTACACAACTCAACCGACCTCCCTGGCTCTATAGATCTTCAAACTATTCCTCCTTGCCACTCTACATCTAACATCATTGCTGGGTGTAGAAACCCATGAGGTGAGACCCATGTCCCAGTGACATGATATAACCTCGAATAGCATTTATTGCTTACTGGGGCCATGTACATTAAGCAGTTGAGGCAGATAGTATTACAAAGTCACAAATACAATTGATTTGTCTTACAAAATTATAAACCAACAATAAGACACTGAAGAAAACTAAACTCTAGGATGAAAATCTCTAAAATCATAAACAAGACACGGAGCTTAGTCCACAAAAGCTCTAAGAATGCCTCTTAAATCCATGAATAGAACAATTCTAGACTAAGCTAGGAAGAAAGGAGAGTATTTAAACCCTATGCCTACATTTTCCAGCAAGAATCGCCATGGAACTCACCCATAGGAGAAGTAGAGGTGAAGAACAATAAGAAAAAAAGCTAATAAACAAGGATCTTATACAAATGAAGAAATATACGAGATCAATGGCCTTATATCCATCCAAGGAGAACCCAAACACGAGCATGCACACAAAAAAAACCCACAATTGTTGACTCTGACAGATTCTTGTCGGCCTCCTTATCGCACCACCAAGATCTCAAAAGATGAGAAAAGAAAGATATAAGGGGTATTTATAGATGGGTAGAAGTCAGTGTGGTTCACGTCAATCGTTGATAAAACACGCACTGAATCTGTTTTGATCACGTACATCAAAAACTCATCGATCATCGATAACCCATCAGTCGCTGGAAACCTATCGGTAATAAAAACCATTGGTCACTAAAGACCCATCAGTCAGTTGAACTGATAAAACCCCATTGGTCAATAATTCTCTTCAGTCTCAAGATTCGTCAAGTAATGAGATACGTTGGTCCGATGGTCATGCTAAAATCTGTCGACCGATTAAAACACTATACTACTACTAAACAAACTAAGCAAGTATAAATCTTATGAAAAGTTCAAAAGTATCCAATGGAAACATTTTTTGTAAGATTCTTAATAACATTATGAAGCAACTCAAGTAAGTATCAAAATTATATTTAAACCCCAGATGAGGTTGCATAAAGGTCCACATATAGAAAATATTGTATATCAAAACAAACAAGGTCTAATTTGATTTCAAGACTAAAATCCAATTAAGGAATACAATTATGTTTATAATGTTAAGCAGGGTTAAGGGGCCTTACAACTATAAACCCCTACCAAGGATTTTAGTCCCCAAAATCTTAGGCAAACAAAGTAGGGTACTTCCTACAAATTACATCTTCTAAATCCCACATGGCTTCCTTTACTCTATGATGATTTCAAAACACCTTCACTAAAGCTATATCCTTCTTCCTAAGCTTTTAAACTTGCTTATATAAGATCAAGACTAAACCCTAAACATAGGTTACATCCTCCTCCAACTCTACCTCCACTAGTTCTAACATCTATTTTGTATCAAGATGGAACTTCCTCAACATTGAAACATGGAACATGTCGTGTAACAGGTGCAACTCTGGCGATAACTCCAACATGTAATTCCAAAAACCAGTGGTGATTGTCTACATAAGACTTGTTCCTATCTTGTGATTCCTTCAACTATTGCTGAATCACCTTGATCTTTTCTGTGGTATGTTGAACAAAGTCCATACCCAAAAATTGATATTCACCAGTTCTATACCAACAAAGAGGTGACCTACAATGCCTACTATACAAAGACTCAAATGGGTCCATGTCTATACTCTTTTGGTAGCTTTTGTTGTAGGCAACCTCAACTCAAATCAGGTGAATATCTCAGCTTCCAAGAAACTAAAGCACACATGCTTGTAACAAACCCTCTAAGGTTTGTATGGATTATTTAGACTAACCATCTATTTGCGGGTGAAAAGCTATATTGAACCTTAACTATGTCCCCAATGCTATATGTAGATGTTCATAAAAGCTAATCCTGAGTCGAGGGACTTTGTCTGTAACTATGGTAACAAGTATTCCATGTGAACAAACTATCTCATCAATGTAAATTTGTGCTAACTTCACTATTGTGTATGGAGTCATGACTAATAGAAAGCGAGCTGACTTCGTAAACCAATCAAGGATCACCCAAATGGAATCATGACCTTTAGCTATCCTAGGTAGACCAACCACAAAGTCCATGGCTATATGATACCAATTCCACTACACTAAGGAATTGTCAAGGGTTGCAACATCCCTATAGGATTCTAATGTTTTGATTTGACCCACTGACAAAGTAGGCGATGAACTCAGCCACGTCATGCTTCAAACTAGGCCACCAGTAAAAATCCTTGAGATTATGATACATATTTGTACTTCCAGGATGCATCGCATAAATTGAGGGATGAGACTCCTCAAGTTCTTACCCCTTAGGCCATCAACCTCAAGAGAAACCATCCAGTTGAAGAAACACACTATCCCATCCTATATTCCTCTATCTCATGAAACTTGCCATGCCTCTTACTACTAAACTTTGATATAATGTTCTATGTCACAACATCATCCATCTATGCAACTTTGATCAGTTGCCTTAATGTAGGTTTGATTTGTAACTGTGCCAACAAATCTTCCAACAAAGATACTTATGTCTGTATATTCATCTGTCTAAGTGACACTAACATATCATTCTCTTAACAAGCCATGAAGTAAAAATGTTCTTGGTCTGCAAATGATAAGGAATATGATTTTTTTCTCAATTCATCAACCACTACATTATCTTTTTCTATATGATGAGTTGTCGTATGGTCATTATCCTTGATCATCTCTATACATATCCTTTGCCTCATGTTCAACTCTAGCTCAAAGAAGATGTACTATAGGTTCTTATGGTCGTTAAAGATTTGACACTTCTCTCCATACAAATTGTTCCTTCAAACATTCAAGGTGAGAAACACAACTACTAGTTTTGGGTCATGATTTGGGTAGTTTTCCTCATGTTTCTTAAGCTATTGAGAAGCAAAAGAAATCACATTCTTGTCCTGTATTAGCATACATCCCAACCCATTCTTCGAGGCATCACAGAATGATGTATCCCTTCTCAGGCTCTAGCAACACCAAGACTGGAGTACTAGTCAACTTATCCTTCAACAGATGAAAGAACTTTGACACTTGTCTTCCCAAACAAAAGGGACACCTTGCTTGGTTATTTGGTTAAAGGTAGAGCTACTACACGAAATCTCATGATCAACCTCCTGTAGTAACCAACCAAAATTAGGAAACTTCAAACCACAATTGGTGTCTTGGGTTATTCCCACTCCAAAATGGACTCCACCTTCTTGGGATCCACACAAACACCTTTTGTAGCGATGAAAATATGAAGAAAAGATACCTTAGTCAACCAGAACTCACACTTACTGAACTTAGAATACAACATATGTGGCTCAACAACTACGCTTGCCAAAGATGTTGTTCATGTTGTTTCCTGTCACTAAAGTATATCAAGATATCATCTATGAACAGCACCATGAACTAGTCAAGGTACGATATGAACACTCTGTTCATCAGGTCCATGAATGCAATCTGTGTATTGGTTAGCCCAAACGACATAAGCACAAACTCATAATTAGCATATGTAGTTATAAAAGAAGTCTTAGGTATGCCACATGCCTTGATTCTCAATTGGTGATATCCTAACCTTATATATATCTTCAAAAACACTACAAAACCTATGAATTGATCAAACAAACCATCTATCATCAACTAAGGGTACTTGTTCTTCACTACGACCTTGTTCATGTATCAATAATTTATGTAAAGCCTCATAGAACTGTTCTTCTTCTTTACAACCAACGTTGGATCATCCTAAGTGGAAGTGCTCCACTATATGAAACCTTTCTCCAATAACTCTTGCAACTGCTTCTTCAACTCTACCATCTTAGTTGGAGCCATCCTATAATGTGCTTGGGCTATGGGTTGTGTACCATGAACTAGATTTATTTCAAAATCAATCTATCTCAGGTGTGGAACACCCAGAAACTCATCGGGGAAAACATCCTCAAACTCAAACAAAATAGGTACATCCTGGATACTAGGACTCCTCACCTTGGTATCACCCATAAAAACTTCACATCCTTATCTCAACAACTTCTCTGCCATCATTTCTTACACTAGATAGGTAGGAAAAATCTTCCTATATCCATTGAAAGTCCAAGAGACATTGTCATCAAAAACATTTGTGACTTTATAACCATAATACAAAAGAACTTTGTACCTATCTAAGGTATCCAACCCTAGGATTACATCGAATTCATGCAGATTAAGTGGCATAAGGTCCACTTGGATGTTGTGTCCCAAGAAGGAAAGAACACAAGATAGATACTGTGAGAACACATTACAAAAAATGAGATTAATCAAAACACAAAACACAATCAATCACCAATAAATCATGTTTCCAAAAAAGTGGGTAAATTGAAACTAATTTCAACATTTTCAAATTGGTCAGAAACATTACATAAAAAGATGTGGTGACCCACTAGGTGAGGCCCAGTCCCAGTGAAAGATATAACTCTCTCCAACATATATTGATTAAAATGGATTATTCCAATAGTAAATAAACTAAGCAGTTGAAGTATTTAATAGTCAATTGGGAAGATTGAATAGTTCAAGCATGCTAAATAGATTAAGCACTTAAGCTTAGCAACAAGTATGATTATCAATGTATATATAGGTAATAGATACATCCATTTCTTTTATCATAAGTCTACTTAGGTTTCATAATATTGCATCTATAACAATCATCATTATTCATCTGACTATCATCATATGCCATGCTAACAACACAAGCAAACTAGTAGCATAAGCCTCTCTAACATCATGATTATGTATAGTAGCATAACATGGATATCAATGTTGGCATGTTTAATAAAGTGAACAAATATACATCATAAGTAGAGATAAAATCATAATACAACTAACTTCATAAGCATGTTTAGTAGTTTAAGCATTTCTAATTACAAAGGCATGGCTAGCAATATCAAACATAGCTAGCAGCAACATCTTAACCATCAATACCAGTATATCTGACAACATAAGCATGTTTGCAACATGAGATTAACTACAACATAATCATATCTATCATCTCTTATTGTATTATACATCATCTCTATGTAAGGAAAGAAAACAAGGGTTATCATCCAATGTGAAATGTTGTTTATAACCCTAAAGAGATATGCTACATGGCCTTACATTTTTTTATTATGCCCTAAGGAATTTGAGGATACCACTCAAAATCCAACTGACCACCGCTAAGTTGAAATCAGTGCCATACAAGATCTAGGAAGAGACAAACTCCTAATGTGATGACCCAACAATCGAATCGCCACCAGTAAATACGCGGAATAACATTAGCAGTGGATTAACAAAAATCACTAAAAATTAAAACCATTTTGCAAAGAGATCCATTACCAAGAAACTCATAAAGAAAGAACCAAAGCCATACATACATCATGGTTCACATTGTACACACATTGTACTACCTTATCTCGAGGATATCATATACTAGTTGCTTTGCCCAAACATAAACATAAGCAACATAAAACCTCGAGGCATACATGCCAAAATCTTAGATCGTTTATAAAATCATTATGTACTAACTCCCAAGGACCTGAGAGTATAGAGAGGACACATAGGACTTCTATCTACAAGACACGACAAATAGTACACTCAACCTGAGCTATTACTATTTTCCCTATTGTTGTTGTCCTTCCTCTGTAATATAGTCTCTACCTCCTCGTGCACATCCACCTAAATATTATGGAACCCACAGGGTGAGACAATTGTCCCAGTGAGAGATATAACTCTCCGCCAATAATATTATTATCATAGGTAAACAACATAAAATTGAGAAGAGGGTCTTTTATGTAAATAAGCATGATTAATCATTGTTTAATTGTAGTGCAAAGCAATAACATTGTTTAAATAGTTCAACTATCCATAACAAAGCTATAGATCATCTATTTTCTTTAGAAGGAATATGAAGAACATGTATAACATCTATCAACTAAGATGATAAAAGTAATGAAGCATCAACCAATGTTTTCCGTATTCATTCCTTAAGAAAATATGCTACACGGTTGATTACATGTCCACAATCACACTTATGCCCAGAGAAGATGAGGTATACCACTCATGCTCCAACTGACCACGTCTAAGTAAAGCATCAGTATCATACAAGGTCAATAGAAGAGTCGGCTACCATGACCTCACCCGTCTCGGTCAGTATGAGACCACTGGCTGACCACATGTAAAACTACAACTAGCTTGCTGGGGTATAGCGTCATCTTTACTAAAGAGCTACAGCCGCAACATGCACTCTCTTCAGGGAGATATCACACCAATTCCGGATACATTTTCATCAATGAGATCACACGAAACCCTATCATTCATTAGGAAATCACATAGAAATCCCGATCTGGACGTAACAATATGTTTGTCCATCACCCCACATATTCAAAAATATGCTCTTTGAGTTAAACTTGTTTCACCATTCAGCAAATCCTAACATTGAATGGATCTATGGCTTGGGCAACTACATGATAAGATTCCACTTGATGAATTAGGTGTATACTAGTATCTTTTAGCATCAATCAAGTTACAAGCAATAATTATAACAAACGCTACAAATAAAGGTTTAGTAAATTTATCAAGTACTTTTATAATCTTTGGAACACATTGAATCTATAACACTCGAGATCTCAGTCCCTTGTCACATTACTGGGAATTCTCATCCCTTAACATTATCATCATCATAATTTCTAGATCTGGATATTCAAACTCATAGTTCATCACTGAATATTATTACCTCTTATCAGGTAACTATTACCTCTAAGTCCTCGGACCCAGGTATACATAATACTTATTGCAAAAATATTTCACATGGCTCACAAGGCCCATTTAATCTGTATCATATGAAACATCATATCTCATACCTAGCTATGCTCATCATCTCATGATACCTTCATGGTTAGTATTTCATGATAGAAGAAATATCAAGTACATATCATTACGATGCAACATAAGAGAAATACAACCTTTCCACGATTAGGGTTAGGGTTTCCCTTTTCACCGATTAGGGTTAGGGTTTTCCTTTTCACCAATTAGGGTTAGGGTTTCCCTCTTTAACATATTAGGGTTTCACGTTCATATTGTCAAGAATCAATGCCCTAATTCATATTATTAAGAATCAAAACCCTGATTCATAGCTCCACATATATTAGGAGTATCAGTGTTTGCTCATATCAATGTATGCTTATTAAATGTTTATCACACAAAGTATGAGTTTCTCTCTCATCCTCACTAGGACATATATTTCATCATACTTTATCAAGTTGGCTCAATCCTTTTATCAAGGTACATTGGCTTGCATTTATCAAAATGCATTAAACTCTATACATCGTAATGTATCATTTGACATAACACACTTCATGTGTTACTCAATCAAGTATAGTGGATTGAGGTGCTTCCACCATATCGGGCATGAGGTGTGTGTTTTCTTCACACCATATCAGGAAAAGAGGTGTGTGTGTGCTTCACACCATATTGGGCAAAGAGGTGTGTGTGTGCTTCACACCACATCGGGCAAAGAGGTGTGTGTGTGCTTTGCACCATATTGGGCAAAGAGGTGTGTATGTTCTTCACACCATCTCAGGGAAAGAGGTGTGTGTGTGCTTCACACCATATCGGGCAAAGAGGTGTGTGTGTGTGCTTCACACCATATCGGGAAAAGAGGTGTGTCTATTCTTCACACCATATTGGGCATGAGGTTTATGTGTGCTTCCTTATCGGGCATGAGGTGTGTGTGTGATTCACACCATATCTAGTTGCTCAAAATTAGGGTTTGCATATCGGGTTAAACCCTTATGCTCATACCTCTTCAAACCGTCATTGTATCAGCATATACTTCACCATGTGATAAGTGACAACCTAGAAAATAGGTTAGTCTAAACCAAACCAAGTGTACAAACCAAAAGGGGTGTGGGGTTCCATGGTATATCAGGTTTCATATTACCATGTTGAGTTTCAACACCATATTGGGTTAGAGGTACTTCAACCTGATATCGGGTTGAGCCATGATGATGTCATCATCATAAAGCTCTAGACTTCGTTTCCTACTATTCTAGTTCATGGAAAACAGTCTTATGTCACTAATAGAACTCATGGATTCATCAATTATAGAAGAAAACTCGAAATTGAAAGTAGATCATCAAGTATGGCAAGATTGATGGTGAATAATAACATGATTGGGTTCAAGTTATATAACCTGCCTCAAGAACAACGTTAAAGCTCCAAGATCCAAATATTCATGTTCCCAAGGTTTATGATGATCTTATCACAGATCCAAGACTCATTCACAATCCCTCTACATGAAAGGAATCACCATAGTAAAGAACTTGGTGAAGAAGAAAAGAAAGTAAGAATCACAACCCGAGATCAGGCTTTATTCAAGGTTGAAGGTGACCATGGATTAATATTTAAGCTTAATAGCTCGAGATCCTCCTGATCCTTACTACTATGCACGATATATAAGAGAAATGGAGTGATAAGGTTCGAAATATTCACTAGTAGATGAAAGGAGTGGTATATATAATTGAGGTTCATGAGAGAGGGTGTATAAAAGGTGTCATCATTTTACATTACTAGGTGCCACGTGTCCATGCACACATATTTATCTTAAAATGCAAAACTCTTGAGGATAATATAGGGATAAGATTTCTGCCCTTAGTTATCTTGTTGAGCAAGGTATTTCAACTCAATATCACTTTATTCACAAATCGATATACTTTTTCTAAGGAAAGTTGCAAACCGATATCCATCACCTCCTTGAGGTGCTTAACCCATAATGGAAAAGGCCAAGGCTTGAAAAAACGATATGGAACCTCCTCTATGGCTCCTTGGCCAATAGGCATCTCCATATAAGCTCTACAACTCGATACAACTCATATAAAGGCTTCAACTATACATCTTCTCTTCGTCTTTTCATCACCAAGAATGCTACCACTAAAAATGATTCAAACATGGTGCCTCTTTCTTTGTATCTCCTATAGATGTTTCTAAGAGAGAGTAGGGACACTATAGAGGTGTAATTTGCATAGAAACCCTACATTTTGGGTAAATTGCAAATTGCACCAAAACTGGTACACAAGGCACACACATTATTCAAACAAGTCCTAACTTGGAACTTAGGCTTTCCACAAGCCACCCCTTAGCATAATTATCTCTCTTATGATGCTAAAGAACTTGAAGCATGTTCAAAATGTGGCATATTGCAATATAATCCCTCATCTTGGGTAAATTGCAATTTACACTCAAACTATCATATAATGCACAAACAGTTTGCAAATAATCCCAAACTTGAAAATTAAACTCAAGAAGAGTCTTAATTTATTTTCAAAAGATTAAACAAGTTTATTAATAACTTACTTAAGCAAACTTCTAGGTTTATACCATAACCCAGGTCAGGGACGTTACACCTAAGATCTTCTCTGCCCCCGATCAATATGGGTCCTCTAGAGCGACACATAAGGTCAAGTTTCTAACACCCTAGTCCGTCCTTGGTACAAGTCACAACACTAGTGAAGGAGTTGGGTACACATATCCTACCATCTGAGGAACAACCACAATTTTCCTTAAATTTCATCAATATATAATCACTAATACATGACCACAGTCGTTCTCAAACTATGGGCTAGGTATGATCGCAGTCATCCTCCCTAATCACTTGTATTCAAGATGACAATCACCCCACATACTCAATAGTATGTGCTCCGAGTTTCCCTTAGGAATACTCATTTCACCATATGGAAAGTTCTGATACTCATATAGATCTATGGCATAGGGCATTACATGATTAGAATTTCACTTGATTAATTATTGCCAATGGGGTGAATTGAGGCTGCATCATAGAAGTGGACATACTAACCATAATTCATCTCTAACAAACATTGCTATATAATAGTTTTAGAAGATATAAAATGTATGAGACATATTGTTCCTCATCTCATCATCACATGATACTATTGACTTTCCATTCATTAGACTCCACTTTTCATCATACTATCACACAATATAAATCATTAGCACAATTCATAGGGTATCAACCCTTGTCAATGTAAGAGGATTGTACCTCATTCAGGGCTCAACCATGCCCAAAGTTCATTAAGACCATCATATCATTCCATGCAAGTTCATCATTAGCTTTCCATGCCTTATAAAAAGGCTAAAAAAACATCACCAATCATGTGATGCACAAGCTCAACATGATGTTCCAATAAATAACTAAAAGATGTTTACATGATAACATTGTAGGGTTATCTTAGCATTAAGAGCATTCTTGTATTATATCAACATATAAGGAAGCTATATGATTGGTCATCATCACACTAACAATGTACAAGTTGAACATAAGATAGCATAAATCATAAATCTATGATGGTCACTAGTTAAAAATTAGAGTTGAAATCAATCATTAGGAAGGATATTCCATCATTATATTAACCATTCAAGGAAGGGTAGCATAACTAGCTACCATAATCTATTATGATTAGGGTTAGGTTCAACAAGATAAGTTACTTTGATGTTACAAATCAGCACTCATACCCAAATTCAAACCCATGGCATCCCCATTGTATCATGGATGCATGGGGTGAAGCATCATCAACACATTCCATACCATCCTCAAGTATCAATCTACACATAATCTAAAGCATATCCATGGTGATCGGGAAAGAACACAGAAAATTGATTGAACTATAATTGTCAAAATTTGAAGCGAAGAAATCTTTTGCTAAATGAGGATTCTGGCACAAAGTCAACACTGAACTACTCTAGGGTCCTAAGAAAAGGGGATTCACCATACATGCTCAACATGATGTCATAAGGAGATTCAAAGAATAAGAATTTCATATAAACTAGAAAAACTCTTAAAGACCATCGTGGGGATGATCTTCTACAAAGATTATTGTAACTGGATAACATTTGAACTATCAAATCTCTCCTCGAAGGTGTTGGTATGTTCCTAGCTCCATGCCTCCTTCTCCTCCATATTTGTTCTATAATAAAATGTGTGATACCTACATTTTGGCCACCTTCTTAGGTTTTAACCAAAGAGGCAAAACCACCAGTTATCCAACATATCATTGGATGTTGTTTCTTTAAATTGCAATCGTCACAAAATTATTGATGGTACTGACTTGGAAGTTGGTCCACAGACTTGCTTGTTTGCCCGACTCAAATCGAGTTGAGATGATGGTACTAAGACTTTACTGAGGCTTTCCGATCCTTGTTGTCAGGACCACCAAGTTGACCGTTGGTGGTATCGCCTCTGCATCTCAGTGGCATTGAGATGTATCTCGGTGCTACCAAGATGACACTTTGAACTACCTCCTCTTTGTTCCATGTCAGTGGACCTCATGAGGGTTACAAATCAACACAATATCGTCATTATCCATTCTATTCATATGAGTGTAAAGGTAAGACCATTGGTTATTTACATAAGTAAACACCTTAACAAACCATTATAAAGCCATTGAGTTGTGACCTGGAAAGAGTCACCATTAAACCCTAAACATCCCTTATTTAACAACATAAAGAAGTACCATAGGTTGTGGGTTTAAAACCCATCACTTGTTGTACATTTTAATCAAGCCATCATATCAACCATCAAGCTCCTTAAATTGATCACATGAAGGAAACTATCAAGTTCAGATTGTTAGAACTCACATGTAATACTATCGGTTTCAATCCAAACCATTGGATGTTGAAGCATATAATCTCAAACATTGGATCAAGTCCATTAATCAAAACTATTAGATGAAGAAGTATAAAATGATATCCATTGGATCAGGTTCATATCTCAAAACCATTAATTGGAGCATAGGTCTAAGCATTAGATCAACCGAGCCAAAAACTATTATTTTAGGGTTTAATTGATGCTAAAACTACATCCTTAATTCACCATTGGTGGCGACGACCTGATATACCATTAGTTGTGATCATTAAGTCACCATCGGTTGTTAGAACAACACTATATTCATTTAAAACCACCGGATGTTTAGCTAATGTCATCATTGATTGATAGCATCATTAGGATACTTAGTGGTTGATCATTATGCTTCTAATTGAGACAAAACATAACCTAAGGGGTGAACATTGGTTGAAACCCTTGGTCACCACCATCGGTTGTCAAGATAGAAACACTGTTGGTTGTTTCATGGTATCTCCATCGGGCCATGTGGTAGTGAAGGAAAAAGCTTGAAAACCCTAACTTGGACCATCAGTTGTTAGGTGCTTAGCACCATCAGTTGTGTTACCAACCTGTACTAGATCATATTGTACCTTAGGAAGGATGTAAACATATTTACATGTTCATTTAGAACTTGAACATAATAGGAAACACCGTAAATATTTGAAACCCTAAACAAGCATGGTTTCATTATGCCTAGATGATCACTTTTAAGCATAAACATGAACTAACAAGATTTTAGTAAGCAATTTAAGTGAAGAAGGTTACAAAACACGCCTATAAAGAGAATAATAGACTTACATAAACAAGAAACTTAAGAAAATAAGGCAAGAAAACCCAAGTTTTAGATCTGAACTCGGCCAAGTAGGCACCCTTCTCCCCAAGGAAGAAAAAACCTAGAAGAAAATGCAAGAAAGGTAGATTCTTGAGTTATAGAGATACTTCTACCATGGAACAACAAGGTTCTGACCTAAATAAATGTAGGAGGAAGAAGAACAGAGAATGAATGGAGGAAAGAAGGGGATACTTACTCATTTAGGTCACAATCACCAAGAAGGAGCTTTAGAAACCTTAAAATAAGCAAATTGTAACCCTAGATGCTTCTACCAAGAAGATCCACACCTTACTCTTCCTTGGAAAGAACAAAGGGAAGATGAAGATACTAATAGGAGGGAAGTGTTATAGAGAAAATTTTTTGTTTGGGTTCTTAAGGATAGGTATATAAAACTTTAGGATAAAGAAAAAAGAAAAACTTGAGGTGTCCTAGTAGCCCAACATGTGTCCATGGCCTTAAACTATTATGGTTATACAAGACACCACAGAAGAAGATGCCCCACCATTCATGGAGACCTTCTTAGCCATAGTTTTTTGGATTTACAAGCCAATCAAATAAACCATTGGTTGATAGCTCCTAAAGGTAGCTCATCCATAAAGGGTTAAACCCTAAAATACCCTTGAAGAAAGCATCTCCAAACTAAGGTTCAACATGCGCCCCATAGCCCAAAAATCCCAATAATGATAACAAAACATCTAAGGATTATAATACATGTGAAAAATTGCAAGTTGAACCTCAGATTTGGGTAAACTGCATAAAAGTCCAAAATGTGCATAAAATTGCATAACATGCACAAATAATGTCCAAATTGGACCAAATTAGAAACTTAAGCTTGTCACATGATACAAAAACATATAACAAGGATAGATTAACTTTAAAGCACTAAATTATGGTAATTAAACATGTTAAACACTTTAAGAAAGGTTAGGGGTATCATAGGTACACTTCTTACAACACAGAAAAAACAAAGGGGTTTCTAGCACAAGATTACAAGTTCTACTAGAAATAGGCAAATTACAACTATTTATCACCTCTATGGTGATAAATGAGTACGACCCCCTGGATCAACCTAAATAGATACATATATAGACGCATATAAGCCAGAATGAAAAGGTTCCATCTGACCAGTCATGACCCACAGCTTGACCACTCCTTGACTCATGGCATAGAATCTAGTCATTGCTTGTTATCATCCTTAACCTCTACTAGCCAGTCTTGAAGACCCTTCCTATGATGACTAGACATGCCCCCTATCACTTCTGCTATTGAGATGATGTTGTTTTTGCGAACCCTACTGGATCTGTCTTAGTTGATATGTAACCTCCTAGTTCATCATAGGGCAAGACCATATAACATGCACAACTTGATCACACGTGAAACAAGTCCCTCATGTCATACTAAGGCTTAGACGACCATGTCATTGATATTGAACTTGAAATGTTCCCCCTGTCCGTGGAAAACTGGGACCTATCCCTGTGTTAGGAGACCAATACGACTACAATTGTGTCCTTGGATTAGAAAATGTTGACCTCTACTGTGATTACTGGTACTACAGTCAAGAAAACCTTAATTTCTAGAATCTTCTAGATGGTGATCTGTAGATCTGAGCAAATCTCAATCTAGCACTAGCCTCTTATTTTTTCATATCCAATCTCTCTATCCTCCTTCCATATTCCACAAAGGTGGACAACTTCTCATGGGACTCAAAAGCTGACGTTGTCTATGCCAACTCAACATTCAAACCCTTTTAGAACCTTCTGACCCTCTCTTTCTCTGTAGTTTCCATATGAGGATAGAACCTCAAAAACTTCATGGACATTGTCTCATAGTCATTAACAAACCATGATCCCTGGTGGAACCACTCAAAATGATCCATCTTCTCCTCGAGATATGTCTCCAGGAAGTAATGACTCACAAACTCCTGCCAGAACTCCTCCCAACCAACCACCTCACATGGTATATTCTCCTCCTCAATGGCCCACTAGTGGCCACCACTACCCTTCATAAGGTAGATCGCATGATTCACATGTCCTTCTTGGAGATATTTAGAATGTTGAACATCTTCTCAAGCTCCGCCAACCACATGTCAACATCTGTGGGATTGTTGTGCCTACATACTCCATGGCTCCCACACATTTCAACCGCTCAAAGGTCTTCCCTAGACCTCAAGATTCAGCATTTGTGGTAGTTTCCTTTGGTTGAGGTGCAATCACCCTATCTTCTAGATGTGTGATCATCTCCATTTGTTGTCCAAAAATAGACTGAAAGGCTGGTACAACTATGGATGAAGGGTCGAACGGAGGCAGGACGAGCTATTCTGGCCCCATATCAGGTGCCCTTCCATGTTGTACCCATCTCCTACTGCCACCTCCTGGAGCCACAAATCTACCCTCAACATGTTCTTCCCGTTCTCAAAAATATCTGCACAACCATAACCCATGTTTAGATGTGTTGGATATGTAAGAACATGGACAACAACATAGTGTCTTATGTCCATGTTGACTTAGCTAACCTAAAGCTCTGATACCATCAAATATGGCAACCCACCACACTAAACGAGATCATTACAAGGACAATTATCAAACACTAACTGAACATATTATCTAAAAGTTACAAAATTAAAAATAAGAAAAATTTCCAACTATATGAAGAGAAATTTTTACAAATGTCCAACTTCACATACACATAGATATATTCTTGGTAACTTTACATGAGTTTTGTGGTCTTAACCACAACCTACTACAAAAGATGCTGACCATATATTTACAACATTGCAATGTTTAATGTACACAACCAAAAATTTGAGTCAATATACACAATATACAAAACTCCTTACCCAGACATGTGAGTACATGGATGAATCTCAGATTCTAAATAGCCCAACCAACCTCTTTGGCTCTAAACATCTTCAAACTATGCCTCCTAGCAACTATGTGTCTGTCAACACTGTTGATCTCCTTAAATTAGCCCATATAAGATCTAGGATGATCAAAATCCTAAACATCTCTTCCCCTTGGTCATTACAGATAACATCCATAGTGGCATATCAATCCAACTACTAAATAGCCAAGTTCGACACTAGAAACTAGAGTATAAACCCTCAAACCCGAGTTACAACCATAGTATCTCTCAATCACATCAACATATGAGACACGGCTATAACCACTCTCCAAAACCTTGAAATCAAGATGACATGGATATATGTTCCCTAAACCCACATATACTCAACAATGTACAACTCTAAGCTCATTTTGGATTACTCATTTCACTATCCAAAAAGTTTTGAAACTGGAATAGTTCTAGGGTCATAGGGCACTATGTGATTAGGGTTACACTTGACTACTTAAGTTAGTTATACATTTTGACTACATCGATCAAGTTACATACAAACACCCAATAGATTGTACAAATTAATTTGGGGTTTACAACCTCAGAAGATATCAAACATATTAAATAGTTTCTCTAGGCATAGGTGCATACACACCACTCAAAACTTGTAATAGATGAACTACTTTCAATACTAGGGTTTCATCTAACCATTATTACAACATCGTAACAATAATTACAAGTCCTAAAAATGCATAAGATGATAAACATAATGTAATCCATCATTAGTGGGTCTATTTGCCTTACTCCTTGAATACTAAACATCACATATATGGCATATAAGGAGTTCTAACACATATAATCTAAAATTTCAAACCTTTCATACTCAAAGAAGAGTTCAATATACAATAGGAAAATGACCATGAAGACTAAGTAAAGCCTATGAACTCACACCATCATCTTATTATGTAAAACAACACTTAAAATGACCGTCTTTTAGCATTCTAAGAGTTTCTAAAATAAGATTGACGAAAAGTATGTAGAAAGTAGGAAAGAAATGCGTTGAAGGTTATATTACTTGCCTTGTTAGAGAACAAAACTGAAGTCTAGGATGAAAATCTCCAAAATCAGTGAAAAAGCACTGAGCTTAGTCCACCAAAGTCCCAAGAACCCCTCCCAACTCCAGGAACAGAACAATTCTAGAGTAAGAAAGGAAGAAATGAGAGTACTTAAACCCTAAGAGCATGATTTCCAGTAGAAACTGCCATGGAACTTGATTGTAGGAGAAACAAAGGTGAAAAGAAAAAAATGGTTGAGAAACAAGGATCTTACATGAATGAAGCAACAAACAAGATCAACGACCATATATGAGTCCACAAGCATGCATCCACAAAAAACCCATGATCTCTAACTTGATAGATTCTTGTTGACCTCTTCATTGCACCACCAAGCTCATAAAAATTGAGAGGAGAAATAGAGAAGGGGTATTTATAGATGGGTGGAAGTCAGTCTGGTTCATGCCAGTCATTGGGGAAACATGCACAAAAGCTTCACTGATCACGTACAACAAAAACTTGTCGATCTCCAAAAACCCATTAGTCACCCAAAACCATCAGTCACCAAAGACCCATCAGCCAGTTGAGCTGATAAGACCCTAATAGTCAATAATTCTTGTCAGTCACAAGATTTGTCGGCTACCGAGGATCTGTCGGTCTAACAATCAGGCTAAAATCTATCGACTGATGAAAACACTATACTACTACTAAACAAACTATGCAAGTATAAATCTTATAAAAAGTTCAAAAGCATATAAATAAATAAAAAATTCTAAGATTCTTAATAACATTATGAATCAACTCAAGCAAGTGTCAAAATTATATTTACATCCCCAAAAGAGGGTGAGTTGCATAAAGGTCCACATATAGCAAAGGTTGTATATATGAAACAAACAATGTCTAATTTGATTATGAGACTAACATCTTATTAAGCCAAACAATTGTGTTTATAATGTTAAGTAGGGTTAAGGGGCCATACACAAATAATGTACATGCATCATAAAATTGAAATCATTTACTTCAATAAATTTTTCTAGCTGTCTAGATCATTTATGCCATGAAGATCTAAACTTATGCTCATTGAGCCAAAAATATATAAAATAGAATAGGATACAATCATTTTCTTCATGTTTTAGATTAAATCAATGAAAACCATCACTAAAGGATAACCTCCACTCAGTTGGATTCATTCCATTAAAATCTAGGTAGCACAACCTAGATGAATTGATTCTTGATAAAAAAAAGTGATTTCAAATTTATATATCTAAATTTGAATAACCAACAATATTTCTTGTAATATAAGATATTTTAGAGTAGTGTATCAAATGATATTAAGTTTTGAGCCATTTCCCTAAATGGCCAAACCTGCCAAATTAGGGAAACATCTAAAGAAAATATGAGATCTCATCATAAATGATTCCATAGCACAAAATTTACGTTCAAACAACAAATCAATATAATGTTTTAAAATAAGCATGAATACTAAATTTCATAATTAAATTCCCATTTTACAACAAAATCCATCAAGTTATCCAAAATAAGGCTAAATAAGCATCATACATCTCAAACTGAGTTTATTGCATACTTAAATATTTTAATGAGTATAAATGCATTCACTCTTGTTGTAAGTATTTGATAAACGTCCTCCCCTATTTTAAGAAGGTAACTCTGGAATTCTACAAAAAGTTCTACCAATGTTCTCTAAAGTTGAAAAATCACCACAAAACCCTAGCTTGGGATCCTTCCTAGATGGAAGCATAAGAAAAGAGGGAGAAGATGGATAGATTATGGTTTCTTGATGTACTCTCAAAAGGATTATATCCACATAAATAGAACTAAGTAAACTGGGAAGAAAGAAGTAGAGAACTAAAGAACTTATTGGACTCAACTTGAATTTGGGGAAGAACTTGAGCTGGATCAATTCTAGGTCAATACACACCCAAATATCCCCAAAATCACATTGCTATCCTCAGCCATAAAATTTTAGAGAAGAATGGTAGGGTTTGAGGTGTTTCAATCTGGATTTTGCTAATAAGTCCGATTTGAGGTGCTTGAGTATTTTACTATGTGGTCCATAAATGAAGTTTTCCTTCAAAATCAGCCTTTCATATCTTGAGAATTTGACCTCCAAGTTAATATTTGTAGAAGTGTATAGATTCCATTTTCATTTTATATTACAAGGTAACCTAATATCACACATAATGAATGAAAATTAATTCATGGAATTTATTTACCATAACTCCACCATTGTAACCTATGTCAGGACAAATTCTAGATAAAAACATTACTTTAATGAAAACTTTGGTTTTGTCTACCCAAATCCTATCTAATCAACAAAAACTGGTATATGACATTTTAATATCAACCTAGGTGGTAGATTGTTGGATAAGGCCCCAACTCTCCATAGTAGAGACCCAGGTTCAAATCTCCAATTCTGCATCCTGAGCAATCCTTGGTCCAATCACACATGGCAGCCCCTGCATGTGTTTACACTGTCCTTGATCTACATGTAGTTGGGGGGGTTACATTGTGGGGTGGGGTCAGTGGTATAGATCCTCCTAGGGGGTGGTTCTAATGTCTAAAAAATAATAAACAAGATCATTTTGATATTTATACTAATTTGGCAAAAACACACAATTAAGTAGAAAAATGCAAATTTAGGTTGATAAGGGCTTAGGGTTTGACAATCACCACTCCCTTAAGGATTTCACCTTGAAATTCAAGATAAGGATGAAGGATACATCACATCTAAACTAGATATCAAATTAGCATTAACCATCTGCAAATTGAACTTAGGGTCTTATAACCCTCAATTACCTACTAAGTAGGGACATGGGCATTACAATTTCAACTAAGAGTTATTGGTGATAAGAGAAGGAAACCTAGTTCTTCAAGGATGTATATCACCCATTACATTTCATAGAAAGTATGTTCCATGGCATGATATTCTACCTTAGTGATGGAACGAGCCATAAAAGACTACTTCTTACTATGTCAACTGATGGGATGGTGACCTAATAGAACACAAAATCTAGAATGGATCTTCTATCATTCACATCTCCACCCCAACCGGCATCAACATAGAAATCCAAAGAGATATATGAGAAGGTGGTTTCTTGTATAGGAAGCCTCAACCAAGTGCACTTTTTAGATACCATAGAATATGTTGATGTGAAACATTGTCATAGAAGGGTTTTGGCCATGTGTTGACTAACAACCATAACTATGTCTGGTCGGGTAACCATAACATAAATGAATGTCCCAACCATGTGTCTATATTACTTTTTCCAAAAAAGGAATCCCCCTAAAAACTTTGTTGTGATAGTCCATAGGTGAAGAAATAGGCTTAGAATCAAGTATACTAGAATCATTTAAGAAGTCAAGGACATGCTTTCATTGAGATGAATGTGTTCCATTATGAGAGTGTGTCACTTTAAATCCCAAGAACTAGCAAAGGTTTCCTGGATCCATGGTGTGAAAATGTAGCCGGAGTACCTGCTTCAAAGATAAAATCCCATGAACATCACTATGAGTTATCATCATATCATCAACATATGCAACAAAAATAATGGTACCATATTGGAAAATAGAAAAGAAGAGGTTGTCATCTGTAAGGAGTGGGATCCCAAAGGGGATCCACTCCCTAATAAAAATTTGAAGAGTAGAACCTCCAGTCCAAACACATCCAAAACATATGTTGGAGTGAGTGTAAAATTTTCAAACCTTATTAATTATATTCAAAACAATCAAAGTATAGCAGCGGAAGTAAAATATTGACTATATTCAATTTCTCATAAGGTTACAAAATAATATCATAATCTCCCACAAAGGGTTTGCATGATACAACATAAGGATCTAGATAGAGGGAAATCTAAACCATAACAACTTTGTCTCCAAGCTTTAACTTCTTAAGCTATGTCCATAAACTTTATGCCATGTCCTCCATGTCCTTCACCTAGGGTTGGAATCATACCCCAGGAAGAGGAGGAAAATAGAAGACATCAGCAAGAGATGGTATGTGCATACTAAAGTAAAGATGAGAAATTTATGGAATAAAGGACATCAAAATAAAGGCTTCCCATGAAAGAAAAAAGGACTACCCAAAAGGACATAAAAGAAAAGAATCACCATCACATGATAAAAGAGGTACTTTCCATAAATAAAATAGTCTAGATGTGCAACATAAGCACATGAAAATAATTAGGGCACAAAACCCATAATAACAACATGCATGCATGTGATATAAACATAGAACTAGAACAACATAAATAACAAAGGCGGCCAAGACTCATAAACTTGAAACCTGATAGAGATTGGCACATAACCACCATACCAAAAATAAATGAAGGTACATAACCAAAAAACCAATGCATTTATATTACTCTAGGGCTACTCAGTCACACAACATGCTTAGTAGAGAGGAAAGTAAAAAGTATAGTCAGAATAACAACATTTGTCACCACATAAATGACAATGTAAGCAACCACAAAAAGAGGGCAAAAAGATATCACATGTCACCATATCATGAACAAAGAATAAGAAAAGACCCAAAAAAATGTTCAAACCAATATATTATGATCAGAAGATCAGTAACAATATAAAAGGTACTTCACATGAAGCATATTTTACAAAAGAACAAAATATGGTGTAGGGTTAATGTCCATAGGACCAAGAGAATGATAAGAATATGTTATTGCTAAAAAAATAATAATAGGAGATTCAAACATACATTAAGAGAGGAAATAGATTTATTTCTCAATATAGAAATACTGTGGGATGCAATCATACCTTATATTAGAGTCCTAGAAACACTCTTCACCAATCTAGTTGTTTCCAAGATCATCTTTTCCTAATTACAAATTATTCACATGTATTAGTGTTTTAGATTATTATAAGATAATAAACCCTAATTCTAAACCTTTTAAAAAAACTCAGATTTAGGACTCAAAACCTAAAAAAAATGATTTCTTATATTTTTCAGATGAAGAAAACACATTTATTTGTTATATTTAGAGTTAAGATGAATTAGTTACCAATTATATGGCTTTTATATTAATTAATTAGATCCTAAAACATCCATCAGAGGAAACATGGAAATCAGGCTTTGAAACTATTTTTGTTAGAACACATTTTTCTGATTCCAAAACATATTTGTTTGTTAAATTTGGATAAGGGAATAAAAAGATATGAATTTTAGAAAATGAGCCAATAAAAAAATTAGGAAAAGCCAAGTAAGCGAGAATATCCATGAGAGAGAGGGAAAGAGAGGGACTAGACCACTAACATGTTCCAATTAGACGTGGCCATGTCACCACATCAAAAACACATTTAACTCGTTGAAGGCAAAAAGAATCTAGGCAAAAAGACTGAATAACCCCTTGACGAAAAAGAAAGAAATGTGTCTATGCGAGGGGCAATAGAGGAAAATCACAGGGGATCATCCCCTTCCCCTGCACAAACTCCATCGTGGTTGAATACAGAAGCACAATAGCAACCAAAATTAGGAAAATGCCAGGTGAGGGCTATCACAAAACAAAAACATGTTGTCCTCGAAGAACATTGCTAGAGGAAACTTAATGTAGAAGAAATTGAGCTATGGTGAAGTCGAATGTCAGGTATGATGGCCGCAAGGTCAGAGAAAAACATGACTCAATGACAAGTGAAATGTTGGTGTGCAAAGGAATTGAAGCCAGAGGAAGTTTTCTCTCGCTATTCTGCAACCAAAGGAGTGGTCTTCTATTTATAGGGATGATCATAAGTGTGAAGGGTCCTCTGACTTGAGAAGACTTGTACGTCAAGATTGGGAATTTCTAGAATACACTAAAATAGGCCATAAAAAGGCATGGTTAGATGCAGAATCAAATGACGAACTTCTAGGTGAAGGAATTGTGTGATACGGTCCACTATGGTGGGAGAAATTTTCCTTTTTCAAACCTCCCTCATTTCCTCTTTGGATGCGAGGTAGAAGCCAACATTAGATCCTTCAGATAAAAAACCAATGGTCCATAAATGTGCACGCATAAGAAAAGCTAACTTTGGACGCGTGACATTTATTTTCATTCCGATTCCAATTTGGACTAAAGTGTAGTCACATTAATTTCCCTTTCTCTCTTTCTTTAGTTGAGGGTACAAACAATTTCCAAATTAAATGAAATTTGACATCCAACCTATTTTGGATACGAGGAATTTGTATATGCAATTAGATTTGCCTTTTGAGAACTTTTGATGTCTAAAATAAATCAAATACCATTTTCTCTTTCCTCATTCATTAATGACTTAAGATTCTACAAATTAGATGAAAATTCACTCACAAGTCACGTTAAGTGTCTTGGATATGAATTTGCCATAAATTTTACATGTTGGAGTTGTTTGTACATTTATTTAATATTTTTAAGGTTCTACACACTTTCTCTCTCCTAACTTCACATGTATATTAAAGATTATCCAAATTACATGAAAATCCACCCAAAGGCATATTTAAATGTGTAAATCACAATATAAGATTATTTTCCTCTTTTGGAATCATTTAATATTTTATTCAATATTCTGGGGAAAACTCAAATCTTCTCTTTACAAATTGAATTGAATTAATTATTATTATGTGAATAATGTGAAACTTGACTCCCAAGGCAACTGGGACCAAAGGAACATGATTCTTAACTTACATTCTACTTTTGAGATTTCTTTTAATGATTTATGTTACAATTAATATTTGTGGCCATTATTATCACATTATTTCATTATTATCACTATTGCTCATCCAATTATGTTCCATAACTTACTATTACCACCAAAAGAGTTATGTAGGATTATTTTACACGAATTCTTATGTATTCCTTTATTTATCTGATATGACGTGTTTTATTTATCCATTATGGGTCTAAAACTAATGTAAGATCATTGGGTTACATTAGGGTGATTTATACATGCATTAGTTCATTAGAGTTATAATAAACATAATTTAGGTCTAATCTCAATCTTGTTTGGCTAAGCTTAAAAGGTCAAAGTTCTAGGGTAGGGTCAAAGATCTAGTATGTTACAACACTCCACCCCTGAACAGATTTCATCCTCGAAACCTAATGATCTCAAACATCAAAAATCAACTACTCTCCACCCCTTAAAAGGTTTAACCTAACAAGTAAAACTAAACAACATTTTGGGTTACCCACATATCTTTTAGTTGTGAATGTTTTTGACATTTATGTTGTTCATCAATTAGCAAGTCAGAACCATCTAGGGTTGAGTTTTAGGTCCTCATGTCTCTAACCTAACAACCCTACATAAACATCCAAAAAGTCATAGGGTACAAAGGGTAGGTCCACTACACCTTGATGTTATCCATATATTCCTAGTCATTTCTTCACAGTAAAAACTAGGTTTAAGATCATATTCCAACTAGTTCTAGGGTTTGACTATCCATACATCCAGAATATCAACATTGTAACTTAGTCCAATAAAACTTTGATAAAATATGGAAAATTTTGTACATATAGTAGTATATTTGAAAATAATTTTTGATGAGGAAATCTATTAGACATAAAACAAATGATAGATCCAAACTCAATTGCAGGAACCAAGTCACAATTTTTTCATGACAAGATCTCCTTATCCTACCACTACCTCATACTCATAACCTAATTTCATCCTCAAGTCAAACCTATTGCATATAAAGATTCGTGTCACCAAAAACCTATATTGTAGGGTATGATCATCTAATACCTCATCACATTAGGGTTTACTAAACATGACTCTTATGTATACCTAATATCAATCTTTGATCATCTCATGAAATACATAGATCAAATCTAGGATGAACATATCACCTAGAGGGCTAACATCAAAGGCAAGGGTTCTAGTTAGGGAGATAAAATTGAAATAGTCAGATTCCAACTACCATGGGCTTTGATACCATGCTGTAAGGAGTGGGATCCTAGAGGAGATCAACTCCCTACTAAAAGTTTGAAGAACAGAACCTCCAGCCCAAACACATCCAAAAGATATGTTGGAGTGGATGTAAAATTTTCAAAACTTATTAATGGTATTCAAAATAGCCAAATTATAGCAGCAGAAGTAAAACATTGACTATATTCAATTTATCATAAGGTTACAAAAGTACACCATAATCTCCCACAAAGGGTTTACATGGTACACCATAAGGATCTAGATAGAGAGAAATCTAAACCATAACAACTTTGTCTCCAAGTGTTTACCTCTTAAGCTATGTCCATAACTTTATGCCATGTACTCCATGTCCTTCACCTAGGGTTGGAAGCATACCCCGCAAGAGGAGAAAAATAGAAGACATCAGCAAAGGCTGGTATGTGCATACTAATGTAAAGATAAGCAATTTATGGAATAAAGGACATCAGAATAAAGGTTTCCTATGAAAGAGAAAAGGACTACCCAATAGGGCTTAAAAGAAAAGAACCATGATAAAAGAGGTACTTGCCATAAATAAAATAGTAAGGTTGTGCCACATTAGCGCATGTAAAGAATTAGGGCACAAAACCCATAATAACAACCTCCATGCATGTGAGATAAACATAGCATTATAACAACACTAATAACAAAGGCAGACAAGCCTCATAAACTTAAAACCTGATAGAGATTGGCACATAACGAAACTCCCAATAAATATAAATGTGGGCCAAACCTCATAAGTTTGAAACCCAAGTAGGGGCACATAACCTCCATCCCAAAAATAATTAAGGGCACATAACCCAAAAACCAATGCAGTTATATTACTCTAGGATTACTTAGTCACACAACATGCTTAATAGAGAGCAAAGTAAAAGGTATAGTCAGAATAAAATATTTGTCACCACATAAATGACAATCAAAGCAACCACAACTAAATTGGGCAAAAAGATATCACACGTCACCATATCATGAACAACACATAAGAAAAGATCAAAAGAATGTTCATACCAAGAAATTATGATCACAAGATCAGTAACAATATAAAAGGTAATTTACATGAAGCATATTTTCCAAAAAAAACAAGATATGGAGTAGGCTAATGTCCATAGGACCAAGAGAAAGATAAGAATAGGTTATTTCTTAAAAAAGAATAATAGCAGATGCAAAGAAATAGATTTATTTCTCAATATACAAATAATGTGGGATGCAATTATACCTTATATCAGAGTCCTAGAAACACTCTTCACCAATCTAGTTGTTTCCAAGATCATCTTTGCCTAATTACAAATTATTCACATGTATTAGGGTTTTAGATTCATATAAGATAATGAAGCCCTAATTCTAAACCTTTTAGCAAAACTTATATTTTAGCTCAAAACCCACACCAAATGATTTCTTTATATTTTTCGGATCAAGAAAACATATTTATTTATTATATTTGGAGTTAAGATGAATTAGTTACCAATTTTAGGGATTTTATATTAATTAATTAGATAAAAAAAATTCATCATAGGAAACATTGAAATCATGCTTTAAAACTATTTTTTTAGAAAGAATACATTTTTCTGATTCTAAGACATATTTGTTTGTTAAAATTGGATAGGGAATAAAAAGATATGAATTTTGCAAAACGACCCAATCAGAAAATTAGGTAAAGCCTAATAAGCGAGAAAATCTATGAGAGAGAGGGACCAGACTGCTAATGTGGCCCAATTAGACATGGCCATGTCACCAGGTCAGGAACACAATTGTCTCCTTCAAGGCAAAAAGAATCTAAGAAAAAAGACTGAATTGCCCCTTGGTGAAAAAGAAAGAAACGAGACGAGGCAAAGTGCAATAGAACAAAATCATAGGGGACCGTCCCCTTCCCCACACAAACTCCATTGCGGATGAATAGAGAAGCATGGCGGTGGCCAAAATTGGGAAAATGCCAGGTGAGGGCTATCACAAAACAAAAACTCAACGTCCTCAAAGAACATTGCTCATAGAAACTTAATGTGGAAGAAATTGAGCTATGGTGAAGCCGAAAGCCAGGTACAATGGCCACAAGGTCAGAGCAAAACTTGACTCAACGACGAGTGAAATGATGGCATGCAAAGGAATTGAAGCCAGAGGAAGTTTTCTCTCGCTATTCCGCTACCAAAGGAGTGGTCTTCTATTTATAGGGATGAGTATAAGCATGAATGGTCCTTCGACTTGAGAAGACTTGTACACCAAGATTGGGAATTTTTGGAATACGCCAAAATAGGCCATAAACAAGGTATGGTTAGATGCAGAATCAAAAGCCAAACTTGTGGGTGAAGAAATCGTGTGAAATGGTCCATTGGGCTGGGAGAAATCCGCCTTTTCAGGCCTCCCTCATTTCCTCTTTGGTTGTGAGGCAGAAGGCAACATTAAATCCATCCGATCAAAAACCAACCACCCAAAAATGCGCCCATATAAGCAAAGCTAACTTTGTCCATGTGACATTTCTTTTTTTTCTAATTCCAATTTGGAATAAAGTGTAATCATATTAATTTCCTTTTGTCTCTTTCTTCAGTTGAGGGTACATATAATTTTTGTTTTTTAACAATTTGGGGAATGGAAGCTGAAATCCCCTTTGGTTCTCCACGAAAACAACCTTCATTTTTTGAACCTATTATTAATGAATTAAGAAAATACTATATAAAAGTGAAAAAAAGTTTTCTAGTTCTAAAAGTTTTAAAAAGAAAAATAAAACGGTTTATAAGAACTTTCCAAATTAAATGGAATTTGATACCAATCCTATTTTGGACATGAGGAATCTGAATATGTAATTAGAATTTCCTTTTGATAAATTTTGATGTGTTAAATTAATCAAATACTATTTTCTCTTTCCTCATTCATTAATGACTTTAAGATTCTTCAAATTTTATGAAACTTCACCCACTAGTCACATTAAGTGCCTTGGATATTGTGACCACCCCAATTTCTATATACTTTCCCTAGTGACATACATAGATATGCGTGCACTGATATCTATAAATGTCAAAAGGGAAAATATAAGAAATCAAGATAGTCAACTAAAATCAGAGATAAGCCAAGATCATGTTCACATCATCATTAATTAACCATACAACACTTCATTAATTGATCGCAGATAAAGTCATACATACTAATAATTGAAAAGGAGGAAGAATAAGTCTAGGAGAAAGAAAGTATGATTATTACATAAGATTTATATCATCCTATTACATCATCTAGAAGAATAAAAAGTCTCTAACTAAAAGAAATAAGGTGAGAAGTGGAGATCTATCTAATATCCTCCATGCTCATTATTTAGTGGCTTCTGGTACTTTGAAGTGCTTCATATATTGTTTGTACCTAGAGAATATGAGAAACAAAAACATCAACAAAGTTGGTACGTGGAATTGATAGCTATACTATGCTGGCATATAATATACTTGAAATTGAATAAAGAGAAAGCAAACATTACTTAAAGGTGGAAAGTTAGGTAATCCCAGATTATTAGCCACATTTAGAATGAATATGCATTACTATGGTGGACTTAGCACAAACATAAATGGTGGGCCCTTCCCCATGTACCTTGTACTCTAGGGATCTCCCTGTATACCGTGTACTCTAGGGAGGTGCTAGTCAACATTAAAGATTTCCCTCTCTAATAGGGAGTTTATTGATCACCACTAGTAACTACATTTCATTTATCCTCAATTATGTTCTTCTATGTTCAAGGAAGAAAAATTGGCAATTATTCATATATCCATATCCATCAATGTATATCAATTACATGCAAACAAGTACATATATTTAGCATTCAGAAAAATCTAGTCATATAATTATATCCACGTACCTTTAATTTTTAGAAGAAAGTAGATCAACCTGAAAAATAAACAAAAACCTAAAGTCTCCATGGGTTGTCATCATTCTGCATTAGGGTTTCTTATTAGGGTTTAGGTCATTTGGGATATAACTTTAGGATACATATAATTTGAGAGATTAGAGTTGGATTCTAAGGTCAGGGTCGTCCAAGTCATTCAAGGACATTTAATTGTTTAGGGTTTGACATAAGGTTGTATAAAGTATACAATATGAAGAGAGGAAACTAGAAATTAGGGTTCTTCACAATTAATGAATCAACTATCCCTCTTAGATAGGATTTCGAGTAACATGGTGATCAGGACCCCAATCGGGGTTTAGGTTGTCCTCAAGGAAGATCTAAAATCAATGATGACCATTATTACACAATATATAAATATTAAGAGGTCATTAGGACTTGTAGGCCATATTTTCTGAAAAGGGGTCAGATCTAGGTCCTAGAAATATTTTATTTAAATGTCTTGCATTTTTCTAATGAAAATTATGTATAGGTTTGATATATTTCGATATTCCTATCATTTTCTAGGGTTTCTCTAAGATCTGACCAATTAGATAAATTCTTGAAGAATAAATAAAAAAAGAAAAATTGAGCTCTGCTTCACGGATAAGGTGAGGGATCTGAATAACTAGATCCTCCCACTGACCCGCAAGCAAGCGCTTGACTAAGGAGGGGGGGTCAAAGTGAAGAAAGGACCAAAAGGCCCCATGCGTATCAAAAGAACCCATAGACGAGTATGGGTAGAGAGGTCAAACCTCTTACTTGATAGTTCCCTGCTCGCGCGCCATGGCTGGAGTGAGGGAACGGCAGGGGCGAGATGAGGTGAGGTCGAGGTTCCAAGCTATTTCGAGTACAACTGAGGAGTGGGTCGAAAATGCGTGGTCTCGGTGGTTGTGAAGAGGTGCAGATCGTCGGTAGTGGTGGGCTAAGCTCTGATTTCTGATCAAAATAGGTGCAAGGAAAGAAAAATGGGATTTGCATATTTCCTCCCCCTCAAGGTGGATTGAGGGTGTGTAGAGGTTCACGATGGTCTGCTGGTGTGTTTGCGATCCTCCCTCAGTTCCGAGAAGGCTCCAACCTCGTCGGTGGTGAAGCTCTTGGAGCTTGGTTGCATGACTCGTCAACCCGACACCCTGGGCTTCCATAGCTCCAAGAGCAGTGGGGATCTCCTCGCCGAGGTCCCACGATGGTGCAACTGTGTTGGATTGAGTGGAGAGGGTAACTGGAGTGAGGAGGAGGTTGCAAAATGTGGGGCGGAGCCTGCTCGAGGTTGGGGAGGAAGGGGCGTGCTTCGTCTAAATTGAGGGCCAGGGATGATAAAAGGGAGGTCGGCGAAGCTATTGGAGTCCTTAAATAGGCACAGGGTGGTCGAGGGAATGGAGCCCTAAAATGGGTGCCACCGCCAGTGAGAGTAGCGAGGGAGTCGGAGTTCATTCTCCCTAATCTAAGGATGAGGGGATTTGAGTGCGGGCTCTTTAGGTTTGGTTTGGGGAGTAGAAGTTGTCCTCTAAAAAATCTCGCAAAGAGGAGGTGAGGTTCGAGTGCGAGGGGCGTTGGATGGACCGTTGTACAGTTGGAGGCAGAGACCAAGTCTTGTTGAAGGTTAGAGATGACTTGAGAGTCGTCAGATCTCATGTGGTCCACAATATACAGATTGAATGGCTGGGATGGGTTCCCTTAAGTGATCTGCACCCATGTTAGAAAATTGGGGTTGCGTGACACATTCTTTTGATCAAATAATGTGAGAACTTAGGTCCTAGACTTTACTAGGTGACATTATATACCTAATCTTCAATTGTAAATAACTCCCAATTGGTATATCCAATTGTAATGAGATTTTAGGCATGGTTTAAAAATGTCATGATGTAGTTATGGTGCAAGATTGGAGTTAAAAATTCAATTATTGACTATGTCAATTGACTAAATATCATATTACATGCAATATAGGTTTACATGATACTAGATATGTCATTATGTGAAATTGATAGACCATTTAATCAATTTGGTGTGAGAGTCAATTGAGGACATAATTGGAATAATCACAATTGTAGGAAAGAGAAAACATATATATATATATATATATATATATATATATATATATATATATATATATATATATATATATATATATATATATATATATATATATATATATATATATATATATATATATATATATATATATATATATATATATATATATATATATATATATATATATATATATATATATATATATATATATATATATATATATATATATATATATATATGAAAAACTCACTCTGTCACATTCTCCCCTCCTTTTAAGAATTTTGTCCTCAAAAGTCAAGCATCCTGAAAGAGATGTGGATATTTCTGCTCGACCTCTGACTTGAGCTCCCATGTGGCATCAGTTTGATCATGTGTCTCTAGAGAACTTTCACCATATCTATATGCCGATTACTATGAAGCTCCTTTGTCTTGAAATCAAGGATTTTGACTGGTGTCTCAGCATAAGATAGATCGTCTTTCAGCTCGAGAGGCTCATGATTCAGAATGTAATTGGGGTCTTTGACATAAGGATTCATATTAGATACATGAAAGACATTATGCATGGCACTATACTGAGCTAGCAAAGCAAGACGATAGGCACATTCACCAACCCTTTCCAAAATCTCAAAGGGTCCAACATAACGAGGACTAGGCTTTCCTTTATTCTTGGCCAAGCCTCGAATAGGTCAGATCTATAGAAAAACATGGTCACCTTCCTTGAATGGATGTTCTTGATGGTGAGCATCTGCATAAGACTTATGTCTAGCATGTACCTGCATCATTCTCTATCTTATCAGTATAACCTAATTAGTATACAACTACACTTCCTTGGATTTCATCAGGGTATGTTCTCCGACGTCATCCCAGTGTAATGGCGATCTGCATGGTTGGCCATAAAGAGCTTCATTGGGAGGCATCCCAATGCTTGCATGATATCTATTATTATATGCAACTCGGATAAAAGCAAGTAATAGTCCCACGATCCTTCCCAATTGAGGACACAAGCTCAAAGAAGATCCTCCAGAATCTGCATTGTACGCTCTGACTGCCCGTCTGTCTGTGGTCGGTAGGCTGTATTGAAGTTCAATTTGGTGCCCAATTCCTCTTGAACCTGCTTCCATAGCTTTGAAGTGAACTTTGGGTCCCTGTATGAGACAATGGACGTTGGAACTACATGCATACATACTATATACCGTATGTAGAGGTCAGCCAACTCAGAAACTTTTGCAGTAGTCTTCACTGGAAGAAAATGAGCTGACTTGGTCAGACAATCCACTATGACCCATGCAACATCGTATCCCTTCCTGGTCCTGGGTAATCCCACCATGAAATCCATGGTGATGTGTTCCCATTTCCATTCTAGGATCTCAAGGGGTTGTAGTAGACCACCTGGTCTCTGATGTCCGGCCTTGATCCTTTGGCATGTCAGACACCTAGACACGAAATCGGCAATATCACACTTCATGCCCCTCCACCAGAACTGATGTTGTAGGTCTTTATAAATCTTCATCATGCCTGGATGAACTGTGTACATGGACCCATGTGCCTCATTAAGAATTGTTGTCTTTACAGTTGACTGCTCAGGAACCCACATACGGTTCTTGTATCGAAGACCACCATCAAGACCCATAGACAGATGTGTTTGTGGCTTTGACAGGAGAGAAGAAAGCTCTGCAAGATCAAGACTAGCCTTTTGTGCCTCAAGAAGTTCGAAATGCAGGTTAGACGTGATGGAGATATTCCTAACATGAAACCGATCAGGCAAAAACTATGGCTTCCAGCCCACTAGATCCTCCATATTCCTCCATTTAGGAACAAAAAGAGATGCACACATTGCTCTTTTTCTGCTAAGGGCATCAATGACTACATTTGCCTTACCCAGATGATAGGTAATAGTGAAATCGTAGTCCTTTAGGTATTCAATGCATCGACATTGATGCAGATTTAGGTCCTTCTGATTCAGGATGTACTTTAGGCTTTTGTGATCGGTGAATATTTCGAATGTTGCCCCGTACAAGTAATGTCTCTAGATTTTGAGAGGATGGATAATTACAGCTAATTCCAAATCATGTGCGGGATAATTAAGTTCATTGGGTTTTAGTTGTCTAGACGCAAAGGCCACTACCTTACCATTCTGCTGCAGGACACATCCTAACCCATTCCTCGAAGCATCAGTGAATATTACAAACCCTTCGTTGCCAAAGGGTAGAGTAAGAATAAGAGCCGACGTCAACTTCAGCTTTAACTGTTGGAAACTGGACTCACAACCAGCTGACCGGATGAAGTGCTCATCCTTCCGAGTAAGCTTAGTTAGAGGAAGTGCCACTATGGATAAATTTGGAATAAAATGACGATAGTATCCGGCCAGAACCAAGAAACTCTGAATTTCAGAAGGATTACGAGGAGGTTGCCAATCAAGTACAATAGAGACTTTGGCAGGATCAACAGATATACTACCTCCAGAAATGACATGTCCAAGAAACATGACTTTATCAATCCCGAATTCACATTTAGAAAGCTTTCCATAAAATTTCTGGGTTTGAACAATGTCAAGAATTGCTCGCAAGTGTTCCCGGTGTTTTTCCATAGAATCAAAATATATCAAGATATCATCAATGAAGACGACCACGAACTCATCAAGATAAGGTTGGAAGATTTTGTTCATTAGATTCATAAATATTCCCGGTGTGTTGGTCAACCCGAATGGCATCACTAGAAATTTGCAATGCCCATAACGAGTTCGAAAAGCAGTTTTAGAAATATCAGAATCCTTGATTTTAAGTTGATGGTATCCAGAACAAAGACCAATCTTTGAGAAAACTTTAGCAGTATGAAGTTGATCAAAGAGGTCATCAATACGAGGGAGAGGATACTTTCTTTAAATAGTAGCTTGGTTCAACATGCGGTAATCAATACACATACACATAGAACCATCTTTCTTTTTAACAAAGAGAACAAGATCACCCCAGGGGGAAACACTAGGACCAATGAAGCCTTTGTCGAGGAGTTCTTGCAACTATTTATTTAACTCCATAAGCTCAACAGGAGCCATCCTATATGGTGCCCTAGAAATCGGAGTGGTTCCAGGAAGAAGATCTATGGAGAACTCAATGTCTCTATTTGGAGGCAGCTCAGGAAGCTCCTCCGAAAAAACGTCAGGGAAGTCACGTACCACCTCCAGACTTTCTACAGACCCACTACTAGGACTGGTCTCTGAGACTAATGCGAGGAAGACTTTACATCCTTGAGAAATGAGATTTTTAGCTTTAAGAGAGGAGATTGTAATATGATTACAGAATCTGCTTCCCCTAAGGATTTTCATAGGATAAGAATGAGGTTGAGAGAGGACTACCCTCTTGTTTCTACAATCAATGTGAGCTTGGTATGTGTAAAGCCAGTCCATACCAAGTATGACATCAAAGTCTTCCATAGTTAAGAGTATGAATTCAAAGGGAATATCAGATTTTTCGTATTTAAGAGAGATTTCATTGGTTTTTTGTAGAGTTGTGAGTATTGTTCCACTAGGAGTAGACATATCCATAATATATCCCAAGTCCCTTATATGTAGATGTAATATAGATGTCAGAGTTCGAGAAATAAATGTATTTGTAGATCTAGAGTCAAACAAAGCCTTAACAGGATGACCATTTAATATTACAGTGCCTACACATGATAATGAAGTTATGAATAATTGTAGGCTTGAACAAGATATTAAAATATAAAAGAACTTGGGTTACCTTCACCGAGCTGGTTAGGATTTGCCGTGGCGTCTTCTGCATTTGCTGCAAATACCCTGCCATTGTGGTGTCCCTGAGGATGTGGGGCACCTACTGTAGGATTAACAAAGATGGAGGGAGTGGGGCACTTGGCAACGAAGTGACCCTCCTTCTTGCAGTTATAGCAGTCCGGCTTGGCGTGGCGGCATACCCCACCATGGTTTCGTCTGTAAGTCTTGCACTTTGGTTGGACTATCTTCTGTTGATTTTGGTTGTGCTTTTGTACTCCTTTTCCTGAACCTCCTCCTTTTCCTGATCCCTTGTTGTTATGGCCTAGGTTGAACTTCATAGACTTATCCTCTTCAGTTGTGGTTAACCCAAAGTACCCCATGCTGGAAGGTTTCTACATGCCCTACTCTCTCTCCTGCTTGAGGGCCATATTTAGGGATTCATCTATGCTTCTGGGATGAGAGGCTATGACTAGGGTTTTTAGGTGGGTTGAAAGGCAGTCAACATAGTACTCAGTAAGGTGGTCTTCAGTACGGATGGGTGCATAACGCTCTAGAAGCCTAAACTTCTAAGTGTAATCAGCTACAGAAAGACTACCCTGCCTTAACGCCATGTACATCTTCTCCTTCCTCTTCCTCTTGGCTATGGGCATAAAACAATCAGTGAAGAGGGTTTTGAAGGCTTCCCACCCCATGTCATCTATTTCCTCTCCCCTATTCTCGCCATAGTTCTCCCACCAGATTTTTGCCCCTCCCTTAAGCATATGGGTGGCAAACTTGACCTTCTTCTCATTGGGTACTTCTAAGGTACGAAAACCATTCTCTATGGATAGAATCCAGGCCTCAGCCTTGTCCATGATCTCAGGCTGATCTTCCCCCCAAAAGGAATCAAGGTTAAGCTTAATGAAGTCTATCATTGTCACTTCCTTCTTCCTAGAGGAGCTAGGTTCAGGGGTTCCTTTTGTGGCAAGGGTTTCCATAAAGTCTAAAAGGATTATATTCTGTTCCTCCCACCTTTCATTGGCCGCGGCATCGGGATCAGGTACTTCAGAGGTTTCAGGCTCTTTTCTCTTCTTAGAGGACGATTCCTCTGAGGTCTTTGAGTTGCGAGTTTTAGGAGGCATCCTGAAAATTTTTGGACATATTAGATTTATTACCCAACAATTATTCTTGTCATTATTATCATTTTTATCACATAATATTTCATTATTCTCCTTTATCGATTATCAATGTTCTTAATGTTATGACTAGTGGAGGATATCCTAAAATCCTTATTAGTCGGTCCTTAAGACTTTCTAAATAGAGATACTCTTTCCTAACCTTACATCATAAAGGTAAGGGAAAACACATTTCTTATAGAAAAGATGAGAGGGATTTATATAGATGAGAAGGATCCTAATTTAAGGTATGCCCAAGAAGTAGGGGACATTTAGGGTATCATCCAGGTAGACTCACACTGCCTTGTAGGTAGCCTCGTGATTGATAAGCAAAGTGGCTCAGAGACTTTAGCCAAACCTTAGGCAAATGCTATCCTAGTCACCTCAACCCTTCACATCCCTATCTCAAGGATTACCCTAGACTCATAATAGAGTGAATGAAAATCATGTGTCTATGATGTGTGAACCTCGCTCTGATACCAACTATGATGACCCCAATTTCTATATACTTTTCTTAGTGACATACACATATATGCGTGCACTCATATCTATAAATGTCAAAACGGAAAATGTAAGAAATCAAGATAGTCAACTAAAATCAGAGATAATCCAAGATCATGTTCACATCATCATTAATTAACCACACAACACTTCATTCATTGATCGTAGATAAAGTGATACATACTAATAATTGAAAAGGAGGAGGAATAAGTCTAGGAGAAAGAAAGTATGATTACTACATAGGATTTATATCATCCTATTACATCATCTAGAAGAATAAAAACTCTCTAACTGAAAGAAATATTGTGAGAAGTGGAGATCTATCTAATATACTCCATGCTCATTATTTAGTGGCTTCTGGTACTTTGAAGTGCTTCATATATTGTTTGTACCTAGAAAATATGAGAAACAAAAACATCAACAAAGTTGGTATGTGGAATTGAAAGCTATACTATGCTGGCATATAATATACTTGAAATTGAAGAAAGAGAAAGAAAACATTACTTAAAGATGGAAAATTAGGTAATCCCAAGTTATTAACCACATTTAGAATGAACATGCATTACTATGGTGGACTTAGCACAAACATAAATGGTGGGACCTTCCCCATGTACCTTGTACTCTAGGGATCTCCCTGTATACCGTGTACTCTAGGGAGGTGCTAGTCAACATTAAAGCTTTCCCTCTTTAATAGGGAGTTTAATGAGCACCACTAGTAACTACATTTCATTTATCCTCAATTATGTTCTTTAATGTTCAAGGCGAAAAAATTGGAAATCATTCATATATCCATATCCATCAATGTATTTCAATTACATGCAAACAAGTAGATATATTTAGCATCCAGAAAAATCTAGTCATATAATTATATCCATGTACCTTTAATTTTCATATCTGGATTCCAAAAGTCCTAGATTATGAAAAAGAGAGTAGTTCACCCTGAAAAATAAACAAAAACCTAAAGTCACCATGGGTTCTCATCATTCTACATTAGGGTTTCTTATTAGGTTTTAGGTCATTTGGGATATCACTTTAGGATACATATAATTTGAGAGATCTGAGTTGGATTCTAAGGTCAGGGTCATCCAAGTCACTCAAGGACATTTAATTTGTTAGGGTTTGACATAAGGTTGTATAAAGTATGTATTATGAAGAGAGGAAACTAGAAATTAGGGTTCTTCACAATTAATGAATGAACTATCCCTCTTAGATAGGATTTTGAGTAACATGGTGATCAGGACCCCAATCAGGGTTTAGGTTGTCCTCAAGGTAGATCTAAAATCAATGATGACCATTATTACACAATATATAAATATTAAGAGGTCATTAGGACTTGTAGGCCATATTTTCTAAAAAGGCAGATCTAGGTCTTGTAAATATTTTATTTAATTGGCTTGCATTTTTTTGATGAAAATTATGTATAGGTTTGATATATTTCAATATTCCTATCATTTTCTAGGGTTTCTCTAAGATCCGACCAATCAGATAAATTCTTGAAGAATAAAAAAAAAAGAAAATCGAGCTCTGCTTTGCAGATCAGGTGAGGGATCTGAATAACTGGATCCTCCCACTGACCTGTGAGCAGGCGCTCAACTGAGGGGGGGGGTCAAAGCGATGAAGGGACCAAAAGGCCCTAGGCGTATCAAAAGAGCCCATAGACGAGTATGGGCAGAGAGATCAAACCTCTTACTTGATTGTTCCCTACTCGTGCGCCATAGCTAGAGAGAGGGGACGACAAGGGCCAGATGAGGTGAGGTCTAGGTTCCAGGCCATTTTGAGAACAGCTGAGGAGTGGGTAAAAAACATGAGGTGTCGATGGTTGTGAAGAGGTCCAAATCATCGGTAGTGGTGGGCTAAACTCTGATTTCCGATTAAAACAAGTGCAAGGAAAGAAAATTGGGATTTGCATATTACCTTCCCCTCGGGCTGGATTGAGGGTGTGTAGAGGTCCATGGTGGTCTGTTGGTGTGTTTGCAAATATTCCTCAGTTTCGAGAAGGCTCCAACCTCGTCGGCGGTGAAGCTCTTGGAGCTTGGTTGCACAACTCATCGACACGACACCCTGGGCTTCCGCAGCTCCAATGAGTAGTGGGTATCTCCTCGCCAAGGTCCCACAATGGTGCAGCTGCATTGAATTGAGCACAGACGGTAACTGGATTGAGGAGGAGGTTGAGAAAGGTGGGGCAGAGTATGCTCGAAGTCGGGGAGGAAGGGGCGTGCTTCGTCCAAATTGGGGGCCAAGGATGATAAAAGGGAGTTCGGCGATGCTATCGAAGTCCTTAAATAGGCACAGGGTGGTTGAGGGAATGGAACCCTAAAATGGGTGCCACTGCCAGTGAGAGAGGTGAGGGAGTCGGGGTTTGTTCTTCTTGATCTGAGGACGAGGGGAGTTGAGTGCGGGCTCATTAGGTTCAGTTTTGGGAGTAGAAGTCATCCTCCAAAAAATCTCACGAAGAGAAGGCAAGGTTCGAGCACGAGAAGCATTGGATGGCCCGCTGTATAGTTGGAGGCGGAGACTGAGTCTTGTGGGAGGTTAGAGACGACTTGAGAGTCATCAGATCTCGCGCAGTCTGTGATTTACAGATCGAACGACTGGGATGGGTTCCCTTAAGTGATCTGTGCCCAATTTAGAAAATTGGGGTCGCGTGACACATTACTTTGATCAAATAATGTTAGAACTTAGGTCCTAGACCTTACTAGGTGACATTATATACCTAATCTTCAATTGTGAATAACTCTCAATTGGTACATCCAATTGTAATGAGATTTTAGGCATGGTTTAATAATGTCATGATGTAGTTATGGTGCAAGATTGGAATTAAAAATTCGATTGTTGACTATGTCAATTGATTAAATGTCATATTGCATGCAATATGGGTTTACATGATACTAAAGATGTCATTATGTGAAATTGATAGACCATTTAATCAATTTGGTGTGAGAGTCAGTTGAGGACATAATTGGAATAATCACAATTTTAGGAAAGATATATATATATATATATATATATATATATATATATATATATATATGAAAAACTCACTCTGTCATAGATATGAATTTGCCATCAATTTTACATGTTGGAGTTTTTTGTACATTTATTTAATATTTTGAAGGTTCTACACACTTTCTCTCTCCTAACTCCACATGTATATTAAAGATTATTCAAATTAGATGAAAATTCAACCAAAGGCATATATTAATGTGTATATCACAAATATAATATTATTCACTCAAATCTTCTCGTTCCAAATTGAATTCAATTAATTATTATGTGAATAATGTGAAACTTGACTACCAAGGCAATTGGGACCCAAGGAACATGGTTCTTAACTTAGATTCTACTTTTGAGATTTCTTTGAATGTTTATGTTAGAATTAATATTTGTGGCCATTATTATCACATTATTTCATTATTATCACTATTGCTCATCCAATTATGTTCCATAACTTACTATTACCACAAAAAGAGGTATGTAGGATTATTTTACATAGATTCTTATGTATTCCTTTATTTATCTCATATGACATATTTTATGTGTCCATTATGGGTCTAAAACTAATGTAAGATCATTAGGTTACATTAGGATGATTTATACATGCATTAGTTCATTAGAGTTATACTAAACATCCTTTAGGTCTAACCTCAACCTTGTTTGGATAAGCTTAAAAGGTCAAAGTTCTAGGATAGGGTCAAAGATCTAGTATGTTACATCATCATAGGTTGATTTGGTAAAACCCAACCTCAAAATAACTCCACTGAGTTTTGTTAACCAGTCCAATGGTGATTGCTTGAGGCCATACAAATAGCATTGGATATGGCAAACACTTTGTGAAGACTCCCTTTGAGCACAAAATCCTAGATGCTATTGCATATAGAACTCCTCCTATAAATCACCATAAAGGAAGGAATTTTTAATATCAAGATGGAATAGAGGCTAGTCCATGAGAGTGCAAGAGAGATCATGATCCTGACAGAAGCAATATAAGTGAAATATGAGAAGGTCTCAAAGAAATGATCACCATATGTTTGGGTGAATTCTTTGGCAAAAAGATAAGCTTTGAGCAATTCCACCAATCATATGAATTTAATTTGATAGAGAAGATCCATTAGCAACCAATTTTTTTCTGGGGGGGGAGGGTATAACAAGATCCCAAGCCCCATTGTCACACAACGTTATCAGTTCATTAGGCATCACAACTTTCCAACTCGCGTGCTGAAGGGTCTCATGATACTTTTTCGGAAACTAGATAAAATGAAGTTATTGGAAATTGTTTTTAACAATATAGGAAAGCTTGAACAGGTGGCATGTATGATAAATTGGATGACTAAGAGTGCAAGAGCATATACCTTTTCGAAGAGCCAGGGGGCATGGTATATCCTCATAAGTGTATGATGATACCATTTCATGTGCTTGTGGTGGAAGAGTGACAGGGGTGACTTGAATCACATGATGGTGTGTTTCAGGTGCACGATCTACTGGGTTAGAAAGATCAAGATTAATGAACTCAGGTTGAGGTTCAAGTGGGAAGGATGACAAATTAGAATCAAAGAACACATCTGATTCTTGGAATGTAAAGTTGGTGGACATACATATGATGGTTGCTTGGACTATATCATTGACAACCTTCTAAAAGGTAGAATAGCCAAGGAAACCCATTTTAATAAAGCAGGGATCAAGGTCATTTTCCTTTGGTTCAAAGTTATGAACAAAATAAATACACAAAAAAATGTGAAGAGAGAGGTGAAAAACATTTTGAGTGGGGAAAAACAAAAAAGGTGTGTTGTTCAATAGAACGAAATATGGTTTTCGATTGATAAGATAGTAGGTAGTGAGAAAAACTTTAGACCAATAGAACTTAGGTAATTTGGCTTGAATGGTAAGAGTGGTAATTTGTCTTGAAAGATAAGAGTACTAGAAATGTCAAGTAAATGAAACTTTTTACGTTTACCATTGATCTCCTCATCAATTACAATTTTTTTTTTCAATTTTAGGTTAATTTTGTAATAATGAATGCAAGGTAACGATATCCACAAATATGTCCCAGAAAGGATGGATGGCACTCAGACTCTTTCATTAGATGTGAAAGAAGCCTCTCTATCATTAAAGAAAGACAAGCACTACAAGACTCCATACCTCCTTTTTTACTAGATAACACACATTTTCCAAGAATCCCTTTTTTTGGGGTATGACCATAAGAACGTTGATGCATGGTTCCAATACTAGAGAAAAAAATGACATGACCCAAAATATATTCTAAAACATTGTTGTTCTGAAAGATTTTCATTATGAAATCTAGTTGAGATCTTTATTAAAGGACTAAAAAGAACTAATCATCTTATCACGTGATTTTAATAATATAACAAGTAATGCGAGAGAAATAACAAACAAAGGTAATAAAACAACAAAATCATTAAATATAGTGTTTATAGAAGGACCACAAATGTCACTGTGGATAACATCAAAAACAACATTAGAATATAACTTTGTTTTTTGAGGAAAAGAACTCAGATGATTACTTCCCAAACTGACAAGAGTCACAACAAACACTTTGTAATTTATATAAAGAAGGTTATAGGTTCTTCACCTTTTCAAAAGAGGGTTGATTGTAGTGTTGATGAAGTTGGAGAGGTGTGCACACAAGAAGGGAAGGAGAAGGGGTGCCACAAACAAAGTAGTACAAGTCACCGAATGTACTCAAATCAATCATCCTGAAAGTTCAAGAATAATGCATAAAAAAACATGGCTATTGAAGACAATGTTGCAAGTAAAGGCATAAACTAGTCTATCTATGAACATCAAGTTAAAAGGAAAATTGGGAATATAGTATATAGATTTAAGTATAAGACTAGGAGAGATGTTAACACTGCCACATTGCTTAACAATTTCAATGCACCCATTTACTATAATGACAAATGTGTAGGAATATAGGGTACAATGGAGGAGAGAAGATTTCTCATACCCGTCATATATTGGGTGGCCCCAGAGTCAACAATCCAAGAAGAACTAGATGCTATCATAAAGATTGTGACATTGCCTTGGTTGGAGGCCATATACACCAAAGATGTCACAACAAGTTGCATCGTCATGGAGTCCCCAAACCATGTAGGCTATCGAGGAGCCTATTGAGAGGCGTGCAAAAGTTGTTCATATTCACTTGATGAGATGGTGACATATAGGTTGCATGTTCTTTGGGTACCATGAGAAATTCCAATTATAGGACTAAACTTGTAGGGATGCCCCGTTCTACTAGTAGCACTTCTCCTCTTGAGGTACCAACTTATTACATATGCATTTTGGCATCAAGGGATTCCATGAGAAACACCTACAATTTCCAATTATGAGTTTGGTGAAGTGGAAGACAAGAGAGAATGTCATATTATTAAAGATGAGAGATGACATCTTCCATATTTAAGAAGTTGTATCCTAATAGGATGATGTTGCAAATTGGATCATAGATTAGTTTGAGGCCATTGAGAAATTTGGTGGTGATGAGTCTAGCATGTTGTTTGGTTTCATCTTCAAAAAAGACATAATGAAAGTAATTAGGTTGTTGGGCATCCTGACAATAGAATCATAATATTCATGAAGGCTCCTATTGAAACGACAGTCACCAAATTGGCAAATAAATCATTTTAATTAAGCGGAATTAAACATAAACAACGGATTAACAAAAAACACTAAAAATTAAAACCATTTTACAAAGAGATCCATTTCTAGGAAAAACTCTTACTGAAGGTCCAAAACCTTATATACTTCATTATTCATATTGCACGTACATTGTATCATCTCTTCTCGAGGATAACATATAACAGTTGCTTTGTCAACACATATACTAAAGCAGCATAAAACCTCAAGACACATTAGCCAAAACATCATATTGTTCATAAAACAAACACCTACTAAATCCAAGGACCAGAGAGTACAGAGACGACACATATGACTTCTATCTACAAGACATGATAGATAGTACACTCAACCTAAGCTATCACTGCTGCCTCAACTATTGTTTCTCCTCTATAGCAAGGTCTCCACTGCCCCGTGCATGTCCACCCAAAAAAATGTGGATCCCATGGGGTGAGACAATTGTCCCAATGAGAGATATAACTCTCTACCGACCATATTATTATCATAGATTAAGCATTTATAAACTGAGCAGAGGTTCTTTTTATATTAAAAGGTAGGATAAATCACTATATGAACAAAATGAAGTAATCTCCTTTCTTAAGGAGAACATTGCATCTACCCATGGTAGAGTTATCAATCATCTATCTGCTTTGCAAGGAATGTAAAGAGTATGAATAACATCTATCAACTAAGATGTCTAACTAAAGTACGCATCAATCAATGTTTTCCATATTTGATCCTTAAGCAGATATGCTACTCGGCTGATTACATTTTACAATCACATTTATGCCCTGAGGAGATGATGTATACCCCTCATACTTCAACCTTTGGTTGCGAAACCCAAAGCTGGTGCCATACAAGGTCATCTAGCAGAGCCGACTTCTATGACCTCCCTTGTCTCAGTCAGTCCGAGACCACATGCAGGACATCTTGTGTCAGTACTAAATAGCTTTCCAGGGTATACTGGCAACTTCGCTATAGAGTTGTAGGGGCAGCTGCACTCTTTTTGGAATCAAGAGATTTTATGTTTATCTGCACATCATTTGACATTCATCATCATTGGGAGATCTGTGATACATCCATCCCCGCCTTTATAATGAAAGATTGAGAGATCTCATGTTTATCTCACGTCAATTCCTCCATTAGGGCGTAAGGTATTCACGCTCATCACCCCCACATATTCAAAAATATGCGTTCATCATGAGATCCCGTAGGAAAACATGTTTCACCATCACCAGCTACTGACGATGATGGATCTATGGCCAGGGCACTACATGATAAGATTCCACTTGATTAATTAAGTGCATTACCGTATCTTTTAGCATTAGTCAAGTTTCAAACATGAATTATTATGACAAATGCTACAAAGAAAGGTACAATACATCTATAAAGTATTTTCAAATATTTAAAACACATGATACTTGGGATCTCAGTCCCTTATCACATTACTGGGAATTCTCATCCCTTCATTTCATCATTATCATGATTACTGGATCTGGGTATTCCAACCCTTAGATCATCACATAGCATTGTTACCACTTTAATAGGTAACCATTACCTCTAGGTCCTCAGACCAAGGTATTCATTTCACTTGTTGTACAAATAGTTTCATGGCTCACAAGACCATCACACATCTTGTCACGTCTTACTAGGCAACAACTTATTCATATGGCTCACAAGGCCATTAATTATTATACTTATTATACAAGTATTTAATATGCCTTACAAGGCTTATGCAATAAGAGAAATGCAACCTTCCCATCATTAGGGTTAGTGTTTCCCTTTATAGCTGAATAAGGTGTCATGTTCATATTATTAATCCAAACCCTAATTCATTGCTCCAAACATCTAGGAGCATACATTGATATCATAAGTATTCAATCATATTTAAATATTCTCATCATTTATCATTACATGATTATCAACACAAAGTATGAGTTTCTCTCTCATCCTCACTAGGATATTGATTACATCATACTCCATTAACTTGGCTTAACCCTTTCTCAAGGCATATAAGCCTACACTTATCAAAGTGAATTAATCTCATTACATCTCAATGTAACAGTTGACATGACACACTTCATGTGTTACTCATCCATGTATATTGGATTTAAGGTGCATCAAGGTGTATCAACCTTGAAGTGTTGGATGTGATATTTATCATGCCTTGATGTATCACTTCCCTCATCACTTTTAACTTACTAAGTTCATAAACTTATCATGTATTAGGGTATTTCCCATCCTAATACTTTATGAACCACCTCATCACATTTATCATGTAGTGTATTGGTCATAAGTCACACATTTGAATTGTCCAACCATCATCAATAGATATGGACTCATCTCTGGTTGAGGCATTGTTGATATAAGGTTGTCCATTATTAATCTATTTATGTGTTTCACCTATCAAGGTATTAGCCACACCATTACTTGGTGTTACACTCATCACTCCTAAGAGTGACTTTCCCTCACCTTTAAAAGGTGTCTCGGGTTAGAGATGTGCATATGGTCACCATATCGGGTTGTAGGTGTATAGACACCGCCATATCGGGTTGGAGGTGTATGAGCACTCACCATATCGGCTAGAAGTATATGAACACCATTCATACCGAGCTAGAGGTGTTTGTATATGTTACCCATGCCATGCGTGATGTATTAAGCCATCACCATGTCGGGCTAGAGGTGTTTTCAATCACCATATCGGGTGGCCCACCATCTATGGTTGGCCGTCACGGGTTAGGGTTTGCCAAATCGGGCTCAACCCAATATACTAGTCGATAGGAGTGAAGGGCACCAAGCCATGTCGGGCTACACCATCCATTGTTGGATTGCAACACCGATGTCAGGTTAGGGTTGGTTGTGACAGACACATGGTACATGTATGTATCGCCAATGGTGTTTAAGAGGTATCAACTCATCACCATGTCGGGCTAGACATCAACTAGGGTTGTGTATCAGGCTATCATATTCTGTTACATCTTATTCTTGATTCCATACCTCATATCGTGCAATAGGGTTTTCTTAAATCTTCATATTGTACACCAGATGTGTTTGCTTCATGATACCAAGTACCAATGATATATTATATGATCATATCATGCAACAACACTTGCTATTCTTTACGCATATCGGGTTATCCAAATTAGGGCTTCATATCAACTTACAAGAATACATTTAAACTTGTATCGTGCATGGAGTCTATACTTGACTTCCTATTGAGAAAGCATATCATGCAAGCATATTGTGCAAAGCATATCGCTCAAGCCATACCCGTATCGGGTTAGAGCTACTTGTGTATCTACTTGAACCCGATATCACTTTTACAAAGTGATACCATCTTCTTCAAGCTATAGACCTCCATACTAACAGTTATAGCTCATGGAAGCAGGTCTAAGAAACTACGAGAACTCATAATTTCATCAACTATTTCAGGAAATTATGGAATTAAAAGTAATTCATTAAGTATAGCAATTTAGGTGATAAATAATAACATGGTTGAGTTCAAGTTATATAACCCGCCTTAAGAACAACTTCAAAGATCCAAGATCCAAAGCTCCTCGTTCCTAAGGTTGAAGATGACTTTATCAAAAGTCCAAGGATCATTCACAACTCCTTCATATAAAAGGAATCACCATGGATAAGCAATTGGTGAAGAAGAAAAGAAAGGAAGATCAAAACCCTAAAATCATGCTTCAATCCAAGGTTGAAGATGATCATGACCTCACCTTAGGGTTAAGTATTGAGCTCCTTCTTATTTTAGAACCTTTGAACGATACCTCACAACCCTTGCACGATATCCCACCACTTATGGCCGATATCCCCCTCACTTGTGGCCAAAAACACTTCACTATGGCTGATATCACCCTTCTTGGCTGATATCACCCTACTTGGGCGATATGATCTTGCTATGGGCGATACCCAAGGCCCATGCACGATACCACATCACTCCTGCATGATACAAGACCACTATTCACGATACCATAGAAAATGAGGGTGTTAAGGGTCGAAAAGTGTCACTAAGGGGTGAAACTAGGGGTATATATACTTGTTGTTCATGAAGGAGGGTGAAAATGAGGTGTCATCAATTTGAGCTAGTAGGTGCCATGTGTCCATGCATGGAAGACACGTGTACATGCATGCATCAACATTTATCTTGACATGCAAAATAGTTGAGGATGATCTAGGGATAAAGATTCATCCATTACTTATCTCTTTGAATAAGATATATCAACACAATCACCACTTTATTCACAACCCGTCACAACTTTACTAAGGAAGTTGTAACCCGACACAACTCACCTCCTTGAGGTGCTTTGCATGACATGGCCTTTGCCAAGAGTTCAAAAAATGAGATGAGGCTTGTCCTATGGCTCTTTGGCCAATAGGCACTCATATATAAGCTTTTCAACTTGATAAAACTCAAGTTAGTGTTTCATATTCAACCCTTTTCTTGGTCATTTCATCACCAAGATTACCATCACTCATCATTGATTCAAAGATGGCGTATCCTTATTTATCTCTCCTCTACATGATGCTAGGATGGATTAGGGACACTCTTGAGGTGGTAATTTGCATATTAACCTTACATTTTGGGTAAATGACAATTTGTACCAAAATTGGTGCACATGGTACCAACATTGTTCAAACGAGTTCAAACTTGGAATTTAGGCTTTCCACAAGCCACCACCTTGCATAATTATCTCTTTTATGATGCTAAAATATATAAGGTACGTTAAACATGTGACATATTGCAATATAACCCCTCATCTTGGGTAAATTGCACTTTGGTCCAAAATAAAGGAACATTGCTCAATCAACATTCAATCAGTACCAAACTTGAAACATAAATGTGTCACATAATAACAAAATTCCTTAGAGGATTATATTAGAGTTCTAAGAAACTTAATTATCCAAAACAAATAGGGTTACCTCATAACCCAGGTTAGGGTCGTTACAAGTTATAAACCCCTAACAAGGATTTCGTCCCCGAAATCCCAGGTAAAGGGAGACAGATATTATTCATTCATCATGTCATCAAGTCTCCACATAACATCTTAATGTCATGGAGATACCATATAACTTTGATCAACACAAAGTTCTTCCACACATGTTTATCATAGAACCTATCACAAAAGACACATATTCCACTGTCTTTTTCATTATTGACAGTAGAGTCAACTTTGTGTCAGGTAACACTTTTCTTAGTTGGAGAAGCATTATACATACCTTATTTAACTCGGACATCAAACCTCACTGATTTGTCACCTTTCTCAACTTACAACTTTATGTGACAAGTTTCTTGATTCTGGGGAGCCTCCCATACTCCTCATTCAGTTTAGCATTTCACTTTCAAGGAAAGACCAGAGTTATGTTCTGTCACCCACTTGGGACTACAAGTCTTATCATACATATATTGTGCCATCTAATCTGCTGACACAACACTAAAATTTCTTACTACTTGTACCAACTATCTCATTAGTTATACATTCTCTTATCATAAGGGGAGGTTACTTATCAATTAAGAACTTATCTTAGATGTATCTTTAGATTTTATGTATAAGTTTCCTAACAGATCTAGATAGGGGTATTCTAAGGAATTATTTTTAGCTTGATAAGCTTTTCCCAGAATGATTCTACAGTTGTTCCTTCAATTAGTACATCCTTATAGATGTTATGTTTAGGAAGAGAATAAACCCCTAACATATGATGTCCATACCATTTTATGTAACTAGACTGATTTCACAGTTGGCCATTCTAGGTAACCAACATAAATAATCTAATTAGGAGTTATGTTTTTATTTTTCCATATCACCTGATACTTCTTAGATACCAGAATTCCTTATCTTGGCATCCGTCACACGTTCCTAAACACATCACATACTCATCTTTCTTTCATCTTGGGACATTACTTATTACACATATCATTATCTTGGAACCCTAGTCCAAGAAGAACTGATACTTTTCTAAGTATCCATCAATTGGATACTTTTAACTCATGCACATCAAGTGTCATAAGACCCACTTGATTGCCATGTCCCTAAAAGGAAAGAACACAAAGAAACACATTCCTCTTATCACCCCATCATTACCCAGGGTTGTTTATCAAATACAAGAGATTATCATCTCCTCTAATTATTACATGAACTTTCAATTGTTCATGAGTCATTTTCATTTACTCTGGTTTCATCCTAGGTTCCTTGCCATCAGCATTGGATTTATAAGGATGGTTACATGTCATCATTCCTTTCTTTGTTATTGTATAACATGTTCATGAACATTTTGGAATTTTATCACATTTCCCATTTCCACATTATGGAAAGGATCTTTACTATTCACACAGGATTTATCAAACAGGGATCATCTCCCTTGTTCTCATTCTCTTATCATGAGGATTATATTCTTTTACTTCCTCATACACACATATTGATCTGAGATCATCTCAGATTCCATTTATTTCACTTGGATGTGATAAAAATATCCATACCATATTTTCAGTTTCGTTATACTCACTAGATTGTCTCAGAATGACTACTTGATCAGAGTAATCAGAAAGATAACAATCTAAGAGTTCCATACTCACTTTATCATCAATAGTTGAATACCTGGCCAGGGTGTACAAGTACTGAGATTAGGTAGTATGCACTATGTTTACTATCATATTCCTTACTTTTCATACCATCAATAACATAGAACTTAGCATTCCTGGATTTTCTCCAGGCACCACATATATACCTTATCCTTTTTCACACAGATAAGACCAATTATAAAGCATTTAAAAGAATACTGAATAGAATATAAATTCTAGTTCTCATCATTTCTTCCCTATGTCCCCATAGGGAAATTAATAAGGAATTCAATAACAGCAATCCTTCTTATGATTATCAGGTAACATCAAAATAAAGCATATCAAAATGAAAAATCTCTATCTGACTGTTACCCCTCATGGTCATTTACCGCTTCAGTTTGACTCAACACATAGAGTCTAGCTATTTCATGTTGTTACTTTTGCCTTTATACATTATTGGGATGTAACTTTCGTAAACCCTACTGAGTCTGCCTCGGTTGTTGAGTCATTTAATCCTTTCTTTTTGAATAAAAGGGTTTACTATGCTCAACATGTACACATCTATCACATGTCTTGTCCTCGTACCATGGTCTTATCGGTCTTTTCACCGATGTAGAGACTATGCCATGGGTTCTTATAGGTGGAAAGTTAGGACTTTTATCTTTACATAGTGGATACTGCCCTGGTACACTAGGCATTTATTGCACTGGTGGCACCAAAAACTTTGTCTTTTTAGAACAACTACGCAAATGTCTCCAGAATTGTAGAGACCTTTCCCTAATTCTTAGCTTATTGCCCCTCCTTGGGTACTACCATCACAGATATACTATCTGTCTAAACTTATGGCAGAGTCTACTTTCTCGCCATATGTTAATCTTTCCCACATTTTCCACTGTTCCAACATGATTATGTCATTCAGGAACCCTTTCAGAACCCAAAGTTTCTGCATTGAGGACTAGTAACCTAGGTTGAAATGCTAGTATCCAGTCTTCTATATGCACCACTGTTGTCTTAACATGTCTATCACGAGCATAATCATAGGATTCTCTATCATGATTAGATCAAGATAGGAATTCACAGGCACTCATTATTTTTTTTCCTGATCCCTTGCACCCTTTCTTAGTGCAACAACATTGCCCTCAGTAATGTGTTCCTCATGTTGTCCAATCATTTTTAAACTTCACCCTTTCTTCTGGATAAATAGAAGTCACTATAGGGTATACTGGAGGACACTAACACGAACTCAACACCTTAGTCCTATGTCTCTGTAGACTCAGTGAACCTTAAGCTCTGATACCAAAAATTTGAAACGACTGTCACCAAATCGACAAATAAATCGTTTCAATTAAGTGGAATTAAACATAAACAACAGATTAACAAAAATCACTAAAAATTAAAACCATTTTACAAAGAGATCCATTTCTAGGAAAAACTCTTACTGAAGGTCCAAAACCTTATATACTTCATTTTTCATATTGTACGTACACTGTATCATCTCTTCTCAAGGATAACATATAACAGTTGCTTTGTCAACACATATACTAAAGCAGCATAAACCTCGAGACACATTAGCCAAAACCTCATATTGTTCATAAAACAAACACGTACTAAATCCAAGGACCTGAGAGTACAAAGACGACACATAGGACTTCTATCTACAAGACACGATAGACAGTACACTCAGCCTGAGATGTCACTACTGCCTCAACTGTTGTTTCTCCTCTACAGTAAGGTCTCCACCGCCTCGTGCACGTCCACCTAAAAAAATGTGGATCCCACACGGGGTGAGACAATTGTCCCAGCAAGAGATATAACTCTTTGCCGACCATATTATTATCATAGATTAAGCATTTATAAACTGAGCAGATGTGCTTTTTATATTAACAGGCAGGATAAATCACTATATGAACAAAATGAAGTAATCTACTTTCTTAAGGAGAACATTGCATCTACCCATGGTAGAGTTATCAATCATCTATCTAGTTTGCAAGGAATGTAAAGATTATAAATAACATCTATCAACTAAGATGTATAACTAAAGTACGCATCAATCAATGTTTTCCATATTCGATCCTTAAGTAGATATGCTCTCGGCTGATTACATTTTACAATCACATTTATGCCCTGAGGGGATGAGGTATACCGCTCATACTCCAACCTTCGGTTGTGAAACCCAAAGCCGGTGCCATACAAGGTCATCTAACAGAGCCGACTGCTATGACCTCCCTTGTCTCGGTCAGTGCAAGACCACATGCAAGACATCTTGTGTCACTGCTAAATAGCTTTCTAGGGTATAATGAAAACTTCACTATAGAGTAGCAGGGGCAGCTGTACACTCTTAGGAATCAAGAGATTTTATGTTTATCTCCACATCATCTGGCATTCATCATCATCAGGAGATTCGTGATACATCAATCCTAGCCTTTATAATGAAGGATTGACAGATCTCGTGTTTGTCTCACGTCAATTCCTCCATTAGGGCATAAGGTATTCATTCCCATCACCCCCACATATTCAAAAATATGTGTTCATCAAGAGATCCGTAGGAAAACATATTTCACCATCACCAGCTACTGACGATGATGGATCCATGGCCATGGCACTACAGGATAAGATTCCACTTGATTAATTAAGTGCATTACTATATCTTTTAGCATCCTTCAAGTTTCAACCATGAATTATTATGACAAATACTACAAAGAAAGGTATAATACATCTATCAAGTATTTTTAAATCTTTAAAACACATGATACTTGGGATCTCAGTCCCTTATCACATTACTAGGAATTCTCATCCCTTCACATCATCATTATCATGATTACTAGATTTTGGTATTCATACCCTTAGATCATCACATAGCATTGTTACATCTTTTACATGGAACCATTACCTTTAGGTCCTCAAACCAAGGTATTCATTTCACTTTGTAAAAATAGTTTCATGGCTCACAAGACCATCACACATCTTGTCACCTCTTACTAGGCAACAACTTATTAATCATTATCACACATCACACATCTTGTTACAAGGCCATTAATCATTATACTTGTTATACAAGTATTTAATATGCCTTACAAGGCTTATGCAATAAGAGAAATGCAACCTTCCCATCATTAGGGTTAGGGTTTCCCTTTATATCCGAATATGGTTTCATGTTCATATTATTAATTCAAACCCTAATTCATTACTCCACACATCTAGGAGCATACATTGATATCATAAGTATTCAATCATACTTATTTATTCTCATAATTTATCATTAAATGATTATCAACACAAAGAATGAGTTTCTCTCTCATCCTCACTAGGATATTGATTACATCATACTCCATTAACTTGGCTTAACCCTTTCTCAAGGAATATAAGCCTACACTTATCAAAGTGCATTAATCTCATTACATCTCAATGTAAAAATTGACATGACACACTTCATGTGTTACTCATCCATGTATATTGGATTTAAGGTGCATCAAGGTGTATCAACCTTGAAGTGGTGGATGTGATATTTATCACGCCTTGATGTATCACTTCCCTCATCACTTTTAAATTACTTAAGTTCATCAACTTATCATGTATTAGGGTATTTCCCATCCTAATACTTTATGCACTAGCTCATCACATTTATCATGCAGTGTATTGGTCATAAGTTACACATTTGAATTGTCCAACCATCATCAATTGATATGGACTCATCTCTGGTTGAGGCATTGTTGATATAAGGTTGTCCATTATTAATCACTTTAGGTGTTTCACCTATCCAGGTATTAGCCACACCATTACTTGGTGTTACACTCATCACTCCTAAGAGTGTCTTGCCCCCACCTTTACGAGGTGTCTCGGGTTAGAGATGTGCATATGTTTACCATATCGGGTTGTAGGTGTATAGACACCACCATATCGGGTTAGAGGTATGTGAGCACTCACCATATCGGCTAGAAGTATATGAACACCATTCATATCGGTCTAGAGGTGTTTGTATGTGTTACCCATGTCATGCATGAGGTATTAAGCCATCACCATGTCGGGCTAAAGGTGTTTTCAATTACCATATCAGGTGGCTCACCATCTAGGGTTGGCTATGATGCGTTAGGGTTTGTCAAATCGGGCTCAACCCAATATACTTGTCGATAGGAGTGACGGGAGCCAAGCCATGTCGGTCTACACCATCCATTGTTGGACTGCAACACCCATGTCGGGTTAGGGTTGGTTGTGATGGGCACATGGTACATGTATGTATCGCCCATGGTGTTTAAGAGGTATCAACTCATCACCATGTTGGGCTAGACATCAACTAGGGTTGTGTATCGTGATACCATATCGTGTTACATCTTATTCTTGATTCCATACCTCATATCATGCAATAGGGCTTTCTTAAATGTTCATATCATACACCAGATGTGTGTTCTTCATGATACCAACTAACAATGATATATTATATGATCATATCATGCAATAGCAATTGCTATTCTTTACTCATATCGGGTTATCCAAATTAGGGCTTCATATCAATTTACAAGAATACATTTAACCTTGTATCATGCATGGAGTGTATACTTGACTTCCTATCATGCAAGCATATCATGAAAACCATATCGTGCAAGCCATACCCATATCGGGTTAGAGCTACTTGTGTATCTACTTGAACCCGATATCACTTTTACAAAGTGATACCATCTTATTAAAGCTCTAGACCTCCGTTCTAACAGTTATAGTTCATGGCAGCAGGTCTAAGAAACTACAAGAACTCATAATTTCATCAACTATTTTAGGAAATTTCATAATTAAAAGTAATTCATTAAGTATAGCAATTGTGGTGATGAATAATAACATGGTTGAGTTCAAGTTATATAACCCACGTTAAGAACAACTTCAAAGCTCCAAGCTCCAAAGCTCCTCGTTCTTAAGGTTGAAGATGACTTTATAAAAAGTCCAAGGCTTGTTCACAACTCCTTCTTATACAAAGAAATCACCATGGATAAGCAATTGGTGAACAAGAAAAGAAAGGAAGATCAAAACCCTAAAATCATGCTTCAATCCAAGGTTGAAGATGATCATGACCTCACCTTAGGGTTAAGTATTGAGATCCTTCTTATTTTAGCACCTTTGCACGATACCTCACAACCCTTGGACGATATTCCACCACTTGTGGCCTATATCCCCCTCACTTGTGGCTAACAACACTTCAATATGGTCGATATCACCCTTCTTGGCCGATATCACCCTACTTGGGCGATATGATCTTGCTATGGGCGATACCCAAGGCCCATGCACGATACCATATCACTCCTGCATGATACAAGAGTTCTATGCATGATACATTAGGAAAGGAGGGTGGTAAGGGTCGAAACATTTCACTAAGGGGTGAAACTACGGGTATATATACTTGTTGTTCATGAAGGAGGGTGAAAATGAGGTGTCATCAATTTGAGCTAGTAGGTGCCACGTGTCCATGCATGGATGACACATGTACATGCATGCATCAACATTTATATTGACATGCAAAACAGTTTAGGGTGATCTAGGGATAAAGATTCGTCCATTACTTATCTCTTTGAATAAGATATATCAACAAAATCACAACTTTATTCACAACCCGTCACAACTTTACTAAGGAAGTTGTAAACCGACACAACTCACCTCCTTGAGGTTCTTTGCACGACATGTCCTTTTACAATAGTTCAAAAAACTATATGAGGCTTGTCCTATGGCTCTTTGGTCAATAGGCACTCATATATAAGCTTTTCAACTTGATAAAACTCAAGTTAGTGTTTCATATTCAACCCTTTTCTTGGTCATTTCATCACCAAGATTACCATCACTCATCATTGATTCAAAGATGGTGTATCCTTCTTTATCTCTCCTATACATGATTCTAGTAGGGAGTAGGGACACTCTGGAGGTGGTAATTTGCATATTAACCTTACATTTTGGGTAAATTACAATTTGTACCAAAATTGGTGCACAAGGTACCAACATTGTTCAAACGAGTTCAAACTTGGAATTTAGGATTTCCACAAGACACCACCTTGCATAATGCTCTCTCTTATGATGATAAAACATATAAGGTACGTTCAAAATGTGACATATTGCAATATAACCCCTCATCTTGGGTAAATTGCACTTTGGTCCAAAAGAAAGTAACATTGCTCAAACAACATTCAATCGGGACCAAACTTGAAACATAAGTGTGTCACATAATAACAAAACTCCTTAGAGGATTATATTAGAGTTCTAAGACTTATCCAAAACAAATAGGGTTACCTCATAACCCAGGTCAGGGTCATTACACCTTTCTCTCTAATTTTCACCAAAGAGTTCATTTCAAATTTATAGAATTGTAAATCATTATTTTTTGTGTTGTGACAATGACGGAGTCCCATAATTCTTACATAGTTTTTTTTACAATATATATTTTGAGGCAATAGAAACTCCATAATGTCCCAACACCAACTTTTGACATTGTCTATTTCTAGTTTCATTTAGTGATATCCTCAACACGGTTTTCTGCAAACTTCACCTTTCTCTATATTCAATAATTGTTTGTTGAAAATTTATACAAATTAGGTATTTATATTTATTTGATTTGATGATAGAGATAGGGTCAATCTCATTATAGATAATGGCCTGCGGTGAATCTTTGCCTTTAGGCTCTCCTTCAGACATGATGACGAAATAGTCACATTGATAGAGCAAAAGTGGAGATGGACGATGACAAATAAGTCACACCGCTAGAACAAGAGGATGGCGAGGGATGATGAGAAATTAGTTACACAGGAAGAATAATGATGGAGATAGTCTACCACTAGTAAGAGGCAAAATGAAAGGAAAGAGATAAACATAATTAAATATGGTTGAATCTCTATTTTAAGAATAAAATATTATAAGAGGAAAACTATAATTGATCTCTAACTATTAACATTGCCCTCCGATGTACATAGGGATAATACATGGGAGGGAAAAAACAAAAGAGAGCTCTGGAGGTTGTTAGACTGTGGTCTGAAAAAGGGTCTCTACTGTTCTGCACCCAACGCTCCACTATTAGACCCAATTGATCATTGAAAAGGAAAACATTAACAACTGGATTTTTATGGAGGTTGCTAAAATGGAATGCACCTTGTTAAAGGGGAACATGTGCATATTGTAAGGAGACAATGTGTTGCTAATCCCATTTAGAAAGATAGGTAGGAAGGAGCAGAAAATCCCCATATAAAGAGAAGTAGAGGAGTCAAACCCCTATAGATTAACACCTAGCTAAAGGCAAGGTAGCGGCTTCCTGCCTTGTCACCCAGCCAGCGGCTAGTGGAAGAAACATGTTGTAGCAACATGTAGGCTCAACAGGTGGTGGGAGAGAAAGAAGAAGAATGAGAAGGGAGGAAATGAGATAGAGGAAAGAGGGGATGGTGATTTCTACTCCTCTAGAAATTCTCAAGGTTAGAGAATTTTCTTGATTCAATGTGAAGAGAAATTCTTATTTTGAACTGAGTGTATAGAGAGTAGCATATACAACACTACAGTGAACTAGAGGCATAACACATCATAGAATAAGCCAATAGTAATGGGAGTACGTAGTAGCAACCCATTTATATAATACAGAGATAATAACTAATATAATATTTCTCTAAAAATATGAACATTGCATCTTCATTATTTTATGTTAACCTTTTAGATTGTTTGCATTTATATTTTAGTTGTTGGATTACAATTTAATATTTTCTAGAATTGTTATTTATGTATAAACAGCCATGTCCATTTTTTTAGTTAATTAATCAATATTTATTTAAGTTTATAAATAAGCATATTTTATCTTTTTGTGGGTGATTTGTCATTCAATGGGGATATTGTCTAACCTGAGTAGTTTAACATGTTTTTGAGATTCTCAACAATAGACAACACACCTCAAAGACAAATCTCCACAGCTACTTACTTGATAGTAGGTATAGAATCCATGTTATGAGGTGCAAGTGTCGGGTGTAGTAGTAGTAATGATCATTGTTTACTTGGGTCCTTGGGAGTTTTACATTATTTTAGAGTTTTATGTGGTACTTGTCAGTATTTGTTACACGGTTCAGTTTTTGTTGTTTTATGTGTACTTTTTAGTTGTAATGTACACTACTTGTTGAATATATTATTTGAGTTGGTTTAATACTTGATACATGCATATATCACTATGTGTTTGTTTACAAGTTTGAATATGCATGGTGTTTATGTTCATAATTGATTGTTGATTTTATTATCAAATAGGGCTATCTTAAAATATATTTTTGGTTTTCATAATAAGTAATTGCATATTTTTTTGTGTGTGAAATTGACACTTGAATTGACTTTAGTCATCATCATGGGTTTGCATCCACAATCATGACCTTTCCAGAATGGACTTGTGGGTTGATTGTGTAATGTAGGAAGTTATGGCAACATTTGGTCTTATCTTTAACAAACTAATTGACATGTTTTTGTGATTTGTATCTTAAAATGAATAGAAATTCAATAGTCATCCTTTTTGTGCCTTCTAACACATTAAAAGAGAGATGATAACATATCAATTTCACTTTATTTTTCTTTTGGTTTAAAATTGAGGTTACTTTTTCAAAATTACCCAATAGGCTAAAAGAATATGAATTGGTTATGTATGAAAACCAGGATGTTATTGTTTATATGAAAATGAGGGCACATGATACATGAACAAAAATGATAACAAACGCATGAAGCAATAATATTAGATGCACTAGAGGGTGGAAATCAATTGAAGTTCAAAAACTATTGGAAAGATGGGTATTGGTTGCGACTGATGACAAAAAAGAGAAACAACATGAAGCATTTGGACAACATTCAGTGAAATCATAATAGTAAGATGAGACACTAAATATTAGTCACTTTTCGTAGGCTATTTTATCATGTATTTTGTGTACATTTACTCATTTAGATGTTATTTGTGCATGGTTTATCACTATTGGTCCATGCCATACATTGCATCAAATATTTGCTATTTAATCCGCTTTATATTGATTTATTAATGGGACTTATGTTCTTCTTTGTTAAATTTTAGGTACATTGACAAGTCCTGGATCAACTCGGTGCTACCGATAGCCTTGTCGGTGGTACCAACAATTCAAGAGAAGAATAGAGATGAGTCAAAGGAACTCAGTGGTAATGACAGAAGAATCGATGCTACTGACATGATCAAGATATGTCAGAGAGAAACTTCATGCCATTAACGCTTTGGTCGGTGGTACTGAAACTTCACAAAAAGTCATGATTCAGAAAAGAACTTGGTGCCACCGACATCCTATTGGTGGTACTGACTTGTTGCGACCACATGAGATTAAAGATGGTGATTAATCCAACACCCACAACTTAATGATGTCGGAGTCAATCTTATGACTAGGGAGGATTTCATCCAGGCCTTATAATCATGTTGGGGTTCATTGCATAATAGAGGAGAGCCACTAGATGAGAAATGAGAGAAGAAAACTATGTTTTAGATGATTCAAGCACTTCTGATGGACATATTTGTAGCTGTGAGACAACAAATCACCACGTTTATTGGAGGGAGTAATCTGTATCATCTTCTCCAGGGTTTTCGTTAATTATTTAATGTTTTCCTCTTCCTTCTCTTCTTCGTCTATTTGTATGGAAACCAAAATCATACAAGGCTAATCCCCTAATTACTTAAGATCTGGGAGTGGCCTAGTTATGTGTTGTAATTGACAATTATGAGTTGATGTTTATGTTTCCCTAATTTCTGGACATAACTCTAAGATTTCTTAATGAATTCTCTATGCTTGATCACTATAGTTGATTTCTTAGATCGTTAATTGATTCGAAAGAGATATAAAGGGTTGGACACATCATAGATTTACATAGCTTAGACCGCTCCTCAGGAGAGGGCTTACGACTATGAAGGGTATAGTCTAGAGGTATCATTAAAGGACATAACTAATAATGAAATCACTATCATATTGGAATTTTTATTATATTGGGTACTGAATTATGCTTTGAGAGTAGGTAATTATTGCTACAAGTCCCTTGATCCAGGGTTAGGAGAACTGAATATTGATTAATAGCTTTAATTGCATTTTGAACCTTAGTGAAACTGTATTCCTATAGAATCCATTCCATTTGTGATCACAACCTCAATAACTTAGTTTTAATTCATACAATTAGTTAATTAATCAATCACCTTTTTCACTAGGTCAAGCTTATTGAGTCATAGTTTAACAGTAGTCTTTGTATTCACATTTCCCCATAATCGATATCTGAGCCTCTTTCGGCCTATATTACTTTGATATGTGCCCTTGAATTTAATACATGTAGTAAACACATCAAGTTTTTAACTCTGTTGTGGGGGAAATGGTGAATCCAACACTATTAGTGTCGTGACTAGCCACTCTAGGCCATAATTTTATTTTTCTTTTTCATTATTGTTTAAGCTAAAAATTCAAATCTCCATTAATCACTAGTATCCATTTCTCACATCGATCTTACTATTTTTAGGTACTAGTACATGGTTCAAGCCAGGACCAATGAATCCAGAGAGTCAACTCCACAGAGTTCAAGCCAGTAGAAACTCTTTCATAGGGCAAGAGAGTACCATGATTATATGGGAGGACTTATCCTAACTACATCACCACATGTGCCACAACCAGAACAACCAAAAATGGATTATGGTAATGTGGAAGCTGAAGAGCATATTATCTAGAAGATTAAGGCATCCTCAACTACAACTCAGTTGGGACCAATAAGAAGACATGCATGAAATGTGGGTAGCTAAAAAATTGATCCAAGACTGGTGGCTCTTGTAAAATCATAGGCTTTTCACGGGCATAATATGGAGGATCCAATGTCTCACATAAATAATTCCGTGGAAACTTGTGATATGCTCAAAATTGATAGGGTTTCGATGACAATGATTTATCTAAATTTATTTTCTCATTCACTGGTAGAGAAAACAAAAGCACTATTTCTAAGTCTTCCTCTAGAATCAATAGAAACTTGGGATCAAATGATTTATGTCTTCTTTGAGCGTTATTTTTTGCCCCAGAATACGAATGAGCTAGTTGGGAAGATCTATAACTTTAAGAAACATGAAGAGGAGTCTAATTCAGAGGCATGGGAGAGATTCTAGAACATGTTGAGGAAGTCCCCTCATCACGGGATTTATCTTTATAGCCAAGCAAAGACCTTCTACTATGGGTTGCATAAGGGAGAGAGAACTTCACTTGATAGTGCAAGAGCATGATTTTTTCTCAACAAGGTAACCATGTGTCATGAAATTCTGAAGAACATGGCTAAGAATCAATCATGTGGAGAGGAAAGAGAAGCTCCAACAATAGTCAAAAGTGTTGGAGAGTCCATAGTCATTACAACATTGAGTGAGAAGTTGGACAACCTTACCAAGAAATTAGATCAAGAGTCAAGAAATTTATTAGAAGACTAGGAAGAGGAATGTATGTATATGCATCCATAGAACTACAGTGGAAACAATGAATATTCATTGAGGAAGGATCCTAAGTTTTTGTGGAAGGATCCCAACAATTTTCAATAGGACCCATGTCAAGCACATCAGGACAAGCCACAACATGTCAGTGCACATCAACAACATCAGTAGGACAGGGCCCCCATCAAAATAGACCGAATAGAAGACATGTTAGGCAAGTTGGTCAGTCAAAATGAGACAATTATAGGCCAAACATAGAGGGACTTGTAGAATCAAGGATCTCAGATCTGCAATATAGAGAACCATATCTCACAAAGAGTAGTAGAAGTAGCATCCTTGATGAAGCCAACCCAACAGGGATTCCCAGCTTATACTGACATCCATCTAATAAGAAACATGTGAAGGCAATGTTACTCTACTGTGGGAAGAAATTGTTAAATGAAAAAAAGACCATCCCAAAGGAAAACAACAAGGCAGGTAATGAGGGACCAGTGTTGGCTACTGATCCACTTGAGCCAGACACCACATCATAGGAGAAGGAAGCTGAAGAGGAGACTGACAAGCCAAAGGAGGCCAAAAAGGATGCATATGTTCCACCTCACCAGAGGAAGTTGGTGATTCTTGTGTCATTTCCAAATAGTTTGAAAGAAAACAAGGTTGACCAACAATTCCCTAAGTTTCTAGATACTCTTAGAAAACTTCATGTAAACATCCATCTGATAGATGCAGTAGAGCAGACCCCCTCCTATGGAAAACATAATCAATAAAAAGATGAGGATAGATGATTCATATGTAGTGGTATTGAAGAAGGAAGTCAATACACTTATTCATAGGAGATCGCCACATAAGAGGTAAGATCCATCCTATTTCAATATACTATGTTACATCGATAGGCACAAGTTTGGTGAGGCTCTATGTGACTCAGGGGTAGGAATAAATATCATCCCCTTGACCACATTCAAAAAATTGGAACCGAAGGAAACTAGGAACAACAAAATGAGCATACAACTAGCAGACAATTCAATGGTTAGGCCATATAGTATCTGTGAAAATGTAGTCAAGGTTGACAAATTTGTTTCTCTAGCAGACTTTGTAGTTATGGAGATGTAAGATGATCATGGCAATGAACTACTCTTAGGGAGGTCATTCCAAGCTACAATAAACATGATCCTAGAGATGGGAAGAGGAAGACTGACACTGGGTATTTAGGAAGCCCTCTTTGAAATAAAGATGTTGGACTCTGCACAATCATCTGGTGATAAGGCACAATGTCACATGTTGAAGAAGTTGTAAGGAGAGGTGTCTCTATTTCTAGGAAAGCCATTTCTAGACATGGCTCATGTCATTACAAAGGTGCAGAAAGGCACTATAATGACCCTGCCTGCCGGTAACCCCCAATTAAGGGAGACCCGAAGGTCAGAATCGTTAATCAATTTACAGGATCAAAGGTTCAACATATAATCAACAATAATTATAAAATTCTACTAACTAAATTGGAATTGGGTACAAAAATTAAAACTTTTACTGACCTTTATAAAACTGGGAAATCTAACTATCCACAGCTTGAAGTACTCTATCTAATCCTCCTTGCACTTTATTTCTTATTTTCACGATGTGCCACTTTTCTGTTTGTGATTTTCAAGATGTTACCTAAAACGCCGACAAACAAAACATCAATCAGCAATTGCTGGTATGTGGAGGCAACCAAAAATTTCACAATTAGGTCTAACAATTTAAGTATTGCAATCAAGGTAATTAACAAGTAAATTTACATTTTCCATGTGACAATCCCCACTGCTTTTGCCCAAACCCTGGATTTGACTTAAGGCCACCTTCTCAATCCTGAGCTTGGTGCCTGGGAGTCACCTCTCATGGTGCTCCTTAGTCTTGCCTCATCAATCACCTTCTCATTCCCGAGCTTGGTGTTTAGGGTCACCTCTCATGGTTCCCATTGGTCTACCCTCCTGGGCCTGACCTTTATGGCATCTTCCATCAGGGTGGCATGTAGGTGCAAGATTTACACATTTATATTAAATGGTGATAGTCATAGTCACTTTATAATTGCAATATGAACACCCAAACAGTTTAGTTGCATTCAATGCGATTAAACATCTGGGAATCTCTCGGGAAACTAGAGCGGTTATTCATAATTAACCACATACCTGTTAAGCAGATTTGAATGCAGAAATAACCAATCAACCAAAATTCAAGCAAGCACACACACAATTATTCCTAAAAAAGGCATCCAATTTCTTTATCATTAAATTCATCATCTTGATCCATTCATCCTATTTGTTGCCTAGGTTATTTATCCCTTTATAGGGTTTTAACCATAATTAGTGTTTTATTAGGGTTTTTGCCTCCATAACGCTTTAAATGCTCTCTTAGTTCATAAACCCTAATTTCAACACCATAAACCCAATTAAAGTCGATTCTTTCTCTTTTATACCAAAACAACCTTCTTTATCCTTTTAAGTTATTTCAAGGTCATTAGACTCAATTATCACTTTTAGTTTCTTTCGGATTATCAACTCATAATTCATGATGGTCTAATTCCCATGTGAATTGTATTTATTATTACTTCTACCTTGATTTAATCGAAAACCCTAATTTCTATATTAAGGTTATTTATCCACAAATTAGGGACTTTAATACTCAAAATAGCATATTCCAACTTTAACCATGAAATTAGTCAATTAAATCCATTAAGGGTCGAATTTACCAACATTAGGGTTTCAAGGCCCATTAAAGTATTATTCATGCACATCAAACTTGAAATTAAACTAATCACATGCAAATTCGTCCTTTTTCAATCTTAATGATACGTTTTATCATTAACAAGCTAATATCAACTTTATATACTCATTTAACCCTTTCTAACTCATTAATCATCAAAGGTAAGGGTTTTTCATTGATTAAACTATAAAAGATAGTATCTCTATATACATTTCAAATTGCATAGGGAAACAGGCTTCAGCTATATTTTATTTAGATTCCCCTCGATTTTCTGATCAATTTTCATGTATAACATGTTCTCATCGGAGCTACCAATTAAGAGTTATGATTTTTGCATTAATACACTTACTTGAGCCAATAGGAGGTTGCCACGTAGGCCCTTGCATGCAACATTGGTTGTGGCTGGTTTGAGTTTATAACTGAATGACTAAAATACCCTCGGTTAAGTCGACCAGCTCCTTTAACCCACGGGGGTAGAAACGTCCAACAGAAATACGTTGTCTTCAACCTTCAGCACGGCTGCCGCACAGCCCTAGCCGCACCTTGCGGCCCTTCCCCTTCCTCTCCTGAACCCCGACGACCTCCGGGCAAGGTCCCTCTACCTCCGGCGCTCCTTGGCGCAGCCGCTGAAGGTCTAAGGTGGGGCCAAGTTGCCCGAGAAGAGTGGCGCGATCCTACTATTGCAGACGTCAAAAATAGCCGTGCGGCTGCTTCGGTGGGTGGTTTAGGGCACGACGACACTGGCTAGGTCATGTTCTGACCTCGACGCTCATCCAGCCTCCAACGAAACCCCTCCTGGGCCTCTCTCTGTGCCAGGGTTGCGAAATTTCCCTTTGCTAGGGTTTATGGATGGGAAACATGGAAGAAGAGGAGAAGACGAGGCGTGGGATCTTCTGGACTCAGCCCCAGGCCTTATCTCTTATATAGGGGAGGGTTGTACTGCCCTGGGTGCTTGCCCACGAAGTAACCCATCCCAAAAGGAGACTGATTCCCTCATAAAGGAGCAAGTTCCTTTCTCTTTCCTAATTTCTTTGATATTCCCTTTTCTTGTAATAATAGGATTTCGAAAATCCTTTCCTTTATCTTCTTATCACTTGACTTTTAATTAATTATCACGAAATCATGTTTTCTTTTAATAGAGAATACTTCCTTTTCTCAATATTACAAAATTCATCAATAATATATCACATTATGCTCTTATTTTATAATTATGGTATTTTCTCTTTCTTCTCCTTTATTGGGGCTCCTTGGCACCCAAGAAACTTTAAGAATTCGAAATTCCTTTTAAAGGAATACTCATCATCCTTAAATGCATCAATATACATTATTCTTATTATCCTATTTTATTTCTTATTAAAATATTTCCTTTTGTAGATTTCTCTTTATTTCTCTCTGATTTTCCCCATTAGTATTCCTTTTATTATCAGGAATCATTGGGATATGAAATCCCACTAAGGATAACTCAAATATACCGCTTTTCACATATTTTCCCTATTTCATCAATGTTTTCAATTTCTTTATTAACAAGGAAATACTTAATTGATATTTTCTTTTCTTATTGCCTTTTCTTTGCAACATTGGACCCCTTGGAACCCAAGGAATCTAAGAGGCACGAAATCCTCTTTGGATTTGCCTTCTAGAGGTTTCCACACCTTTCTTATCTCAAATTCTCAGTTATTCATTAATTAATTGAATATCCTTGTTATTGGGCCCAATATCCAATAAAGCCCACAAATCAAACAACAAGGCTATTTTCAGCGAAACTCATTTTTTCAACACAAATTATATCATCATTTGTTCCAATATCTTTAATATGAGAAATTACATTTCTCACCAAAGGAACCCAAAATTTGGGGTTGTAACATCCTTCTCCTCTTATGAGAATTTTGCCCTTAAAATTCCATCAAGCAAGCAAACAAACAGGATAAGTCTTCTTATGTCCATCAGGGCTACCATGTGGCTTCACCCTTTCCATGGTGTTTCCCAAGAACCTTAATTATCTCATTTTCTTCCATATGAGTTCTTTCTTACCTTGGTATATCGTACCCTCATAGGTGACTCAGGACATTTCAGCCTCTCAAAAGCTGAATAGGTTCAGGGCTCAACACATGGCTTGGGTACCTCACATAGTGCTCTAGATTGGACTTATGTAACACATTATACATCATGTTATCCTGAGGGGCAAGGATAAACACAACCATATCCACCAATCCATCTCAAATGGACCCATATATCGGGGACTCAGCTTTCTCAGCCGTAGCTCAGAGGGGTCAGATTTTTACATCACATATTCTCCCACAGTGAACTGTATGTCAGTCTGCTTTGTGTCAACTCGTGACTTATGTCACCACTGGGCTTTCTCTTGGCCATTGTATGATCAAAGCGACTTCATCTGCACACACTTGTGGTTCTTTTCTGACCTTCACGAGGCCTCCTTCACCAACATCATCATAATGAAGTGGTGACCGACACAACCTCCTTCTTGCATCCCGATAAAGGCTATGGTGGTTAACATCACATCTTAAGAACTGTCTCTATGTATCACCCTAAATGAGCACACATGCTCTCATCAGACCCTCTAGTCCGGATCATACTTTCCATTAGTATGGGGTGATAAACTGTACAACCACGGAGTTCTTCATGTATCTACTTCCACCTCATGGAAGTGAACCTTTAGGTCACATCAAGAACCTTTGAATTCGCATCAGGGTGTAGTTGAACCATCTTTTCATATGTAGTTCAACCAGATCTGCGACCCTTCCTTTCTCATGTCATCTAGGTAAGGTGATCTACCATAACCCATATTGTATCTTGACCTTCTTGGTCTAGGAGAAACTCACAACCTCCATAATGATGAACTCCCATTCCCTCTCGGGAACTCTTTACACTTTATATCCATGCACTGGGTTAATGGTGTTCGTCCTTCACCTCCTGGCTTGCATGGCCACATGCTACATGCAACTTTGTTTTAAGCATCCAGAATGCTACCATCACTTACTATCTTTGTAGTATCAAGGTGTATCATGATCTTAAAACCATGATCTCCTGTATGTCATGATTCCTCAAGATCGATACCTCAGAAACCCTAAACCACTCTAAAAAGGGTTTTATTACCTTCCTATCCAAAGAAGTGTATCTGAGGTTCTATCATCATCCTTTTACTACATCAAGGACTAAACTGGCTACCCAAACAACCATTAACTTGTTCAACATATCTTATTACATCCGAGTGTTAGCCAAAACACATCTTCTTCTCAAACTTAGGGTTAGCCAAACAACCTCAACTTCTTCTAGCCTCTAACTAAATTAGGCAGCTAGATCTCAACCAGAGCATTCATTACCACCTCTCATCCTTAAGTGTTAGGTAGCATACACCTCCATGTATTATATTTATCACCTCATCTCAAACTCTAAGTCTATCTTCATCGAGAAGTTCTGAGCTCATCCTCACTGTGATCGAACTCGACCTTGGTTAACTTGCAAATTCCACATAGTTCCTGATAAAACATCCTCATAAGATGACTACACTACCTCTCTTAGTGTTTGTGAATCATCCATGTATCATTCACTTTACCAGGGTATGTTATCATCTCTATCATCATACCTTGTAGCTACGTTCCAACTTACATCATCTTTATCCTTGGTGTAAGGCATGCATACTGTCCTATCTCTCACTCCCATAACAAGAAGAAATAAGCATTTGGATGAAGTCCAAATACAGAGTTCTTCCTATTCCAAGAGTATAGATGGTACAACCCACCTTGCTCGTACACTTTCTAATCCAAGTTGAAACATGCAGCTTATGTCTCTATATCACCAACATCATGATATCCACACTACTTCCAAGGAAAACTGGTCTTGGACTTACCTGGTCCAAGCATAATCCTAGGTCTTCTCCTCTAGGTCTATAGGGAGCCAACACTTTTGGGGTCATCCCTTTTCCCTTATGCATCAGAGAGTGCCCTACTCATCTGCCCTTTGGGTCCCATGAGTTCATGAAGGTGATCAATCTCCTAACCCATGGCCCTCAAACAATGATAGTTGTTACCTCCCGACCCCATGGTCATGTGCAACTAGGGAATTAGGTGACTCCTTCTTCCATTGGTCTTATCCCTACCTGGCCCTTGGATAGACTTAGGATTCTAACATAGTACATGTCTGACATAGAACCTTACCCAAGCCTTCATCATCTCTCTCTGTATTCTCGATTGACTTTCATCCTTTCACAGGGATCATGGCGACCTGCCTATCTTGGTCATGCCCCATACCGGTTACCTCCATGGCAACACATCTGTATGCACATAGAGATGGCTATCTATGGGTCTATAGGTTCATTCTCATGCCATGTACTCTTCACCTAGCTTCTGAAGATCCTATGAAACCTCCTTAGGTTTCCTCAACACCAACCAAACTGGTAAACTCCCTACCAAAGGGTTGCTCTCCCAGGATGGGAGGAAACTACACCTTGATAACAAAGGTCACAAGCATCCTTAGGGTTTACATTCTCATGAGCATGCCTAACCTAACAGCTACTAAGGCACAAGAAGACCACCTAATAACTATGCTAGGTCATACTTGTCCTCTTTCCTCAACATTAGATCAACTTAACTGTGAGGGGTTCATCAAACATACCCTTAACTTAAGGGATTTCTTTTACCTCTACACACAAGGAGTACCATGCTCGAAACTATAGAGACTCAAATCTCATCACGAGCATCAGATACACTGCTTCCCCTCCTAGGCCTAGGAACCCTAGGTTCTCCTTTGGGTATCCAACTACATGCTCAACCTCTTAACCGCGAATCAAGCATGTCCAAGGTATGTCATGTACCTCCATGATCTTTCTACTCGAGCAATGCTTCAGAGTTGGTTCCTCTTCCCGGACAACTACTAGGTATAAAGCCTCACAACTGGTGCCTTAACCTCCTCAGGGTCTAAAGCACTCTCCATCTTATCTAGTAGGTAATCACTTATACCATAGGTACTAGAAGCATCATCCTCTCCCTAGGGTTTGGTTAATCTCAAGCTAACCCAGACATCATCAACCTCCAGGGATCATGCATGAGGCAACCATTATCATCCACTTAGGTCGCATCATTCTCGACTCCCACTTTTTCTCAAGTTTCGGGGTTTTAGGCTTCCAACTTTCTTGGCCGAGGTCTTCTCCCTCATTCTAGAGCTAATCCTACAACCAACCTCTCTATAAGAGGTCTTGTCTTTATGAAGGATCAAGCTCCTAAGCGTGCCCCTACCTGAGTGAAGCCTATACTCGAACTTACGTTTACTCAAGGTTATCCATAACCCCTTATGCTTATCTCATAAGCCATCCATCATGATCCCTTGACTAGGGTTTCATTTAACTGTCAACACTACTGACACACTCTGGATGCAAGTTATATCCTACTTGCAACAACCCTATAGGTTCTTCTCTACCCTCATCCATGAAGGAGTTACCCTTCGCTTGAACATGCACGACCCTCTCCAGGGTTGGGTCGCCAAAGGTATTAGGTTATCCAACCTCTCATGGCTCGTATGAAGATCCCAAGGCATGTCCAACCAAACCCTCGGTCTAACTCATCATGTCATCTCTATCTCTAACCTTCACTTAGGGTTAGGGTTAACATCATCCTCAAAGGATGTGCTAGGTATCTACTTTTGATGGAGGTCTCTACCTCCAAGCTTAACTCTCTCTACTTATCCTCCTACCAAGGAGGTCTATCCTCAGATCTCTCCTGAGGCAATGACAACTCGTGTCATACGACCTAAGCATGTATCTATTCTTTTACGCTTACTCTATTAAGCTTATGTCCATGACATCTTATTTACATGCTTTTTATTAATTTGATGGAGGATTCCTTAATCCTTATCAACCTTACTCATACCTCAAGAGGGTGAGGGAAAGAGAGAAAACCCTAATCCTTAAGGTCCTTAATAGAATTTGAGTTGAGAAGGGATGAATAAGATGAGAGAGTCCTAAAGGTATCTTATTTTGATTCATACACTAAGACTTTGGCCAGGCAGTCACACGGATCTGGGAGTCCTCGTATTCCGACTAGCGGTGCGGAGGAAAATATTGCCAGCCCCCGGTCGTGATCCTTTTCTAGACACCTCTGTCTTTCGGATAATCCTCTAATAACTCCCTTGGGTTCTATAAAATTTGTAAAATTTAATAATTATTAAAGATTAGATGAGGAACATATGCTCTGATACCAATTGTAACAACCCCGCCTCCCGGTAACCCCCAATTAAGGGAGACCCGAAGGTCGGAATCGTTAATCAATTTACAGGATCAAAGGTTCAGAATATAATCAACAATAATTATAAAATTCTACTAACTAAACTGGAATTGGGTACAAAAATTAAAACTTTTACTGACCTTTATAAAACTGGGAAATCTAACTATCCACAGCTTGAAGTACTCTATCTAATCCTCCTTGCACTTTATTTCTTATTTTCACGATGTGCCACTTTTCTGTTTGTGATTTTCAGGATGTTACCTAAAACGCCGACAAACAAAACATCGATCAGCAATTGCTGGTATGTGGAGGCAACCAAAAATTTCACAATTAGGTCTAAAAATTCAAGTATTGCAATCAAGGTAATTAACAAGTCAATTTACATTTTCCATGTGACAATCCCCACTGCTTTTGCCCTAACCCTGGATTTGACTTAAGGCCACCTTCTCAATCCCGAGCTTGGTGCCTGGGAGTCACCTCTCATGGTGCTCCTTAGTCTTGCCTCATCAATCACCTTCTCATTCCCGAGCTTGGTGTTTAGGGTCACCTCTCATGGTGCCCATTGGTTTACCCTCCTGGGCCTGACCTTTATGGCATCTTCCATCAGGGTGGCATGTAGGTGCAGGATTTACACATTTATATTAAATGGTGATAGTCATAGTCACTTTATAATTGTAATATGAACATCCAAACAGTTTAGTTGCATTCAATGCGATTAAACATCCGGGAATCTCTCACGAAACTAGAGCGATTATTCATAATTAACCACATACCTGTTAAGCAGATTTGAATGCAGAAATAACCAATCAACCAAGATTCAAGCAAGCGCACACACAATTATACCTGAAAAAGGCATCCAATTTCTTTATCATTAAATTCATCATCTTGATCCATTCATCCTAGTTGTTGCCTAGGTTATTTACCCCTATTTAGGGTTTTAACCATAATTAGTGTTTTATTAGGGTTTTTGCCTCCATAACGCTTTAAATACTCTCTTAGTTCATAAACCCTAATTTCAACATCATAAGCCCAATTAAAGTCGATTATTTCTCTTTTATACCATAACTACCTTCTTTATCCTTTTAAGTTATTTCAAGGTCATTAGACTCAATTATCACCTTTAGTTTCTTTTGAATTATCAACTCATAATTCATGATGGTCTAATTCCCATATGAACTCTATTTATTATTACTTCTACCTTGATTTAATCGAAAACCCTAATTTCTATATTAAGGTTATTTATCCACAAATTAGGGACTTTAATACTCAAAATAGCATATTCCAACTTTAACCATGAAATTAGTCAATTAAATCCATTAAGGGTCGAATTTACCAACATTAGGGTTTCAAGGCCCATTAAAGTATTATTCATGCACATCAAACATGAAATTAAACTAATCACATGCAAATTCGTCCTTTTTCAATCTTAATGATCCTTTTTATCATTAACAGGCTAATATCAACTTTATATACTCATTTAACCCTTTCTAACTCATTAATCATCAAAGGTTAGGGTTTTTCATTGATTAAACTATAAAAGATAGTATCTCTATATACATTTCGAATTTCATAGGGAAACAGGCTTCAATTATATTTTATTTATATTCCCCTCAATTTTCTTATCAATTTTCATGTATGACATGTTCTCATCGGAGCTACCAATTAAGAGTTATGATTTTTGCATTAATACACTTACTTGAGCCAATAGGAGGTTGCCACGTAGGCCCTTGCATGCAACATTGGTTGTGGCTGGTTTGAGTTTATAACTGAATGACTAAAATACCCTCGGTTAAGTCGACCAGCTCCTTTAACCCATGGGGGTAGAAACGTCCAACATCAATACGTTGTCTTCAACCTTCAGCACGGCTGCCGTACAGCCCTAGCCACGCCTTGCGGCCCTTCCCCTTCCGCTCTTGAACCCTGGCGACCTCTGGGCAAGGTCCCTCTACCTCCGGCGCTCCTTGGCGCAACCGCTGAAGGTCTAAGGTGGGGCCAAGGTGCCTGAGAAGAGCGGCGAGATCCTGCTATTGCAGACGTCAAAAACAGTCGTGCGACTGCTTCAGTGGGTGGTTTAGGGCACGACGACACTGGCTAGGTCATGTTCTGACCTCGGCACTCATCCAGCCTCCAACGAAACCCCTCCTGGGCCTCTCTCTGTGCTAGGGTTGCAAAATTTCCCTTTGCTAGGGTTTATGGACGGGAAACATGGAAGAAGAGGAGAAGACGAGGCGTGGGATCTTCTGGACTCAGCCCCAGGCCTTATCCCTTATATAGGGTAGGGTTGTACTGCCCTCGGTGCTTGGTCACGAAGTAACCCATCCCAAAAGGAGAGTGATTCCCTCATAAAGGAGCAAGTTCCTTTCTATTTCCTAATTTCTTTGATATTCCCTTTTCTTGTGATAATAGGATTTCGAAAATCCTTTCCTTTATCTTCTTTTCACTTGACTTTTAATTATTTATCACGAAATCATGTTTTCTTTTAATAGAGAATACTTCCTTTTCTCAATATTACAAAATTCATCAATAATATATCACATTATGCTCTTATTTTATAATTATGGTATTTTCTCTTTCTTCTCCTTTATAGGGGCTCCTTGGCACCCAAGAAACTTTAAGAATTCGAAATTCCTTTTAAAGGAATACTCATCATCCTTAAATGCATCAATATGCATTATTCTTATTATCTTGTTTTATTTCTTATTAAAATATTTCCTTTTGTGGATTTCTCTTTATTTCTCTCTGATTTTCCCCATTAGTATTCCTTTTATTATCAGGAATCATTGGGATATGAAATCCCACTAAGGATAACTCAAATATACCTCTTTTCACATATTTTCCCTATTTCATCAATGTTTTCAATTTCTTTATTAACAAGGAAATACTTAATTGATATTTTCTTTTCTTATTGCCTTTTCTTTGCAACATTGGACCCCTTGGAACCCAAGGAATCTAAGAGGCACGAAATCCTCTTTTGATTTGCCTTCTAGAGGTTTCCACACCTTTCTTATCTCAAATTCTCAGTTATTCATTAATTAATTGAATATCCTTGTTATTGGGCCCAATAGCCAATAAAGCCCACAAATCAAACAACAAGGCTATTTTCAACGAAACTCATTTATTCAACACAAATTATATCATCATTTGTTCCAATATCTTTAATATGAGAAATTACATTTCTCACCAAAGGAACCCAAAATTTGGGGGTGTAACAGGCACCTTGGTGGTGGATATCATAGAACAAACCAAGGAGATTTCTTTAACAAAGGAAGTACAATATCTCAATGATGATGAGGAGGAAGCATGCTCGATGAAGATTGAAGTGGTAGCATCTTCCGCTCTCACCCAAGCATACCCCCAACTACCATTGGAGGCATGAATCATGAATTTGGTGGATGACTACACTTGTTGTCGTTCTTTGGACTATGTTCTATTTCTGAAGGCGTTGTCATGTTTCTACAATAGACACTATGAAGATTTAGGTCCCCCTCTGCCACTATTGATCCCATTGTTGTAGAGTCTTCCAGAGCTTTAGTTAAGACACTCCCCCCACATCTGAATTACATTTTTTGGCAACAAATGAGAAGCCCCCAATAATCATTTCAGCCTCATAGAGTGTGCATGATGAGGAGCAATTTCTTGTGGTGCTAAAGAACCACCAAGCAACATTTGGGTGGTCTGTTGTAGACATCAAGGGGATATCCCCTAGATTTTTCTAGTGTAAGATCATAATTGTAGTGGGAGACAAAACGATAGTACAACCTCAGCGACGTCTCAATCCAATCATGACCGAGGTAGTGAAGAAAGAGGTAGTGAAGCTTCTATCATTAGGTATAATCTATGCTATTTCTAATTCATATTGTGTTAGTTCAAACCAAGTGGTTCCCAAGAAAGGGGGAAAGATGGTCACAACAGATTCAACAAGTGAGTTGATCTCTATGAGACTGGTGATCGGGTTGTGTGTGTAATGATTATCGCCGATTGAATGCCGCCATGCTTAAAGATCATTTTCGACTTCCATTCATTGATCAAATTCTTGAACGGCTCACCGGCCGTTCTCATTTCTATTTTCTCAATGGGTATTCTAGATCTAATTAGATTTTTATCAAGTCATAGGACCAATAGAAGTCTTCCTTCACTTTTCTGTATGGCACATTTGCTTACCGTCAGATGCCCTTTGACCTTTGTAATTCACCAGCTACTTATTCGATATGTATGCTTTCTATTTTATCAGATATGGTAGGGTGTGGCCTCAAGGTTTTTATGGATGATTTTTTGGTGTATGGGGTGTCTTTTAAAGACTGCCTTGACAAAGTTTTGCAAAGGTGTGAGGATACTCACCTAGTGTTGAATTGGGAGAATTTCCACATGATGGTTAGTGAAGGGATAGTTTTGGGGCACAATGTGTCAAATAGAGGAATGGAATTCGTTTCAGTAAAAATTCAAGTCATCTCTAAGATGCCTCCACCATCATCATTGAAGGGGGTTAGGAGTTTTCTAGTTTTATCAATGTTTCAAAAAGGATTTTTGGAATATTGCAAAACCACTTCCTAAATTGACATAGATAGACATCGAGTTTAATTTTTATGAGTGGTGTTTGAAGGATTTTGAGCTTTTGAAGGAGAAATTGGTCTCTGGAATTGTGGTACTATCTCTAAATTGGAGCCAACCATTTGAGCTCATGTGTGACACATCAAAATATGCAGTTGGGGCAACACAAGGATAAAACGCCCGTTGTTATTTATTATGACTGGAAAACCCTTAAAGATGCCCAACTTAATGACGCAACAATTGAAAGAGTTTTGGCAGTTGTTTTTGCTTTTGAATTTTTTTCCAATATTTGATTGGAGCAAGGGTTATTTTTTGGAATGACCATGCGACGATAAATTATCTACAATAAAAGAAAGATGCCAATCCTAGATTGATATGATGGATAGTGCTACTGTAGGAGTTTGATATAGAAACAAGGATCAGATAGGGATGGATAATGTGGTAGTGGATCATTTGTCTAGGTTGGAAAGAGTGCATGAGAAGGATCTAGAGATATCCTTTGTGGAGTTCTCAGATGACTAGTGGTTTGCCATAACAAACAAAGACTAGTGGTTTGCAAATAGTGTGAACTACTTGGCATGTAGTGAGTTGCCAGAAGATTGGGAATATCAAGACAAGAAGAAATTTTTGCATTCCTTGAGGTTATATGTGTGGGATGACCCCATCTTACTCAAGCAATATAGGGATGGGATTTTGAGGAAGTGTGTGCCTGAGTGTGAGATTGAGAGTATCTTGGCACATTGTCACTCCCTACCTACTAGGGGACACCATGCTAGCTCATGGACATAGAAAAAGGTGTTAGAAAGTGGTTTCCATTGGCCTTAACTTTTAAGGATGCTTACAATTGTATGCATAATTATGATGCATTCCAGGGAGCTAGAAATATATCTAGGAGACATGAAACGCGCCTAAATATTTTTAAGGAAGTTGAGGTTTTTGATCTATGGGGAATCAATTTTATGGGACCATTTGTGTCTTATAATTCTAATTTGTTATATTGGTTGCAGTTGACTACATGTCTAAGTAGGTGGAAGAAATTCCAACCTGCACCAATGGTGCCTAGGTTGTTTGCATATATGTAAAGGATCATATTTTTTGTAGGTTTAGGGTGCCGAGAGTAATAATAAGTGATGGAAGATCTCACTTCATGAATAAGAAGTTTGGAGATTTATTAATCAGGTGTGGCGTGAGGCACAAAGTAGGAACCCAATACCACCCACAGACTCAAGGTCAAGTTGAGGTGTCTAATAGAGAGATTAAGAACATATGGAAAGACAGTCTCAACAAGCATGATCAATTGGAGCATGGAATTAAATGATGCTCTTTAGGAATATAGGACATCCTATAAAACACATGTAGGAACAACTCCATTTAGGTTGGTCAATGAGAGAAAATGTCATTTACTTGAAGAATTGGAACTCAAAGCCAAGTGGGATATGAGGAAGTTGAATTAGAATCTTGATGATGCAGGAATGAAACACATGTTAGAGCTCAATGAATTGGATGAACTCAGGCTAGATTCCTATGAAATCTTGAGGATATATAAGAACAAAGCCAAGAAGATCCATGACCTCCATATTGAGCATAGAGTGTTCACTTTAGGAGAGAAGGTAATTCTATTCAATTCTAGGAGGAAATTACATCTGGGGAAATCAAGGTCTAGATGGAGTGGCTGATATGTTGTGGTTAAGGCATTCCGTCATGGAGTAGTGGATATTAGTAATTTGGATGATCCATTTCTTATGAATGGGTAGCGTTTGAACACTACTTTGGGGGAGAGTTGATAAATGAGGGGGAAGAGTTGAAGCTCCTTGAGCTTAAATGATGACAACATTGATCTGATCGTGGAGGCTATGATGTATAAAACAAGGGTTCTTGTTGGGAGGCAATGATGAAATGAATAATTGCCGTTTTCACGTACTATTTTACTATGTATTGTGTACACTTCTTGCCCATTTTTATATTAATTATGCATGGTTTATCTTAAGTATCCCGTAAAACTTAATTGCATCAAATAATCATTATTTTTGTTGTTCCCAATTAATTTATCATTATTTTGGAGCTTATGTATGTTATTGTTCACATTTCATGTGAATCTATAAGAAACGACACAATTCAGTACTGTCAACATTCCTGCCGATGGTATGAAACTGGATGAAAAGGAACAGAGTGGAATTCAGAAAACTCAGTAGTACCGACACAAGAATCGGTACTACCAACATTTTAACAGGAGCATTCATGATGAATCTCAGTACTACTAACGCCCAGCTCGGTGGTACTGACTTGTGGTGAAAATCCAACATGGAACTTCTGAGACAATCTTGGGCATATCAACGGTCAACTCAATAGTACTAACAACATATAGAAGTTCGTGACTAATTGAAAGTGTCAGTACTACCGATACCAAGTCGGTAGTACCAACTTGACGCGATCAGGCCAGATCGAGAATCACAATTAATCCAACAATCACAACTTAATGACGCCCCAACTCAATTCTGTGACATAGGGGGAATTTGGCCAGACCTAGGTATCACGTTCTTTTCCATTACACGATAACCAAGATCTAGGAGAGGAGATAGAGGAGAAGAAAGCCACATTCTAGGATATTCAGGCACCTCCGGTGGACGGATTTGCAGCCATATGTCAACAAATCGGTAGGTTTGAGAGAGGGAGCCATCCAAACCATTTTTATTAGGGTTTACTTTAGATTTCTAATGTTTCCCACAATTTTCTATTCTTCTCCCACGTATTTTATAATGAAAATCATGTGGGGCTAATCCCCTTTATTTTTTAGGACCCAGGAGTATCTCGATTTTGCATTGTAATTGACACTTATGAATTAATATACATGTTAGAATCACAAATTATGTGTGCTTGATCACCTAGGTAGTTTTTTATACCGTTAATTGCTTCGAGAGAAGGATCTGGAAAACTCATAGATATACACAATTTATATCGCACCTCAAGAAAGGTCCTACAATCATGAAGAGAATAACCCAAAGAATTTGGTAAATCACCTAACTAATAATCAAATTGCTACAAGAATGGGATTTATATCAGATTAGGTTGTGAATTACTCTATGAGAGTAGGTAATTCTTGTTATATGTCTCTTTGTCTAGGGTTAGTAGAGATTAATATTAATGAAATGATGTTATTACAATTTAAACTAAGGTGAAACCATAATCCAAAGGAATTTATTCTGATTGTGATTACAACTAGTAACTTTAGTTTTACTTCCTACAATTTAGTCAATTAATCAAATGATCACTCTTTTTCTTAGGCCTAGCTGATTAGATCATAGTAAGTAGCTGTCTCTGGATACACATTTTCCCCATTTTTGATATTCGTACCTCTTTAGGCCTATATTATATTGATACATACACGTGTTTTAGACGTGTAGTTTTTGCACATCAAACAACCTAATTTTCCTTTATCGTATTTTAGTTTTTATCTTTTAGATTCGTTATATGAGATTTGATTGTTGTAGTTTGCATTATAAGTTTTATATGTAAAAAAGGGTACCTTGATCCTTTATTTTTGTTGTGCATGAATAGAATAGTCAGTACCACCGATAATGTTCTAGGTGGCACCAACACCATTAATGAAAATAAACAGGGGAATTTCAAGTTTGCTAGTCGGTACCACCGACCAGCATTTTGGTGGCACTGACACTTTTCAACAGGGGTGCCTAAAATACAACTTGGTATTATCAACACACCTTTCGGTGGCACTAATTTCTTACAGAGATAGATTGAATTTATTACGCAGGCTCGATACTACGTCATGATGTCAGTAGCACCAACGTTTGCATGATCCTTCATGTTTTGGATATTGAGGAACTGTTTAAAATCACTGAGAGAACTAACGACTCTGAACCACTGACCCATAAAGTTGGTGGCACTGACATCTTCAACAATGGTGGTTGAATAGTAGCTCAGTACCACCAAAAGACCCGTCGGTGGTACCGACACCTTAAAACACAGAATTTATGTATGCAAAAATCAACGAACCAGATCATCTCCATCCTACAGTCAATGGTGCCAATATGACAATACTTTTTAGAAGTCAGTACCACCAATAGGTCGTTAACACTAATGATGTAAAACAATCTTGTGTCATGACATCTACAGACACGAGATGTCGATATCAACAATTACTATTGATTTTACATGGATCATGAGGGGTGAGTCAGTTCCACTAACACCCATGTCGTTGGTACTGATGTGATGCATCAATGTAGATTGTAGGATATAAAACGAGAGGCATGGGTTATGATTCAAACACATCCACACCACTTCCTTTGCACTCAGAGGCTCTCTAGAGCTCCAATAATCCCAGAGTCTTCCACACTCTCTCTTATTCATGTCTTTTCTCCCTAGATGAATGACGACAAGGAGGTCAACTTCATCGGTGGTAGGAGCCAACATAATGGTGCCCAAGCCAACACACATAGCTCATGTCAACGATGACAAAAAAAGATCTATGCCAGACTGATGAAGTGCGAGTTGATACTCACATGATATGGTGGTCGTTCCATCCTTGTTGAAGCAGATCTCACTGAGAGTCTCCAACAGGTATGTGCTGACCAGGACATGGTGGGCAATCTCCCCTTCTTCGGTGATTGGCCTACCTACTAGGATATATTCTAAAAGTTCCTAGCATCCTTGAAGATTTGCTGCATCCCCAAGCACGAGGAAGGTTGGGAAAAAGTATGGTGCACTTCCTCCTCTACAACACTGCCCACTACTTTACCTTGGTGGATTTCAACACCATCTAAGGGTGGCTAGTGTGGGACATGCGCTACACGCTTGGAGACTTTGACTACACATGGGGATGGTGGCTCATGATGAACTTTCCATAGGTATTCCACATCAACTGGCACCATTCCTCCATAATAGATATCCAACATTCATTCTCTCAGATTCTTCATTGCTAACTCACCAACACAATTCACCAGGTCTACACAAGGGAAGGGAAAGGTGTGTCAAGACAATCTTTACATTGTTTGGGCATTCTTGTCTAAAGGGGAAGAAAAGGTCAACCTCAACTCCTTCTTTCTACAACATATGTTGGAATTCAAGTGTCACATGCAGAGGAAGCCTTCAATCCACTTTGAAGGGATTATAACACCAATAGAAATCCACCTCAACCTTAACCTCTCCACCTCCAACCCTTTGAGGGCCTCCTCCAAGTTGGATTTCAACCACTTCAAGAGGGCCCATCTTGTCATCAAGCATGAGGGAAAGGTGTTTCCCTATTACATAGTGATGATCAGTTTCAAGAAAGGGCTCTTCCTAACCCCATCTTTAGTCTACAAGGGGTGTGCTTCATGAGGTGGCCAGAAGAGGATGTGGAGGAGGAAGAAAAAGAGCATGGCAATGCCAAGCCAGAGTAGGTTGGAGACAACAAAGAAGAGGAAGAGGCAACCATGCCATTCACATAGCAGCCGATCATCTATAAGTCTTCACAAATACATCGAGCTTCATGTTCCTATACTCCACCATCTACTCCGTAAGAAAACCCATATTATATGGTAGGTATGTATGTGATGATGCAGTCAATTCAATAGGGGCAAAAAAACAATCAACAACATTAGCAAAAATCCATGACTTTCAGGGGAGACTCCTACAACAACAACAAGCCATGTATGATAATGAGCATCTTCTCATGGCCAACCATGAGAATATGCACACTTACTTGCAACAGATTGAGCACTACCAACAATTGTTCTATGATCATTACTATAATTAGGGGTACTTTAACAAGTACCTACAACCTCTAGAGATGCCACAACAACCACCTAGCTTCACTGGCACTCTCTACCTGCGAGATCAAAACTTGCCACCACTGCCATTCTGATTGGGTATCATTGGTCCACCTCTTTGATTGAATTCTAAAAATGAGGCCATAGTCTAGTTCAAGCTTATGAGGTGTTGGAACAACTCTATCTTAATTTTGCTTTTTATTTTTATTATTATGACTTGTAGGATCCACAACTATCTAGTGTAATTATGGAGCATTATTATCATGATTTCTTCTATCATCATAGAGTGTGTTCTTCTATGTCTTTGCAATCAAATCTGAAAAATTAAAATAAATTTAAAATTTTCATATATTTGGAAGCTTAGTTACAAATTCTAAAGGCAACATCACCTAAAGAAAGTGTATGGGTTAGTTAGCTTAATGACTTTTGATATGAATGGAAGTCTTAATTATACATGAATTATGGATGACGATGGGGTTTGAGCCTGAACCGACAAAAAAATTAATGAGACCTTAAATGGAAGTTATAGAAAGAAATTCTAAGGTTACCATGTACACATGTTGATAGTAGAGGGGTATATCATAGTTTAAAAAAGGTGTCTCTTAATCTTGTGATTATATCTACTTTTCATGTAATTAATCCACCACCTTAAGATGATCAAGTTATCTAAATTGTTTCGTCTTGATTGCATTACATATCATAATAGATGACATGATGGCTAGTTTTTCATTGCATTAGTTACAAAAATTAAAATATTTTTGTGAATATCAATTAGTTGCATAACAAATACATGTAGATTGAATATTTTTTGCATCACTCATTCTTTCATCATGTACTCATGTTGTTTTATTCTGAAAATAAATGTAGGGATACACATCAATACCCCTCAAAATGAAAATAAAAAAAATGATTTGTCATAGTAAAGCCCGAGCATACTCTTCAATCAGTGCTAGAACAATGAGCCAATAAAAAAATGAATTTGTTTATGAAATAAAAAGGAAGCAAAGGCTGCCCTAATCTCAATTCTGAATCTTTCATCAATAAGAGATGAAAACAACTACATGATGTATTCTTTTGTTCCACTCTCATTTATCTGATGAGACTTTCAATGTATGCATCATTCCACCAATAACAGTAGGCATTAGGAGTCATGCATTCCTTATTACCTCTATTTTTTTAGGTTCATCATGTTTATTTCTACATAAATGATTTGAAAATTACTTGTGAATATTCATAATCCACCTACTTCATTCCAGTCATTTCTCTCATTGGTAGGCCATATATAATTAATCCCCTCATTCATTCTTGTAAGGGGAACTACTTCCAATTAGTTTGGTAGATAGAAAAAAGCAATGTATATAGGGAATCACGTGATGCACCAAGCGAATGCCTGATTGACTATGATATTAATTACTCTATTGATAGTGTTTCATTGATATAAGGGTGGACATATTTAATGAATATTTTGCTCACTTAAGAGTAGTTATTTTTTTAGTGGTCGGTAAGGACCAGTTTGGGACCACCAGGTGGGGGTAGTTGATAAATGAAGTTCATATTGATTGTTCTTTCACTGACATGTCTCAAACAAATCCAAGGGTAGTGTTGCTTGAGGATGAGCAACATTTAAACTTAGGAGATTTTGATGCACTAAATATTAGTCACTTTTTACAAGCTATTTTATAATGTATTTTGTGTACATTTCTCATTTTGATGTTATTTGTGCATGGTTTATCATTATTGGCTCGTGACATACATTTGCATTAAATATTATCTATTTCTTCAGTATTACATTGATTTATCATTATTTATGGGACTTATGCTCTTCTTTGTTAAATTTCAGGTAAATTTACAAGTCCTGGATTAGCTCCGTGCTACTAACAACCTTTTCGGTAGTACTGAAAATTGAAGAGATGAGCATAGATGAGTTAAAGCAACTTGGTGATACTAATAGAAGAATCAGTAATACCGACGTGATCAACAATAACATAACCAAAGTGGTCCAGTGCCACCGACCTCGTGGTACTAACTAGTACCTGGAAAATCATCAGCACATGTCAGGGAGAAACTTGGTGTTATCGATGCTTCAGTTGGTGGTAATGACACTTCACATGGATTCATGATTCAAAAAAGGACTCGGTGCCACTGACATACTATCAGTCATACTAACTTGTCATGATTAGACAAGATTAAAGCTGGCAATTAATCCAACAACCATGACATAATGATGCCCTAAGTCAATCTTATGACTAGGGAGTATTTTAGCCAGACCTAATAATCATGCTAGGGTTTATTGCACAATAGAGGAGAGTCGTGAGAATAGAAAGGACAGGAGAAAGATACATTTGGGACAATTCAAGTACTTTCGATTGATAAATTTGTAGTCGAGAGACAACAAATTGCCACGTTCATCGAAGGGAGTCATCCAGGTCATCTACTCCAGGGGTTTTCATTAATTATTTAATGTTTTTCTCATCCTTCCCTTCTCCATCTATTTGTATGAAAACCAAAATCATGCAGAGCGAATCCCCTAGTTCCTTAGGATCTGGGAGTAGCCTAGTTATATATTGTAATTGACAATTATGAGTTAATGTTTATGTTTCCCTAATTTCTAGACATAGCTTATGATTGCTTAATGAATTACTTATGCTTGATCACCATAGTTGATTTTTTAGATCGTTAATTGTTTCGAAAGAGGGATTAAGCATTGGACATGTCATAGATCTACATCGTCTAGACTGTGCATCGAGAGAGGGCTTACTGTTGTGAAGGGTATAGCCCATAGGTGCAATAAAAGCACCTAACTGATAATTAAAATGCTATGAAGTGGGATTTGTATTAGATTGGATAGTGAATTATGCTGCGAGAGTGGGTAATTCTTGCTACATGTCCCTTGGTCCAGGATTAGGAGAATTGAATATTTATAAGGAAAGATAATTGTAGTATAAACCATGGTGAAATTGTATTCCTAGGGAATTCATTCCAATTGTGATCACAACCTCAATAACTTAATTTTAATTCTTACAATTAGTTAATTAATTAATTAATCACCTTTTCATCAGTTCTAGATGATCAAGTCATAGTTAGTAGTAGTCTTTGGATTCATGTTACTCTATGTTCGATATCCGAGCCTCTTTTGGTCTATATTTCTTCAATATGTGTACTTGCGTTTAATACGTATAACAAACACATATCACAAGACCACTCATAAAACCTAAAAATATATTGATGAAACATAAGTAAGAACCCTCCATGCCTACTAAGAGAATATGTCTTTGATTTGTTTTGAATCACAAATAAGGAGAAGATATCCTCACCATGAGATAGGGCAACACGACTAAGAAGCTATGCCATATCTTCATGCAGATAAATTCATATAAGTCATAGAAAATGATGCCATTTCCCCCAAGCAAGGAGCTCGATCCAAAGATGAAAGAACTGTCATAAATGAGGATTCAAATCCCAACTAAGAACATAAGGATCTCATCATAAGAAAAAAAATCACACATAAGGAGACACGATTGTGATTAAGACATGCACATGGGGTCTAACATGGCAATTTAGGAAAAAGTACACAAGGACTAACATTAAAGAATTTGTTTTGATCCAATCTGTAGGAATTAATAGAAAAGGTGAATCCCCTATGATACACTGGATCTGGACCCTCACCCAACAAAAACATGCCTTTGGGAGGGGAAGAACCCACTTCTATGGGAAACTGAGGACATAAATTGCAAGCTTTTTTCAAGAGGAAGTGGAATTAGGGTCAAAGACAATGCAAAAGACACCTTCAAGCCATGGCTACACCCATTTTTTATAAGAACTAGCACGTTAGATCCCTAGTTGACTTAGACTCACTGACTCCTAGATATATGTAGGATATTGGAATTTATTTAAGATAGTAGAAAAACATACTAGATTTCTCAAACGTCCTCTTGAGACCCAACTCCATGATCAGACTGTAATGAACTCAAGGTTGCTAGGTTTTACTATGCCCAACACTCGACTCATGTAAAACCCTAGCATCGTGTTGGTCCAAACCCACCAACCAATATGTTTCTACCATTCGCAAAGGATCTGCACTCCTAGCTAACACAAACGTGTGGTGTCTCCTCTACCTCTCCTTCACATGTCATCATGCCCCTTCAGAGAGATCCTACTGTAGGACCTTATTTACACCGTGCGTGGAGCCATAGGAAAAGTTATTCTACCATAACTTCAATGTGTGCACAACCAAATGTCCAATCATCACTTAGAAGGAGGCCATGCGTGATTTATAATGGTATTTATCATCATGTAAACACATATTTCCTATTCATTACAATAGTAAAACTTTTGTATTGCTTAACTCCAATTCTTTATTACTGTTGATCGATTATTTCTACTTAGATTCATACCCAACAAGTGTAAAACTCACTCCCATCAAAGTAATTTTGGCCAATTTTGTTCGACTCTTCCACGTTGTATTCCATCAAACATCCCATATATGCTATGTTCCAGCTCTAAGACGAGCTCCCCATTTGACATGGAGGGTGCTGGCCCGTCTGGCCTGCCGCCACATAATGGCACGGGCCCACCTTCTTCTTCCCACCCTCCCCCTCCTCCTCCCATCCTTCTAGTTCTGGCGTTGGCACTGTTTCGAGCCATGAGACGAGATCTCTTCCCTAGTCTAACCCTAGAGCAGTCATTGCGGTAGGGAGGGCCTGGGCTGATATCGTTGCTCAACCGATGATTGTCCAACGGAATTGTCTCCCAGTGGTGAAGCTTGAAGACCCTAAGGTTCCTTTTTCCAGGTCTGAAGATCAGAGACCCTAGACAAAATTCACTGAACTGGTCGTGAATGAACTGGATGATTTCCACCAATGCTCTATCATTGTGTAAATCCTAGAAAAGAAGCATCACATACAACAGGTGTATGGATGGATGTTCCATATGTGCAAACTGAGTGGAGAACTTTAGGTTTCCTCCCTCAAAGATGGCCTTTTTCTTGCTCACTTTGCCACTGAGGATTACATGAAGGTTTCCCTGGAGGGAGGTTCGTGGTTCTTTGATTGTTAGTTGGTCTTGACCAGGAAGTGGTCCCCAGAGGTGGATGTGCAGTGTGCTCTTACCTCCACTCCCATGTGGGTCACCCTCCTAGACATGGGTCGGCACTGGACGTGTAGATCCCTGACCATAATCGGCTATGCGTTAGGTACCCCGAAGGTGGTGGATTTCTAACTAGAGGGCAAGCATGGTGGTGCGCCTCCCCTTTGTATAGAGATAGCAGCTGACATGAAACCTTCTCTGATCATCATGGTTGAAATGCCGAATAAAAAGGAGCTCAAAATTTGGGTGATTTATGATGCCTTGCCCGATCATTGTCCTGCATGCCATGTGTTTGGTCATTTGCCTCATGGGTGCCTGGGGGATAGAGAACATATCCCGGAGCCACCTATTGTTTGTCGGCGCTTGAAGAGTCAGAGGACTACTAGGAGGAACAAAAATAAAACCAAAGGTCAATCTGAAGGTCATCGTTAGGAGGAACACCTTGCTGACTACAACGCCGAGATGGACAGAGGTTTGGCAGTCAGGGTGGGAGCCTATGATGTTTTTGGTAAGGACAAGTCTGACCAGGGAGTTGTGTTTGCTACTAGAGGTAATGAGATGGAAGTAGATGAGTCCCTAAGGGAACCTGATGTTGTGGACGCTTCAGTGGCAGCCTCAAATGATGCCAATTGGGTCCCTGAGACCAAAATGGGACGGGACCTTAAGGAAGGTGAGTGCTTTGGAGGTTCGGGGAATCTGATCCAAGTACTTGAATTCCAAGACTCTGAAGAGGTACTGGTTTAGAATACTAAAAGGATTTCTACAAGAAGTAGCAACAACTTAGTGAGAATCTACCGAGGAAGGGGTAGGGGTAGATGTTACAACCCTGATTTTTGGTTCATTTGGTGAGAAATGTAATTTCTCATATTAAGGATATTTGAACAAATAATAAATTATTTTGAATACATGGATTTTGTTTACAATAGCCTTGATGTTTGTGTTGTGGGCTTTATTGGCTATTGGGCCCAAATAACAAGAAAATTCAATTAGTAATGAATAATTGAATATTTAAGAAAAGAAAAATGTGGAAACCTCTAGAAGGAAAATACAAAGAGGGATTTCATGCCTTTTGGGTTCCTTGGGTTCCAAGGAGTCCAAATTGCAAAGATAATGCTACAAGAAAGAGAAAGGATTAATTAGTATTGCTTTATTTAGAAGAAAGGTGAGAGATGATGATAATATTACAAGAAATATGTGAAAATATGGAAAATTACTCCATCTTAGAAAAGATTTCATGGTCACATAGTTTCTAAAAGGAAAAGAGATCTTTTAATAAAGGAATTGGTACGATTGCATAATTGAAATATAAGATGTTATACGAAGGTTCCAGAAAGAAAACTAAATGCATGATGTTTAAATAATTAAAGGAATACTTGGAGAACAAGTATGGATTTATGTGGCAACCTATTTAATATCTTGTGCTACTTTTCCAAGCGTGCTCTATATCAAGCATACGAAACACAAGATGGAGATCGAATAATATCCTTCCCAATTGGTATAGAATTGTTGCGATAATAAAAGGAAGTAATTGTATAGCGGTTCCAAAATAATATCTAGCCTTTTGGTTTCCTTAAACCCCAAGGAGAAAAAGATAGAAAGAAGGGAAACGAGATAGGAAAGGGAAAAAGGAGCATCTATATATATGGTCCACATGGTACACGATTGGAAAGCAACCCTTTTTCCCTCATCCCTCCCTCTTATTCCATCATTGTACAACACAATAACATGATGCCAGAGGGCTGTTGAGGTCGTCGACTCGATCAACAGGACAACAACGTCCTAGAATGAGGAATCGATGTACGATTACCTCCCCGACACCTAATCCTCTTCCCCTCCTTGCTGTGGATGAGAGAGGGCACCATCACACCCTATTGTGGATGTCATCTGACATGGACACCGGTTGTCGTGTTGAACCCTAGCATTGGTCGTCGCAACCGGTGGCTGTGGAGAGAAGGTAGGCAATAAAACTTTGCCCAGCCATGGGGACGAGAAGGGCGATGGAGAGAGAGAGAGGTGGATATGGCGTCTTCGATACATCTTGTGTGCACAGAAGCACAGCTGCACGGAGGGGTCTGCATCACGACGTTAGGTGCTGGTGGTTGGACACTGGAAGTTGGAATCGGGTCTGGTACTGCAGGGATGACCATAGGCAGCCTCCGTGCCATCGTGGTGATGGTTCTGGAGTAAAGGGTTGTAGGAGATGTGTTTGGCCGATGTTGCTCCAGGGCGTGGAGGCCACGCTGGCCCAGCTGGCATATAGACAGACGCACTCGAGGACAAGTCTTACCGCTACGTGAGTAGTTGAGTGCAGCTACGTACTGGCAGCACCCTATCCGCGATGGAGGAGGAACTCAGCGAGTTGCACCCAAGAGGCCACCGGCGTCGCTAGGTATGCACGTGCGGCTGGATCATAGATGAAGGGGGGTGCGACGGTTCTCTCTCCCAGTCGCTAGGGTGGAGATGTGCTCATGTGAGGAGGAACCAAGGCTACAAGCGGGGAGCCTAGGTGGTTGCAGAATCATCATCATCCGTGGTTGGAGTCGACGGAGTTGCGGTTGCAGCTTGATCTCAGACAGTTGTGCTCTGGCGGCGACGGCGGACAACTTGGTCGCGCACAAGAAAACGCGAGTCGCAGGTATCACAGGAAGGAGAAGGGAGAGACGGATCCAGATTTCCCACTATGCTGATATTCATCTCAGACCCGCGAGCCAAAGGAAAAATAAAGGTAATACAAACGGTTAATTTTTGATGACGTGGTTGCTGGTGATTGGTCTATTTATGCATAACTTGAAATAGACCTAGAAAATAACATGTAGGTCAGAATATATCAAAATTACATATGGTTTTGATCGGGAAAACGATAAGAATACAAAGAAAATACAATTGACATCTGATTAGACTTTTTGTTCCAAAAATAGGGTAACATATGGTAAAGTGGTGATTAGCACATGGAAACCCTAGTTTTGAGTATTATAAAGTTGAAACCATTAAAAGTATTTCTTTTATTCTATTACATGATCTTATTGAGCATAATGGTAATTAATGTGATAATGGAAATAATGATAAGGTAATTAGGGTTTCTAATGTGAACCCACATGCATATAATGATTTAGAGTTCAAAGATCCTAACTTATTGTGTTGGTAATGAACCTATTTGATCTAAGTGATATTAAGGAAAGGATAAGATGGATATAGCAATTTGGGTTTACCTAATGATAAATATACAAAGGAATTGGGATTTGTACCCTTATTCCTTAACCAAAACCTAAAACCCTTGATTAGGACTGAATATGGTTTTAATATGATCAAAGTGATGGTGACACTTTAGAATTTACATAATGCAGATTACATGATGATTGCTTGATTTACTTGCTTGCTTGGACAATATGCTTAAAGTATGATTGAATAATCTGCATGGCAAAGGTATGTGGTTACAATTATGAATAACCACATTAGTTTCCCGATAGATTTCCGGATGTTTAATCGCATTGAATGCAACTAAACTATTGGATGTTTATTTATTTCATGCAACTATAAAGTGACTATGATTATCACTATAAATGTGCATATATAACTGGCTAGATCTGGGTCCACCTTTGTTACTTTGAAAAGGCTAAAAAAAGGGGTAATCCTAGAGAAAGGTCTAGGTTACCGTGAGTTAGAAACTGGGCTACCTATGTGTAGTGCCATGAGACTCTTTAGCATATCCCGAGTTAAGGAGTGGTCTACTTACGAGTAGTGCCATGTGACTCAACCCTAGAAACTGGTTCACTTATAGGTGGATCATGAGGGGTTTAATGGGGACAACATAGAGGATAGGGTACTCTTGGATCGCGGAGTTATATTTAAAATGTAATCTTGATTGTTAAATGATTAATTGAATGATTACATTGTTATCATAGTTGCACATTTATTGTTTCCCCCATATACCAGCTTCGGCTGACCGGCGTTTTGTTTGTCGGCATTTTAGGTACAAGCCAAAAGGACAAACAGTAAATCATCATTTTGTGAAATACATGAAGTAAAATACAAGGAGGATTAGTTAGAGTAGAATCCTTAAGTGGATAGAAGTTTAGAAATCCAAGTTTTCAAAAAGGTATGCAAAATTTTATTTTCTTACAGCTTTTCAGTATAGTCTGTTAAAATTTTATAATTATTCTTGGTTAATTGCCGAACCTTTGATCCAGAAGTTATGGGTGCGGCTTCGACCTCTCGGTCTCCCTTAATTGGGGGTTATCGTGAGGTGGGGTCGTAACATTTGGTATCAGAGCATAGGTTCCTCAATTAATCTTTAATAATTATTAAATTTTACAAATTATGTAGAACCCAAGGGAGTTATTAGAGGATTATCCAAAAGATTGAGGTGTCTAGAAAAGGATCACGTCCGGGGGCTGGCAATATTTTCCTCCGCACCGCTAGTCGGAATACGAGGACTCCCGGATCTGTGTGACTGCCTGGCCAAAGTCTTAGGGTATGAATCGAAATAAGATACCTTTAGGACTCTCTCATCTTATTCATCCCTTCTCAACTCCAATTCTGTTAAGGACCTTAAGGATTAGGGTTTCCTCTCTCTTCGCCTCACCCTCTTGAGGTATGGGTAAGGTTGATAAGGATTAAAGAATCCTCCACCAAATTAATAAAAAGCATGTAAATAAGATGTCATGGACATAAGCTTAATAGAGTAAGCGTAAAGGAATAGATACATGCTTAGGTCGTATGACACGAGTTGTCATTGCCCTCAGGAGAGATCTGAGGATAGACCTCCTTGGTAGGAGGATGAGTAGAGAGAGTTAGTCTTGGAGGTAGAGACCTCCATTAGAAGTAGAGACCTAGCACATCCTTTGAGGATGATGTTAACCCTAACCCTAAGTTAAGATTAGAGAGAGATGACATGATGTCATGGTTGACTAAGTGTTTGGTTGGACATGCCTTTGGGATGCCATAAGAGGTTAGATGACCTAGTACATATTGGCGACCCAACCCTGGATAGAGAATCATGATGGATGGCTTATGAGATAAGCATAAGGGGTTATGGATAATCTTGAGTAAACATAAGTTCGGGCATAGGCTTCACTCAGGTAGGGGCATGCTTATGGGGTTGATCCTTCATGAAGAAAGGACCTCTTATAGAGAGGTTGGTTGTAGGATTAGCTCTAGAGAGAGAGCAGACCCCAGGCAAGAAGGTTGGAAGCCTAAAACCCACAAATTTGAGGAACAGTGGGAGTTGAGGATGATGCGACCTAGGTGGTTGATAGAGGTTGTCGTATGCTTAAACCTTGGAGGTTGATGATGTCTTGGATTCCATGAGAGGAACCAAAACCAAGAGAGAGGATGAGTTTGCTGGTACCTCTGTGCCTATGGTATAGGTGTTTACCTCCTAAGTTAGGGAGAAGAGTTTCTTAGAGTTGGAGAGGTATAGTAGCAGGATGTGAGGCCTTGTACATTGTTGGTTGTCCTTAAGGAGGACCCAACTCTAAGTGTTGCTCAAGTTGAAGGATGACAAGAAGTGCATGTCATGCCTTTTACATTCTTGGTTCATGGTTAAGAGATAGAGTATACAGTTGGACACCTACATGTGAACTTAGGGTTCCTAGGCCTAAGAGGGGAAGTGGTATACCTAATACTCATGGTGAGAATTAAGTTGCTATAGTTTTGAGCATGGTACTCCTCATTTGTAAAGGTAAAAGAAACCCCTTAAGCCAAGGGTATGTTGGTGAACTCCCTCACAACTAAGTTGGTCTAATGTTGAGGCTGAGAACAAGTGTCTTCTTGTGCCTTAGTAGCTTACTAGGATTAAGCATGCTCATGTGAATGTAAACCCTAAGGACGCTTGTGACCTTTGTTATCAAGGTGTAGTTTCCTCCCATCCTGGGAGAGGGACCCTTTGGTAGGGAGTTTACCCATTTGGTTGGTTTCGAGGTAACCTGAGGAGGTTCCATAGGATCTTGAGAAGCTAAGTGAAGAGTACATGGCACGAGGATGAATCTATAGACCTATAGATAACCATCTTTATGTGCATGTGGATATGTTACCATGGAGGTAACCGGTATGGGGCTTGACTAAGGTAGTCATGTTGCCATGACCCCTATGAAAGGATGAAAGTCAACCCAAGAATGCAGAAAGAGAGATGATGAATGCTCGGGTAAGGTTCTATGTTGGACATGTGCTATGATATAATCCTAAGTCTATCCTAGGGTCAGGTAGGGGTAAGACCGATGGAAGTAGGAGTTGCTTAATTCCCTAGTTGCACAAGACCATAGTGTCGGGAGGTAACAGCTATCATTGTGTGAGGGCCATGGGTTAGGAGATTGATCACCTTCATGAACTCATGGGACCCAAAGGGCAGATGAGTAGGGCACTCTCTGATGCATGAGGGAAGAGGGATGACCCCAAAAGTGACGGCACCCTATAGACCTGGAGGTGATGACTAGGGATTGTGTTTGGACCAAAGACCAGTTTTCCATGGAAGTAACTTTGATATCAAGATGATTGTGATGTAGAGACATAAGATGCATGTTTCAACCTAGATTTGAAGGTGTACTGGAAAGGTGGGATGTACCATCTCTACTCTTGGAACAGGAAGAACTATGTATTTGGATTGCAGCCAAAATCTTATTTCCTCTTGTTATGGGAGTGAGAGATAGGACAGTACACATGCCATACACCAAGGATAAAAGATGATGTGGTGTGGAATGTTGCCAAGAGATATGGGGACGGAGAAGATAACATACTCTGGTAAAGTGAATGATACATGGATGGTTTGCAAACGCTAAAGAGAAATAAGGTAGTCATCTTATAAGGATGTTTTTAGCATGAGCTATGAGTTACACCAGGTTGAGTTTGAAAACCAAAGGAGTAAGCTCAGAATGTTCCTGATGAAGATGGACTTAGGGCTAAGATGAGATAATAAGTGGCTTATAGGAAGGTGTATGTCATCAATGTTACCTAATACCTAAGAATGTGAAGTGGTAATGGATACTCTATATCTGCCTAGTTTGTCTAGAGGCTAGAAGAGGTTGATAGGCTAACCCTAAGTTTGGCAAAGAGTTGTGATTGGCTAACACTCAGATGAAAATAGATATGTTGAACAAGTTAATGGTTGTTGGGTTAGCCAGTCTAGTCCTTGATGCAATGAAAGGATTGTTGTAGAACCTCAAATGCACTTCTGTGGAAAGAAAGGAGATGAAACCCTGACTAGAGTGGTGTAGGGTTTCTAAGGAATCGGTCTTGAGGAATCTTGACATTTAGGGAATTGTGATATTAAGATCACCATACACCACGGTATTACTGAGATAATGAGTGGTAGCAGTACTATGGATGATGGAGATGAGGCTGCATGTGACATGTTGCCATGCATGACAAAAGGTGAAAGATGAACATCGGTAACCCAGTGCATTGATATAGAGGATAATGAGTTCCTGAGAGGGAATGAGAGTTCATCACTATGGATGATGTGATAAGTCTCCTCTAGACCAAGGAAGGTCAAAATGCAATGTGGGTTATGGTAGATTGCTTTACCTAGATGATGTAGGAAAGAAAGAATTCTGTCAAGGGACCGTTTTGGTTGAACTACCCATGAGAGAGATGGTTCCGTATCACCATGATGCGAGTTCAAAAGTTCTTTAGTTTGACCTAAAGGTTCACTTCCATAAGGTGGAAGTAGGTACATGAAGAACTCGATGTTAGTACAGTTTATCACCCCTAACTAATGGTTAGTATGATCCAGACTAAAGGGTCTGATGAGATCATAAGTGCTCATTCGGGGTGATAGTTGGAGACAGTTCTTGTCCTATGCAAGATGTGAAGTTAACCACCATAGCCAATATCGGGATTCAAAGAAGCTCTATAAGAGAGGTTGTGTCGGTCACCACTTCAGTAAGGTGATGTTGGTGAAGGACCACGTGATGGTTAGAAATAGACCACAATGTGTGCAGATGGAGTCGCTTTGATCTTGTAATGGCTGAAAGGAGCCCATGGACGACATGAGTCGTGAGCAGATGCACAGTAGACTGACATACAGTTCACTGTGGGAGAATATGTGACATGAAAATCCGACCCCTCTAAGTGATAGCTAAGAGAGTTGAGTCCCCGATACATGGCTCCATTGAGATGGGCTGGTGGAGAAGGCTAAGTTTACCCCTCAGGATAAAGTAATATGTGACGAGTTCCAGGTGTCCAATTTAGAACACTATGTGAGGTACCCCGACCATGTGCTGAGCAATGAACCTAGTGAGCCCCAAGGGAGGCTGGAATGGCGTGAGTCACCTGTGAAGTTTATAAACGCCAGGATGAAAGAACTCAGATAAAAGAATATGTGATGATAAAGGTTCTTTGAAAGCGTCGTGGGTAAAGTAAAGCCACATAGGGGCCAATGGTGGGCATGGAAAAGTCTTATCCTGAATTGTTTGTTTGCTTGATAGAATTTTGAGGACAAAATTCCTATAAGAGGGGAAGGATGTTACAACCCTATTTTTGGGTTCATTTGGTGAGAAATGTAATTTCTCATATTAAGGATATTTGAACAAATAATAAATTGTTTTGAATACATGGATTTTGTTTACAATAGCCTTGATGTTTGTGTTGTGGGCTTTATTGGCTATTGGGCCCAAATAATAAGAAAATTCAATTAGGAATGAATAATTGAATATTTAAGAAAAGAAAAATGTGGAAAACTCTAGAAGGCAAATACAAAGAGGGATTTCATGCCTTTTGGGTTCCTTGGGTTCCAAGGATTCCAAATTGCAAAGATAATGCTACAAGAAAGAGAAAGGATTAATTAGTATTGCTTTATTTAGAAGAAAGGTGAGAGATAATGATAATATTACAATAAATATGTGAAAATATGGAAAATTACTCCATCTTAGAAAAGATTTCATGGTCACATAGTTTCTAAAAGGAAAAGAGATCTTTTAATAAAGGAATTGGTACGATTGCATAATTGAAATATAACATGTTATACGAAGGTTCCAGAAAGAAAACTAAATGCATTATGTTTAAATATTTAAAGGAATACTTGGAGAACAAGTATGGATTTATGTGGAAACCTGTTTAATATCTTGTGCTACTTTTCCATGCGTGCTCTGTATCAAGCATACGAAAGAAAAGATGGAGATCGAATAATATCCTTCCTAGTTGGTATAGAATTGTTGTGATAATAAAAGGAAGTAATTGTATAGAGGTGCCAAAATAATATCTAGTCTTTTGGTTTCCTTAAACCCCAAGGAGAAAAAGATAGAAAGAAGGGAAACGAGATAGGAAAGGGGAAAAAGGAGCATCTATATATATGGTCCACATGGTACATGATTGGAAAGAAACCCTTTTTCCCTCATCCCTCCCTCTTATTCCATCATTGTACAACACAATAACACAATGCCAGAGGGTTGTTGAGGTCGTCGACTCGATCAACAGGACAACAACGTCCTAGAATGAGGAATCGATGTATGATTACCTCCCCGACACCTAATCCTCTTCCCCTCCTTGCTGTGGATGAGAGAGGGCACCATCACACCCTGTTGTGGATGTCGTCTGACATGGACACCGGTTGTCGTGTTGAACCCTAGCCTTGGCCGTCGCAACCGGTGGCAGTGGAGAGAAGGTAGGGCAATAAAACTTTGCCCAGCCATGGGGACGAGAAGGGCGATGGAGAGAGAGAGGTGGATATGGCGTCTTCGATACATCTTGTGTGCACAGAAGCACAGCTGCACGGAGGGGTCTGCATCACGACGTTAGGTGCTGGTGGTTGGACACTGGAAGTTGGAGTCGGGTCTGGTACTGCAGGGATGACCATAGGCAGCCGCCGTGCCATCGTGGTGATGGTTCTGGAGTAAAGGGTTGTAGGAGATGTGTTTGGCCGATATTTCTCCAGGGCATGGAGGCCACGCTGGCCCAGCCGGCGTATAGACAGACGCACTCGAGGACAAGTCTTACTACTACGTGAGTAGTTGAGTGTAGCTACGTACTGGCGGCACCCTATCTGTGATGGAGGAGGAACTCAGTGAGTTGCACCCAAGAGGCCATCGGCGTCGCTACGTATGCACGTGCGGCTGGATCATAGATGAAGGGGGGTGCGTCGGTTCTCTCTCCCAGTCGCTAGGGTGGAGATGTGCTCGTGTGAGGAGGAACCAAGGCTACTTGCGGAGAGCCTAGGTGGTTGTAGAATCATCATCATCTGTGGTTGGAGTCGACGGAGTTGCAGTTGCATCTTGATCTCAGACAGTTGTGCTCTGGCGGCGACGGCGGTCAGCTTGGTCGCGCACAAGAAAATGCGAGTCACAGGTATCACAGGAAGGAGAAGGGAGAGACATATCCGGATTTCCCGCTATGCTGATATTCATCTCAGACCCACAAGCCAAAGGAAAAATAAAGGTAATACAAGCGGTTAATTTTTGATGACGTGGTTGCTGGTGATTGGTCTATTTATGCATAACTTGAAATAGACCTAGAAAATAACATGTAGATCAGAATATATCAAAATTACATATGGTTTTGATTGGGAAAACGATAAGAATACAAATAAAATACAATTGACATCTGATTAGACTTTTTGTTCCAAAAATAGGGTAACATATGGTAAAGTGGTGATTAGCACATGGAAACCCTAGTTTTGAGTATTATAAAGTTGAAACCATTAAAAGTATTTCTTTTATTCTATTACATGATCTTATTGAGCATAATAGTAATTAATTTGATAATGGAAATAATGATAAGGTAATTAGGGTTTCTAATGTGAACCCACATGCATATAATGATTTAGAGTTCAAAGATCCTAACTTATTGTGTTGGTAATGAACATATTCGATCTAAGTGATATTAAGGAAAGGATAAGATGGATATAGCAATTTGGGTTTACCTAATGATAAATATACAAAGGAATTGGGATTTGTACCCTTATTCCTTAACCAAAACCTAAAACCCTTGATTAGGACTGAATATAGTTTTAATATGATCAAAGTGATGGTGACACTTTAGAATTTACATAATGCAGATTACATGATGATTGCTTGATTTACTTGCTTGCTTGGACAATATGCTTAAAGTATGATTGAATAATCTGCATGGCAAAGGTATGTGGTTATGATTATGAATAACCACATTAGTTTCCCGATGGATTTCCAGATGTTTAATCGCATTGAATGCAACTAAACTATTGGATGTTTATTTATTTCATGCAACTATAAAGTGACTATGATTATCACTATAAATGTGCATATATAACTGGCTAGATCCGGGTCCACCTCTGTTACTTTGAAAAGGCTGAAAAAAGGAGTAATCCTAGAGCAAGGTCTAGGTTACCGTGAGTTAGAAACGGGGCTACCTATGTGTAGTGCCATGAGACTCTTTAGCATATCCTGAGTTAAGGAGTGGTCTACTTACGAGTAGTGCCATGTGACTCAACCCTAGAAACTGGTTCACTTATAGGTGGATCATGAGGGGTTTAATGGGAACAACATAGAGGATAGGGTACTGTTGGATCGCGGAGTTATATTTAAAACGTAATCTTGATTGTTAAATGATAAATTGAATGATTACATTGTTATCATAGTTGCACGTTTATTGTTTCCCCCATATACCAGCTTCGGCTGACCGACGTTTTGTTTGTCGGCATTTTAGGTACAAGCCAATAGGACAAACAGTAAATCGTCATTTTGTGAAATACATGAAGTAAAATACAAGGAGGATTAGTTAGAGTAGAATCCTTAAGTGGATAGAAGTTTAGAAATCCAAGTTTTCAAAAAGGTATGCAAAAAATTATTTTCTTACAGCTTTTCAGTATAGTCTGTTAAAATTTGATAATTATTCTTGGTTAATTGCCGAACCTTTGATCCGAAAGTTATGGGTGCGGCTTCGACCTCTCGGTCTCCCTTAATTGGGGGTTATCTGGAGGTGGGGTCGTAACATTTGGTATCAGAGCATAGGTTCCTCAATTAATCTTTAATAATTATTAAATTTTACAAATTCTGTAGAACCCAAGGGAGTTATTAGAGGATTATCCAAAAGATTGAGGTGTCTAGAAAAGGATCACATCCGGGGGCTGGCAATATTTTCCTCTACACCGCTAGTCAGAATACGAGGACTCCCAGATCTGTGTGACTGCCTGGCCAAAGTCTTAGGGTATGAATCGAAATAAGATACCTTTAGGACTCTCTCATCTTATTCATCCCTTCTCAACTCCAATTCTGTTAAGGAACTTAAGGATTAGGGTTTCCTCTCTCTTCTCCTCACTCTCTTGAGGTATGGTAAGGTTGATAAGGATTAAAGAATCCTCCACCAAATTAATAAAAAGCATGTAAACAAGATGTCATGGACATAAGCTTAATAGAGTAAGCGTAAAGGAATAGATACATGCTTAGGTCGTATGACACGAGTTGTCATTGCCCTCAGGAGAGACCTGAGGATAGACCTCCTTGGTAGGAGGATGAGTAGAGAGAGTTAGTCTTGGAGGTAGAGACCTCCATTAGAAGTAGAGACCTAGCACATCCTTTGAGGATGATGTTAACCCTAACCCTAAGTTAAGATTAGAGAGAGATGACATGATGTCATGGTTGACTGAGTGTTTGGTTGGACATGCCTTTGGGATGCCATAAGAGGTTAGATGACCTAGTACCTATTGGCGACCCAACCCTGGATAGGGAATCATGATGGATGGCTTATGAGATAAGCATAAGGGGTTATGGATAATCTTGAGTAAACATAAGTTCGAGCATAGGCTTCACTCAGGTAGGGACATGCTTATGGGGTTGACCCTTCATGAAGAAAGGACCTCTTATAGAGAGGTTGGTTGTAGGATTATCTCTAGAGAGAGAGAGCAGACCCCAGGCAAGAAGGTTGGAAGCCTAAAACCCCCAAATTTGAGGAACAATGGGAGTTGAGGATGATGTGACCTAGGTGGTTGATAGCGGTTGTCGTATGCTTAAACCTTGGAGGCTGATGATGTCTTGGATTCCATGAGAGGAACCAAAACCAAGAGAGAGGATGAGTTTTTTGGTACCTCTGTGCCTATGGTATAGGTGTTTACCTCCTAAGTTAGGGAGAAGAGTTTCTTAGAGTTGGAGAGGTATAGTAGCAGGATGTGAGGCCTTGTACCTTGTTGGTTGTCCTTAAGGAGGACCCAACTCTAAGTGTTGCTCAAGTTGAAGGATGACAAGAAGTGCATGTCATGCCTTTTACATTCTTGATTCATGGTTAAGAGATAGAGTATACAGTTGGACACCTACATGTGAACTTAGGGTTCCTAGGCCTAAGAGGGGAAGTGGTATACCTAATACTCATGGTGAGAATTAAGTTGCTATAGTTTTGAGCATGGTACTCCTCATTTGTAAAGGTAAAAGAAACCCCTTAAGCCAAGGGTATGTTGGTGAACTCCCTCACAACTAAGTTGGTCTAATGTTGAGGCTGAGAACAAGTGTCTTCTTGTGCCTTAGTAGCTTACTAGGATTAAGCATGCTCATGTGAATGTAAACCCTAAGGACGCTTGTGACCTTTTTTTTATCAAGGTGTAGTTTCTTCCCATCCTGGGAGAGGGACCCTTTGGTAGGGAGTTTACCCGTTTGGTTGGTTTCGAGGTAACCTGAGGAGGTTCCATAGGATCTTGAGAAGCTAAGTGAAGAGTACATGGCACGAGGATGAATCTATAGACCTATAGATAACCATCTTTATGTGCATGTGGATATGTTACCATGGAGGTAACCGGTATGGGGCTTGACTAAGGTATTCATGTTGCCATGACCCCTATGAAAGGATGAAAGTCAACCCAGGAATGCAAAAAGAGAGATGATGAATGCTCGGGTAAGGTTCTATGTTGGACATGTGCTATGATATAATCCTAAGTCTATCCTAGGGCCAGGTAGGGGTAAGACCAATGGAAGTAGGAGTTGCTTAATTCCCTAGTTGCACAAGACCATAGGGTCGGGAGGTAACAACTATCATTGTCTGAGGGCCATGGGTTAGGAGATTGATCACCTTCATGAACTCATGGGACCCAAAGGGCAGATGAGTAGGGCACTCTCTGATGCATGAGGGAAGAGGGATGACCCCAAAAGTGACGGCACCCTATAGACCTGGAGGTGATGACTAGGGATTGTGTTTGGACCAAAGACCAGTTTTCCATGGAAGTAACTTTGATATCAAGATGATTGTGATGTAGAGACATAAGATGCATGTTTCAACCTAGATTTGAAGGTGTACTGGCAAGGTGGGATGTACCATCTCTACTCTTGGAACAGGAAGAACTATGTATTTGGACTGCAGCCAAATGCTTATTTCCTCTTGTTATGGGAGTGAGAGATAGGACAGTACACATGCCATACACCAAGGATAAAAGATGATGTGGTGTGGAACGTTGCCAAGAGATATGGGGACGGAGAAGATAACATACTCTGGTAAAGTGAATGATACATGGATGGTTTGCAAACGCTAAAGAGAAATAAGGTAGTCATCTTATAAGGATGTTTTTAGCATGAGCTATGAGTTACACCAGGTTGAGTTTGAAAACCAAAGGAGTAAGCTCGGAATGTTCTTGATGAAGATGTACTTAGGGCTAAGATGAGATAATAAGTGGCTTATAGGAAGGTGTATGTCATCAATGTTACCTAATACCTAAGAATGTGAAGTGGTAATGGATGCTCTATATCTGCCTAGTTTGGCTAGAGGCTAGAAGAGGTTGATAGGCTAACCCTAAGTTTGGCAAAGAGATGTGATTGGCTAACACTCAGATGAAAAGAGATATGTTGAACAAGTTTATGGTTGTTGGGTTAGCCAGTCTAGTCCTTGATGCAATGAAAGGATGGTTGTAGAACCTCAAATGCACTTCTGTGGAAAGAAAGGAGATGAAACCCCGACTAGAGTGGTGTAGGGTTTCTAAGGAATCGGTCTTGAGGAATCTTGACATTTAGGGAATCGTGATATTAAGATCACCATACACCACAGTATTACTGAGATAATGAGTGGTAGTAGTACTATGGATGATGGAGATGAGGCTGCATGTGACATGTTGCCATGCATGACAAAAGGTGAAAGATGAACATCGGTAACCCAGTGCATTGATATAGAGGATAATGAGTTCCCGAGAGGGAATGAGAGTTCATCACTTTGGATGATGTGATAAGTCTCCTCTAGACCAAGGAAGGTCAAAATGCAATGTGGGTTATGGTAGATCGCTTTACCTAGATGATGTAAGAAACAAAGAGTTCTGTCAAGGGACCATTTTGGTTGAACTACCCATGAGAGAGATGGTTCAGTATCACCATGATGCGAGTTCAAAAGTTCTTGAGTTTGACCTAAAGGTTCACTTCGATAAAGTGGAAGTAGGTACATGAAGAACTCGATGTTAGTACAGTTTATCACCCCTAACTAATGGTTAGTATGATCCAGACTAAAGGGTCTGATGAGAGCATAAGTGCTCATTCGGGGTGATAGTTGGAGACAGTTCTTGTCCTATGCAAGATGTGAAGTTAACCACCATAGACAATATCAGGATTCAAAGAAGCTCTATAAGAGAGGTTGTGTCAGTCACCACTTCAGTAAGGTGATGTTGGTGAAGGACCACGTGATGGTTAGAAATAGACCACAATGTGTGCAGATGGAGTCGCTTTGATCTTGCAATGGCTGAAAGGAGCCCATGGACGACATGAGTCGTGAGCAGATGCATAGTAGACTGACATACAGTTCACTGTGGGAGAATATGTGACATGAAAATCTGACCCCTCTAAGTGATAGCTAAGAGAGCTGAGTCCCCGATACATGTGTCCATTGAGATGGGCTGGTGGAGAAGGCTAAGTTTACCCCGCAGGATAAAGTAATATGTGACGAGTTCCATGTGTCCAATTTTGAGCACTATGTGAGGTACCCCGACCATGTACTGAGCAATGAACCTAGTGAGCCCCAAGGGAGGCTGGAATGGCCTGAGTCACCTGTGCAGTTTATAGACGCCAGGATGAAATAACTCAGAGAAAAGAATATGTGATGATAAAGGTTCTTTGAAAGCGTCGTGGGTAAAGTAAAGCCACATAGGGGCCAATGGTGGGCATGGAAAAGTCTTATCCTGAATTGTTTGTTTGCTTGATAGAATTTTGAGGACAAAATTCCTATAAGAGGGGAAGGATGTTACAACCCTATTTTTGGGTTCATTTGGTGAGAAATGTAATTTCTCATATTAAGGATATTTGAACAAATAATAAATTGTTTTGAATACGTGGATTTTGTTTACAATAGCCTTGATGTTTGTGTTGTGGGCTTTATTGGCTATTGGGCCCAAATAACAAGAAAATTCAATTAGTAATGAATAATTGAATATTTAAGAAAAGAAAAATGTGGAAACCTCTAGAAGGCAAATACAAAGAGGGATTTCATGCCTTTTGGGTTCCTTGGGTTCCAAGGAGTCCAAATTGCAAAGACAATGCTACAAGAAAGGGAAAGGATTAATTAGTATTGCTTTATTTAGAAAAAAGGTGAGAGATAATGATACTATTACAAGAAATATGTGAAAATATGGAAAATTACTCCATCTTAGAAAAGATTTCATGGTCACATAGTTTCTAAAAGGAAAAGAGATCTTTTAATAAAGGAATTGGTACGATTGCATAATTGAAATATAAGATGTTATACGAAGGTTCTAGAAAGAAAACTAAATGCATGATGTTTAAATAATTAAAGGAATACTTGGAGAATAAGTATGGATTTATGTGGCAACCTATTTAATATCTTGTTCTACTTTTCCATGCGTGCTCTGTATCAAGCATACGAAAGAAAAGATGGAGATCGAATAATATCCTTCCTAGTTGGTATAGAATTGTTGCGATAATAAAAGGAAGTAATTGTATAGCGGTGCCAAAATAATATCTAGCCTGTTGGTTTCCTTAAACCCCAAGGAGAAAAAGATAGAAAGAAGAGAAACGAGACAGGAAAGGGAAAAAGGAGCATCTATATATATGGTGCACATGGTACATGATTGGAAAGAAACCCTTTTTCCCTCATCCCTCCCTCTTATTCCATCATTGTACAACACAATAACACGATGCCAGAGGGTTGTTGAGGTCGTCGACTCGATCAACAGGACAACAACGTCCTAGAATGAGGAATCGATGTACGATTACCTCCCCGACACCTAATCCTCTTCCCCTCCTTGCTGTGGATGAGAGAGGGCACCATCACACCCTGTTGTGAATGTCGTCTGACATGGACACCGGTTGTCGTGTTGAACCCTAGCCTTGGTCGTCGCAACCTGTGGCTGTGGAGAGAAGGTAGGGCAATAAAACTTTGCCCAGCCATGGGGACGAGAAGGGTGATGGAGAGAGAGAGGTGGATATGGCGTCTTCAATACATCTTGTGTGCACAGAAGCACAGCTGCACGGAGGGGTTTGCATCACGACATTAGGTGCTGGTGGTTGGATACTGGAAATTGGAGTCGGGTCTGGTACTGCAGGGATGACCATAGGCAGCCGCTGTGCCATCGTGGTGATGGTTCTGGAGTAAAGGGTTGTAGGAGATGTGTTTGGCCGATGTTGCTCCAGGGCGTGGAGGCCACGCTGGCCCAGCCGGCGTATAGACAGACGCACTCGAGGACAAGTCTTACCGCTATGTGAGTAGTTGAGTGCAGCTACGTATTGGCGGCACCCTATCCGCGATGAAGGAGGAACTCAGCGAGTTGCACCCAAGAGGCCACCGATGTCGCTAGGTATGCACGTACGGCTGGATCATAGATGAAGGGGGGTGCGACGGTTCTCTCTCCCAGTCGCTAGGGTGGAGATGTGCTCGTGTGAGGAGGAACCAAGGCTATGAGCGGGGAGCCTAGGTGGTTGCACAATCATCATCATCCGTGGTTGGAGTCGACGGAGTTGCGGTTGCAGCTTGATCTCGAACAGTTGTGCTCTGGCGGCGACGGCGGACAGCTTGGTCGCGCACAAGAAAACACGAGCCGCAGGTATCATAGGAAGGAGAAGGGAGAGACGGATCCAGATTTCCCTCTATGCTGATATTCATCTCAGACCCGCGAGCCAAAGGAAAAATAAAGGTAATACAAGCGGTTAATTTTTGATGACGCGGTTGCTGGTGATTGGTCTATTTATGCATAACTTGAAATAGACCTAGAAAATAACATGTAGGTCAGAATATATCAAAATTACATATGGTTTTGATTGGGAAAACGATAAGAATACAAAGAAAATACAATTGACATCTGATTAGACTTTTTGTTCCAAAAATAGGGTAACCTATGGTAAAGTGGTGATTAGCACATGGAAACCCTAGTTTTGAGTATTATAAATTTGAAACCATTAAAAGTATTTCTTTTATTCTATTACATGATCTTATTGAGCATAATGGTAATTAATGTGATAATGGAAATAATGATAAGGTAATTAGGGTTTCTAATGTGAACCCACATGCATATAATGATTTAGAGTTCAAAGATCCTAACTTATTGTGTTGGTAATGAACCTATTCGATCTAAGTGATATTAAGGAAATGATAAGATGGATATAGCAATTTGGGTTTACCTAATGATAAATATACAAAGGAATTGGGATTTTTACCCTTATTCCTTAACCAAAACCTAAAACCCTTGATTAGGACTAAATATGGTTTTAATATGATCAAAGTGATGGTGACACTTTAGAATTTACATAATGCAGATTACATGATGATTGCTTGATTTACTTGCTTGCTTGGACAATATGCTTAAAGTATGATTGAATAATCTGCATGGCAAAGGTATGTGGTTACGATTATGAATAACCGCATTAGTTTCCCGATGGATTTCTGGATGTTTAATCGCATTGAATGCAACTAAACTGTTGGATGTTTATTTATTTCATGCAACTATAAAGTGACTATGATTATCACTATAAATGTGCATATATAACTGGCTAGATCTGGGTCCACCTTTGTTACTTTGAAAAGGCTAAAAAAAGGGGTAATCCTAGAGCAAGGTCTAGGTTACTGTTAGTTAGAAACTGGGCTACCTATGTGTAGTGCCATGAGACTCTTTAGCATATCCCAAGTTAAGGAGTGGTCTACTTATGAGTAGTTCCATGTGACTCAACCCTAGAAACTGGTTCACTTATAGGTGGATCATGAGGGGTTTAATGGGGACAACATAGAGGATAGGATACTCTTGGATCGCGGAGTTATATTTAAAATGTAATCTTGATTGTTAAATGATTAATTGAATGATTACATTGTTATCATAGTTGCACGTTTATTGTTTCTCCCATATACCAGCTTCGGCTGACCGACATTTTGTTTGTCGGCATTTTAGGTACAAGCCAAAAGGACAAACAGTAAATCGTCATATTGTGAAATACATGAAGTAAAATACAAGGAGGATTAGTTAGAGTAGAATCCTTAAGTGGATAGAAGTTTAGAAATCCAAGTTTTCAAAAAGGTATGCAAAAATTTATTTTCTTACAGCTTTTCAGTATAGTCTGTTAAAATTTGATAATTATTCTTGGTTAATTGTCGAACCTTTGATCCGGAAGTTATGGGTGCGTCTTCGACCTCTCGGTCTCCCTTAATTGGGGGTTATCGGGAGGTGGGGTCGTAACAGTAGAGGAATAAGCTTCTCTGGGAGAGGGGGGCTTCTAAATCTGTTTAAATGAAGATCTTAGTGTGGAACGTGAGGGGTGCTTCTCTTCTAGTGAAGCAGAGGACCCTTAGACACATCATACAAGAGTGGAGGACATCTTTGGTTGTCTACTTGGAAATGAGGATTAGAAGAGAAGTCTCTGACATGACCAAAGGTTTGTTTCCCTTTTGTGGGAACTGTTGCTCTAATCTGGACAGTATTGAAGGGGGGATTGTGGTGGGCTGGAATCCTTTAATTTGGGATGTTCACGTGATCTTTGAAAGGGACCAACTGGTCACCGTTAGCTGCATCAACGCAGGGGGCCTCCACTGTGTGGTGTCACTGGTGTATGGTTCAAGCTCTAAGATGGACAGGAGCTGACTTTGGGAGACCATGACCAACACCACCCAAAAGTAGCTTCCCCATCTGGTGGTAGGTGATTTGAACCAGGTCAGACAGGCTAGAGAGAAATGTGGTGGGCCTCCCATTCCTGACTCAATCATGAGGATATTCAACGAATCTCTAGACGCTACTGGGATGATGGAAATAAACACCAAGGGTGGACTCATCACCTGTCATAATAAACAAACTCTATTTAGGAGAATTTCCAATAAATTGGACCGGGGTTTGGTTAATGAAGCCTAGCTCGATGTGTTTCCAGAGGCTGCGGTCAAATTGGGTGCTCACCCCAACAACGATCACTCCTGGATGGAGATCGAGTTGGTTTCTCAACATCAACCTAATCGTCCGTTTAGGTTTCTCAACCACTGGTTATCTTGGCCTTCCTTTGAGGGAGTGGTGAAGCAGGCTTGGGAGAAGCCTATGGTGGGAAACCCCCTATATGTGGTTGTGGAAAAATTGAGAAGAACCAAGGTGGCCCTAAGAACCTGGTCCATGAGTCTCATGGATTTTCCAATTCTAATCAAATCGGCTAGGGAGGACTTTGACAAGGTTGCACTGAATCTCAAAGAAGATCCCACATCCCTAATATGCATGGATGTAGAGTGTAACACTAGTAGTAGAGTTATCCAGCTTGAGAAAGTGTTTGAGTTTTCTGTTTGGCAAAGGAGCAGACTCAACTGGCTGAAAGATGGAGACTGAAACTCCAAGGTCTACCATGCAGCAGTGAAAAGGAACAACATGACAGATCATATTCACAATTTGGTGGATGCTAAGGGTGAGATGGTGGACGAAGTGATCAAGATTGAAGATCTAGCCGTCAAGATCTTTTTTGACCTCTATAATGGTGACAACAATTCACACCAAGCTCGGGTTCCTTCTAAACTAGATAGAAGGGTTACTGAAGACATGAATAGAGAGTTTCTGAGATTAGCTTTGTATGAGGAAATAAAGGTTGCCACCTTCTCTATCGGTGCTTCTAAAGCACCGGGACCCGACGAATTCAATGCAAAAAAAATTCAGTCATGCTGGCATATTATTACATGTGATGTTTGTAGAGCTGTCAGATGGTTCCTTTTTTATGGAAGAATGGTGCGGAAGGCTAACCATTCTTTCATTAAATTGATCCCTAATAAGAAAGGTGTGGCTTCTATGGGAGATTTTAGACCTATTTCCTATTTTTCTTTCATTTAAAAGATCATCTCAACGTTGATTTCTAGAAGATTGAAAGGCATGCTACCCAAAATCACCTCCAATAATCAGTCCACCTTTTCCACAGAGTTTCTTCGTGATTTCCAAGTTAAGATTAAAGCCAAGCAATCATGCTTCAAACTGGACATCTCCAAGTCTGAGTTGGCCTTTGGCGCTTTTTGGGAGCGTTGGGCTTCTCTTGCAGGTTCATAGATGTGCTGAGACAGTGGGCTGAAACCATGTCATTTTCTGTGTTGATTAACGGCATCCCTAAAGGATTATTTCATGCCTCTAATGGCCTTAGGTAGGGGGATCCTCTATCCCCTATGTTGTTCACCCTCCTGATGGAGAACCTCACATGCTTGGCTGATATTGCTGAAGCTGAAGGTAAAATCAAACCGTACAGTATCCAGGGCACGAAAGTGTTGACCCATATGATTTTTGCCAACAACGTGATGTTTTTCATTTCAGCACACGCCAAGTATCTTAGAGGTGTTAGAATTATCCTCAAGGAATTCACTGATATGTCTTGTCTCCACATCAGTGAAACTAAATCCCTGGTCTTTTTCTCCAAATCTTGTGATTCTAGGAGGGGCAGGTTAAAAGTTGTTGTTCGGATGGAGGAAGGAAGGTTCCCTACCAGGTACCTTGGGGTTCCTATCTTGGGTGATGTGGGCAAGGGAGTTGACTTCCAAGCTTGTGTGGACAACATTAAATCTAATGTGGAGAAGTGGAGCAACCTCAACCTATCTATGACAGGTAGAAGTGTTCTTATTAACATGGTTCTTACCAGTAAGATCAGATATTGGTGCATGCATGCTAATATTCCTGAGTTCATTTTAGATAAGTCCAGGTCTATTATGGTTGGCTTCCTTTGGGGGGGGTGTCACTCACGCCATTTCTTGGTTTTAAATGGCGCAGCCTAGATCTGGGGGTCGGCTTGGCCTCCATGACCCCAGTGACTTGGATTGACAGGATGCTACGAGAAGGGTCAGGGATTTTATCCTTAAACCAGACATCCTTTGGGGGAGCTGGATGAGGAAACACTATGGCACGAGGTTTGTTGCTGATGGTGTCACTCCTCAGTCTTGTTCAAGGTTATGGAACCTTATGAACATATTGTGGATGGACACTAAATATGCCTATGTTTTCAGTAATGGGAACTGGACGTTGGATGTGGGGTGTAAACCGTGGCACATCGAGCACAACTAACCTCAAGTTCTCTAAGACCAACTGCTTTGGGGGGGGGGGGGGAATCACTATCCCAGATGGAGTTTTTGTGCATATAGGACTGTTCTCAATAGGCTGCCTACCAAAGATAGACTTAGCAAGTGGTGCCCCATTATTGATCTATCTTGCCCCCTCTATCACTGGGAGCAGGAAACTCATTCACATCTCTTCTTTGAGTGTGATTTTTCGAAGTACTTGTGGTCCAGGATCTCCCTCAAATGCAGTTGGGGAGGTAATCCTCCTACAAACATGATGGACAACATGTTGTGGCTGTCTGATCGGACTAAGGGCTATCCACAAATGAGGATATTTTCTGGCCTCATTTTTTTCGGCTCATATATCACATTTGGCATGAGAGAAACAATAGGGTGCATGGAAAGAAGGACATAGATAACCTTCAGATTTTTGATGTGTTTGTGAATAGTTTAGTGTGGTTTTGTAAAGCCAACCCGGACACCCTCAAGGGGATTAAGTCTGAGGTTATGTTGATGTGTTGTCTCCAGTAGACCGTGTATAGTATACAAAGATTTTGTTTTGCCCATATACGCCTTTTTGCGAGTTCTAGTAATATTTTACCTTATCTAGAAGAAAAAAAGTACAAAATGCTCACTTTGGAAAATGGGCACGGCTTAGGCAGGTCACACGGACGGCTTAGGCAGGTCACGCGGTCACGCCTTCCTTGAAGCCAAATCTATACTATATATAACATGATGTTTTGGATTAGTGTTGCAATTTTCACCAGCATTTTTTTCGAATTACATACTCGTCCTTTGCTCTGTGTTAGGCAAACATTTGACTATTGGGAAGGTTTCTCACAATTTTTTTAAACTTTTAATTGTGAGAAGAGTTATGTACATCCTTGACTGTATCAACATCACTGCCTCTGCTCACTGTTACCATTCCACACGTGGAAGCCCGACTGAGGAGATGCAGTAGTGCTATTGAAACTTGCAGGCAGGTGGAGTGAGGCGGGACAACCTGTCGCGTGAGAAGCTGAAGCAAAAGAAATAAGGGTGGCATCAGGAGTCAGCACTAGGTATGATTCCTGGCCTCGTCGGAATTTGCCGTCGAGCCCCACACCAAATTGAGGTGCATTTACGGGATAAATCCTTCAATGAGGGTATAGTTTTCCTGATCCAGAGGTGGGACAAAAGGCGACTATGTCCATGGGCCTGATAGTGCTGTCGGCCGGGATAGGACTCCATACTATGAACCTTCAACTGACCCACGCCCCAGACGTGTAAGTGCGCACGAACAAGATGGAGAGTGTCCCGGAGGTCATCAACCCTGACCCTGACGCCATCGCGGAAGAGGCGGAGATGTTGTTTGTGCACAAGTATGTGATTGGGAAGGTGGCACACGTACGTGTAGGACTTGGACAATGTACGGGCCAGAATCGGCGACCCAGTGCAAGGGGAATCTTTTGCGTAAGTAGTGTAATAAATCAGTAGAGATAGCTTTTTTCTTATGGGTTGCTAGGTTGGATGTATTTCACTCCTTACTCCTTACTGTACCTAACGCTTTCCATCTCAGCATGCAAGCAAAAGAAGGTGGAGATGCTCATTGCCACAGCCGACAAGACATTACCTTGCTAGCTAGCATGGATCTACCGGGAACGGACTACATGGTTTCTTTCTTGATGATAATGCTAATGGGCTTTGTACATATACTAATTTTTTTCTTTTTACAATCTCGTGCTCCTCACGATTTTGATGTTTCATTACTCTTTCCACTTACAACCCACTCAGCTGTAATTATTTTTATTTTTTGAGAACTGTAATCTATGTAATGAAATAAACTTGAATGTGCTTCTGGAGAATATTGCCGCACTATAAACAATGCTCTGCTATGGTTTCCAAGATGCAGGCTTTGGCGTTTTTATTTAATGGCCAGGCTTAGGCAATCTGTACGTGCCTCATCTCTGGTCTCTCTAGCAACAGAGGCATGAGACTAGGGCCGACTTGGTTTGTCCTATGCCATCTACGAGATTTTTGCAACCACATTGTGTAAGATCGCTTGGGTAGTGGCGAGTGTGTGCTTCCAAAGTGGTATTCCAGGAGGTGAGTCCTTACTCTTCTTACAAAATGGTCTTTGTTCTATATAGAAAAATTGTCCAAGTTTCTGGTACGATTTTTATGAGCTTATGTTGTAAAGAAGGTTGACTCTAACATCTTTGCAAAACTGTCATTCTATTTGTTGGCTGCTATGGTTCTGCCCACGTAAGAAGATCTGGTTAGACAATTGAACCAACATCCGTAAGAATGTGGAAAGGATTTTGGTTGCAGGTAAACCTCGAAAACACCTAATGACCTTCATTCTTCGCTTTCTCTTTGCTGAATGCTGACCTTCTTTAAGATCTCTATTTCACTGTTAGGCAGCACATAACCGTGGCTTTAGGCATGATATTTCTAATGGCTTTCTATTCTGACTTTAATATCTGTGTGTTGGCCGATCTTGTTCTTTTATTGGATTATTTTGTTTGTTCTGACAATGACGCAAAAAGTATTGCATATGAAGCAATTCCAAAGACATCACGTTTATTTTTAAGAAGCATGTACTCACACTTTTCTTTTGATGATACCTTCAGTTTTATTATATAAAATTTAAAAGCGTTTTGGGGGGCATATTTACATTACACTTTTTAGTATGATATAAAAACTCTTATCTATGTAAACTAGAATGAAAGTACTCTTATGCCCGTGCGCCGCACGGGTTCATGACTAGTTGACCATAATAAGTATACCATTTCTAATGGCATTGAGCTTTCAAAGGAATTAAGAAACAATGATATGTGGAAGTTTCTTGAAAAAAAAAAATTATGGACCGTTGGAGATCACCAAGATCGTCTCAAAATATAAAATGCATGCGGCCCAAGTTTCCTAGAATTGGCCTGACGGTAATTTGACAGAAATGGTTTTCTGATGGGAATCCGCTAGCGAAAAAATAGGAAAGAGAAACGTGACAGCAGGACAGGCGAGAGAGTAGGAGCTAATTATTGACGTTGACGGGGAACGCAAGGATAGCCGTGAATAATCAAATCTCGCCGTCCCAAAACCTAGACTGTTCCATTCGTCCCATCCCAGGCGAACTGTTTGGCTTTTACTTGTGCGTTCCATGACACCATCGGTGTCCAATGACGTCAGTCCCACAACTAAGCTGCAGTTTAGATTCAACAGTTATCTTTAAGAGTTTTTTTTTCCAAAAATCTCCTTACCTTAAAACCACCTTGCTTTTAGAAAATCCTAAAGAGTCCCCTCTCTTTTCAATGAAATTCCAAATAACCCCCTCTAATTACTTTTCCATCCCATTGCCGTTAACTCCAGCTAACGGTTTGCTTTTTTTTTTTAACTCACCTTTTTAACCTCTATTCATTATTAACTCGTATATACTTAATTACACCTCTAATAGCTAATATTTTTAATTACTATAATAATAAATTATTATTAATTAAAATGATATTTAGATGATGTCTTTGAGTTTAATTCACATATGATTGGTTAGATTTTCATATGTATATTTTGTTAGTATGCCCGACTCAGATCTTGCACAAACATCATAAATGTCAACGTTATAATATTAGTGGTCCCACCCCACCTAAGGTTAATATCATAATTATATTTTATTATTAGTATGCAGTCTGGACCCAATGTGGGCTGAAAATATAGAATATTTTATTATTAATATTAGCGGTTCAATCTAATTTGAACAAAATTATAATAAATAATTATTAAAATTTGCATTCATGGGGACGATCTGTAATCCAACGGTGCGGCTCAACAAACCCAAATGAAGGGACTCGAGTTTTACTCTGGGCGTCGTTAATGGTGCAACAGTGGCTAACATTTGATTGGGTGCGATGTGGTGTTAACACGGCTAGTCTCAAGATCTATTCTTGACTGGTTCAGGTCCAATAGTGGCCTTGCACAGAAGGGGTTCCTCGTTATATAAAAAATTTGATTCCTAATCATACATGACTTTGTTGCTATTATCTTTAATATAACATATTTATGATATTCAATCGATATTAGATTAGGAATACAAAATTTTAATAATAACTCATTATAATTTTGGTCAATTTAGGTTGGACCGCTTATATTCATAATAAAATATATCCACGTGTTCAAGTCTGGTTGGGTCCAGACTACTTATATTAGTAAGAAATATAATTGTGATATTGATCTTAGGTCAGACTAGCATTTAAATATTATTATTTTTGGTTAAGTTTGGTCAGAACCGCCAATAATAATGGTAATCTATATTTACGATGTTTGTGCAAGATCGAGTTGGACATGAGAACAAAATGTACATATGAAAATGCGACCAGTCATATGTGAACACAACTCAAAGAGATTATTTAAATATCATTGTAATTAGAAAATTTATTATTATAATAAATAAAAATATTAGATATTAGAAGTGTGATTAAATATACACTAGTTGATATTGAATAGAGGTTAAAAGAGTGAATAAAGGAAAAAAAAACCGTTAGCTAGAGTTAACGGCAAGGTAGAGAATGGGATGGAAAAGTGATCAGAGGAGTTATTTGGAATTCTATCAAAAAGAGAGGGGGCTGTTCAGGATTTTCTAAATGCGAGGGGGTTTTCTGGAATATCAGAAAAGGTGAGGGAATTTTTGGGGAAAAAATCTATCTTTAACCACTGACATCTTGTCATCAATTGAGTACAATAGATAGTCTGGAGTGCATATTGGCCCTAGCCTCTAGGCCTATCAAGAAACATGTTTTCGTTGCTTACGCAATATCTACTCTATCATAACCATTTGCAGGACTACAAAACGTGTTTCCACATGTAGATCTTCCATTCTGCAACTTAATCTCTATCATTAATACAAATTGTAATATAGATGCATCCGTAATTATCATTAGACATCCAGCATAGCATGGCGTTCTGCTTCCAAGTTGGAGGCTGAATTTGCATGCTGTACTAATCACGAACATGCGTTGGTTTTTTAAATTATAGTTAATGAATGAATGAATGGGTTATTGAGAAATAACCTACGTCCAATGACGGAGCTACATTGTGACTTGGGTGGGCACTTACCCTAGTCTTGTAAATTCGTATATATTTAGAGACAAAAACAACTAATAAAAGAAAAATCACAGCAATGCGCTACATGATATGATATATGTCACTATGGTGCTATATTAATAGTGCCCACCCTCAGTAGTAATCTTGGCTCCGCCACTGCCTACGTGCCAGCTATCAGGAGTGACTCACAACATCTGAATGCAATAAAAAAAAGGAAATGATATGGAGACCAGAACTTACCCCAAAACGAGAACTGTTTGTTTTTTTACCCTGAAGACGAGACCCGAAGCGTCTTCTGCAAGGCTTGCCGTTCCCGATACCTCCCCACTTGCAAAGTGTTGATGGGATCTTAGTGGAATTGTTCCACCACTCCCATTTGCCCCATTCTCCCGCCCTTCTCCCGCTCCCTACAAGCGACGATGGCCCTATTTGATTTCTCTCCGACATCTCCCCCCTCTTTTGTTGGAGAAGAGGGATGTGGCTCCCGGAGTAGTTGCCGCAACCTATTGCAAGGGAAGAGAGTAGCTTAAAGAGAGACGGAGCAGTGCGTGGATGACGATAACACCGCAAAAAATAACTATTACTGTAGCATCGGCGGAACAAACAGCTGCTACGACAGAGAAGAAGGGATTGACGGAACAAACCGGAGATTGACCGACAATTATAACAAAAGAAAAAAGGTAGGTTTATTATTCTGCTGCACAAGACAATTATCGTCAGGCTAGTGTCGCCAGTAACCCTAATCCCTATTTGAACGTAGCACTATTTCTATTTGCCAATTTCTTGATCGTTAAGTAATGAACTCTATCCCCTCGTGTACATGTAACATTTGCTCAGTAAGCAATGTTTGTTCATCCAGTAACCAAGCTCAATGCACAGCAAACTAAGCCATGTATAGACACCCGTATGAGTTGTAAATAACACAACATTAAAACTATCGAAATCTTGATTAACAAAAATTAGAAAGCACAATTCCACATGTAACCAGCCTTTTTCAAAACATGAACTTAACCACAATCAAACTACGTCAGATAAAAACACTCTATTTGGTAATCAAACATAAAAATGTGAATTTTATCCAAAATCAAAATCAAAATGTCATCCAACAAATCCCTTTGGTAATCCCTTTGGTAATTAGACATAAAAATCAAAATGTTATCCAACATACACATCCCTTTGGTAATGATTATGCCCAATATAAAAATCAAAATATTATCCATTTGCTTAATAGGGGTCAGACATCTTTTAACAAATCCTCCCTCAGTCTGTTATCAAACATAACAAATCTTCACTCAGTCTGTTATCCAACATAAAAAATATGTTATAATGTTCATTGTTCAGTTAGTAACAAATTTCATTGCTAACAAATCTACTTACACTCTGTTATCCTATCTCCCACCATTAGCATTGTCGTTACTTACACTTACACCATTGTGCATTGTAGCACAATGCTTACAAATTGGTTTTGCGTACATAACAGACTACACCTGTTACAACATAACATACTACAACTGTTTCAACATAATACAAATCGTAACACAATGCTAACAACAACAACTCTACTGAACTTGCATTCACCACAACAGTGTTCATTTTTTAAAATTGATAATCAACATTCATAACAAACACTAAAATACCACTGCGGTGTTTTAAACAATTGTAATGTATCCCATAAAGGAACATCCTCTATGTCAACCAAGTCAACCAATCAAATAATCCTCTTTGTTAACCAAACCATGATATGTATTCATTTGTTAAAATTTGTTTTGCTATTCATCCTGATTATACTTTTGTATAGACAAAACAATAACATTACCAAACTACGAGTTCTTCTTCATGCTCATTGATGTTTACGTAGATCTTATATTTCAGTTCTTTTTTCATATTTCACACAGGTTGTCGATGTCATTGACGTAGATCTGAATGAAGACCCCCATCAGAACTATTCTCATGGCACCGTTGTTATTGATGTCGATGATGACGTCATGTTCACATAATCAGCTCATGTTGTTACTAATGAATGTGATGATGCCTTGTTAACAGAAACAACTAGTGGCCATTCAGCAACATATTAACCAGAAGCAGGTACACCATCTTCTCTTCATGTTCCCATTACCCCAACAGAAGTTGGAGTTCCTCTTATTGGGACTATATTCAGTTCAATCGACCAAGAAAGACACTTCTACAAGCTATATGCAGATGCAGCTGGGTTTGATATCAAAACAACCCATTCTTCCAAGGAACGAAATGATAAATCAACTACAAGGATCACATACACCTGTGTCAAGGGAGGAAGGCCACCAAACAAATGTAAGGATACATTATATAGATACAAATCGACTGCACAAACAGCATGCCCCAGCCATATTAAGTCAAAATGCACTTTCTCACACTAGTACATAACCGACCTTTATCGATTATTTAAAGCCTTTGGCGCCAGTTTCAAAGAGACACCTAAGTTGGCGCTGCTAAAAGTTGAAACCTTCAGCGTCAGTTTTAACACGGACGCCATAACCCTTCCCGCCACCAAAAATGCTCCAGCAAGGGCACTATACACATCGGTTATTTAATAAAATGGTCACTATATTCAGGTCAAAGACGTCGGTGTTTCACAAAAACTGACGTCATAACCCTTCCCCCCACCAATAAAACACGCCAGCAAGGGCACCATCGGTGTCGATTTTTATATATAACCGACACTACCTAGCCACATAGATGTCCGTTTTTTACTAACAACTGACGCCATAACTCTTCCTGCCACACAATAGGCATCAGTTTTCACAGACAACCGACACTATATCCTTGTGCTTCCCAGTACGGCCATGCTACCTAGCCACCATGGTCATATAGTAAGGGATAAAGACGTTGGTTTTTACCGACAACCGACGCCAGTAAGGGATAAAGATGTCAGTTTTATAGTAATATCCTACGTCTATGTGTTTTGTTGTCAGTTTTATACTAATAACCGACACCTATGTTTTAATTTTTTTTCTTATCAGTTTGCAGGCCTGCTGTATGGCTGGTCAGCAGGATACAGAACCTGCAGTTCAGTTCTAAACTACAGGTTTACAACATCCATTGATTTCAGCCAATAACAGGCCACAAACCTACAAAACTAACAAGATGGACAACAATTTATGATCACACACATGTATAAGCACATTTAATTCATATTATTTTTCATCACACATATAGAAACCAGTAGTTCCATTTCAAATTTCCTCCATTTTTACACACATTTAGCAACCTACAGTTCCATTCATTACATCTCTTTTCACATTCAGATACATGTAGAAACATTCATGTATTGATCATCTTCACATTCAGACATATGACAATTCAGAAAAATTCATTCACATTCACACAAAATAATTATGAGAATAATGTTTAGAAATATCATTCTTTATTCATCATTTTCATTATCATCATCGGTATCCCAATCATATTTAAAAATTCCCACTACTTGTAAGGCTTGTGCCCATTGTTCTCTTGCATCATTTAAGTATTCCATTGTATAGGGAGTATGTACATCTAATAACTTTGCACCTGTAGTGAAGTCACTGGTTTTAAATACCTACAAAGAGAATGACATGTATATATAATTAATAATATATAATAATATTGATATATTTCATATTATCTAATGAGACTATATATAATACCTGATGTATGGTATTGATTTCCATTGCAACATGTTTGATAATTAGGTCCATAAACACATCACATAGTATGCACATGCCCAGTTGTTGTCTTGTGTAGCACACTTTAAATTAAAACATACAAAATATTCAAAAATATAAATAAGCACAGTTCACATAAATAATATATACATTGGAGTCGATAATTACTTTCACATTCTCCCAAATGAGTGGTTGTTTCTTTTCTTGGAGATCTTTCCTCCAGCTTTTTTGAACTCATGTAAACCCTACATGTTAATGTAAGACATTAAATTCCATAATTAAATAGTAATGTAATAACATATTTTAACAGATATAAAAATATGAAATATTTTTCTCGGGAATTATGGCCTTTTCATTGCGTGTCCATATAATGTGTCAAATTCCTTCCCCGCAGGATCTAGATAATAAACAGTGAAGGTCTTGGGGACAATAACCAATAACTCCCAATGCCTACCACTATAGGTAAGAAAGTTAAAAATTAATAACTCAAAATACACAATAAAAATGTAATTTTTTTAAGTCCAAATTATAAGCAAAAGTAAACTTACTCAACATTGAATGGAGCTATTATCACAGTCTTTTTTTTACCGAAATATTTAAAAGCAACAGAGCATTATGTCGTAACTAATGAAGCGTCTTTATCTACAAGACTAATCAAAGATGGAACTAGAAATCCCACATGGGAAAATGAAAAATCTTACAGATCATATGTAAGTGGCTGTAAAACATGTATTACGTATGCATTAATATATAAGAAACCAGATCACCATATATAAATCAATGTATATGGATATATAAACAAGATCTCACCATATCTATAGCTCTATCATAGATGTATTCAACCAATCAATCTGAAACAACTCCAAAATATCTTGTATAAATAGATTGTTATCGTATGATTGACCTACATCATCCTCCAGAATAGAAACATTCATAGGGAATTCTGGGTCATGTTCACCTACCCATACTGCCATACCCCTACAATTAGGACCTAACGAGGCATATAGGTCCCTTGGAAGATAAATAGGTACTTTAGGAGGTAATGGTGGAGGCCGAGATGTAGCAAGTGTCTTCCTTTTGACCTATATATAATTTCAGATCAATTGACTCATATATACACACTAACAAATTAACATAATGTAAATTTATCATACAATATTAGTATAGATGACATCCATTTTGGGCCACAATATCACTTCGCCTTCTGCTTCACCAAGCATTTCAGAATCTGGGTGGGCATATGACAATGTAAGATGCCTCCAATTGGGGAGTATATGTATCGGGCTCACACGAACCGCACCATCTGGTACTGGAGTCTCATAAAACATTTCCCCTGGAAAGGGTGGGTAAGCCTCGGCCTCTACAATGATAAATTCTTGACTTTTTAAATGACATGGCTTCAACCCCTACAAATTTATGTAAAGAATGTTTTATACATATATACATAAACATATCATCTTGAAAAGACTAGATACTATGTCATAAAAATACTTACAGTGGACGCTCTAGGTGGGTCTATATGATTACTACCAACCTCTGTAGTAGGAGAAGAGCGGCACGCCACAAGTACTATCTGAGTGGCAGCCTGAGACGCCTGCCACTTCACCATTGCTTCTTGGATTTTCTTATTAATTAACTCCTCTACCTATACATCGACAAAAAAATTCTAGCTTTTAATTATTGAATTCCCTTTCGCAATAACATTCTAAAAAAAAGAATAGGTTACCTCAACATTTGATAATCCTACTTTTGGGCTAGGTTTGCATTGTGATGGCCCAAAGAACACTTTTATGCCCACACCAACACCAACACCCCTAACACGTCCAAGATGCTCTAGGTTACTAAGAGAAACTGTTAATTCATCCCTTGTGCCCTCAGGGATGAACTTGCCTTCCTTCCTCTACTCATAAAGCTCCCTCTAATCGCCATCAATAGAAATTGGTAAGTAAACATAACAATAATCAATATTGATTACTCTAAGAGTTGAATTTTACCATTTTTGCAACTACCTCAACAGTTGCGGGCTTGGTTATATCTCCTTTCTTGTTTTTCCTCCCAACTATCCACATAGCATGGCGAGATAAAGGTGTGGGACCAATAGTTGAGGACTCTGCAGTCTCTTGAGTAGCAGCAGACTGAGAAGTAGACTCAGCTTGTAGTCTTTGACGAATGCCTACATACCCTTTTGGACCCATCTTGTGGTCATGCACATCGTGTGGTCATGCACATTTAGTGCACGCCTTGCTCTTTGAGCATTGTTGATAGCCTTGTTAGTAAGCACATTTATTTGGTTAGTAACATTAAAGGTTAATCTTGAATAGGTGAATACATAAGAATGTATATTAATTAAATTGGGAGTGGTGCTTAATACCTTGAATTCATCAGTTTTTCTTTTGGTAACAAACTCCTCCCAATCATTGGGGTCCAGGTAGTTCCATTGCTCAGTAGCTTTCTTCTTCCTCTTCTTAGCATCTCGTATGTAATCTCGGGTGAGATTTATCATATAGTTCCTTAGGACCCTCCCACAATGTTGCATCATGCATTTATGATGCAACTTTTCATCCAATTCAAATGTACTCTCCAAAATAGAATTGCTATTAACTAGTATCCAAAAAATTGGTAATCTACAAAATAGAATTGCAAATAATAATAACTCACATATAGTTCCTTCCATACTAAGTCTTTCTTCCCCTTTGGAACTTTATGCCAAGAATCTACATTAGGACTACAATGGCTATGAGTAAAAACCCCAAGATATGAAATAAATGAGTTGCAGTTCACTCCAGCTGGATTTCCTGCATGATCAAAATCCACATCCAGTTTGGATCCATTGCCCATTTGTTGTAGTATCTTGTTCATCATAGTGATTCCCCTCACTTTTTCAAATTTTTTTGCTTCTCATCAAGTACCCCAAGTTCTTCAGGGGGTACATCATCATCCTAAAATTTGACAAAATAAACACACTTACATGATATAACTATAAATGGACATATAGATAGAAATATAGGATATATTTTTAAAACTTACATTGTGAGGCGGCGCATTGAAATCCTCACCCTCACGATAATCATCATCACAGTCATCATGCTCATGCTCAGCCATCTGAAAATTCGCATTCACATTGTAAAGTTCACATTCACATTGTAAAGTTCACATTTAGAAAAATAAAACATATAAAAAAATATAAACTTGCATGCCTCTAATATTGTGATCTTTTATCAATTAACAATCCTTCATTGTGATCTCCGCACACATACAAGTCATCATTAGCTTTAATATTTGGTGGTTTTGGCAACCCAACTAAGAATAGACCGGAGTCATCATACTTATCATAGTACTCTTCTTCATCTATAGGATCTTCAATGAACTGTCTTTTACCATGACGAACAACCAACCATTTGTCATTTGCAAGATCATCGATATAAAATACTTGTTTCTCCTATGATGCCAATATGAATGGTTCACCCTTCTCGCCAATCTTTTCAAAGTTCACTAATGTGAAACCCAATTCATCCACTATAACTCCTTTGGTGTTATCAACCCAATTACATTTAAAGAGTGGAATTCTGAAATCTACATAGTCAAACTCCCATATGTCTTCAATGACACCGTAATATGACATTTTAGCTTCACATGGACTCTTATCCTTTGCACTTGCAAAAAACCATGAAGACGCTTGAAGGGTGACCCCATTGTTTTGGACGACACTCTTATCATCTTGACGCTTTATGTAATATGAGAATCCATTTATGTCAAACCCTTCATAAGACATAACATTCAATTTTGGTTTAAAGGTGAGGCATTTGATAGTTTCCGTAAGATTATCTGGTGTTTGAGATAGTTGATGTAAGACTTTATCTTCAAACCACTTAATAAATGTCTTGTTATGCTCTCTAGCAAGCCACATTGAATTGGCTCGAGGATATTGTCTCTTGATGAAATTGGTATGTTCCTCGATATAAACACTCACTTCATCGATGTTGTGTAAAATATATAAGTGACCTTGTTCCAACTACTCATGGCTGATTACTTTCATCTGTGATCCTAAAATTCCTTTGTCAAAATGCTCCTCAATATTCTTTTCATTAATAGGAGAGTCATTACCACTCAAAAAGTCATTGCAAAATTTATAACCTCTCTCACCACATAACCCTCAATAATACTCCCTTCAGACTGATAACGGTTTCGAACAACACCTTTAAAAATGCTCATGTATCATTCAAAGGGATACATCTAATGCAAGAAAACGGGTCCCAATCACTTCCCTAGTCTAGTGGATAACAAGATGTACCATGATATCAAAGAACGAAGGAGGAAAATACATCTCAAGCTGACATAGGGTAACAACCACTTCTGTTTGCAATTTATTGAGAGTATCAGGGTCAATAACTTTGCCACACAGACTGTTGAAAAAGAAACAAAGTCTGGTGATTGCAAACCTTACATGCTTTGGAAATATAGATTGAATTACCACGGGTAAAATTTGTTGCATTAGAGTGTGACAATCATGAGATTTAAGACCTATCAACTTTAGATCTTTCATTGATACCAATCTATAGATGTTGGATGAGTAACCCTGTGGCACCTTAACATTTACCAAGCATTCACTAAAAGCTTTCTTCTCCTTTCTAGACAACATGTAACAAGCGGGAGGTAAGTATGTTCTCCGATCGCTACTAACTACTTCTCTTAATTCTATCATTATTCCCATTTCACGTAGGTCCATTCTAGATTTTATCCCATCTTTAGTCTTACCTGGTATATTCAATAGAGTACCAATGACACTATCACAGACATTTTTCTCAATGTGCATGACATCGATACAATGCCTGACTGCCAAAGAACTCCAATAAGGAAGATCCCAAAATATTGACTTCTTCTTGAATAAAGATTTGTCACTCTGTGTGTCCATGGTACATTGTGATCTCTTACCAAATTCATTGGCAAAGTCTTTTACTCTTTGATAAACAACCTCCCTTGGTATAGGTTTAGGTGCACTGTGTTCCTTATTCCATCCATTGAATGCTTTGCGCAACCTATAATACGAATAGAATTTTGGAAGAAACCTTCCATGACCAAGATATATAGTCTTGCAGCCATGTTTAAGTCGTATTGAATCAGTGTTCTCTTCACATATAGGACACGCTTTAGATCCTTTGACACTATATCCAGACAAATTCCCATATGCTAGAAAGTCATTAACAGTGCAAAACAACATAGCGTGCAAACAAAATGTCTCTCTTCATGAAGCATCATAGGTAATCACACCTTCACCCCAGAGTTTCTTCAAGTCATCAATAAGAGGTTCAAGATAAACCTCAATATCATTTCCAGGTTGTTTAGAGCCCGATATCAATAACGACAGCATAACATACTTATTTTTCATACACAACCAGGGAGGAATATTATATATAACAAGCATAACTGGCCAAGTGCTATGTTGGCTACTCAATGTCCTGTATGGATTCATCCCATCTGTACAAACCCCAAGTCTTAGATTCCTGACTTCTTCACCAAATTTAGGGTACAATAAATCAATCTTCTTCCACTGTGGGGAATCAGACGCACGTCGTACGATCCCATCATTATTTTTCTTAACATCTGCATGCCACCTCAAATTCTTCACATCTATCAGATTGGCAAACAAGCATTGAAACCGTGATATTATAGGTAGATACCACATCACCTTGGCAGGAAAACCAGTTTTGGACTCCCCTGAAGTCATCAATTTATACCTTGACACACCAAATTTTGGACAATCTTTCAAATCCACATAGTCCTTTTGAAATAATACACAATCATTCATGCATGCATGTATCTTCTTGGCCTCCATTCCCATTGGGCACAATAATTTCTTTAACTGGTATGTTGAGATTGGCAGCTCGTTTCCTTCAGGAAGAATTTTTATCAACAAAGACAACAATGACGTGAAGCTTTTGTCGCTCCATCTATTGTTAGCTTTCAGCTTATACAATCTCAAAATAGCACTAAGCTTCATAAACTTAGTACAACCTATGTATAACAGTATCTCAGCATCATGCACAATGTTTCTAAACATGGGAGGTGGATCGGTGTGCTCTACCCCACAACTATCCAGCATCGCATCAATGATGTCTTCTGGAACTGGTTCATTCACATCTACGTCATCGGAGGCAATTTCTTCTTCCACACAAGCACTGCTATTGACATTCACTGATTTTAGGTTTGAAATCTCTCCATGCCAGTGCCATTCTGTATAGCCTTGTACAATCTCGTTGCACATGACATGACTTTTGATTTTGTCACCAGTGCTGACTTTCAAGTTGTTACTGCAATGTCTACATGGATAGTAGAACCTATCTCCAGGTTGTTTCCTATGTTCTTAGCAAATCTAATAAACTGATCAAGACCAGAAATAAACTCTGGGGTGTAGTGATTTGGAATGGACATCCATGATCTATCCATTCTACGATCAAAGAGAAAACAAGTATATATTAGGGTTTAGGGTTAAAATATTAGGTCTTATATATAATAAATGTGTACCACCTATCCCATTCTTGAACACCTAATCTCACTAGTAAGTGTATAATGTGTATTGAGTTTTCAAGAAAATTTCGGCAGTATTTCCCTGCTGTTCTCCAAGTACATATGTACTTAGAGAACAAAATAGAGAAATGCTACCGAAATTTTCTTAAAAACTCAATACACATTATACACTTACATCCTAAGTGATATTAAGTGTTCAAGAATAGTCCCAAATTGGGGACTATCCAAGATTTACTCCTAATGAGTAAATCTTGGACGAGTTTCTATGCCAAAAAATACTTGTATGTTGTCATTCTTATACCTACAATCCTAGTTTCATCATTCATATCCAAATTTTTTTGTAACATCATTTAATCATGCTTGTCAATAAATACTAAACAGTAAATAAACCATGATTCCATATATCAAAGATTTGAATCAAAATGAAGCCTAATGGCACATTGGGAGAGTGAGAATATTATACCTCACTTGAAGGTTGAAGACAAAATATATGGAAATCAATAGCAAGTCAACAGCACCTGCAACAACACAAATGCATGATTCAATTCTATTATAATGTATTAATTAGGGTTCAATCTTGAAGTTTTAACTAGAGCTTCATATATCAACATACATACTAGGTCATATTTTAAGTCAAGATTTAGGCATTTAATCACCTTAGGGCACATACATGATTCATAAGGTATTTGGGTGCACAAAGAATAATATATGTTACTGATTTAGGAGTTCACATAATCATTTTAGAAATAGAAGACCCACATGTGAGTTAAGTTTGAGATTCAACATCAATGTATCTTTAACACACATGTTTCAAGGTTCAAAGCACATAATCAAATCAAATTAGGATGCTAGAATGGACAAGTTTGAATCTTATTTCAACATGCATCAAAATTTACTAAATTAGGTCAAGCCTGAGTATTAGACAAGTTAAAATAGTACATTAATACTAATCAATAGATAAATGAATAAAAATTAGTAGATAATAAATACAAATTAGTAGATAAGTAAATACTAATAAGTAGATAAGTAATTTGAAAAATTTATAGATGATTAAATAATTTGAAAAAGTAGATGAACAAATACGAAGGCCTAAATTTAAATAATGTGATGAATAAAAAATCATTATATGAACAAATCAGTAGATAAGTAAATACAAATCTATAGATAAGTAAATATAAATCAGCACATAAGTAAATATAAATAAGTAGATAAGTAAATAAATATTAGTAGATACATAAATACAAATCAATGGATAAATATATTCAAATCAGTAGATAAGTAATTTAAAATCAGTAGATAAGTAAATACAAATCAGTAAATAAGTAAATACAAATCAGTAGATAAGTAAATACTAATCAGTTGATGGAAACTAGTAAAATAAAAAACATCGTTACATGTATTACTTCTGGGCGCCCTCCTGTACAACACAGAGTTCAAGATATGTAACCTACCTAGCAGTAGGGGAAGTAGAGGCTAGCTCTGGTGACCTCAGGCTTGAGCTCTGATGGTGCATCAGCTCCTCAGGCGACCTTCATAACTGCGACGTCCTTCACAGTGGCGACGGCTAGCGACTGGAGGAAGAGGCCCAGATGGCGACTGGAGGAAGAGGATCGGCAGCGGGGAAGGCAGACCGGTGACGACAACCAGCAGGCAGCGGAGGACTCCCAGCAGGTAGCAGAGGGTAGGGACGGCCGGCAGAGGAGCAGCAGGCGGCAAAGGAGTAGCAGGTGGCGGAAGAGCAGTAGGCGGCAAGCAACGAAATCACTACAATCGCCATAGACCTAGTGAAATCGTGATGAAATAGAGAATGGGAAAGAGTATGTTTCGCGGGTGCTATTAAGTTAACCATCATCGTTGGTTGTTTCAAAATTGACATCTAAGATCCAACAGTGTCAGTCACAACAAAAAAACTGACACCTATGTTCAATCATAGTCGTCAGTTTCAACTAGAAAAACTGACGTCTATCTACATATGCCGACAAAAAAAGTTCTTGAATTACGACCATAGTCGTCGGTTTCCATAGAAAAGTGACGCCAATTGGGCAATTTTGGGGGTAAAATTTTTTTCCGGGGATAGCACGCAGACACACATTGGCGTCGGTCATTGTATGAAAACTGACGACAAAAATGGACCCAATTTATGTCTCGCAAAAAACCTTTAGCCGCCGGTTTCTTGGTCAACAACCGACGTCGTATATGAAATTTTGGAGGTAATTTTTTTGCACTAGAAAAATTGGATTTGGCGGGCTATTTTAAGCATCAGTTTCTTATTGTACAACCGACGCTAAATAAAAAGTGATATTCATGTCTGGCTGGTCTTCACATATAGATGTCAGTTTGTGTATTCAACCGACGTTGTAGGGTTTAGGCGTCAGTTTCTTGGATACAACAAACGCCTGTAAATGCGACATTATAAGCCATTTCTGTACCAGTGTCAAGTGAATATCAGATATCCCATGTACAACTCAGCCACAATCACCTGATGTTACAACAAGATATCATGCGGTTATTACCATCCAAGAGGCGAATACCGTTTGACATACAATGACGCATTGACCTGAACGATGCAGCTAGGATTGGTGCAGCTAAAACTATGACTTCTTTAGTAACTGAAGCTAGAGGTTATGATGGTCTTACATTCACTCAGAAGGACCTCAACAACCATCTCTTGAATTCAAGGAAGCTATGTCTAGGTGAAGGTGATGCAATTGCGATACAATCATACTTTATATGAATGTAAAAGAGTGATCATGAATTCTTCTATGTCTTAGACTTGAATGATGACATCATTCTCAGAAATGTTTTTTGGGCTGACGCAAGATCTCGAATGGTGTACAAATATTTTGATGATGTTGTTACCTTTGATACAACATACTTGACAAACATGTATGAGATGTCATTTGCACCATTTGTCAGTGTTAACCATCATAGCCAGTCCACTCTATTGGGGTGTGGGCTACTATGTGAAGAACCAACATAGAATTATGTATGGCTGTTTACAACTTGGCTGCAATGCATTGGTAGCCCATCACCTCTGTTTTTTTTCTTACACAATGATATTCATGATTTTCTTTTACCGCAGTAATGCTGAATCAACTTGTTACCTATTGGCTACCGTCTGTGCATTTCCTTTAACTTTCCTTTTTGCGGGTGCATTGTCTTGCAAATTTTTTTTGCACGATGATATTCATTATTTTTTGTTACTACAGTACATGCTAATTCGAATTAGTTACATATTTACTACTTTGGGTGCATTCCCTTTTAGTATATTTGTTGTGGGTCAGTTGTATTCACTATTAAGTCACATTATAACATGCACCAGTATACATATATTCTAATGAGTTATGCTGAGTTATTGACACATTATAACCTACTTCGCACTTCACGACCTGCAATACTTTCCTCAGAGTTGTGCTTCATTGTAATCCATTTCTTACAATTAAGTGACAAAACTACATGTTCACAGGAACCCTGCCAAAAAAATCGTAACTGACCAAGCTCAATCAATAATTAACAAGATCCAACAAGTGTTTCCCAATGTTAGGCACTGACTCTGTCTATGGAACATAATGAGAAAATTACCTGACAAACTACGAAAAGATTCCATTATGTCCAATCTGATCTGAGTTGGGAAGCTGCAATACAGACTTGCAAGGTAAATCAAGATAGTTGGCTTGCAAGAATGTTCTAAATATGACCTATGTGGGTACCTGCATACGTTGGCGACTTCTTTTGGGAAGATATGACATCAACCCAGCGTAATGAATCAATTAATTCATTTTTCGATCGTTACGTTAACTCAAAGACATCTTTGAAATAGTTTGTTAACCAACATAAAGTTGCACAAGAAGTAAGGATCAAGACAAAGAGGAAATCTAATTATGATGATCAGGATAAACTTGTTCAATTAAGGTATGAGTTTTACATTGAGGCCAATGCAAGATCGGTGTACACACAAAACATATTCAAGAAGTTTCAAATCAAACTGCAACGTATGATGTATTGTGACACACTGCTGCTAAACAAGGTCGATTTGTTGTCTACACTTTTAGTTAAGGAACAACACAGGATTTTCCTACCAGATGCTGACTCTATTTTACTTGAAAATGAGTTCATTGTCACAATTGACTTTGTTCAGAACAATGTTTTATGCAGTTGTCATTCATTTGAGTGCAAGGGGATTATGTGCATGCACTAGTTATGTGTCCTTACTCACAACTACAGGATAGATAAGCTGCCAATGCAGTATGTGCTAGACAGATGAAGGAAGGACATTGTACGAGACTATGGAAACAACACAAACAACATACAAATATTTACAAAATCTGCTGAAAGAGCTGATGCTCTCTCAAACATTTGTCAAAGCTTCATAGAGATGTCATGTGTTTCAGATAAGTAATATGAAGTTGTTAAGCATATACTAAACACAGTAATTCAGACCTGCAAAAAGGAACAACTGCTCGAATTCAGTGTGAGCTCATTTAAGAAATATATTTCCATTGTTCCTGCACATAATTATTTACAGGAGTTTATAACGGTGCACATTTGTTTCAAATTAATGGAATACAGTCGATTCATTGAACTTGTACCAATGCTCTGGACACTTAAATGTAGGCCCAAAAGTGCAAACCGATAGTTGTTTCTACAATCAAGGATCATGTCACAGCCAAGAAGGTTGGAAGACCACCACCTTGCGTAAAAAGGGATGGCAGGAAATGAATTAAAAAAAAATAGTAGAAAAAGCCAACTCAACCAGCCACAATCAAATGACCATTCACAGTACCACAATTCCCAAATGATCAATGGACACCCCATAGCAATATGAATGATATATGCAACCCTGCAAATAGAGGTTTCAATACATATAATAGTATCCCTACTGAACACATCATTGACCAAAGTTACAACACATCATCTCCCACACCACCATGTCAATATTTGTAGTTTGGAGTAGGCAGTAACCAAAGAAGTTTTTACACAAATCCAAACACAGCAAACTTCGACAACGACCACTACCAGTTTGTGCCATCTAGCTCAAGCATCACACAAACTTTTAGCACACCATCTCCTCTTGCTGTAGCATGGTTATGCTACACTATCCACAAAGACTAGCTTTATCTTTATACTAATATACATCTTTTTGTCTTCTTTTTTGGAAAAACACATGTACTTTTTTGTAGTGCAACGATTTACACAAAGAATACATCTGTACAAGCATGTGAACCCATAAATATTGTCCCAATATTTAGCCCACAGTGTAGAATATATGTACATTTCCGTAGTCAGCAGAAGTTATCCGTGTGTTGATTAATGGTTTACTGCATAATACCACGTCAATCTTGTTACAATTGCCACTACTATCGTAATGTCTTGTTGCATCTTACAATGTCATCTTCCGCACTCAGGACATTTTACATGATATAGCACTCTAAATAACTACATTTCCCCAGCATCGCTTAGCCTACCTGGTCTGTTACAAACTTACCAAAATTCCAGCCAAATGTGCACCACAAGACAATTAAATAAATAAAAACCTTTCTTTAGATTTTTTTTTCAATAGCCTAAAACGCATGATATAACTGTTTGTGCGTTCTTATGTCGGACTATTTGTTAAATAATGCTCGTTGTTAACAACCATATTCATCAGAACTTTTTTTCACCCAGAATTTTTATCTTAAGCTCAATCCCATCCGCTCCTTGTTAACGCCCCACTCTAGACTTGTTACAAAATGTCAGTTTTTTGAGATTATGCCTTGTTTTAAACTTGTTTTTTCCTCAATGACAATTGTTAATTGTTAACAACCGCCTTCACTAGTTATTTTGTATCAGATAAAACCAACCCCATCTGCTCCTAATGTCGCACTCCAAACTTGCTTTTGGCACAACTGGAATGTTGTGTCATCTGTAACAACTACTCGTTGATAACAATTTGTATTCACGAGTTATTTTGTATCAAATAAAATCAATCGCATCCGCTCATAATGTCACACTCCAAACTTGCTATGTTGAACAACCACATTCACTAGTCATGTCGTATCAAATAAAATCAAGAAATATGCTATGTGGACACCATTTTAGAACACAAAATACAACCCACTCATTCTCCATCACTTTTTTGTGGGTATAAGAAATAACATACACATTTTATTTGTTATACCCTCAAACATGTGTTGGATAACGAGGGAAATTCCATTATGGTTCTAAAATGTTTCAATCCCATCCATTCCTAACATCACAATTCAAACTTGCAATGTTTAATAGCCTTCCGCTACTGTCATTGAGCACTATACACCTACAGTTGTTATGAATTATGAGTTTTCTGAGTGTATGACTTTTTAAAACTTATGTTTTGCATGTTTATAAAAATTAAGTATATTTGAGGCACAACTACATCACCACATCCATTTTAGTACCATACATCTATCTACAATGTCCTTCATAAACCATACAAATGTAGATAAGGAACAATTGGAATCGATGGCACAACTACATCACCAATTTCAACCATCTACTACTACATGCTCAACATAATACTGAGCATCATCCCAATCAAAATAACATAGTCATTAGATGCAATACTTCATTTGCCCGTTCTAGTAAATATAACTGAGAAATGAGCAATGTGTTGTTAATTAAGTACTAAATTTTGATAATATACTGATTTAAGTCTATGGCCACTTCCACATTTAAGGACCTTAACACTTCAAACCCCAAAAAAAATCATTCCCCACATCCAATTATCTGATGTAGTGCATTTAGTAAACATTGCAATAAACCCATATGCCCTCATATACATACAACAACACCATGCAAGCAACAAAATTCTATTTCAGCAACACAGTTCACCACATCCATTTCAGAACGCCCCTTCATTTGCATACTCCTTCATTTGTAGTATGAGCACAACATTGATAACGCGCAAGTGATGCACTGGTTCAGGGTAAGACTCTTCCATCCTCTACCCTTAACATATGCATTCCATCCACCGCATAACATACACACCGCAGTCATTTGTTTCCGGAGGTTGCTGCACTGCCTTGTTATCGAATAAGATCTTCCAACCCTCTTTAGATACACCACTTATCTTGCCCACAAGGATTTTGATCGATGATGCTTGTATTAGCACAAAATCATATAAAAAATAGTTTGTAACTGACAGGTATACAAAATGGTCCGACCTGCACAAGTTATACTTACCAGGGTAACTGCATTGTTGTCATATGGATGGCTCATATTTGTCCTGTCATATCTCCTCACTGGGCGCAAGCTGTTGTAGTGAAGTATCTTCTTGTTTTCGTGTGAAGCCACTAGCAACTTCCAGTGATGTGAGCTAAGAATCAGAAGAATTATTACATTTGTGGACTTGATCTCTTCCCTTTTCTTGTAACAATATTTCTACATCAAGGGTGCATTCTTTGTCTTTATTGTGTGTGTCATGGCAGTGTTGAAAATGAACACCCTCCATCCCCACTTGTTTCCATATTCCTTTCACATTACTTCACTCCAACCATCAATTATCTATTATAGGCAAAATGGGGAGCCAAGTCATTTATGGTGGTTAACACAATAATAGGTATAACAATTAAGGCCCCAACTATATTTAACATTTTGTCTATAACAAAAGTCACCTTGGGTCTACAAAGAATTTACTACTTATAGTTCGGTACAATTCATGTAGTGAAGTAAAGGCATACAAAATAACTACAACAAACAACTACATAGTGTTAGTTCAAGTGTCGACGTGCCACCTACACCTTACTGGAAATCATTTAGCTACTTTTTACAACTGGAACTACCAATTAGCATAAACAACTTTACACATTGAATATTACTGCATACAAATATACTATTTACATTTATGGAATACTACCCTTCAGAATGTCACATATAACAACACACCCTCATGACCCAAACACGCCTTGTTGGAAAACCATCACAAACCGGTCAAAGGAACACCAATAACGAACCATAATTGTAAGTGTATCTCCACAGCAGACACACATAGATGACACTCTACTACAATCGTATGCAATCATGTTAAGATTTATTCCTAGCAATAGATGCCATATTTTATTTAACACACCAACAAAACATTCAAATTCTTAATCTATATATTGTATATTTTTGGTGTAACCCTACGCAGACAATGTATGTCACACACCATAATAGTTGTCACCCTTACGGGTACAAACTAGCATGACAACTTTAACTGCTAGCATACCTGGTTTGTGATGTTAGTACCCTTTTTCAACATATATCTAAAATCCTGATGCATGATACAAGCATTGTCAGACCTATAAATAACATCATCTGCACTCTTTTCCTTGCTAGTAAGCTAAAGAATAACAAACACCCCTCAAATATGCTTTCTAGAAATTGAAAGGTACAATATCGTTATACAAATCCACTCTTTTACATACCTTCTTCAGTAACAACATATCTTTTTTGTTGTTAAAACTGGTTGCTTCATCATCCCAGTTTTCCATCACATCGATCTCATTCTTCTTGGCAGGAGACATTAGCTTTACCTTACATTCTCAGTGTTCATCTTTGACTCTCCTCACTAATGAACTCAAGCTATTACAAGTCATTACCAACTTCTTCCCATGCTTCAATGGTTTCTCAATTCTATCCTCGCATGTAACCCTATCGACCATATCTTTTATAGGGTTATGGAATCAAATAACAAAATATAAGCATACCCACAACAAATATACATCCACAATATATGTCATTATAGTCACACATTTTCATCAACCCTATGTCCATCAACGACAATCCATTCTGGCTTTAACACTGTCTTTGCCTTACCTTGGTTTGTTACAGCCATAGAAATTAATGTATGCGTGCTCACTTCACTCAGGATCTTTTCAATGTCATCTTCATTACCCGTCTCCTTCCACCAATCTTCAACCTACATAACATAAATATTTCTTCATTATGGTTATATATGCACTAATCACTCGGAAATCATTATCAGATGAAATTCATTCCTACATATACCTTCTCCCCCCTACTAGATTTTGCATGCCCCATTATGCTTGCGCTTTCTTGAGGTAGTTGTGTTAACACTGGGGCCTTGCATGGGATTGGCATGACATAACAAACTCTTTCAATAGGAACCCCCAAATCCTAATTATTTATGGGAAACAAACAAACAAAAACAAATCAACATTATTTTTTATAACATTGCAGTGCACCAGTATATACAGGTGACCTACCCGGCCAAAGACATCATAATTTCCTATACCAGAGCTACTGTCAATCCTTGTTGTTGGTTTCCTTACAGGGGTTGTCTTAACAAGTCTTGGCATTGTTATTCTTCTGAAATCAGCTACAACATGTTCACCCTGCACAAAATTAAACATATGAGGTTCAATTAGTCATTACATTATGTTCAATATTGTAACAGGTGCGCATATGGCATATATATAAGCCAATCACAAGTGGGGTAATTTGTTCAATGCTGAACTCCTGCACCAACATCCAAACAAACCGTTGCACACTTTCCGAACCCATCCACGGGAAGCGTATCATAATAAATCTACAAATGGAACAACCATATACATCCAAAGGTTATTTTGCAAAAAAGATTTGAAATTGAATAAAAGGTTAATAACCGTATATATGAATAGATTGTTTTGTATATATCATCTTAGTTACACTCCCTTTACTCATTTCTGATAGGGCATCGGCCCACCCGCTAGTATATTGTACCGGGCCAGGAGTTTTGTAACCAACCTGTAGTACGTTAATTATACATTACATAATCAAATAGAATACAAATACCACTAAAATGTGGTGATTCATAGGATATGCACTTTATTTGACCTTTTAGTAGCAGATCTTGTTATTGTCTGCCTAGAAATAACTTCGATACCCTACATGAAATATCTTTATAAAATGATTGCAATCTTTAATCTAAACAAATATGTTCAACAACAAATAATATTTTTCAAAGTTGAATGTTGAACTCCTGCACCAACATCCAAACCAACCGTTGCACACTTTTCAGACCCATGCATGACAGACATATCATAACAAATCTACAAAATTGAAGAACTGTATACAACAAAAGGTTATTTTGAAGTGAGGTCTAAAATTGAATAAAAGGTGAATAATGGTATACATGAAATAGTTTTTTTGTATTTACCGTCTTAGCTACACTTCCCTTACTCATGTCTGATAGGGTGTCACCCCGCCTACTAGTATGTTGCACTGTGCCTGGGGTTTCATAACCAACCTATAGTAGTCTAATTATACACGACATAATCAAACATAATACAAATACCACTGAAAGGTGGTGATTGATAGGATATGCACCTCATTTACCTTTTTATTAGCAGATGTTGTTACTGACCGCCTACCAAATACTTTGATAACTTGCATGCAATATCTTGATTATGTAACACAAAAACATTTTATTAAATGATTGACATCTTCTAGATAAATTAAGAAGTTGAACAAAAAATAATCCTTTCACAGTTAATCCATACAAACCACAATAACAACAATAATACTACCATAAGAACCATACATACACATCACCAACCAAGCCAGTACAAACAGTTGTTTTTCCAGCGCTAACATCAGTTGGAATTCCATTTTCAACATCCACTTCATGGTTGTCTTTCTTTGGTGTGTCGTATTGTATCTTCGTTACATAAAAAAAGACAATAAAATGTCACAATATCAAGGTGTCTATTAAACATTTTTGTAAATAAACTATAATATCAACATAGATGTGTTAAACGCACTGTCTTTGCTATACTCCACTTCCTATTTAACTCTAGTGTATCCTTAATAGTTCATGTGCTGGCAATAACCAATGGGCTTTCCATTTCCAAAAGATCCTTTACAGAGAACCAGGGGAAAGCCATATTACACATTCCATAACATAATCTTCAAGAAATATAAAGACAATTTCGTTAACGATTACTACACCTTTTTTTCATGTTGACCTTGTCACATATCAACTTCCAACAGAGTCCTCTCCCTATGAACCAATAGTACTATCTTTTATATACTATGCTAATTGTAAAGGAACTACCATGGTTATCAACTACCCCAACAAAGGTACTCAAACAATGCCACCTCTAAGATAGGAAATGACTAATTTATCAAATTTAACTACTAACTATACAAAACATACAATCTTTGTGTTGTTTGGCACTGCTTGCTTGATAGCATCGGCATGTGTGGCTGTCAAAATCTTGCGAAGGCACATCCGTTGTCTTGCATCACTAACAACTGACTCATTTCGAGAACCAGCAACACCTAAATCTTAGACATTCATCTTAACTGATATACCATGACCCTATGTACAACGATTGTGATAAGGTAAGTGTATTCAAAACATATGTATGACATGGCAACACACAAATAATAACAGTTATTTGATAGACACAGTATCACAAAACAATGGTGTTGTCTTAGTCATTTTACACATTGTAATAGATGTCCATCTGCACTATGTATGCGACATGCAAACTCCCTCTAGCAATTTACCGTGATATGTCTGCCAGCCATTTCTAAAAAAATTTCATCTGATGTGGCATGGATACTTCCTACACCAGAATAAGGAACATTGCCAACTGATCCGCTGATATCCTGCAATGTATACTACATTTTTCTCACCAAATATACCAAATCTATGTTTCTAAATTACTGCAATGCCAAACTAAATTCAGATCACATCCAGTTCATGGAAGTGGAAGCTTGGATCATGCATAATCGCATTTTTTTTTACTTTAGAAACATCTTCACTTGAAGAAAGAAACCTCTTAGGTGTAGATCTTGTGACGCATGACTGTAATACAATGGAACACATTAAAGCATACAAGGCCCAACCGTCCTATAGCCTTGACATCAACACACAACAAAACGTGATGGTTACCTTGATTGGTGTTGCTAAATCAATAATCAGCACATCCATGAAAATATTTCATCCTGCATGTCGATACTACTGTAAGTGATAATATTAATATAAACAAACATTGTGCATTCTTATCAAATAAATGGTGATCATGCCTTGTTCTTATTCTTCCGTATCTTTTTTGGTTGATTAACACGGTCAATTGTGACAATGTTTTCCTAAAAATTAAAAATATTATTCAATACACATTGATACTGGAACCATACAATTGCACTAAAGGAACATATCTGTTACAATGGATAGTTAAATCGACAATTTATAGATAATACGACGATCCAAATAAGAGATCGCCTTACCACACGGATGCCAGCAGAACATTGTAATATATCACCTGGCACAACTACGTCCCCAACCTTCTGCAGTTGTATAGCATCATAGGCACGAGTCAACATCAAAATATTAGTACCAATATGCAAGTACATTTGTTACTAACAAAGCCTGAACAGACATGTATACCAACACCTTCTTCATACCTTTGAAATACCTACATCATCTTTGCATTCAGAAATCTATTTCAGTATTTCATCTCTTTTCCGAACCAGTATTTGTCGTTACAACATACATAAATAGCTTACTGTAACCAGCTACTTGGGGTTAATTAAATAACTAGATTAGTAAAAAATCCCCATTTTCCTCAAATATTACATTCGTTTCATACTCTGGTGCACGTACAGTAACACCATTTTCTTGACCCACCTCAGATATGTCTTCTATTTTGTCAATAATGGACATTACCTGCATAGAAAACAAGTGCCAATCCAACTCAAAAACTTTAAACACAGTGTACAGATGCAAATTGATTACTGTATCACAAAAGTGTTACCCTAAGATGGTTTTTATAACAAAATGAGAATTTTGACCTAATTTGTACATGTTGGTATACTAAACCATCATCCATGTATGTGGTTTTGGCAAGCCATAATACAGAACCTATACCTCGACCATTACACTATTTAATACTCTTATATTCTCCTTTTTAAGTTTATAAACAAATAAAAATGAAAATTTATAACAAACCACATATTTCATTTCGTTTACCTCTTCCCCACGTCCGTTGTTGTCACCACCTACTGACACATCAGCAGCCATGCTTCCATTAAGTGTTGGATCTGATATTTGTCTAGACTCCAACTCCACTCGTAGTATCTCATTCTCACAAGCTTTGGCATGATGTGCCTCCTTCAGCAACTTGTATTGTCTTTGTATATTCGTTAACCTTTTCTTCAGCCCTGCAACCTCCTTCCAGTGCTCATCATGGCTTCTTTCTAACTTCTTCTTAAACTTCTGATTTTTCAGTTTCATCTCTGTAGAGACAAGCTACCAATATATTGGTACACATTAGTTAGCTCATTACAACTGTGGTATGTCTAATTATTTACAACAAAGACTAAATCAAGTAACAACTTGTTTTATACAAATAAACAATTACAAAAAAAATAATCATGTTGCTTTACCTCTCGGTCCACTTTAGCACATTGAGGCTTTCTAGCAACAGACCTCGCCTTGTTAATCACACTCCTACCATTTGCTAAATAATCTTTCCCAATATTTTCTACTCTGAGTGTTTTAATAGACATGTCATGATCAACCAACAAAGAACTCATCTTGTTGTTGTAGTCCTAGCAATTGGCAAAAGGGAATGCACGTGGTCTAGATTTCTTACTAATCGTAGTTACCATTCTAAACCAAACCATCAACACAAACGAACAACCCTTCAGATATCCACTATTCATGTTCCCCTTTTCCTTCATTCTAAGGTCCAAGTATTCAAATAGAGAGTCTACCCCAGTTGAAATTCCCTATATCAGACAGAAATTCAACATATTCCCATAAGTATCTGTGAATTTTGAAACTAGCATAAGGGTACAGAAATGTTGCCATCATAACAACTATCCAAATCTTCACAAAGTCCTCTATGGATTTGTCATCTATTTTATAAGAAATTGACTGCAGGGAATCCAATGCTTTTGTGATCTTAACTTCTCCTTTGAAATATTCATTGTATATAACAACATTATTAGTTCGATCTTGAACCACATTATCCCCTGCATAACAAAACAAAATTATGTTCTACAAAAGGTCTTCGGTCATAGTAATGTATATTTCCTTTTGCATAACAGAAATCATTACTAACCTTGGGTGGGTAGCCCCAAGATCATACCAACATGCTTTCCATCAAACTGGACAAGGTTGGTTCCAAGCTTAAAACACTTCACCTTAGAATCATATCTTACTATCAGCCACTTGATGAGAGAATTGTCAAATGGCTTAGGACAATTCAAAGACATGAAGTGACCAAACGCAGTTGCATTAAGTAACTGTATGTGTCATTCATTTGCCATACCCAACACCATATTGAATTTTTGATAAGAACTGTGAGTTGTGAGCCCCTTCATCTTCTTCCTTTTAGCCACAGTGACTAATTCATCCGCAGTCATCCTGCATAAGTGCATGACCAGATGTTAATTCATGGAATAATAAATACTTTTCTTGGAAGATTACATCACTAGGGTCTAACACACATGTTACTTGTTAGTATATTCTACCCATTCGTTATAACACAATGCGCAAATCACATAACAAATGAAATCCATTTGAATGAAAACAAAACTAATGTGGTTTTCTTCCATACCATATAAAAACCTTTTTGCACCATTTAGCAAACATATATTTATCAATTTCATATATGAATTAGTTGAATGGTCACATTACTCATAAAGCATAATATATATGTTATGAAATACATATAAACTGTAATAGAACGAATATTGATCTTCATTTCATATGTACAACCAGTGTCATGGGCATGTTTCTTTCTAAATTAATCAATTCCCACCATATAACAAAACTTGTACTATTTATATCATATCCATTACACTACTCAACATTTCCAACCAAAGCAACATTTCCCACTTGTGTACAGGCATAACAAACTGTTTCAATTTTAACATTCCACTAGACTGATCAACATTTACCCTTACCTACACCTACCATGAGGTTATGCACTCCATCTTTATGCAGCACACAATATAACACCAGTCCCTTGTTCACAACCCCATTCGACACGACCCACATTTTTCTTATATCAACACTTGTGGACAGCCATAACAACATTTGTGCATTAAATACAACACTTATTATCAACACACACCAACAACTACCCACATCCATAACAACATCCCAAATACACTTTAACATAAGGAGTATTGAATTTACAACCATATGCACAACCAATACCATGGGCATGTTGCTTTCAAAAGTAATCAATGCCTAATGTCTAACACAAATCGTGGTAGGTATCTCATAGCAAATAAAGCAACATGTCATACCAATAGTGTCTTGTTCTCAACCCCATTTTAACACCACCCATGCCCACCTATAAGCTCACTTGTTAATAGCCATAACACCACTTCATATTTCCATAACAACACACATACGTTATATAACATAGCAACATGTACATGATATAACAAATATGTGTAACAAAACTCGTAGTAGATATAACATAGTAAGATAATCAACGTGTCCATGATATAACAAAAGCAACATTTGCCCACTTGTTATAATGATAAGAACTTGTATTATTTTTAACATTCCAATAGCCTGATCAACATTTACCCTTATCTACACCTATTCCTAGCACAAGGTTATGCAAATGCTCTACCAATAGGCCCATGTTCACCTTAACACCTACAACATCGCTTGTTAACATCCATAACTACACTTGGCAACTCATGTAAATTATGTAAGCATTTCGGAGAAACTCATTTTCTCTCGTAACTTTGCATTTTACTGCAAGTTTTATATTACATTTTAGTACTACAAAATACATAGTAACAACTACATCATTTAGGAACTAACAATTTAGTTTACATAAAACAACATCACAAATAGCCTATAACATAACGAATATTGATTTTCATCTCATGCAAAAAGCAACATGTACATGATAGAACATCATAATGGTGACGTGAGGGCCATGCAAACAAAGAAAAATGTGTAACAAAACTCATAGTAGATATAACATAGCAAAATAAGCAATGTGTACATGATATAACAAAGTAACAAAGCAACATATCCATAACAACTCATATACAATATGGAATAACATACAATATATTAATGGAGCATATTTTCAACAATTTGTTTTCTATTGTAACTTTACATTTTAATCCAAGGTTTAAATTACATTTTAATCCTACAAAGAACGCATCAACAACATCATCATTTTGGAACTTTCAATTTATTTTGCCAGAAACAAAATAAAACATAGACTGTAACAGAACGAACATTGATGTCCATAACACCTTTTGTACACCTCTTAACAACTCGTACACTTTTTAACATTCTTCTACCCTGCCCACCATTCACCCATACACACAACTACACCTAGGATGAGGTTATGCACACCCTCCAACTATAGTGCCTTGTTCACAACCCCATTTAACATGATCCATGAGCACTTATAACATCACATGCTAATAGCCATAACAACACTTACTAGTGCATAACAAATCAAGTATGTCATGACATGGCACCCATAACACCTCATTCCATTTTACAAGATCACACCTTTATCCCAGGGCCTACAAGCATGGGAACCATCTCTGCTACATGCAAACATGGAAACCTCATGCACACAGATCCAATGACCCCCAAAAGGAGACACATCTAATAATGGATGTGAAATAGAAGGTGGTATGAATGATGATTCAAGATCGAATGACTTAGGGTTAGGTTTTTTCAAGAAGCATTTAACAGAGAGGGCCCTCTCATCCAAATCAAAGGACTAATCATGGGATCAGGTTAAATCTTACCTGGCCACGACAACAACTTCTGAGGTGGTACATCCATTAGAGGTGGAGGCGGAAGGGTTACACCTATATAGTAACGACGGGGCGGGGGGAAGGGTTATGCCTGTGCAACAGTGGCGGGGGGTGGACTTGGTGTAGAGAATAGTAGTGCACTCTCCTTCCTTGGTTGGCATGAGAACCTAGTGGTCGGTTGATCGGCGTGAGAAGGCTGATCGTCGGAAGTGGCATAGCGAAATCCCTAAACCATTGTGGGAGGAGGTAGTTGAAAGGGGAGATGTGGAGTGATGAGCAAGTGAATGATGGTGGGGAGGGGTAGTGGAGTGAGGAGGAAGCCTCATACGTTGCTATTATTTCAAAAACAAGAGGAAGGACCCACGTGATGGAAGAACATGAGGCCGACTCACGTCCATCAGGGCGGGAGATGTGATTGGACTTTTTTTGTTAGTATGTGGGTTGGGTCTGGGTTCAGGTTTGGGAATGGGGATGTATAGAAAATCTAAAAAAAATAAAAAATGTCAGCTTTGGAAGTGACACTATCAGTTAACCTGAGAACTATGAAGTACTAGGGTTTGCACGATTGATGACCTGAGATAAAATGTACAACTTGTATCTTTCCATTCAAGTTGCACAACCTATCGGGAAGTAGGTTTGAATTAACTTTTTCGGCTATTTGAACGAATGATTAATGACCAGCCAACACAATAAATGCAGAAAAAAGTCATGGTTTATGGCTAAATGAGGTTTTCCCATGTATATATCCATCTACCCAACTGTTACATTTTTTGTATTGGCCATGCACATGTCTGGTTGTAAAAAAAATGGTTTCCTAAGTTGTCCAAAGGCATTTTATATCCTTTGTATACCTAAACATGTTTAAGGAATGCCAAGATGAAAATTTAGTGGCAAAGATGAGCTCGGGGATGATACAAGCAGTGATTTGATGATCACTTGACAGAAACAAACTATAATGGTTATTCTTGATCCTTGACCACAATGTCAAGCAAGACACTGCATATATAGCAACAACATCTTAAGAGTACATCAATGTCATTATGCATAATGATCAACAACTCTAGAGTAATTCAAGTGAAATAGGATATTAGTGTCTTGATCTACATAATAAAAGCAATGATGTAGTTAGCCCATAGTTCTATAATGCATTCAATATTGATCTTACTTTCATTAGTAGATCACTTTTTACTATTTTCTAAATTAGTTCCTTGTCATTATAACTCTTATCAAATTAGTTTAATGAGTGGTTCCGTTATACCTTTTGGAATGATAAATTCATGCTACTCAAATTGTTTGTACTGCAACATGCGTCATAGACTTTTCACTAGCACAAATATTGAAAATCAATCATAATCAATAAAAATACTCATATAAAGAAATATTTAATTTGTTCATGTCACTATCAGAGGGATAAAACAAGGTTTCCCATTATCACCCTATGTTTACTATTAATTCTTGTTTATATCCTATATATAATTCATCAAGGTGGTATCTCACAACCCTCATTTTTTGACCTAAACAAAGCATGCAATCTCAAATCGAATCAAAATCTTGGATTCAAAACTTCAGATATAAGTTGCTATGGATCTAAATTTTTAGCTTATATATACATGATAAACCCTAAGTTCCTCAAGTCAACTACAAATGTGTCAATTGGCTATTTAGGAAAGTATTAATCAACTCAATTACATTGGTAAAGTCAATTCCACCAAAATCTACAAGGTGTGAAGAATCATTAAGTCGATTGTAATTTCTTTACACAAACTATACCCCTAATTGATTAATAAATGATATACAAATGTTCAAAGTGAAACCAACCTAACAAATATCTTCATTACAGTCCAATCAAAATAACATGGTATTAATTCATTAATAAGTGGCTTCATCCAAAATGTGGGTCTCTAGTTATTTTTGGGTATTCTATATAGTTAAATATATGTTTATCCTATAAAGGAAAGCATAGATAGATGTGTCTCTGAAAACAAAAACTATGTAGACTTCCAGAATCCCCAAACTTCAATTTGGTAATCCATCAATTTTTGTTATAATTGGATAAGTCTACCTTCCTAGAATAACTATAGAATGAAAATAAAAATAATATCTTGATAATTATAAAATATATGTAAAATATTAGTTTTTATTGTGTACTATCTAACAATACTTCCTACTTCTCACAGATTCATCTAATAACCCATGCATTGTCTTCTTTATTTGTCCCAGGCCTAGTGGGACTCAAATAGTGAGAGACACCGCATTGACCTCCAATTTCTCTTTGTATAGTATATACCACTCACAAAAGAGGCTCCCAACACATTCACCTTGCCACTATGATCCACCCAATGTCACACTTGAGCGATTTCCATGCCCTAGACACTGGTGATAAACTTAGAGTCCTTCTTCCACACAAATACAACCTCCAAAAATAATGAGACCCCTCCCCTATATAAATAAGTCCTTGAAACACATCAACAATAATCCAGAAATGAGAAGTCATAGTCGTGTTGCCCCAAAATACTCTCATTGCATACCCCTATGTTTCACCCTATTGCTGCTCTATCGTAAGATTGCATCATCAACTTAGAACTTTGTGACTTCAAGAGAAGTTGCAGAATGATTTCATTAGCCTCCATGAATCATTTCCAATCGTCAATTCACCCACTTTGTAGGTGTTCCTTGTTCCCCCTTGTGATCTTTCGCATATGATAACTTACAACCCGACATAGATCTCTAACCCAAAACCCTTACACATGTAGTTTTCTACATCATCCATCATGCTAAATGTTTCAAACTTGTCCTCATTTTCATTACTCACCATAAATTCTATTCTCTTATTTTTCCACTTTGTCCCCTATTTCTTCTTGGTGGGAAGGAGTTCAGGCTCTATTGCTCAAATAATAGCATGAGGTAGATTTATTGTTTGTGATGGAGGGAAAAGAACTTGATTGTGATCTTAGTTTTCCACACATATTTGGTTTTGTAAGGTTATGATTAAGGATTCATAACCCTATTTCCATGTATATCCAATGGGGTTGATTATAACATTTGAGTAGGTAGTTACCTTACTTTTTCCTATTTTATTTATATCAATATGAAGCTTAAATGGGCAAAGTGGTCTTTATAATTACCCTTGTTATGAACTTTCACACGTTTTACTTGAGAGGGACTAGACCATGTCGCTGGCCTTTGTTGGGACATCTAGGAAAGGGGCCTCACATTGGGGGTGTTTGCTTATTTTGGTTGAAATCTATTAATTTATTTTATTTGGATTGGTCAAGATTAAACAAATTCTCTATAAATTTAGTAATATTAAAACATTACCTAAATTTATGTTTTGGAAACGTCTTTGTACAAGAAATCTAATATTATAGTTTTCAAACCCTAATTCAGTTATATCGTACCATGATTTCATAAATACCTTGGAATGGTTTAGGTGTTAATTAATATAGCAAGTAATTAGAATTATGTTTGTACATGACTCTCAGATTGATAAAGGACCAAAAAGATTAATCTAGGATTAACTTTGATTTGGTTGAGTGAGTCATACCACTATGCATAACTATTTTGGTTTAGTTGCATGTTATTTATGACTTACAAATTATTCTACCAAATTCCAAGTTCATGAAATGTGATTGAGATAAATATGAAGATGCTTGTAATTATATTATTGCATAGTTGTTTCTTATATTCATAAAGTCCTATGATTATCAACTATTACTCAGTAAATTAACGTTATGATCATGTATAATTCTCAAGTAGTTGAAATAGTTTCTAAGTTAATCATGTAATGTTACTTTCAATAGTAAGATCAAGAAATCCCACCAAGATTAAGTTACATGACTTGAACTTATAAACTGTCCCTCCTTATATTATTTCCTTTTGCCTTGATGTTTCACTTTGATCCAATTTGATGAGGCTTAACCAAAATGATGAGCACTTTGATGCAACCTTTGGATGAGTAAAATATATGTTGATGAAAATATGATCATAATGGTGATAATATTAAAGAGAAAATAATTAAGGAACTTATCACATGCTTCTAAGAATGAGGGGCATTTTTCTCATTATGGGCTTCCTAGCGGTGATGACTTTTGAGCATGATGTACACCATGTGGGAAGCTAGATAATACATATAGTAATGTTTATTAATTCCTTAAAGTGATGTATGCTAATATTAATGAGAATTCTTAATGTTAAGACATGTCAAATATATTACAGTTCAAGTATAAATATGCATAATTATGCTCTTATAAAGTGTATAGTGTCACCAACTGATGTATGCCTCCATTTTTGTGTGTTCGTGGGATGAGATGTATATAGATCAAGAAGCAAGGGAAGCTTGAAGTGATTGCTTCAATAGTAGCACTTTCCAAGACATAGCCTAGTTGAATGATGTCTACGCTCTAGAAAATCCATTATCTATTTTCTAAATATGATTCATGCATTGCATTTATTTCATCATTAATATATTAAATTTAGTTCATAGTTCAGCTAGGTCATTGGAACGACCTCACTCTTTAGAAACCCTTAATTAAGGAAGGCCAAAAAGATGAGAGCCATTACCTACCATTTTTTCCTAAGATCCAGATTTAACAAATAATAAATAATAGAAAAAAAAATTCATTAATTCACAAATATTTTTTACAAAATGCTTACATAAAGTTTCTATCCTCAGAATTTACAATTGAGAGGAAATACTAAATACCTAATCCTCTTGTATAGCTGTAATACCTTCCACATGTTTCATATTTATCTCCATGTTTGTATCTTGTGTATCAACTACGTAAAATGGCCGACAAACAAAACAATCAATATATTTCTATATTGGTACATGGTTCATCCACTAATCACAAATACATATATTCAATCATCATTTACTTGCAAATAAGAACATGTATTTTCTTTTATATTCTGACCCATACTTGGTCTACTGTCTCAGGTGTAGCCACTACCCATCATTGGACTTATGTGCATTACCCTTTGATTAGTGGAACCTAGCATTCAAAATATCATTATTTACTTTATGTGATACTCATAGGGGCTTTTTAATTTGCATGAAGTAAATAAACATCCAACATATATCATTCATTCAATCTTGGAGAAACCTTAGCAAATGTTGAAAGTCGATACATGTAATGATAAGCGTAACCATGTACCTTTTCCACACATAATTCATATAGAATATTTTAAGGTCACTTTTAAATCCATAATCAATCAATAGTATCTGAAACATGCATACTACATATGTGTCATTATATAATTGTGTTATTCATATTGAACCTAACTTAGGTCATGATCTTGGGTTTATGTATCATTGTCCTAGAGTTGTCATTATGTTTGATTCCCTATTTCCCATGTTCATTAATCTAATGACTTAAGATCCTTAATTTATATTAGATGTAGCCATTATCATCAACTTCACCATGTTATTGTGTTATGAACCCTTATATCAAATTTACTGCATTAAATATTAAATCATGATATTTAACCATAAATCCACATTAAAAACTTCCATTATCATCATCATTTTATTCCACAATGTCATATAACAACATAAAAAAGGCCTTTTAATGTTTCCATCATTTTAGTACCCAAAACTAGGGTTTTTTTAAGCATTATTCATCACTTTAATCCTTCTTTGTACTACTTTTAGAATTGAATGCATAATCAGGCTTTAAACATATTTTATTTGGATTTCTCTCTTTTTTGTGATCATTTTTATAAATAGGTTTGCTATTTTCAGATACTCCTAGCATATACTACAATTTTCAGAATATATACACACACTATAAAGAAATTACCTCATATTATTTGGTGAAGTGGCAGACAACTATTGGCTACACCACCCCAGGATCCAGAGACAGCCTATAAGGGAAGTTGAGGTGTATTGGTTCTATCCTGGGCCGACCGGTCTAGAACTGACTCATCTCCTGACTACCTCGCATCATCGTCTACACATGCGGGTGCCTTCTGTGGCAGTTGCTGTTGCTCCTCACTACGGTTAGTGTTGCCTCAGTGCCCTCTTCAGAGGCGATGATGCTCTGACCATCCTCCGGCTAGTGTAGTGTCCCATGATACACCTCCTTCATTCTCTCCCTGACACCCTCTCTCCCTACCTCTCTCACTCTTTCCTTTCTTGTGAACTGATCTTCTCAATGATCACCTACAAGTCAGTTCCCTCCTCCCCGCATGGCTTCTACAAGCATGGGTCTCAACCCTTCATCCCACACTTCTCCTCTGGGCCACCCAGGGTGATCGGAGCATGTGCCTACGGTCGTGACTCCCTATAGTAAACCGGTTGTGTCCTCTTGCCATGTAGGTGGCTACCAAAACTTGCACAAGAAGAAAGGGGGTGGTCAGACCCCTCTAAGGGATGACAACCATGAAGAAAAACCTCCCACGTTTATCATAGCCATGGGCCATGCTACAACTACCGCTACTACCATGTTGCAGGTCTTTCTGGGACAGTCGCATTGCCAAAAGAACTGGGGGGAGTGTTTAGGGTTTTTCCATGGATGAGAGGTTATACGTCGTGTTGCAAGATGGGGCAAGGACTCCATGAATATATATATATATATATATTTATATATATATATATATATATATGTATATATGTATATATATGTATGTGTATATATATACATACATATATATATATACTCATCTAGGTGGAAACCCTAGAGATCCCCACGAGAACAGAAAGGAAGGGGAAAGGGTGGGAAGCATTGTAATCTAGGTTTCCTTTATTTAAATTATACCTTCCCCTATTCTAGCCTCTTGGGCTCATTTCCTCCTCTCCTCATAATCATTTTTCAATTCTATCATTCTCTTGCCATGCAAACAATTGATGGATTATTCCAAAGCATCCCTTTATATTTCTCTTATGCTAATCCTATTTTTCCTCTTGATTATGACAAGTACCAAAGGGTCTAAAAGCATGGTTGTCAAAAGGAAACCATTCAATGAATTCCCAATATGGTGACACACCTATATGTCCATATATGTCTTTCAAGAATTCTTTTTTTTTCTTTAATTCAACTTTAATTGATCGATACATATAAGCCATAAAGGAAACCATATAAATACATTGTGCTTTATTGGATAATAAATTGTAGATTATTTTCATGTCTTCCTTTACAAAATATACAAATTCCTCATATTACCACTAAGACTGCCACCTTAATTCAATTCAAGTTACATCCACATCCTTTGCATTACACAATTTCATCTCTTAGTGAGTACATTTTCCATTTATGATTTCAATTTCACTTGGTGACTATCTTTTCACCTAGCCTTATGACCTATTACTCATATATTTTCACATAAGGCTGAGGTGACACCTCTAACCCTAGGTCATATCATTAAATATTAACTTAGATATTCATTCTCATATCTCAATTTAAAGCATAACATGTGGCCATCCAATCTATCTCACTCATAACAAGATGAAATAATCAATTTGGTTGCAGTGCGAAAGCAAAGTTCATTCTATTCAAAGAGAAGAGATAGTACATCCACAAATTATCTTAAAATTTCATATTTTAAGTTAATTCATTCTAATTATGACTTTAAACCGTTCCTTTTAACTTCAACATCATTCTTATATTTCTTGAAGTCAAATATTTTTTTTCTTCTTCTCACTTGGAGTTTGTACACAACTCCTCTCATCATTGCATGACTTCATGTATGTCATGTATTAATCTTTTATATATACATATCAGGAATTATCAACCTTAGCCACTTCCTTGAGGTCTCTAGGGCAATAGGTATTGTTGGAGTGATCTCATCCTTATGCATCCAGGGACTACCCTTCACATTCACCCCTTGGGCCTCATGAACATCATGAAGGTGGCCAACCTCGTGAGATATGAGCCTCAGACAAACATAGTTGTTACCTCCCAACCACATGGTATTATGCATTCAAGGCACAATCAACTCCTAATCCCATCGGTCCTATGTACCTTTAATACACCTTACATCACTACTACAGAAATAGCATTCAGTGTCGCTTTTCTAGGCGTCGGTTATTAAGGAAAACCGACGCCTATCATATAAGGCATCGGTTGTTTAAGAAAACCGACGTCTATATTCGAAGACCAGCCAGACACGGGTACCGCTTTGTATTAAGCGTCGGTTGTTTATAAAAAACCGACGCTTAAAGTCGCCCGCGAAATCCATTTTTCGATAAAAAAAAATAGTGTCATTGTCAGCGTCGGTTATATACCTAGAAAACCGACGCCTATGTGCGATGAAAATTTGCGCGGAAAATGTCACTTTCAGCGTCGGTTATCCTTGTATAACCGACGCTGAAGGTGGTTCCCGCCAAACATTTTCATGAAAATATCGTCCAATTGGACGTCGGTTGTTTGCAAACAACCGACGCTAAAGATGTTTAGGCGTTGGTTGTTGTAAACAACCGACGCTATTTGGGAACTTCATAACCCTCAATCGCTCGACTCTTCCCCTTTCTTCTGTTTCATTGCGAGCGATTTCTCTGCTGCGGCGATTTCTCTCCGGCGATTTCTTCTCCAGCGCCATTTCTCCGGCTAGTTTCTTCTCCGGCGCCCCCTCTCCGGCGCCCCATCTCCGGCGCCCCTCTCTGGCTAGTTTCTTCTCTGCCGCCCCTGCTGCCCGCCCTGCTGCTCCAATCGCCCTGCGCCGCCGCCACGCCTGAGAACCGGCGCCGCCGCCACGCCTGGTGCCGTCGCTCCGCGTGCCTGCCCAGTGTGCCGCTGCCTGCCCACCTGCCTGCCCACCTGCCAGCTTTGTCCAGCGTCACCCGCCGCCCTAGCTCCTTTCTTCCTGCTCACGCCCGGCGCCACCCCCTTATTCCTGCTTTGACCACCACTGATGGGAGCTCGCCTATTTGTCTGCCGCCTCTAACGAAAGGTATGTAAGCTGAAATAATTGGGTACTGCTGTAATGCATCGAAGTAAATATCCTATTGCTCTTATATACTAGTAATGCATGATTAGTTTTACTGATTTCCTTGCTGCTTTCAGTGATTAATGATTGGTACTACTGGTTAGTATTACTTTAGTGATTACTTTAATTCAACAATTCATAGTTTGTTATTTACAATTACTGATCTACTTGCCGATTTTAATGATTAGAGATACTGATTAATAGTAAGTATTGATGAATACTTAGTTAATTACTGATTTGTTGATTAGATATGTATAGAAGTTCCTTATAAATATATTTTTTATATACACATACATGTAATTTTGTATAAAATACATGATGTAGTGTGATCTTAAATCCTAGAGTGTACCCCTTTTGTTCTATGATGGTACCTATGACCCTAAATACATCCATAAGGGTCTATTGTATCCTAAAGAAGATTTATTTCTTCCTTATGCCCTAATTTTTATATGGATCTTAATCTTATATCGCTTACTCATATATAAGGAAATATCCTCCCTTATGACCACCTTGATGTGTATGTCCCATATAATCCACATGTTGGACCCTAATGATACAAATGTTTTATGTTGAAAACAAATGTATGTTTCAAGTGTTGAACCTAATGTTGGACAATGTGTTTGTTATAGGTGGTACACATTTATTATATAAGAATGACATCACATGTGTTTGTTGGCCTAGAAAGTCAACAATCATTGTTCTTTATATTACTTGTACATTGGTATAAATTAGAATGAACAATCACTAAATTATATACTATTTGTATGGAGTCCGGCTTCATTGTAGATATCTATTATTGTGTTTGTTGGCCTAGAAACCCGTCCAAGATTGACTCATTAGGAGTAAATCTTGGATAGTCCCCGGTTTGGGACTGTTCTTGAACACCTAATCTCACTTAGGATGTAAGTGTATAATGTGTATTGGGTTTTTGAGAAAATTTTGGTAGCATTTCCCCGTTTTTTCTCTACGTACATATGTACTTAGAGAACAGCGGGGAAATGTTGCCGAAATTTTCTTGAAAACCCAATACACATTATACACTTACTAGTGAGATTAGGTGTTCAAGGATGGGATAGGTGGTACACATTTATTATATATAAGAATGACATCACATGTGTTTGTTGGCCTAGAATGTGAACAATCATTGTTTTTTATATTACTTGTACATTGGTATAAATTAGAATGAACAATCACTAAATTATATACTGTTTGTATGGAGTCCGGCTTCATTGTAGATATCTATTATTGTGTTTGTTGGCCTAGAAACCCGTCCAAGATTGACTCATTAGGAGTAAATCTTGGATAGTCCCCGGTTTGGGACTGTTCTTGAACACCTAATCTCACTTAGGATGTAAGTGTATAATGTGTATTGGGTTTTCGAGAAAATTTTGGTAGCATTTCCCCGTTTGTTCTCTAAGTACATATGTACTTAGAGAACAGCGGGGAAATGCTGCCGAAATTTTCTTGAAAACCCAATACACATTATACACTTACTAGTGAGATTAGGTGTTCAAGGATGGGATAGGTGGTACACATTTATTATATATAAGAATGACATCAAATGTGTTTGTTGGCATTTCCCCGTTTGTTCTCTAAGTACATATGTACTTAGAGAACAGCGGGGAAATGCTGCCTAATCTTTTCCTAATATATACTTGTTTCCTAATATATACTTGTTTTCTCTGATCATAGAATGGATAGATCATGGATGTCCATTCGTAATCGTTGCACCCCAGAGTTTATATCTGGTCTTGATCAGTTTATTAGATTTGCCGAGGAACATAGGAAAAAACCTACAGATAGGTTCTACTGTCCATGTAGGCATTGCGGTAACAACTTGAAAGTCAACACTGGTGAGGAAATCAAAAGTCATGTCATGTGCAACGGGATTGTACAAGGCTATACAGAATGGCACTGGCATGGAGAGATTTCAAAATTGGAACCAGTAGACGTCGATAGCAGTGCTTGGGTGGAAGAAGAAATTGCCTCCGATGACGTAAATGTGAACGAACCAGTTCCAGCAGACATCGTTGATGCGATGCTGGATAGTTGTAGGGTAGAGCACACTGATCCACCTCCTATCTTTACAAACATTGTGCATGATGCTGAGATACCATTATACACAGGCTGTGCTAAGTTTACGAAGCTTAGCGCTGTGTTGAGATTGTATAAGTTGAAAGCTAACAATAGATGGAGCGACAAAAGCTTCACTTCATTGTTGACTTTGTTGAAAGAAATGCTTCCTGAAGGAAACGAGCTTCCAATCTCCACATACCAGGTAAATAAAATGTTGTGCCCAATGGGAATGGAGGCCAAGAAGATACACGCATGCCTGAATGATTGTGTATTATTTCAAAAGGACTATGTAGATTTGAAAGATTGTCCAAAATGTGGTGCGTCACGGTATAAATTGATGACTTCGGGGGAGTCCAAAACTGGTTCTCCTGCCAAGGTGTTGTGGTATCTACCTATAATATCACGGTTTCAACGCTTGTTTGCAAATCTAAAAGATGCGAAGAATTTGAGGTGGCATGCAGATGTTAAGAAAAATAATGATGGGATCCTACGACATGCGTCTGATTCCCCACAGTGGAAGAAGATTGATCTATTGTACCCTAAATTTGGTGAAGAAGATAGGAATCTAAGACTTGGGCTTTGTACAGATGGGATGAATCCGTACGGGACATTGAGCAGCCAACATAGCACTTGGCCAGTCATGCTTGTTATATACAATCTTCCTCCCTGGATGTGTATGAAAAATAAGTATGTTATGTTGTCATTGTTGATATCGGGCCCTAAACAACCCGGAAATGATATCGATGTTTATCTTGAACCTTTGATTGATGACTTAAAGAAACTTTGGGCTGAAGGTGTGATGACCTATGATGCTTCAGCAAGAGAGACATTTCGTTTGCATGCTATGTTGTTTTGCACTATTAATGACTTTCCAGCATATGGGAATTTTTCTGGATATAGTGTCAAAGGGGCTAAAGCGTGTCCTATATGTGAAGAAAACACTGATTCAATAAGACTAAAACATGGCGGCAAGACTGTATATCTTGGTCATCGAAGGTTTCTTTCAAAATTCCATCCGTATCGTAGGAAGCGCAAAGCATTCAATGGATGGAATGATGAACGGAGTGCACCTAAACCTATACCAGGGGATGTTGTTTATGAAAGAGTAAAAGACATTGTCAATGAATTTGGTAAAAAATCACAATGTAGTATGGCCACACGGAGTGACAATTCTTCATTCAAGAAGAAGTTAATATTTTGAGATCTTCCTTATTGGAGTTCTTTGACAGTCAGACATTGTATTGATGTAATGCACGTTGAGAAAAATGTCTGTGATAGCATCATTGGTACTCTATTAAATATACCAGGTAAGACTAAAGATGGGATAAAATCCAGACTGGACCTACGTGAAATGGGAATAAGGTCAGAATTAACAGAATTACGTGAAATGGGTAATAAAAGAACATACTTACCTCCCGCTTGTTACACGTTGTCTAGAAAGGAGAAGAAAACTTTTTGTGAATGCTTGGTAAATGTTAAGGTGCCACATGGTTACTCATCCAACATCCGTAGATTGGTATCAATGAAAGATCTGAAGTTGATAGGTCTTAAATCTCATGATTGTCACACTCTAATGCAACAAATATTGTCCGTGGCAATTCGATCTATATTGCCGAAGCATGTAAGGTTTGCAATTACCAGACTTTGTTTCTTTTTCAACAGTCTATGCAGCAAAGTTATTGACCCTGATACTCTCGATAATTTGCAAAGAGAAGTGGTTGTTACCCTATGTCAGCTTGAGATGTATTTCCCTCCTTCGTTCTTTGATATCATGGTACATCTTGTTGTTCACTTGACTAGGGAAGTGAAAATGTTGGGACCAGTTTTCTTGCATTGGATGTATCCCTTTGAACGATACATGAGCGTTTTTAAAGGTGATGTTCGAAACCGTTATCGGCCTGAAGGGAGTATTATTGAAGGTTATGTGGCGAGAGAGGTTATGGATTTTTGCAATGACTTTCTCAGTGGTAATGACACTCCTGATAATGACAAGAATATTGAGGAGGGAAAAGGAATTTTGGGATCACGGGAAAAAGTAATCAGCCGTGAGCAGTTGGAACAAGCTCACTTGTATATTTTACACAATATGGACGAAGTGAGTGTTTATATCGAGGAACATACCAATTTCATAAAGAGACAACATCCTCGAGCAAGTTCAATGTGACTTACTAGAGTGCATAATAAGACTTTTACTAAGTGGTTTGAAGATAAAGTCTTACATCAACTATCTCAAACACCAAATGATATTACAGAAACTATCAAATGCCTCGCCTTTAAACCATAACCGAATGTTATGTCTTATGAAGGGTTTGACATTAATGGATTCACATATTACACAAATCGCCAAGATGATAAGAGTGTCGTCCAAAATAGTGGGGTCACTCTTCAAGCGTCGACTATGTACTTTGCAAGTGCAAAGTATAAGAGTCCACGTGAAGCTAAAATGTCATATTACGGTGTCATTGAGGACATTTGGGAGTTTGACTACATAGATTTCAAAATTCCGCTCTTTAAATGTAATTGGGTTGATAACACCAAAGGAGTTATAGTGGATGAATTGGGTTTCACTTTGGTGAACTTTGAAAAGATTGGCGAGAAGGGTGAACCATTCATATTGGCATCACAGGAGAAACAAATATTCTATATCGATGATCCTGCGAATGATAAATGGTCGGTTGTTCTTCATGGTAAAAGACAGTTCATTGAAGATCCTATAGATGAAGAAGAGTACTATGATAAGTATGATGACTCCAGTCCATTCTCAGTTGGGTTGCCCACTCCTCAAAATATTGAAGCTAATGATGACTTATATGTGCGCGGAGATCACAATGAAGGATTGTTAATTGATAAAAGATCACAATTTTAGAGACATGTATGTTAATACAAATGCTAAATGTTTGCCTTTTTCTAGTTAATACAAATGCTAAATGTTTGCCTTTTTCTAGTTAATACAAATGCTAAATGTCTGCCTTTTTCTAGTTAATACAAATGCTAAATGTTTGCCTTTTAAATGACATTTTCAGATGGCTGACCATGATGAGCATGATGTCCATGATGAGCATGAAGTCCATGATGAGCATGCTGTCCATGACGAGCATGGCGAGGATACTAATGTAAGTTCTAAAAACATATCCTGTATTTCTATAAAATTCATTATCTTCTAGTTATGTCATATATCCTATATTTCTATATTGGGCTAATTTAGTGTGTTTATTTTTGTCAAATTTTAGGTTGATGCACCTGTACCCACTGAAGCACTGGAGCAACTTGATGCGCATCACCAAACACTTAACAAGAAAAGGGGCATCACTTTGTTGAAGAAGTTATTAGCGCTAAGTGGTAGTGGATCCAAATTGGTGGTGGAGTTTGATAATGGAGGAAATCCAATTGGAGTGAACCGCAATAATTTTGTAAACTATCTTGGGTGTACCACTCGGAGCCATTGTGGTGTTAAGTATGATAATTGGCATAAAGTTCCTCAAGGGAAAAAATACTTGATATGGAAGGATTTATGCGTGAGTTATTATTATTTGCAATTCTATTTTGTAGATTACAAATTCTATTATTTGCAATTCTATTTTGGATACTAGTTAATAACATTTCTATTTTACAGAATTTGTTTGCATTGGATGAGAAGTTGCATCGTAAAAATGTGATGCAACGCGCTGGAAAGATGCTTAGGAATTATAGGACAAATCTGAACAGAGAATACATAAAAGAGGGTGATAAGAAGAAGAAGTCAGCCCTTGAACAATGGAACTTCTTGGACAAAGAAGATTGGGACAATTTTGTTGCTTCAAGAAAATCTGAAGAATTCAAGGTATTAGGCGTCACTCCCAATTTAATTAATATACATTGTATTCACCTATTCAAGATTAACATTTAGTTCTACTAACCAAATCATTAATGTGCATACTAACTAGGCCCTCAGTGACGCACAAAAAGCAAGGCGTGCACTGAATGTGCATGACCACACTATGGGTCCAAAAGGCTATGCAAGCGTTCGCCAAAGACTACAGGCGGAGTCTGCGGCTACTCAGGAGTCTGCTCCTACTCAGGAGTCTGCCACACCCATGCCTCGCCATGATATCTGGATAGCTGGCAGGCAAAATAAGAAGGGTGAAATAAAGAATCCTGTAACTGCTGAGGCGGCTGCAAAAATGGTAAAATACAACTCTTAGAGAAATCGTTTGAATATTGATTATTTGTGGTGTTAACTTACCAATTTCTATTTATGGTGATTAGCGGGAGCTGCACGAGCAGAGGAAACAAGGCACGTTCATCCCTCAGGGCACAAGGGATGAATTGACAGTTGCTCTGGGTAACCCAGAGCATCCTGGACGTGTTAGAGGTGCCGGCGCTGGTGTTGGCATCAAAGCATTCTTTGGGCCATCCCAGCGCAAACCCAGAGCGGGACTTTCTCAAGAAGAGGTAACCTATTCTTTTTTTAGAATGATACTGCAAAAGGAAATTCATTAATAAGAAGCTAATGTTTCTTTTATCCATGTATAGGAGAATAAGAGAGTTGAGGATTTAGTTGCTAAGAAGGTCAACGATGTAGTTGCTGAGAAGGTCAAGGAAGAATTGCTGCGGTGGCAGGCATCTCAGGCTTCCAATACGCCTATGGCGACCCACTCTTCTCCTGATGCACAGACTGCGAGTAATCCTGGAGACCCATCGCCTAGCACGTCTACTGTAAGTATTGTTTATGACATTGTAGTTAGTCTTTTCAAGTTGTTATGTTTTCAAGATGATATGTATATATGTATAATATTCTTTACGTAAATTTGTAGGCATTGAAGCCATGCCGCTTAAGAATGCAAGACTACGTTGTTGCAGAGGCGCAGGCTTACCCGTCCCTTCCTGGGGCAATGTTTTACGGGACTCCAATGCCACAGGGCTACGTTCGTGTGAGCCCGATACGTGTGTTACCCGATTGGAGAGAAGCTACATTGCCATATCCCCACCCGGATATTGATAGACTTGCTGATGCAGAAGGCGGGGTGATATTATGGCCCAAAGAAGATGTCGTCTACACGACTGAAATTGTAAGATAAATTTACATTGATTTAGACTGTTAATGTGTATATATGATGTCAACTGATCTGAAATTATATGTACAGGTTAAAAAGAAGACACCAGGAGCACCTAGGCCTCCACTTCCACTTCCCGCATTACCCGATTGGGTTCCAACTGACCTAACATACCCGTTAGGTCCTGCTTGTAGGGGAATGGCATGTTGGCTACGGGCACATAATGTACATTGCCCTATAATTATTTCTTTAGATGCAGATTATGCAGGTCAATCATACGATAGCTCTTTATTTATACAAGATATTATTGAGCTGTTTATGTATGATTGGCTGAATACATCAATGATAGAGACATGGATAAGGTGAGATCTTGTTTATACATCCATATACCTTGTGTAAGATCCGGTGATCTGGTTTCTTATATATTAATGCATACGCCTATATGTTTTGCAGCTACTTAGTCGAAGATCATTGCAAACAATTTGCATTTGATCATTTGGGATTTTTGATTCCATCATTGATTAGTTTGGTAGCTAAAGACCCTGATAATGTTCAACAATATTGTATAGATGCTTTTACAATTTTTGGTCAGCAAAAGAAGACGATAATAATAGCTCCATTCAATGTCAAGTAAGTTTACTTTATTTATAATTTGGACTTAAGAAAATTCCATTTTTATTTTGCATTTTGAGTTATTAATTGTTAACTTCTTACCTCTAGCGGTAGACATTGGGAGTTACTAGTTATTGTCCCCGGGACATTCACTGTTTATTATCTAGATCCTGCGGGGAGTACATTGAACCCTAAAATTGGACACGTAATGAGAATGCCATTATTCTGGTGAGAAATATTTCATTTTTATATCCTTTAACATCTTTTATTACATTACTATTTACTTATGCAATTTACTGTGTTATATTAACATGTAGGGGTTTAGATGCATTCAAAAAGGCTGGAGGAAAGGTCCCAAGGAAAAAGAACCAGCCAATAAATTGGGAGAACGTACAAGTAAGTTCCCGACTCCCCGACTCCAATGTATATATCATTGATGTGAATTGTGCTTAGTTGTATTATTTTGTATGTTTCAATTTATAGTGTGCTACACAAGACAATGGCTGGGCATGCGCATACTATGTGATGCGATTTATGCAGATGATTATCAAACATGCCGCATTGGACATCGATAGCATACATGAGGTATTATATATAGTCTCATTAGTTAGTATGAAATATATCAATCTTATTTTTATATTATTACTTATATATACATCATTCTCTTTGCAGGTGTTTAAAACTGACCACACTATAGGTAAACGCTTAAAAAATATACATGCTCCATATACGATGGAAGCATTAAATGAAGTAAGAGAAGAATGGGCAAAAGCCATACAAGCAGTGGCAACTGTAAGATATAATTGGGATGTTGATAGCGATAATGAATGATACTTTGTAAATGAATATTTCTGAATGTTAATACATTTATTTGAATGTTTCTATATGTGTGAATGTGAGAATTGAATTAATGTCTAAATGTATGTACTTGTGTGAAATTTTCCTTGTGACTTTTGCAGGTTTGCGGCCTGTTTGTAGGCTGATATCAATGGATGTCGTAAACTTGCAGTTCAGAAAACTGAACTGCATGTTCTCATCCTGCTGACCAGCCACAGCAGGATTGCAAACTGATATGAAAAAAATATATATAAATAGGCGTCGGTTATTTATAGAAAACTGTCAGCAAAGACCTACAGCGTCGGTTATGTATAGATAACCGACGCCTGATGTGACCAAAGCAGTCCTGGAAATGGCGTCGGATATTCGTATCGAACCGACGCCTATTTAAACAACCAGGCGTCGGTCTTTTGGTATATAACCGACGCCAAAAGGGTTCGCGCCACAGAAAACGGCATCATCTAGGACACTTTATGCGTCGGTTATCTACTAAAAGACCGACGCTACATGGAATATAGGCGTCGGTCTTTTAGTAAATCACCGACACAGAAAGTGCCCTAGATGACGCCGTTTTCTGTGGCGCGAACCCTTTTGGCGTCGGTTATCTACTAAAAGACCGACGCCTATAGGTTAAATAGGCGTCGGTTAAAAAACTGACACCGAAGTGTTCGACCTTTAGCGGTGCCCACATAGGCGTCGGTCGGAAACCGACGCCAAATGGGGTTAAAAGACCGATGCCAAAGGCCGTTTCTATAGTAGTGCATGACCTTAGTATTGACTTAGGACTCTACCCTTCCTAAGGATTTCTTGAAGATGTCACAACTTTCACCATTTTTAAGAACATTATTTTCATATGCAATTCTTTAAACCAGATTTCTTCCATCTCTTATAATGCTCATTATTAACTTTAGGTCCCTCCATTGAACTCATGGCAACATTTCTTTTCCAGGCTCGGTCTCATACAATCAGCCACTTCCATAGTGATCTTTCCTTATGTCCCTCAAAGATGGCATACTCAGGTTCAATGAATCATAATCAATACATGTGCTTTCAATTCTTCACTATTTAGGTGACATTTAAGGTTACCTCAATGCTTAAATTGATTTGGTCAACTTAACTTTCTAGGGAAGGTCCTAACCTAGGGTTCCTTCTTTGCCCATAGGAGGTGGTTAGGATCTCTCGCCTCAACCCAACCCTATAGGTCTAGGTTTTCACCTCCCCCATAGGTCTTTTTCCCACTCTTGGGTGGACCCACACTAGGTTGGCACACTATCCCTACAAGTCAAAATTATATTTTCATCTTTATCTATTGTTTTTTATCATAACTTCTCAACCCATTTTTTTAACCGCTAGGATACCCTCTCTTAGGATCTTGTCCCTATAGTGGACGTTAGGCCACCTCTCAATCTGGAGCTAGGTGCAATGTTGGTCTTCCCAATCTGGGGTCTAACCTCATATGAACTTCCCACTCTTGGGCATGGACTAAACTCATATGACATTCCCAATCTAGGGCCTGGTCTGACCTTTGAAGTCTTCCCCTATTTAGGAAGATGACCTTGGTTGTCTCCCCCTATGCAGGTGGGTGACCTTGGGTGTCTCCCCCTATGCAGGAGGGTGACCTTTGATGTCTTCCCCTATTTAGGCAGATGACCTTTGTTGTCTCCCCTATTCAGGGGGATGAACTTCAATGTCTCCACCTATTTATGGGGGTAACCATATATATCATACATCCAGAGGTGGTATGAGGGGTTTGAACAATTTATATTCATATTTTCATTTGCATGTATAATCATTGGTTACTTATGTTTCTTAAAACCTTTTCTCATTAATGCCTTGTTCCAAATGCACATATGCATGGAAATTTGAGCCACCTAACTCTTTTTTTGTAACCATAATATGTTTGAACATACATTTTATATTATAACTTCTCAATGTTTACCTTACCAATCTCTATGGTATACCCACTCGCTGGGGGCATTCATACTCACTCACTAGGAATATTCTCAATAGTCTACCCACTCTCTGGGGACAACATAACCATTCATTGGGGGTATTCTTTATCCATCCATTCCTTTAGAGTTTGAATTAGGGTGATGATCAAGTTATATTCATTTTTATGCAACCTAATTATGTATTTGCTATTATTTATCTTCTCGACACTTATTCTTTCTCTATAATGGTGATCACTATCTTGAGGAGAGACTCTTTATGGGGAACACTTTCTTTAGGTTTGTAGTCCTAGTGGATATTCATACCATCTGAACCCTTTCTTTAAGGTTGTAGTCCCAATGGACATTCATACCATCCCATCTAGGCTTGGAATTTCAATGGTCTTCCCATTTGCGATTGACACCTTATATTCCCATCCATCTGGGCTTGACACCTTATACAACCATTCCATGCAGGCTTGGTATTCCATTAGAAATCCCATCTGATCTTATCCCTTTAGCAACCTTCCCATCTGGGCTAGGTTCAGAGTCCCTTTCAAAACGACTTTATTTCACCCCATGCTCTTTAACTCACCAGTGATCGATACATGGTTTAACCAATTTACATCCATAAATGTATTATTCATAGTTTTTCTAAACCCCCTTTTTTCATATGCATCATGGATACATCTCTCCACATTCATACATGGAAATCCATGTAATATAGACTAATTTAACATTTTATTATTTCTTATCACTCTTACCCTAAATTAGGGTTCATATGGGTAAGCTTTCCATTTCACCCATTCCACTCCCATTTTCTAAGATTAGGGTTTTATGTAAGGTCTAGAGACTACACCCTACCTCTTAGGGTTTTTATTCCCCTTGATGCACTAGGGTTTTCTCAAACCAACCCTAGTCCCATCTAGGGTTTACCCTTGCCAGGAAAAACCCATACATTTCACTTTTTTATTATTCCGCATTACATAGATATTATTATTTTCACATTACATGTACATTATTGGTGGAGGATGCCTTGATCCTACTTCTTCTCAAAGACCCTAACTTGAGATGAGGAGAGAAGTTCCTTTTAGGGTTGATTAAGTAAGAGGATGAGAAGTGGACGAATTAGATGAGAAGAAAACCAAAAGGTATTTTACATCGGGCAAAATCATTTGACTTTGGCCAGGTAGGATGCACAAGCCTATGAATCCTCATAAGCCAACTAGCGATGTGGAGGAAAATATTGCCAGCCCCCTGGTTGTGGTTCCTTCTAGACACCATTGTCTTTAGAAAATTCCCTAATGATTCCCTCATATTTCTATAGTTCACTTGAAATTACAAACAATTAAATATTATTTGAAATATCTGGCATTCTGATACCAAATGTAATGACCTCACTCTTTAGAAACCCTAAATTAAGGAAGGCCAAAAAAATGAGAGACATTACCTACAAATTTTTCCCAACATCTAGGTTTAGAAAAAAATAAATAATAGAAAACAATTCATTAATTCACAAATATGTTTACAAAATTCTTACATGAAGTTTCTATACTCAAAATTGTACATTTGAGAAGAAATACTAAATATCTAATACTCCTACATAGTTTTAATACCTTCCATGGGTTTCATCTTTATCATCATGTTTGTATCATGTGTATCAACTACCTAAAATGCTAAAAAACAAAACACGGTAAGAATATTTCTATACTAGTATGTGGGTTCATCCACTAACAAAAAATACATATATTTAATCATCATTTACTTGCACATAAGAACTTGTATTTTCTTTTATATTATGACCCATACTTGGTCTACTATCTCAGGTGTAATCACTATCCATCATTGGACTTATGTGAATTACCCTTTGATCAATGGAACCTAGGGTTTCGAATTTCAATATTTACTTTATGTGATACTCATATGGGATATATAATTTGCATGAAGTAAATAAACATCCAACATATATCATTCATTCAATCTTTGAGAAACCTTGGAAAATGTCGAAAGTCAATACATGTAATCATAAGCGTAACCACATAGCTTTTCTATGCAGAATTCATGTAGAATATTTGAAGTTCACTTTTAAATCCAATCATCAAAGAAATCCACAATCAACCAATAGTATCTGAAACATGCATACTACATATGTGTGTCATTATATATTCATGTTATTCATTAGGTCGTGATCTAGGGTTTAGGTTTCCTTGTCCTAGAGTTGTCATTATGTTTGATTTCCCAATTCCCATGTTCATTAATCTAATGATTTCAGAACCAAAATTTATATTAGGTGTAGCCATGATCATCAACTTCCCCATGTTATTGAGTTATGAACACTTATATCAGATTTAATGCATTAACAACATATCAAACCATTATCTTTAGCCATAAATCCATATTATCAACGTCCATTATCATCATCATTTTATTCCACAATGTCATATAACAACACAACAGAAAGGGCTTTTTTAATGTTTCCATCATTTCAGTACCCAAAACTGGGTTTTTAAGCATTATTCATTACATTAATCCTTCTTTGCATTAATTTTATATTTGGATGCATAATCAGGCTTTAAACATATTTTATTTGTATTTCTCTTTATTTTGTGATCATTTTGATATATAGGTTTTGTATTTTCAGATACTCCTAGCATTTACTACAATTTTCAGAATATATACACATGATAAAGAAATTACCTCATATTATTTGGTGACATGGCAGGAAGCTATTGACTATGCCACCCTGGGACCCAGAGACAATCATGAAGGGAAGTTGAGGTGTATTGGTTCTAACCTGGGCTGAGCGGTCTATAACCGACCTATCACCTGACTACCTCACATTGTTGTCTACGTGTGCGTGCATCTTCTGTGGCAGTTGTGGTTGCTCCTCATTATAGTTATCGTTGCCTTGACACCCACCTATGACGCCGATGCTCCGACCAACCTCCAACTACTACATTGTCCCATGAGACACCTCCTTCACTCTCTCCCTAATGCCCTCTCTCCCTACCTCTCTCACTCTTTCCTTTCTCACAAACCAGTCTTCTCGGTGGCCAGCCTGTAAGTCAGTTCCCTCCTCCCCACATGGAGTCTGCATGCAAGGCTCTCAGACCTTCATCCCACTCTTCCCCTCTGGGCCACCCAGGGTGACCGGAGCACATGCATGTGACTGTGACTCCCTATTGCAAATCGATTGTGGCCTCCTTCCATGTAGGTGGCTGCCACAACTTGCACAAGAACAAGGGGGTGGGATGAAGAAGAACCACTTGCGCTCATCATGGCTATGGGCCATGCTACATCCTACATCTGCAACCATGTTGCAAGTCTGTCTAGCCAGCCTCATTGCCAGAACAATTGGGGGTGGGGGGAGTGTTCAGGGTTTCACCATGGACTACCATTGGTCAGGGCTAGGTTATCCTCTCTGATCTTGCCTCTTCCAGATTACTAGCAGACATGAGAGGTTGGGCACCATGGTGCAAGATGAGGGCAAGGACTCCACAAAAATATATATATATATATATATATATGTATATATATGTATATATATATATTATATACACACACACACATATATATATATATACATATATATATGTATATATATATATATCTATATATGTATATACAAATATATATATATATATGTATATATATGTATGTATATATATGTATGTATAGATATATATATATATGTATATACATATATATATGTATATATATGTATGTATATATATATACACATATATATGTATATATATGTATATATGTATGTATGTATATATGTATGTATGTATATATATATATATATATATATATATATATATATATATATATATATATATATATATATAAACACACACTCAACTAGGTGGAAACACTAGAGATCCTCACGAGGGAATAAAGGAAGGGGAAGGGTGAGAGGCACTCTAGTCTGGATTTTCTTTCTTCAAATTATACCTTCCCCTATTCTAGCCTCTTGGGTTCATTTCCTCCTCTCCTCGTAATCATTTTTCCAATTCTATCATTCTCTTTCCACACAAATATTTGATGGACTATTCCAAATAATCCCTTTGTATTTTCCTTATGGTAATGGCTCTTTTCCTCTCGATTATGACATGTACCAAAGGGCCAAAAAACATATGGTTGTCAAAAGGAAACCATTCAATGGATTCCCAATATGGTGACACTCCTATCCTATATATCCATATATGTATTTCAAGGATTATTTTTTTCTTTAATTTATCAACTTTACTTGATCGATACACAAAATCCATAAAGGAAACCATATAAATACATTGCTCTTTAATAGATAATAAATTATACATTATTCTGTTATCTTCCTTTGTAAAATATTCCTTAATATCAATTATAGGAATTCATCAATGTTTTCCCCATCTATATTCACATTGTGGGGTTTTATTGGAATATCTTTTCATATCCTAAAACTTTCTCTTTTCCAACTTTATTGAAAACAATTATCATTATCATATGGAAAGCCACTATTCTTCCTTTTTCTTTATTTTTTCAAGTATATAGAAATTCATTAGTATTTATTTAGGCATGAATTCTTTTAATTTATTTAACTTGTGCCACAAGAACCCATGTCACAAAGGTGATTAATATTATTATTCCACCAATAATACTATTTAGAAATTATTTATCTAAACATGGCTTTATATTTATATAATTCAATTTTACCAAAAAAATGAGGATATAACAATCATGTTAAAAGTTTATTTCCAATAACAATTGAATGAATCTGACTTTTATCAAACCATGTATTTTATTATCTTGTTGATTTATAAACCAAGCTAGTGCAATTCTCAAAGCCAAGTAACCCATGTTATGGACAACATGGGGATTGCTTCCACCAGTGTATCAATAGTTAATGAGGTGTTACAATTTTGGTACTGAAGCAATGAGTAGATCCCACTCATCTAAATTTCACATGTTATTCTACATAACCTCTATGATCTATATATGTAGTCAAGATATATAAAAGATACCCCTGTATTTTTGGGAAGAGGTGATGTTTATGGAACCCAAATTAGAATTTTAATTTCAGGTTTTGATAGACTAAATAGATTGGATAGATATAATAGGGATTTCTATTTATTTAGTTTGGGTCCTATTTGTTAGCCTAGTCTTCACATATGACATGTCTCTCTCTTTCTTAGTTGTTGGTGCACACAAATTGAGATCAATAGAGGGAATATCATAACCATAAATACTTATTGTGCATCTATCCCCTTCTCACTAATACATGTGCTAAGAGACATGCATACTAATAGGTTGGTGGAGAGTACCATGATACGATATTGCATCTTTGGATACATGCATGATAAACATATATCTGGGGATGGCACATAGGATGTGTAATGCATAAGACTTAAAGTAGATAGTCATGTAAACCTAGTATAATTAGATATTGTAAGGTCATGATGTATTTCAATTTTAGATACGCTAGACTTTGAGTAAGTCACAAGGATGGAATTACAGTCATAAAAGAACTATATCTTAGGATTAAGGATTAAAGTTTTTATTTGGGTAACTGAACATAAAGGTAAATTGAGGAAAATAATTACATGATTTATTGAGTAAATTTATTCTAAGGTTGATTGAGGTCACATATCCAAAAAAAAGAAAAGAATTTGATTATGTTTTCTTGCTACTTTTTTGGCATCTAGATCAGTAGTTATAAACCCTAAATGTAGGATTGACCTAGATACGCTAGATCTTAACTATATGAAAAACCATGAATCTAATAAAATGCATAGAATACAAAAATTTAATTGAATAAGAAATTATAACTTAGATGAGGAATAGATTCCTTAGGCGAGTAGACAAACTAAATTTCATGTAAAAAGATAAATAAGATGGGTAGGATCTCACAACCCTCAACTTTTTTACCTAAACAAAGCATATAACCCCGAATCAGATTGAAACCTAAGATTATTAACTTCAAACATAATTTCTCCTGGATCTCAATTTTCATCTTAGATATACACAATAAATCATTGCTTACTCTAAGTCAACTTGAAATGTATTAGTTGAATGATATGTGACTCAAATTAAGTTTTAATTAACATAATTACATAGATAAACTCAGTTCCACCAAAATTAACAAGGTTTGAAGAATGACCATGTCATTAAAAAATAAGTTTCAAAAAATATACTCATAATTCTTTAATAAGAGATATAATGGTTTCAAATGGAATTGACCTAAATATAATTTGGGCTATCTTTCAAGAAACCTACTACGTGAATCTCCATGAACTAAACTCATACTAAACCAAACCACAAAAAAAATGAGTGATAAAATCATAGACAAATATTTGGTTTTGTTTTAGAGACATATTTGAAACATCTCATATTTATTCATATTATGTGTGTATTGAATAAGTTGTGAAATGCATGAAGAATAGAAGAAATAGAATTAGAAGAAGAAGAATAAGAAATAGAGTTAGATATGTATAACTTTGGTACAACATTTGAAATACACATCAAAGAACACTTCTCTCCCCTAGGAACACCTAGTACATGGATAAGTTGTATCCTAAAAAATGGGTATTACCTTGTAGAGTATATAAAAAACTACTCTACGATGTTCATCTTATGATGTGCAGAAACTTTCTTAAACCTACGAACATAAACTAGTGTATACCTACCATTGTTTGAGCCACTACACCCGATGCATGTTAGAAACTCCATTGAATCCCAACTAATAAATAAGAAATAGGAGGAACATATAATTCATAATCAAAATTTGCCTTCTAAAAACAAATATATGCATATGGAATATTAACTAATAGTGATCATAGTTCAAGATATGTCGATAATATCAACTTTGAGTTGATAGAATAAAAAATAAGGTAAATCACTAGTTATATCTTTATTGAAACTACTCATCATGTACCTAACCATGTATTGGTTCGCACATCAAGACCTTATAGCAATGACTCGCCTTCCGTTTCCTAGAGTTTATATAACCACCCTAAGATGAGAAATATCAGTCTGTGGTCTACCTTTGGGCTTCTTAAAATAGATTTTTTAGGAGCACTAGTCTAATTTCCCAACAAGTTTTCACACTTTGTACTAGGGATGGGTAGAATAATGTGTATCATCCCCCAAATGGGATCCATATATACAACATGGAAGCATGGGACAACAAAATCACACTCTAGAAATGTCACAAATAGCTTATATTATTCACTACAATAAAAAAAGATACTTTACACATGATATAGATACATAGATTCCCATACATATATTCTTTTCACAACTTAATACAAGAGAGATTGCTACATAATAAGATTTAAAAAAATTAATATGTTTCTCCTTGTATCATATATATGGAACCCCACCAGGTCTCAAACTCGCACACACATCTACCTCCTGAGAGCTATCTGATGTAGCAGACAACCTATGTGCATCCAAACATAGTTGTGCATTCTACAAATTATTTTGTAAGTGGTTGATTTTAGTAATAATAAGAACATAATCTAAAATAAAGACCAAAAATTATATGGATATACTTAATTATCATCAATGACTTTAGGATGCACTCTTAACTTGATTAATCATTCTTACTAGAGCACCTACTCAATGAGCCTTATCTGATTTGATCTCACAACACATGTGAGCCATGCAGACTTCTGAAGACACTAAACGTTAACAAGATTGGGTGAACCCAATTAACATAAACATGAATGAACACAATAAATACAAGTTTGAGATTGAACCCATAAAGTGAAGCGGGCTCATGAATCACCAACCTTCCATTAAATGTTCATGAGTTGGGCTTAATCATTAGTTCTTATTAATTATGTTCTGAACTAGACTTATCTTACTTAGGGTTTTCACCCACAATTACAATACTGATCTTAAATATGAAGAGGTATGTTCTTTTAATTGATATGGTATTAACATGAGTCTTAATGTAATAAATCTCAATAAGATGTGTGTATGATAAATACCTCTTAAAACATCAAAGTGCTCACATGATAACATATATAATATGAACTTTAAACATCATTATGTGAGAAAAACTGAATGATGCGGTATAAAAAAACCCTAGGCATGGATGGCTTACCTATTTTTGTAGGTACAATTGCTCCTAATATCCACATCTCAAGACTTTAATTTTCCTTTCATTATAACCCAAAATCCTAATTGTATTTTATAAATCCTAATTGGGTCAATTCTTGAAATCTGAGAAACCAGAGTCAAAATCATGACTCCTAACCTAGCCCATTGGCTAAATCTCAAAAAACTGATCGAAATTCATATATAATTCAAACCAATAAGACATACCAATAAAAATATAAAATTCTCAAAATTTGGCCTACCAGGATTTACATAAATCGATTTATCTTAATCAGGGACCGGATAATCAAAAAAACAAAAAGATGAGAAAGTCCCTTCAATACAAATCGTGGATTTTAAGCATGACAGGGGTACCTTTGTAATTTAAGTGCATCACGTATTATACCAAAAATAACTCTCTATCATTATACGGAACTAATGTTGATTAAACAAATGTGACACATTGATATATCTGCAGTAAAACATCCTCTTCTTCTCCCTTACTCTCGACTCTTGGTACCCATCGACTAGTCATGGTGCAAGGTTAACAACCTTGGGGTTTTGGATCCTCAACCAAAATACATAAAAAATAGTCCATCCAGTTCCCCAGTATTTGACGCTCCTGCAGAGCCATGGATGTCATTCCCTAGGGACATGGAACTTCGTAAGGCACTCATCAACAAGGCTGGTAGATAGGGAAAAAATTGAAAACACCACTCAAGAAAGGTTCACCATGCTCAGGACAACTTTGTGATCACCTAACAAAGTCAGGGGATAATTATGTGGTGTATCAGAGTGTCCCAGGGGATTAAAACAACTACGTTCTAGGTGGGAAAATAGGGGCCCCAACACAAACCAGCCTTTGCTCCCACATAGGTGAAGAGTGAGAACTGAGGGTAGCAGTCTCTTAGGATCAATCTGCTAAGTCAGAGCGATGGAAAACAGAGAGGAAACACAACTAGAAAAGCTTGGTGGTCATCACCGTTTCCTATGAAGTGGGGGAGTTTGTCAAACTGGGGCTAGACTAGGACTTAATGCAAACAAAGACTGTAAGTAGGATGAGGTGTCTAGGAAACTTACTGAAGAGCTAACTTAAGTGCATGTGCTCCTAGGCAAATCTACTCACCACTTGAGATGAAGACTAAAATTTCTAAGAGAAACTAGAGGAGTCTGACCAAAATTGGTAGCACCAAATGACTCCATGACCACCAATACAGCTCCACACTCCCTTACTGGTAGATGCAAGGCCCTAGTTCATCATCTACAACTAGAGTCAAAGAAGTTTTAAGGAGGGAGATTGAGTATTTTTTGAGGAGGAGTTAGGGATAGAAATAAATATATATATGTTCATTTTAGTGTCCTGAGTCAATTAGGAATGGAACCTCTTTTTTATTCACCATAGAAAGTAAGGGAACGTCGAGAGTTTTGAGGGATACATACTACATAGACTCTAGAAGTTAAGGAAAACCTATGGATGTCTCAGATCAACCACGTCCATCCAAGGGCTCATCCTATAGTCACAAAACGTCCCAAGCATAGTAAACTTAATAACATGTCGTGTGACACTGTGACATTGGGTGAAAATCATTGATCTATGAATAATGGCACCATGACATTTAACTATTGTCTAATATATGAAATTGACCCTATAAAATCATAAATCAAGGTTATTTGAGTCCCAAATATATAGGAACTTCAAAAAAATCATTTTAGGGGTCAAACAAGATAAAAAATTCTTTCCAATTTTAAAATAGGTTCCCATTAACATGTAGGACATTATTTTGGGCTTAGATTTCCAATTGTATTAACCAAAGTCCCTAAACAAAATATGTTGGTATAAATTTCCATTATTCCAAGTAAATTGTAGGAAATAAATATCTTGATAAAATCGACCATTAATATTTTATCATCATGCAATTTAAATGAAAATTTATTTCATAACTTATAACAAGCCCATATTGTATAATTCAACACATTAACCATTATGATCTTAGTAAAGGTTATAGATTATGTAATACTTTCTTGTACATACTTAGAAAATTGGGGATGTGACAATCCTTCCCTCCTTGAACATGTTGGTATGTATGCCTTGAGATCCAATCATATGATGATTGTGATGGGATATTATATAAATTATTTGATTAATAATAATAAAGGCAAGCTTTCAATTCATTCTGTTTCACTCAGTTATGAGATAATAAGGAAACATAATGAATGTCTATAGAATAACATTACTCAATGGCATATGTCTTCAAGTATGTGACTTGAACAATGAGATCATAGAAATGTTAAGAGTATGTACATTCTAGTTATGTCCCTAGTCAAATGTTATTGTGGAAGGCTGATAGAAAACAATAACTCATAAGACTAGAGTGTGGATTGGTTGTTGACAAAATCTCATCAGTCATGATATGTGATATCAAACCAAACACATAAATACTTGTTAGAGAACAAATTTATCAGACAGACCCACCTTCAGAGTGATACATGGAAACCATAATTGATGATCATAGTCATATATCATAGTGAAGGTGGAGATTGTGGTTATTAGACCTTAAATCACTACACTCATCACATGTTTCAGTATACTTTGACATAATCCACCATGGTCCTGAATAAGGGTTGCCATAAAGGTGGCAATTGGGTGCACTGTGACACATGGGGATGACTGAGTGATGTAGATGGGATTTGTCCCTCCGATAGGAGTTTTATATCTTGGCCACTTGATAACGAGATTGATAAAAGCATGTGTATGCACTTGTGAATCAATGTATGATATTGAGGTCACATGTATCTCAGACATTTTGCTCTAGTTCAAGGAACAAAGATTGAACATCGAAAAGGTGATGATTACATGCCTTGAGTTCAATCCATGTACAATGATAAAGGAAATATACAATCACTGCAACACCTGTCACAGATTGTAGGTTGAAGTTGTTCTCCAACTTTACATTTACTTGTGTAGCAATAATGTGTGACTAGGAATCACTCTTTACTTTTGATGTCATTAATGAGTTATAGACATTCTCTTCCAATGTAATATGGAACCTATAGGGTCACACACATAGGAATTCAATTGGAATAGGAGTTTTAATCATGAATGATAACTAAATTGACTACTAAAGTGTTTAGATATTCAATTTAAACAACATTGGTTGAAAATTGACCGACTGGACAGTTGAACCGACTGACTCAAGTGTTGAACTGATCATTTTCAATGTGTCAGGTCAATTCAACCAAGTTTGGCATTTTGGATAGTGAACCAAAAGGTTGTAGAAATGAACCAATAATCTCAGGTCCATGAACCAACCAGCTCAAGTTGTGAAGTGAGCAATTGATGGATCAATTTGATTGGTTCAAGGATTTGTTCTGAAGTCATGTTGTGCATTAAATCAGATATCAATTGCCAAAATAATTGTGATTGGGAAACATTATGAAATGAGTAGTTCCCTGGGTGAACTGATTGGCTCACATGCCAATAATCGGTTCACCTATGAACCGACTGCTTTGCCACTCATAGGTTGCTAAAATTTGTGAAATTAAATCCCTTCTGCTAGCATTGAGACTGGGAACACTGATTCAGACCCTCCTATAAACTGAGGGGTATTGGGGGATTTCTCATACACAACTCAATTGCCTCTGATAAATATTTGTCTTCTTGGGTTGTGGTAACTGAGAGAAACCAAGGAAGTCCTACCCGCTAAAGGGAGGGATAACAAGGGAGAACAATTGTGGGAGAGCAAGTTGGTGACTAGTACACCAACATGAGGGGATAAATCCTTCTCATCCGTTCTTCTAGAATGACAGGAGTTATTGGTGGTCCATGTGGACTACTCTAGAGGCATGGATGCTTTTTATTGTCGAAGAACAATGTCAACCTGTTGTCCATGGTGATCAACTAGGAGGCTGTCGCAGACATTGTTCGAGTGCGACTTGAAGAAAGCCACATACTGCTATGAGGATATTGTCACTGGACTTTCTCTAGGACCAGGTATTTCTTCTAAACCTTCATTCCCATTACATAATTGTTGACGTGTTCTATTGGCGTATGAGGAATATGGTAGTTCAATTTTTATTTTTGATGCCTGCTCTATCACCATATTTTTCTATAGTGGTATCTGTCATAGCCACATCAATTTACTATGTTTTAGGATAATCAATATGATCGAAATTTTGGTTTTCATCATGTATTTATTGCATACAATGTGAATACTTGAATTGATTAATGTGCATATCTGATTAAAGATCACATATGATCCCGATATATATATATATATATATATATATATATATATATATATATATATATATATATATATATATATATATATATATATATATATATATATATATATATATATATATATATATATATATATATATATATATATATATATATATATATATACATATGCAATTTACATGCGTTGCCCTAAAAATAAGTTTTGGCGGTGGATATGTAGCATGGTTATGGCCAATAACCTAAATATTTGTGTGTGGTTGAATGGTTCATTTTGTTTCTATTATATCTCCATTTGCATATCGAGCCTCTACCTTCTTCTTCCCAATGCAAAAGTATTATTCTATCCTAACTTTTCTCCCCTCAAATGTATCTTGAGGTTTCTCATTATCATGTAATAAGTTTAATAGAAATAGGATAGTTTCTTTTAATACAACGACGAAGATGACGATCAATGTCTGGCGATTCGACCGTTTTACGTGACGAGCTGGCTGGATGGAGGACTCAGGAGGGCAGACAACATGAGGAGCCAACTGACTGAATAGTGGACCCAACTAACCATTTGGAGGTGTCCAGACATTGGTTAGATAGGAGGCCAGATGATTCTTTCAGACGACCAACCGACCGACTAAGAGGTGATCTGACTGGTTCAAGGGTTGAACTGATGAACCTAGATTGGAAAGCATTGATCTACACCAACAATAGGTTCATGCACGAGATGTAGACCTCAGTGGTAGAAGTTCCTTGTAGCACCCAGGAATTACAGTAGTATGGCCATAATCATCGTTAAAGTTTTATATTGCATGCTTATGATGTGGGATATAGCGTGTATATGATACATACTATACATATGTGGTGATTGGATAATGTGTATGTATTTATAAGTATATAAAATCCCTCAATTAGACATATTAAGTCTAAGGTGCATTTCATTAGAAACGCACATGAAAAGCTTGATCAACTAAGCATGAACACCCCTAGGATGGTGCACCATCTATCTCATTGGAAGTGTGATGGTAATAATGTGGGCATGCCAAGTGGGGTGCATTATTATTGTGTTGGCTTTTGGGTCAGGCTTAATTAAGTGTCGTTAATGAGATTAAGCACCAGAGGCACATAGATGAGTATGGCAAAGAGTTGTGTGCATTATCTATCTAAGAATTATATAAGATGCAATTGGCTAATGTTTCCTACCTTAATGATTGATTATAGACGTTGGCGTTGGTCGGGTAATAATCAAATTATTTAGGATCTTGGCTTATTAGAAGTTTGTGTGCTGCAATCTTCCAAATTGATAATTCAGGGTTATCAATTCAAACATAATAATGAGAGCGATGGTTAATTAAAGACCTAATTAAAATCATCAAACTTTATACCAATCAAATAAAAATGGATTTTGAAAAAATTGCATATTCCTCTTTTAGAATCAAATGGCAACACACAACAACACATTTTCTCTACGGTCATTCCTTTAGAAGGACAAGTTAAATGGAAATAACATCTACAACTGGTTCATGACACTAAGAATGTTTCTCAAATAGGAGTGCAAACTCTATATCCAGGAGGTACCAGAGCAAGAAGAACCTCTTCCCAATGCACTTAAGGCTTGCAGAGATGCTTACAAGAGGCATACTGAAGATGTTATATATGTCAAGTGCCTAACTATGTGCTCAATTAACTATGAGTGGCAAAGATAGCATGAGAACAAGGATTTTATTGACATGGTCACACATCTTAAGAACATGGTCCAAGATCAAGAAAGAAAGGAGAGATTTGATGTCTGTAAAGAACAGTTCAAATGTAATATGGCAAAAGGAAATCCAGTAGGTCCCCATGTGCTCAAGCTTATTGGGTGTGTGGAGAATCATTCTAGATTGGGATTCCCCTTGGGTCAAGAGTTTGCCATTGATGTGATTCTGCAGTCTCTGCCAGAGTCATACAGTCAGTTTTTCATGAACTACAAAATGAATGACTTTGACAAGGCGTTGACAGAGTTACATGGAATATTGAGAATAGCTGAGGAACAAATGAACAAAGACAAGCCCAAGTCTTTGATGATGATCAAAAAGGCAGAGGCAAAGTCTAATGACAAAGTCAAAGCTAAGAAGAGTTCTAAAGTGGGCCAAAAGCCCAAGACTTCAACACTCAAAGCAAAGGGAGGAGTAAAAAAAAGAAGGTAATTGTCACCACCATCACTAGCCTAAACAATGGATAAATGAATTTCCCTATTTTCTTGGATGAATTAAAGGAGAAGGAAGGGGTGGAGACCTCTACTTTAGGTATAAATGCTATAATATAGATATGATTACTTCTTCATCTTAGTATGTGATACTAGATGTAGATCTGCAAGATATGATAAGAAGTAAAGCCTTTATGAAAGGACAAGGATGGACTTGTTGGTATGTATGTCCATTGAGACAATATATGATGATTGTAATGGCATAATTTGTAAATAATTTGATTAATAATAAAGGTAAACTTCCAATTTATTCTATTTTATTCAGTTATGAGATAATGAAGTAACATAATAAATGTCTAGAGAATGATATTACTCAATAACGTATGTCTTCAAGTATGTGACTTGAACAATGAGATCATATGGATGTTAAGAGTATACATTCTCATTATGTCTCTAGTCAAATGTTATTGTGGAAGGCTGATAGACAATAATAACACATAAGACTAGAGTGTGTGTTAGTTCATAATAAAATCTCATCAGTCATGATATGGTATATCAAACGAAGCACATAGACACTAGTTAGAGAATAGAGTATCAGTCAGACCCACTATGAGAATAACACATGAAAACCATTACAATGGTAGTCATAGTTAGCTCTCATAGTGTTGGTGGTGAAGGTGGTTCTTAGACCTAAAGTCACTACACTCATCACATGTCATTTGGTATGTTTTGACATCATCCAACATAATCTTGAATAAGGATTGCCATAACAGTGATGATTTGGTCACTGTGACACGTGGAGACTGACTGTGAGTGATGTAAATGGGATTTGTCCCTCCTATAGGAGTATGATATCCTAGGCCTCTTGATCAATGAGATTGAGAAATGCATATCCATACACATGTGAGTCAATATGTGATATTTATCATACATATATATATAAGAATATCTTATATATATAAAAGAATATCTTATATATATAAGATATTCTTATATATATATATATATATATATATATATATATATATATATATATATCAAATAGTCTACTCTGGTCTAGGAAACAAGATTGAATGTTGAATTGGATGACTACTCCATGCCATGGGTTAAGTTTGGATATCAGTGACAAAGGAACTATACGAACACTATCACACATGTGACTCCCCGACGATTTCACTAGGAAGAGATTACTCAAAACAAAATGTGAAACTAACACTAATCAATCAGGCTACCAGATATCACATGAAATTAAAACCAATTTCACAAGACAATAAAAGCTGGAACATTATTACATTTCGATCCACATGAAGCCACTTGTATCATTTGTACTACATATGATGCCAAACATGATACATATCACTATACACTAGCTAACTTGCCACAACCTATTACAAGAGGTAACATGTTCACATATATATGTAAAAACCATGTCTATACAATCATGACATACTTCCAAAACTCATTTCGATATACAAAACCACCAAAAACTCCCCAAGGACCAGAGAGTAGAGGCACGAAAGATAGGATTCTACTACAAAACACTAGCAGCATATGCAACCTTTAAAAACTACTGCTCCTCTTGGTGCTCAGCTTCAACCTCACAATCTCTACCTCATCGTGCATGACCACCAAAAAGATGTGAAAACCCACGGGGTGAGAACAACTTCCCAGGGAGAGATATAACTCTTTGTCGCAACTATTATAAGTAAAAATATACATAAAGCAACAAGATAACACATACTATCAGGTTGAGTAGATTTAGCTAAATGATATGAATTAATCCATTAATATTTTCTAAGCACTTTAGGCATCTACAACCAAGCAGTAGAACACCTTATATTTTAAGAAAGAATATGAAGAACGTGTATAACAATTGATTTCTCGTACCATATTATAATTCTTGAAATCAATACAAAAGATAAGGCAAAGGGTCATCCAATGTGAGTCGTATATGATCCTAAACAATATATGCTACATGGTTGGATTACATCTTTTATTATGCCCTGAGGATTTGAGTCATACCATCCAAATCCAACTGACCACTATGAAGTCAAAATCAATGCCATACAAGATCAATCGAAGAGCCAGACTATATGATCTTCTCCTATACTACTCGGCCAGTTTGAGTCTACACTACAGTGACATATAATCAAACTACAAAAACATCAACTTATAGTAACAACTATAGTCCTGTAGAGACAACAACTCATAGGCAAGGCTATGGTCCTGTGAAACACCTAGCCTGCCTTGGTCAGGTCATGGAGCTAGAAATAGGGTATATAACCCATTCACTAAGGTACATTTGCAACTTCCCTCTATCACATCATATCACATGCTCATCACTGAAACTTGACCACAGTCATTCTAAAATCACTTGGGGTTAATATGTCAAGGACACGTAGTGACTTGCACCTCACATACTCAACACTATGTGCTCTGAGTTTCCCTTGGGAATACCCATTTCACCATCCAACAAAGTATTGACGCTAAAGATGGATCTATGGCACACGGCACCCATATGAATAGGCTTTCACTTGATAAGCTAAGCCAATTGGGTATCTTTTAGCATCAATCAAGTTGCAATGTACGAACCCTAAATAGATTCTACAAAGATAAGGGTATGTTACAACTCTAGAAGATATAAAACCTATGAAGTAAGAACTTTGTCACATCATCACCACTACCTTGCAAGACAATCAACATCATCACATCACTAGGGGACTTCAATCCCTCATCATTGCACTGTATGATCCACATCACACTAATCATAAAGCCTCTATAAAGTCATAAGACCCGAAACACATCATTTTCATCTCATCATGCCTCAATAAGGCTCACATTTATCACCCTATGTCATACCACATGTACCATAGAATTGCATGCCATGATGTTTATTCAACCTACAACAATCAAGTTATACAAGTAGGAGAGAGAAACAATGCATCATCACTATGCACTATCACATTGCACAAGGTAGACAACTATGTCATAGTCCCACATTCATGGTAGGGTTCCAACAGCACATCCGATTATGGTTTTAAAATCATCATATAGTATCAACCCTAAGTATCATTGCCTACCACAATCTTGGAACATATTGGTTAACTATCATCAAACTATGTAACTGTACATTAGAACCATATGTTCAAGGATCACCTTTGGTCGAAGAAAACAACACAACATGGTCAAAGACACATCAACAACCAAGGACATTACCAAAAGTCAATGATGAAAACTAGTGATCATAACCAACGAACAAGGCCATCCAAACATGTCAAAGGGTCGAAGGAAATCAACACCTTCAGCGACCAAAGCACCACCAAATCCAAATGGTCGAAGGGATCCAACATCTCCATCAGTTAAAGAGGACCATCAAGGTCAGCGATTGAAGAGAAAATTGGTCAATGCGATCGAAGAGAAGCATTCTATGTGACCAAAAACATAAGGAGCCATCTCATCGACTAAAGATCACATCCAAACATTCCACAAAATGGAACATAACATGAATAGCATATTAGAGAGGAAAAGTACTCTCAAAACATACTCAAAATTGGTGGTTATCATCTTGAAACTGAAATCTCAAGGGAGGAAAACATTAAGGGAAAGACATGCTCAAAACTCTAGAATCAAGAACAACATATGATCAACATGAAACCGTGAGACGATAGATGGAAGTACAAGATTAGAGCACATGAAAAAAATATTGATCTCCACCTCAGGCAAGGTAACTGAACCAAGAACCAAGATAACAAAACCAAGGTTAAGTTGCATACAAAACCATCAACATCTCCATCACTTAGATTTTAGGTAAGTGAATTAGGGTTTAGATAAATAGAAACTACATGCAAGATAATTATAGAAACACAACCTCACCAAGATATCAACATCAACAACAAGTAATCACATTTTAGAATGAGTTTTATGTAGTATTAAAGTGCAATAATAGTAGGGAAAGAGTTATTTTACCCGCCTGAGATGATGGTGCAACCACCTCCAAGAAAAGCTCCAAAATTAAGAGAGAAATCTAGCTTTGATCTCCTCCATGACTAAGCTAGTCACCACCAAAAATAGAACAAAAAAACCTAGGTAAAAGGGCGAGAAGACAACCAAAACTTCAAGGTTGAAAAGAATAAGAAGGGAGAGAAAGGGAGAAGAGTTCCTCCACTTAACTTGTGTACTACGTTGAAGAACCAAGGATTCAGACCAAGAAAGAGGAGTACCTCCATCCCAACACAAGCACCACCATGGAAGATCCATGGATTTAGCCAAGAGAAGAAGAAAGAGGTAAGGTTTTGTAAGAAAACAAAACCAAGAGGTAAATCACTTACCAAGGATCAAAGTATCACCAAAGATCCCCAAGGAAGAGTAGCTCCAAGCTTGGATCACCACTTGCAAAGAATTTCGACCACGAAGCTCCAACGGTGAGCTTCTCCTCCACTAAGTACACAAGGGCCAAGCTCAAGGAAGGATAGAGGGTAGAGAGGGTGCAAAAGGATCATATGCCTGAAAGAAGAGGGGTACACATACCCAAGGGTACAGAGAGACCAAAGAGGTTAGGTGTCATGCACATAAGTGTTGCATGTCCACCACACATCAACCATGCATCCACTAAAACCATGCAATCAATAAGGTCATCAAAAAAGGCAAACTAGCAACCTCAATTGGTCCTAAAGGACCACCATTCGAAGGGAATCATGGCCACAAAGGCTCATGGTCAAAGAGAAACCAAGAAACCACATGAAACCCTAGGTCAGTGACCGAAAGAGAGGATGAGAGTCTCTACGACCGTTGAGACTCCATCACACACTCAAAAAACCTCTAGGACCATTGGGAAAACATAAAGAAGATCCAAGGATGGTCTCTAAAAGCCAAGAACATCAAACGGTCAACATAAGGTCAACATCAACATGGGCATCTAAGAAAATCCTAGAAACACCACCCAACATGACACCACTTCTCTCCTAATTGAACTTAGGCACAACAAGGCACCATATAGCACAATCCTCTCTGTCATGATGCCAAGGAACAAAGGGCACAACCTACATGTGACAAATTTCTAGATAGCCCCTCAACTTGGGTAAATTGCAACTTGCTCCAAAATAAGAACAAATATAGCAAAGCTAGATCAAACATCATCCAAACAAGACCAAACTTGAAAACATAAGATTGTCACATGTTATTAAAACATGTCAAGGCATTAGATTAAGGTTTAAGCATCTTATTAAGCAAATAAAGCACATCAAGCACTAAGCTAGGTCAGGGGTCTTGCAACCATAAACCCCTAACAAGGATTTTGCCCCAAAATCCTACACGAAAAGAGACATGTACTTCCTAAGCATATCTTCCTCAAGCTCCCATGTGGATTCCTCTATGCCATGATGATGCCACATAACCTTAACCAGAACAATATCCTTCTTGTTCAACTTCTTGATCCTTCTATCCAAGATCAACACAAGGCCTTCCACATAAGACTCATCCTCATCCAACTCAACAGCTATGGGCTATAAAACTGACTCAGTGTTAGGTTGACACTTCCCCAACATCAAAACATGAAACATTGGATGCAACCTATGCAACTCAGGTGGAAACTCAGACTTATAAGCTACCTTTCCAACACGTGCCACCATTAGGTAAGGTCCCATATATCTAGGAGGCAACTAACCCTTCATCCCAAACCTCAAAACACCTTTCCAAGGAGAGACCTTGAGATAAACCATGTCTCTCACTTGGAACTGCAACGACCTACACCAGTTATCAGTATATGACTTCTATCTATCTTGGGATCCCTTCAACTGTTGTTGTATCATCTTTATCTTCTCTATGGCATGCTGTACAAGATCAGGACCCAGAAGCTAATACTCACCGGTCTCATTCCAACATTAAGGAGATCTACAACGTCTCCCATACAAAGCCTTATAAGGTGCCATATTGATGCTTCTCTGATAATTGTTGTTGTAGGCAAACTCTATCGTGATACAACAGATTCAAGTAGAGTTTGGCAGCGAGAAGCATGATGGCTTCCACGAGGCAGATGATGGGATAGTGTGTTACCATGATAGAGCAATGGTACCTAATGTTGATGATGTAAGGTAGTTAGTTCTAGAGGAGGCTCGCTCCATGATGTACGCTATGCATTCAGGTAGAACCAAGATGTATCACAACTTGAAAGACTTGTATTGGTGGCCTGTATTGAATCTTGATGTAGCTGAGCTCGTAGCTAAGTGCGCAATGTGTCAGTATGTTAAGGCAAAGCATCAGAAACCTCTAGGAACTTTGCAACTATTCCTTATACAATAGTGTAATTGGGATAATGTTACTATGGACCTTGTGATTGGACTTTCTAGGATAGCCAAAGGTCATGATTCCATATGGGTGATTGTTAACAGGTTGACAAAGACAACACACTTTCTTCCTGTGAAGATGACAAACACAGCGGAGAAGCTTGCACAGATATATGTTGATGAGATAATGCATTTGTACGGTATCCCAACTACCATTTTATTTTATAGTGGTCCTTAGTTCACCAGTCATTTTTGGGAATGTCTGCATACAGTGATGGGTATGCAGTTTAAGTTCAGTATGACATTTCACCCACAAATAGATGGACAGTGAGAGAGGACTATATAGATCTTGGAAGATCTGTTGAGATCATGTGTTTTATAGTTTTTGCATAGTTGGGATGTACACCTCATCACACTGAGGGTCTGTTGCCTCAACATAGGCTTCACCTATAATTGTGCCAGCAGTCCCACTAACAAGGATACTTCTAACTTCACATTCATCTAATGTAAGTAGACCAAAATGTCTCTCTTATGGCACACCAAAGAGCATAATTGCACCTTCTCAACTGATGATGATGAAGAAGGATTCTTGCTCAAAGAATCTGCAAGAACATTTGCCTTACCGATATGGTAGTCTATGGTGAAATCATAGCCTTTAATTAACTCCATCCAACATTTTCGTCACATGTTCAGCTCCTTTTATGAGAAGATATACTTGAGGTTCTTTTGGTTGGTGAAGATCTGACACTTATCACCATAAAGGTAGTGTCTCCATATCTTCAAAGCATGGACCACTATTGCAAGCTCCAGATCATGTGTAGGGTAGTTCTCCTTGTATTTCTTAATTTGTCACAAGGCAAAAGAAATCATGGTCTTGTCTTGCATCAACATGCAACCTAGACCATTCTTCGATGCATCATAGAAAATTGTGTATCCTTTCCCTTTCTCTGGACACACTAGCACTACCACACTGGTTATATTAACCTTCAACAACTAGAAAGAACATTAACACTTGTCATCCCAGACAAACGTCACATTTTCCTCGTCATCTTTGTTAGGGGTAATTCCAATGTGCTAAAGTTCTTGATGAACCTCCTGTAGTAGCCTGCCAAACCTAAAAAACTCCAGACTTCTATCATCATATTTAGTTTCTCCCAATCTATCACATATTTAACCTTCTTGTGATCCACACACACCCCTTTTGAAGATATGACATGTCCTAGAAAAGACACCTCCTTCAGCTAGAACTCACACTTGTTGAACTTAGCATATAGCTGATGTTGTCTCAACAAGGTCAATGACTGTCATAGATGCTACTCATGTTGTTGGCTATCTCAGTTGTATATCAAGATGTCATCTACGAACACCACCATGAACTGGTCAAGATAAGGCCATAACACCCTATTCATCAAGTCCATGAACGTTGTTGGTGCATTGGTTAGCCCAAATGACATAACCACGAACTCGTAGTGACCATACCTCATCCTAAAAGTTGACTTTGGTATTTTGTCTACCTTGATCTGTAATTAATGATATCCTAACCTTAGGTCTATCTTTGAGAATACTGCAACACCCCTCAACTAATCAAATAGGTCATCTATCTGTGACAAAGGATACTTGTTCTTAATCACCACTTTGTTCAACTGTCTGTAGTCAATGCACAACCGCATTGAACCATATTTTTTCATAACAAACAACATAGGAGAATCCCAAGGTGAAGTGCTCAGTCTGATAAAGCCTTTCTCTAGCAACTCCTGTAACTATTTCTTTAGGTCTTTCATATCATCCGGTGCCATCCTATAAGGTGTATGTGCTATCATCTATGTACCAGGAACAAGATTGATCTCAAAATCAATTTCTATGATTGAAGAAATGCCAGAAAACTCATCAGGAAACATGTTTTCAATCTCACAAATAATTGACACCTCTTGTATACTAAGACTCCTTGTCTTGGTATCCACCACATGTGCCAAGAATGCATCACAACCATGTCTCATCAGTCGTTCTGTCGTCATCATTGACACAAAACATGTAGGGAGAATCTTGCTATCTCCTTAGAAGATCGACGACACATCACCATCAACAAACGTCTCTACCTATGAATTACAATCCAAGACCACCTAATACTTCTTCAAAGTATCCATTCCAACATCACATCAAATCCATGCATGTTAAGTGATATAAGATCCACTTGAATGTTGTGTCCTGAGAAAGAAAGAACACAAAAAGGACACACCTCCCACAACTCAGTGGAACCAACCAAAGGGGTTTCTAAGCAAAGACTATCACATCTACAACTGACAGGAAAAGAACAACTAGCAATCACTTCTCTAGTGATAAAGGAGTGTGTTGCACTCGGGTCAACCAAAAAAAATATAAAGCAAGAAGAAGACAAATCAGAATGAAATAACTCCATCTGACCTATCACCACTCATAGGTTGACCACTCCTTCTAGCTAACTCATATCATAGAATTGAGTTGTTTCCTATTATGGCCCCCTTCCTCTACTGGCTTGCCCATAAGAACAAGCATGTGATGCCTACCTGCGTCCCCTACCACTATTGGGACCCTTGCTGGCTTTGTCTAGGTTGTTGGGTAACCCTTTATCCTTCATTGGGACAAACCACTTTGTATGCCCAATCTATCCACACTTGTAGCAACTCCAGGTCTCATATCATGGCATGGATGGCCCTGTCACTGACATTGATGCAACACTATGGGCTCCTACTGGAGGAAATCTACGACCTCTACCTCTTCTCAGTGACCACTATGACTGACTCGCCGATCTCTGATGTGACAGAGGAGCTAAAACCCTAGGCTTCTTAAAGCCTCCATATGATAGTTCCTGATATTGTGCATGCCTCTTCTTCACCTTCATCTCATGTTACTCTACCACTGACCACTCCACTCTTCTGACCGACTCCACAAATGTGGAGAACTTCTCACAGCAATCCAAACATGCATCACCACAACAATCAATTTTGTGGTTATGCCATTTGGGCTAACCAATGCACCGACAATGTTCATGGACTTGATGAACAAAGTGTTCAAACCTTATCTTGATCAATTTGTGGTGGTATTCATAGATGACATCTTGATATACAAATGAGATAGCCAACAACACGGGCAACATTTTTGTTACTCATCATATGGATTTGTTCAATATACATGTTAGCAATCTTTGATTACAAATATGTGGAGAGCCACCATTAGACAATGTATCTACTTTAAGTGGTTGTAAGGAAAAAAGTTGAACCTAGATATAGAATTTCAATTTCAAATTCCCTGCATTGACTTCACTTTCACGAACAAGTTTCCATACCAAAAGATGTAAATCACAATCATGATATTATTGGTGCCCTAGAAAAATTTTCATATTCCTTCAAGGAACAGACCACCACTTCAAGCTCCAGGTCATGTGTTGGGTACCTCTCCTCATGTTTCTTGATCTGTAGAGAAGCAAAATAAATCATGTTCTTATCTTGCATCACCAACATTGTAACCTCTGTGCTCAAACCCTTCTGGAATTGTCTAATTCTCTCCTTGTCTGTAGCTACCATATGCGGGAAAAACCTCAAAAGTTCCATGAACTTAGCTTCATATGCATTACTATCATAGATCCCTATCAGATCTTCTCATACTACATGATCTTCTCATCCAAGTAGGTCTCAGGGAAGTAACAACTGACAAACTCCAGCCTAAAATCTTCCTAACTAATCACCACACCAGGCCTTTTCTCCTCCTAAATGGTCCACTAGTGGACAACACTCCCCTTATACATGTATATTGCATGCTTCACTTTATCCTCTTTGGGGATGTTGAGGATTTTAAAGGCCTTCTTCAACTCTGCCAACCACAGATCTACATCTGTCGGGTCTTCTGTACCCACATACTCAACCACCCCTATAGGCCTCAACCTTTTAAAGGTCTTCCCAGAACCTAAAGATTCCACATTGGGGACCATTTCTCTCACTTGGGGTGGAGGCATTCGGTCTACCATATGCGTCATTGTAGCCAAGAATTGTTCAAACATGGACTGAAAAGAAGGATTGGCCAGCAAAGCTGGGTCAAACTGGGACATCTCAGGCACAACATCCACCCTCTCCTGCCTCTTGGCACCACCACCCGGTGAAGCAACACTACTCTCAGTAGCATGTTGTTCATGTTCTCTAGCCATCTTCTCTTCTCTTTTTCTTCTTCTGCAAAAGCAGAAGTTACCATAAGATAGACTGGAGGATGCTAGAATAGAAACAAACCCTAGTCCTATGTCCCTGTAGACTACAGAACCTAAAGCTCTAATACCAAACTTAATTTTGATGCCCCGATGGCGTCACGAGGGAGATATGACTCAAAACAAAATGTAGAACTAATACTAATCAATCAGGTTACCAAATAACACAAGAAATTAAAACCAATTTCAGAAGACAATAAAAGTTGGAACGTTATTACATCTGGGTCCACATGAAGCCACCTGTATCATCTACATTACATATGATGCCAAAACATGATACATATCATTGTTCACTGGATAACTTGACACAACTTGTTACAAGAGGTAACATGTTCACACATATATATAAACCATGTCTATAAAACCATGTCATACTACCAAAACTTGTGTCGATATACAAAACCACTAAAAACCTCCCCAAGGACCTAAGAGTATAGGGATGACACATAGAACTCTACTAGAAAATACTAGCAACATATCCAACCTTTAACAATTAATTCTCCTCTTACTGCTCAGCCTCAACTGTACGATCTCTACCTCATTGTTCACAATCACCTAAAATATGTACAAACCCATGGGGTGATACTAACATCCCAGCGAGAGATATAACTCTCTTCCACAACAATTATAATCACAGATAAACTTAAAGCATCAAGATAAAACATACTATCAAGTTGAGTAGATTCAACTAAATAATATTAATTAAGCCATTAACATTTTCTAAGCACTTCAGACATCTACAACCAAGTAGTAGAACATCTTATATTTTAAGAAGGAATATGAAGAACATATATAATAATTGAATTCTCTTACCATATTATAATTCAAGAAATCAGTACAGAAGATAAGGGAATGGGTCATCCAATGTGAGTCATATATGATCCTAAACAAAATATGCTACATTGATGGATTGCATCTTTTATTATGCCTTCAGGATTTTATTAGTGTCACCCTTATCCAAATGACCATTTTGAACTCAAAATTGGTGCCATACAAGATCAATGGAAGAGTCGGACTCCATGATCTTCTCCTGCACTACTGGATCAGTTCAAGTCTGCACCGCAATGACATATAGTCAAATTGTGAAAACAACAACTTACATTAAATCATAATCAAGGCTATGGTCCTGTAAAACATCTAGCCCACCTTGCTAGATGTCACGACGCTAGAAAATATGGTATATAACCCAATCATTGAGGTACAACTACAACTGTCCTCTATCACATTATATCACATGCTCATTACCAAAACCCAACCACACTTGTTCTCAAAACACTTGGGATCAATATATCAAGGAAATGTAGTCACTTGCACCTCACATGCTCAACAATATGCACTCCAGGTTTCCCTTGGGAATACCCATTTCACCATCTAGCAAAGTATTGACGCTGAAGATGGATCTATGGCACAAGGCACTTACACAAATAGGGTTTCACTTGATAATCAAGCCAACTGGATATCTTTTAGCATCAATCAAGTTATAAAGTACAAAACCTAAACAGATTCTACAAAGATAAGGGTATGTTACAACCGCAGAAGATATAAAATGAATGAATAAGAACTTTTTCACACCATCACATGATACCAATACCTTACAAGGCCATCAACATCATCACATCACTAGGGGACTTCAATTCCTCATCACTACATTGGAGGATAGCACCTCACACTAGGCATAAATCCTCTTCTAGGTCATAAGACCCGAAACACATCATTATCATCTGATCATGCCTCAACATGGCTACATTTATCACCATGTGTCATACCACGTGTACCATTGCATTGCATGCCATGATGTCTATTCAACCTATAGTAGCCTAGCTATACAAGTAGTATAGAGAAACAATGCATCATAACTATGTACTATCACATTGCATAAGGTAGAAAACTATGTCATAGTCCCACATTAGGGTTAGGGTTCCAATAACACTTCTGATTAGGGTTTTCAATTCATCATATAGTATCAACACTAAGTATCATTGCCTCCCACAATCTTGTAACATATTGGTTAACTATCATGAGACTAGGTAACCATACATTAGATCCATATGTTCATGGATCACCTACAGTCGAAGAAAACAACACAACATGGTCAAAGACACATCATCGACCTAGGGCATTACCAAAAGTCAACGTCCAAAACCAACGATCACAGCCAGCGACCAAGGCCATCAACACATGCCAAATGGTCGAAGGAAATCAACACCTTCAGTGAAAAAAGCACCACCAAATCTATACGGTCAAAGGGATCCAACACCTCCATTGATCGAAGAGGACCATCAAGGTAGCGACCGAAGAGAAAGTTGGTCTTTGCGACTGAAGAGAAGCATTCTATGCAACCAAAAACATAACGAGACATCTCTTCGACTAAAGATCACATCCAAACCTTTCACAACATCAAACATAACATGAATATCATCTTAGAGAGAAAAACTAATCTCAAAACATACTCAAGATTGGTGCTTATCATCTTGAAACTAAAATCTCAAGGGAGGACAACATTAAGGGAAAGTCATGCTTAAAGCCCTAGAATCAAGAACCACATATGATCAACATGGAACAATGAGATGATAGATGGAAGTCTAAGATTAGAGCACATGGAAATAGAACCAAACTCTACCTCATCCAAGGTAACCTCCAAGAACCAAGATTACAAAACCAAGGCTGAGTTGCAAGCAAAACCATCAACATCTCCATTACTTAGATTTTGGGTAAGTGAATTAGGGTTTAGATAAAGAGAAACTACATACAAGATCATTATAGAAACACAAACTAGCCAAGATATCATTATCATCAGCAAGTAATCACATTCAAGAAAGAGTTGTAAGTAGTATTGAACTGCAATAATAGTAGGGAAAGAGTTATATAACCCGCCTTAGATGATGGTGCAAGCACCTCCAAGCAAAGCTCTAAAAGCAAGAGAGAAACCTGGCTTTTATCCCTCCATGACCAAGCTAGTCACCACCTCAAAAGAGAAGAAAAACCCTAGGTCAAAGGGTAAGAAGGCGAACCAAAACTTCAAGGCCAAAAAGAATAAGAAGAGAAAGAATGGGATAACAATTCCTCCACTCAACTTGAGTATACTACCTTGGAGAACCAAGAATTCAACCCAAGAAAGAGGAGTACCTCCATCCCAGCACAAGCACCACCATGGAAGATCCATGGATTCAGCCAAGAGAAGAAGAAAGAGGTAGGGTTTTGCAAGAAAATGAAACCAAGAGGTGAATCACTTACCAAGGATCAAAGAATCACCAAAGATCACTAAGGAAGAGTAGCTCCAAGCTTGGATCACCACATGCAAAGGATTTCAGCCACCAAGCACCAAGAGCGATCTTCTCCTTCACCCAAGCACACAAGGTCCAATCTTAAGGAATAAAGAGGGTGAAAAAGGATCATATGCATGAAAGAAGAGGGGTACATATACCCAAGGGTAGAGAGAGACCAAAGAGGTTAGGTGTCAAGCACATAAGTGCCACATGTCCACCACACATCAGCCATGCATCCATTAAACCATGCAAGCACTAAGGTCATGAAAAACAAGGCAAACCAAATACCTCACTTGGTCCTAGAGGACCATAGGTCAAAGTGAATCATGTCCACAAAGGCTCACATTCGAAGGGAAATCAAGCGAGCACAAGAAACCCTAGGTCAGTGACCAAAAGAGAGGATGAGAGTTTCTGTGATTGTTGAGACTCCATAACACACTCAAAAACCTCTACAACCGTAGCAAAAACATAAAGAAGATCCAAGGATGGTCTCTGAAAGACAAGAACATCAAACAATCAACTTAAGGTCAACATCAACATAGGGCACTAAGAAAACCCTAGAAACAACACTCAACAGGACACCACTTCTCTCCTCATCAAACCAAGGCACAACAAGGTGCCCCAAAGCACCATCCTCTCCCTCATGATGCCAAGGCACAAAGGGAAAAATCTACATGTGACAAATTGCAATATAGCCCCTCAACTTGGGTAAAATTGCAACTTGGTTCAAAAAAAGCACAAATATAGCAAAACTAGATCAAACATCATCCAAACAGAACCAAACTTGAAAACATATGCTTCTTACATGTTATTACAGAATTTCAAGGGATTGTATCAAGGTTTAAGCATCTTATTAAGCAAAGCAACCACATCAAGCACTAAGTTAGGTCAGGGGTCTTACAACACCATACACAAATTTTACGTAGAAGTTGTTCTCCAACTTTCCATTCACTTGGGTATCGCTAATGTGACTAGGCACCACTTTTTGCTTGTGATGTCATAAACCAATTATGGACATTCACTGCCAATATGATATGGGACCTATAGGGTTACACACATATGAATTCACCTAGAAGAGGAGTTTATCCGTAAATGATGTTTAAGTTGATTACTAAATATGTTTAGGTATTCAATTAAACAACCAATTAACTAAATGGACTCTGAATCATCAAGTTCAAGTGTTGGACTAACTGGTTAGGGTGTCAGGTTGATTGAAAATTGAATTGGCTGAATTCTGCATGAGTCAGGACACCAACCAATCGGCTCACTAGGTGAACTTTTTGGCTCAGGGTTGGTGAGATTACAGATTCACTTGGTGAACCGATTGACTCGGTCATGCCAACCAAAGCTTCAGTGATTTTATTGATTCATGAGAATAGTTGACAGTTTCACTTGTTCAATTTGATTGGTACAAGGAATTAATATTGGAATTTATTGGAAATGAATCGTCAATTCAAATTGTGATTTGGAAACATGTGAAATGATCGACTCATTGAGTGAACTACTCAACTCACTGTGCCAGTCAACCAGTTCACTAGTGAACCAATCAATCATGATACACATCATTTCGCACACTAATTCACTAAGATAAATTCTCCTAGTCCTTTTTTACTTCCCAATTAAGGCTAGTATAGAAGGTTCGATCCCACAGGACAACTTTTTAAGATTGTATCTTTAATCTCGATTGATTTTCAAACTTGATTTCTTTTATTGAAGGTTTTTGAATATTTGATTACACTAGAACAAGAAGTAAATTGTAAAAGAATAAAAGATTATACTAAATGAGAAATTGAAAAGATTATACTAAGACAAGGAAGGAAGGAAGATTGTTAGCATAATAAAAAGATTGTCTAAGGACAAGAATTAAAGTGCAAGTAAATAAAGAAGATGATTGGATGCAAACATTTGAAGGAAATAGATTGAATCATATGGGAAAATCATCGAGGCTTAGGGGTTTCACCACCTTAGCCAAAGTGACAACAAGATTGAAGGAGTACAAGACAAGCGAGATAGAAGAAGGTATGTGAATCATTCATAAATGAAACACAAGAGAGGAACTCCATGTGAACCCATTGGTCATGGCATTCACGTATCCTAGTCTATCATTCTAAAAGGGATTTTTCTACAGTCACATTCAAATCCCCATGTAATCAGTTTAGGCATTCTAAATCACAGTTTCCACTGTCACATCCACAGAGATTAACCCACGGTAAAAATGATTAATTACTTTGTTAAAATAGGTGATTTCTAAACTGAAAACCATCCATCTAAATGGCTGTATAAAACTTGACCCGGTCAACACATAGATAAGGATCTACTCTCCTCACCTCGATAATGAAACTACTCACTAGCCATAACCAAGGAAGTGGAAGCAAAGGAAAGAAGGAAGGAATCCATAGACTAGCTAAAGAAGAATCCCAATAGGGGAATTTCTATTGACTGTTAAATGGCTTCTCCCTTAATTCCCCATTTCTAAGAAGACCAAGAAATAAATAATGAGGAAAGGAGATCTGGGAACAAAATTGCTTAACTAAATAAATTGGAATATTACAATTCTCAAAACTAGAGTAACAATGCTCAAAATAAAGGTTGCAATTACAAGATATGAGATGCTTTCATTTGTGGAGTCCCCACTCCTTTTATAATGGAAGTAAAGAAGGAAACTGTAAAAGGAGGGAGAGTGAAATGAGGATACTGGATGTTGAAACTTTCTGGATCTAGTTAATAGAAACTCTAGATTGTCTTTAATTATCTTGACCATGTAACTCTCTTTAATGCATATTTCAAAAGCAGTGATTTTGAACTGATTTATATCCCATTAGAGGCACAAAATCAGTCTAAATAATATGATACCATTTTACAAAATCAAATTTCCTTTCCAATGAATACTTGTACACTTAATTTAGAGTTTGGATGCAAAGGTTATGGCACTTTTGGTACCGGGTATTCATGAATTTTAGGACTTTTGCAAATTGTGCAATTATGTTCCAAGAGAATTTATGCTATTTTCCTACATAAATCTAAGAAAATATAATTACAACTTCAATTAAAGAGAGAAAATAAAAATTATAATAATTAATTCTAAAATAATAAAGTAATGAATAGAAAAATCCAAAAAAGATATCTAAATGATCTAAAAAAATGGATACATACACATTTATCAGTTCACCAGTTGCAAGGTAATTAATTCATAGAAATTATGGTCCCTTCCACTCCCACACAGACTGGGAACCCAGACCCTAACCTCTCCTATAAATAGAGGGATATTGGGGGTTTCTCAGAGACATCAATTGTCCCTGACCATTGTTTCTCTTCTATAATTGTGGTAACTGAGAGAACCCGAGCAAGTCTTACCTGATAAAGGGAGGGATAGCAAGGGAGAACAATTGTTGTAGAGTAAGTTAGTGACTAGTACACCAATAGAATGGACAACTCCTTCCTATCCATCTAGTAGTACGAAAAGAGTTCTAGGCGGTCTATATGGACTTCCATATAGGCAAGGTGGCCTTTGCCCATCATTAGAAGGATAACGTCATCCTGCAGTCTATGGTAGAGACCAAGGAGTTGTTCCAGGTGTTGCTTGAGTCTTTAGTCTGTGGTGTAGTTGTAGACATCGTCCCATTGCAAATAGGAGTGGTGCACGAGTACGACAACTAGCATATGTCGCTGGACTTGCTCCAGGACTAGGTATATCCTCTAAACCATGCTTTCCATTATATAGTTGTTGATGCAATCCACTACTTTATGCGGAATATGAAAATATTTTTTTTATTTCCACTGCAATTTCTATTGACATATTTCCCTACAATGGTATCAGAGCCAAATCCAATCTACTATATTTTGGGATAATCGATATGATCAAATTTTTTATTTTTACATTTATTGTATGCGATGTGAATAAATCTATCCAATCAAATACCATGTATGATCCCAAACTAATGCATATATATACATGATATATATGCAATTTATATGTGTCACCCAAAAAGCAAGTTTTGATGGTGGATGTGTAGCATGGTTATGGCCATGGTTTAGGAAAGCGGTATGTGGTGTAGGGGCGGAGAGGGTACTGCATAGAGTATATGTGGTATGCGAGAGTATATATGGGAGTATATGCGGTTTTAGATATTTTTTATTTCAATAAACTAATTGCATATAAAATAATATAGCAAGATCATAAATTAAAATATATAGAGTAGGCACGTACATCTATTTACTTATAAACATATTAATATGCATGTATGATGTATGATATGGTTATATATGTATATATGTCTATATATAGAATGTGTTTGTAATATATGTACAAATACAAAAATGTAGATAAATCAATGTACAAATATATGTATAGAGTGTATAAATGTGAATAAATCAAAATGTATATATACATGCACAAATATATGATTGTATATTTAGGTATATTGTATATGTATCTATACATGTTAATATATCAAAATGTATTTGAATAAATGTATATATGTGTGTGGAAATGTTTTATATGTAATACAAAGTATACATATAATTCAATGACTATATATCTCAATTTATATATATAATGAAATGTGTGTATATATATGCATGTATGTATGAAATGCATGAACATTAGTTGTATGCTTTTTGAAAAGCGGAATTTAATCGGACGCTTAATCGGCCAAGCGAGAGTATATGCGGCCCATGACCGCTTAGTAGACCGATTAGTAATATGTGGTGCAGTAGGGTGAGTGAATAAGTATATGCAGGAGTATATGCGGTCGTGCGGACCGATTTCCCGAACAGTGGTTACGGCCAATAACCCTAATTATCTATGAATGGTTGTGTGTGGTTGGTTATTTCAATTTTATCTTTGTTTGCATACCAAGCCCCTACCTTATCTTCCAATTATAAAAGTATTATTCTCTCCTACCTTTGCCCCCCTTGACAGTAACTCAAGGGTTCTCTATAATCGTGTAATAGTAGGATGACTTGAATTCTTGTTGCTATAAAGAAGATGAGTCCAGAAAATGGAGGACCAAGGAGGACTGATTGATTAGAGGCCTAGCCGATCAACTGGAGGACCCAAAATATGGTGGACCGGAGTCCAGACAAACAAGGAGATGAACAAATGACTTTCTAAGAGGCGAGTTGATTGATTCAAGGGTTGAATCGATCAACCTAGATTGTCAAACATTGATCTTTGTCAACAACATGTTTTTGCATGTGATGTAGACCCTAGGTTGTGGTAATTCCTAATGACACCAAGGAATTACATTAGGATGTACATAAATATCACTTTTTGTTTATTGCATGTTTTAGTTGTAGGATATAGCCTGTATATGATACATACTATATATGTGGTGATTGGATAAAATGTGTATCTATAAATACAAACTCCCTCAATTAAATATTATGTGTTAGATTCTTTCCATTAGAAGCACACATGAAAAGCTTGATCGGCTAAGATTGGGCATCCTAAGGGTTGTTACTATCTATCTCGTGGAAGCTTGATGATGATAATGTGGGCTCGCTAAGTTGGGTTCATTATTTTGGTGTTGGATTTTGGGTCAGACTTAATTGTGTGACCTTAATGAGATTAAGCACTAGAATCATTTAGATTATTATGGCAAGGAGTTGCACATATCATCTATCTAAGAATTACATAAAATGCAATTGGCAAACATTACTGACCATGATCATTGACTATGGATGTTGGCATTGTTTGGGTAATATTTGAATTATTTTGAATCTTGGCCCCCTAGAAAGTTGTACACTGCAATATTCCGAATTGATATGTGAGGGCTATAAATTTGAGTAAAATAGTGGGAGTGATAATTAATTAAATACCTAATTGAATATCGTCAAATTTTCAAATAAAATCAAATTAAAAGGGTTTCTGACGAAATGTAGTTTTCTCTTATAGAATTAAATGATAAACAAATTTGTATTGAGATCACTCCTTAGGAAGGACAAACTTGAAGGGACAAATTTCCACCAATGATTTTGGACTTTAAGAAGGGATCTCAATGAAGAGTGCAAGCTCTATGTCCTTGATAAACCCGTGCTAGATATACCTTCTCCTGATGCGCATAGGGCTAAAGTGTATGCTTATTGGAAGCATACCAACGATGCATTGGACATAAAGTACCTTATGCTAAGTTGTATGAAATATGAGTTACATGAACAATGTGAGGATATGGAGATTCTTGAGATGCTAACACATCTTAGGAATATGGGCCATAATCTCACAAAGAAAGAAAGGAACAATGTCATAAGGGTTCTCCTCGTCTGTAAGATGACTGAGAGAGACTCAGTAGAAGATCGTGTGCTCAATATGATTGGACATGTGTATCATCTTCAATAACTAGAATTCTCTTTGAGCCAAGAGTTAGCCACGAATATGATTCTGATATCATTGCTAGAATCATATAGACACTTTATTGAGTGTTACCGCTTGAACAATATGGCCAGAACAATCTCAATTTTTCTTGGTATGTTGATTCATGCCGAAGCAAGAATGAAGAAGGACAAATCTGTGATAGTGATCAACGGAGTTGAGTCCAAGGATGAAAGCAAGGCCATGAAAAGTTTTGAGGTCAAGCCCAAATCTAGAACACTCAAGATGAGGAGAAAGAAAAGTACAAGAGGAACATATCCTTTGTACTAAAGGCATTCAGGAAGAAGAAGATGGGGATACAAATATCCACTTTAGGTATATATGTTATTGAGATAAACTTATCTTCTTCTTCATCATGAGTACTAGATACTGGATGTCGATCTCATAGATGCTGAAATATGTAGGATCTGAAAAGAAATAGGCCTTTGGGAAAGGGAGAGGTTGAACTATGAATCACAAATGGAGCAAGAGTTGATACCATTGTAGTTGGAACATGTAGTTTATATATTATGTACCTTCCATAAATAGAAACATCATTTTTGTATCTTGTATTGACAAGGATACATATGAATTTATTATTATGAATGGTTGAGGTTCTATTTCTAAAAATGGGATCTTGTATGGCAGTGCCCCAGTGTCTTATGGTCTTTATTTTCTAGATCTAAAGACAAATGTTTACAACGTAAATACCAAAAGACTAAAACTCAACAATTAAAATAAAACATATCTTTGGCATTGTCTTCTAGGGCACATAATTGAGAATTGCTTATCTAGACTCCATAAAGATGGTTGTCTGGACTCTTTTGCTTTTGAATCAATAGAAACATGTGAAAATTGTTTGTTGGGAAAGATGGCTAAGATAACTTTCACTAGAAGCAATGAGAGGGCTAGTGATCTATTATGACTCATACATACTAATGTTTGGGGGGCTTCTAAACAACCACTAGAGGTGGGTATCGATACTTCATTACCTTCACAAATGACGTCAGTAGTATGGATATGTTTACTTGATGAAACATAAGTCAGAAACTCTTGACAGGTTCAAAGAGTTTATGAATGAAGTACAGAACCAACTTGGCAAATTTATTAAGGCACTTTGTTCAAATTGGGGTGGAGAATACTTAATCCAAGAGTTTGAGGACCTTCTTAGAGCCCATGGGAATGTATCTTAGGGGACTCCACTTGGAAAACCACAACATAATGATGTATCAGAAAGAAAGAATCACACATTACTAGATATGGTGAAATCAATGATGAGTTTATCTAAGCTTCAGACTACCTTCTGGGGTTATGCTCTAGAAACTTCTGCATTTACACTAAACCGAGTACCATCTTTATTGGTTCAAAAGACACCATATGAAATATGATATAGGAAGAGTCCCAATGTGTCTTTTATGAAGATTTGGGGATGTGAAGCATATGTCAGGAAAATGTTTTCTGAAAAGATTGGCCCTAAGTATGGTAAATATTATTTTGTTACATCCCAAGGAGACTAAAGGATATTACTTTTATTCCCTATCTGACATCAAAGTGCTTGTTGTCAGAGATGTTGTATTTCTGGAAAAGGAATTTATTTCCAAATGAATCAATGGGAGGAAAATGGAACTCGAAGAGGTTCGAGAGTGACAGGAAAGCATTGAACTAATAGATGTACAAGAGGAACAAAGAGAATCATAAAGTGTTTCGGAATCTTAAATTCCTCAAGTAACACATATACCTCATTGATCTAATAGAACATGCCTTGAACCTGAAAGATTTGGATATTTTGTAACTCAGGAAAGTGGTGAGTTGGTCATAGATGATGAGACAATGACCTATCTAGAAGCTACTAAGGGTCCAGAGTCTAAGAAATGGCTTGAGGTATTGAGATATAAAATGGAATCCATATATACCAACAAGATATGGACCTTATTGGATCCACCTAAATGGGTAAAACCCATAAGGTGCAAGTGGGTCTTCAATAAGAAGGATGACATGGATGGAAAAGTACAAAAATATAAGGGAAGATTGGTTGCAAAGGGTTTCAAACAAGTTCAAGGTGTTGACTATGATGAAACCTTTTCTTCAGTGGTCATGGTTAAGTCTATCAAGATCATGCTTGGTATTGCATCTTATCATGACTATGAGATTTGGTAGATGGATGTTAAAACCACATTCCATAATGGGAATCTTCTTGAGAATGTGTACATGATACAACCTGAGGGTTTTATAAATACAAAGGATTCAAATAAAGATTGTAAGCTACAAAGGTCAATCTATGTATTGAAGGTAGCATCTCAGAGCTGGAATCTTCATTTTGATGAGACAATCAAAGAGTTTGGCTTTATTCAAAATGAAGATGAAACTTGTGTGTACAAGAAGGTTAGTGGGAGCATAGTGACTTTCCTCATACTGTATGTAGATGACATGCTATTGATAGGGAATGACATCCCTACTTTACAAAGGGTAAATACATGATTGGGAAAAACATTTTATATGATAGACTTAGCAGAAGCATCCTACATCTTCGGGATCAAGATCAATAGAGATAGATCTAGAAGACTTCTTGGATTAAGTCATTGCACATACATTGACAAAGTATTGAAGTGGTTAAGTACACAGATCTCAAAGAGAGGAAACCTACCCATGCATCATGGAGTTACCATCTTTAAAGTTCATAATCCCAGTTCTTGTAAAGAAAGGGAACACATGAGTTTGATTCCATATGAATCAACAATTGGATCAATCATGTATGCAATGTTGTGTACCCCTCCTGATGTCTCATATGCCTTGAGCATGAGGAGTCAGATCTAGGTGATTCTCACTAGACAGTCATAATAAACATCCTTAAGTACTTGAGAAGAACTAAGGATCAGTTCCTCATCTATGATGGATAGGAAGAGTTGGTGGTAAAGGGTTACACCGACGCAAGCTTCCAAAATGACAAAAATGATTACAGACCGCAGTCAGGATTCGTGTTTTTCCTAAACAATGGAGCTATAAGCTGGAAGAGGTCCAAGAAAGAGACAACTACTGATTCTAAAATAGAGTTTGAGTATATTTCTGCATCGAATTCAGCAAAGGAGGTTGTATGGATTAAGAAGTTCATCTCTGAACTTGGGGTTGTTCCAAGCATCCATGACACAATTGAGCTATATTGTAACAACAATGGAGCTACTGCACATGCTAAGGAACCCAGATAGCATCAGCGTTTCAAGCATATACAGATGCATTTCTATTTCATATGAGAGATCGTACAACAAGGAGATGTGAAGATTTATAGAGTACCAACTGAGAACAATATTACTGACCCATTGACAAAGGCACTTTCGTAGTAGAAGCATGATGGACATGTTAGATCACTTGGAATAAGATTTGTGGGTGATTGGCTGTAAGTGCAAGTGGGAGTCTATTGGTATGTATGTCTAGAGAGACAATCATATGATGATTGTAATGGCATAATTTGTAAATGATTTGACTAATAATAAAGGCAAGCTTCCAGTTTATTATGTTTTATTCAATTATGAGATAATGAAGTAACATAATAAATGTCTAGAGAATGATATCACTCAATAATGCACGTCTTCAAGTACGTTACTTGAACAATGAGATCATAGATATGTTAAGAGTATACATTATCATTATGTCCCTAGTCATATATTATTGTGGAAGTCTAATAGACAAAAATAACACATAAGACTAAAGTGTGTGTTGGTTAATGATAGAATCTCATCAGTCATGATATGGTATATCAAACTAAACACATAGATACTTGTTAGAGAATATAGTATCAGACAGACCCACCATGAGAGTAACATGTGGAAACCATTATAATGGTAGTCATAGTTAGCTCTCATAGTGTTAGTGGTGATTGTGGTTCTTAGACCTAAAGTCACTGCACTCATCACATGTCCTTAGGTATCATTTAACATTATCCAACATAATCATGAATAAGGATTGTCATAATGGTGATGATTGGGTGATTGTGACCCATGGGGACTAACTGTGAGTGATTTAGATGGGACTTGTCCCTTCTATAGGAGTATGATGTCCAAGGCCTCTTAATTAGTGAGATTGAGAAATTCATGGACTTGCACATGTGATTCAATATGTGATATTGAGATTACATATATCTTAGACAGTCTACTCCAGTTTAGGAACCAAGATTGAATATTGAAGAGGATGACTACTCCATGCCTCGAGTTCAATCTAGATATCAGTGACAAAGGAACTATACAAACACTATAACAACATACACATATTGTAGGTTGAAGTTGTTCTCCAACTTTGTATTCACTTAGGTAGCACTGACGTAACTAGGCACCACTCTTTGCTTGTAATGTCATAAACTAGTTATGGACATTCGTTGCCAATGTGATATGGGACCTATGGGATCACACAAATAGGAATTCACCTAGAAGAGGAGTTTAATCATGAATGATAATTTAATTAATTACTAAAGTGTTTAGGTATTCAATTTGAGCAACAAATCAACTGACTAGACTCCCAAAAAATCTATTCATGTAATGAAATGACCATTTAGAGTCAGGTTGATTAGAAATCAAATTTGTTGAGTAGTGCTTGAACTGGGTAATGAACTGACCAGCTCGAGTCGTGCTATGACTGGCTAGCAGGACGATATGCTCGGTTCAGGGAGAAATTGGATTGCATCAAAGATTAGTGCTGACGTCATGTTGTGCATTAATTGGATTTGAAATGCCAATTCATATGTGATTGGGAAACATGGAGAAATGACCAATTCGTAGAGTGAAATGATCGACTTGCATGTGAACTGACTAGTCTAGTTGTGAACCGACCGGTTCGACACTCACAGGTTGTGAAAATTCATGATATTTCAGTCCCTTCTGCTCCCACACAGACTGGGAACCCTGACCGTAACCACTCCTATGAATAGAGGGGTACTGGGGGATTCTCAGACACAACTCAATTTCCTCTAACAATTATTTGTCTTATCTAGTTGTGGTAACCAAGAGAACCCAAGAAAGTCCTACTTGATAAAGGGAGGGATAGCAAGGGAGAACAATTGTGAGAGAGCAAGTTGGTGACTAGTACACCAACATGAGTGGACAAATCCTTCTTGTCCATTCTTATAGAACGACAGGAGTTCCTGGTGGTCAATGTGGACTACTCTAGATGTGTGGATCCTTTTCCCGCTTAGTGGACAATGTCAACCTGTTGTCTATGGTGATCTACTAGGAGGCTAACGCAGACTTTGTTCAAGTGTGACTTGAAGAAAGCCACATACTGGTATGAGGGGATTATCGCTGGACTTGCTCCAGGACTAGGTATATCCTCTAAACCATCATTCTGATTACATAGTTTTTGACGCATTCCATTGGCGTAAGGGGAATATGGTAGTTAAATTTTTGGTTCTGCTTCTTGGTCTGTCGCCATATTTTCCTATAGAACATACCCTACTAAATATCATATATTGGCAACATAAGTACCAAACTCATTCTAAACATCACTCAAATCTATCTTAGTTATTCCCAAGTGCTTTTATATGTAGGAGTGATATATGATCAACAAGTGTATCAAAGCATTGCTTCTACATGATATCTATCTAAATATTAGAATCCTATTTTGTCATATCCAACTTCTTCCATGGGAGCATAAGCCTTGTCTATATCTACTGTTCTACTTCAATAGATATAAACTGGTTTAAACATTCTGTAGTTTAACATCACTTGTTCAAAAGTGATATGTGTTACATATCTTTTGAGATTAAGTTATAATTTTTTTATTCCTTTGTGTTACCAATTTATTTTGTTTCTTCAGACTAGTTCTTATAATAAGGCTACATCAAAAGGTGGATGCAAAGATTGTGACCATCTTCACAAGGGTGGTCATATGGTGTCCCATAAATAATAGAAGTTATCCTTGATTTTGAAAATGAGTTTGATCTTTATCCACAAAGCAATTGGTATTTGAAAATTGAATCAGTGTATGACATATAATAAAATTATAAGTTGGGAAATCATAGTTTATAAAAACTTGGTAGTTGAGCTATGTTATTTCAAGCTAGAATTCCTACACAACTTTGTATCCTCTTTTTATTGCTTCACTTCTCAGTTGCTTTGCTTTATGTTTTTTAGTCTATTGGTTATGATAAGTGGATATTTACAAGTACATAAGTTCATGGACACCTCATATCAAGAGAAAAGATTATGTTGATGATGTTGTGGACATGGTATTAGAATGTTTTAAAACTTCATGATTTTGAATTTTAATTCTTTTATGTGTATAAAGGTTTTGATGGTTGTTGGCACAATTGTTTTGGTATGATATGATATATGTTGATGATTGTGTACTATTTGGAGACGCCATCATATTTGATACCACTTACCATCAAGTAGTGAGAAAGATTAAAACTCCCAAATGTGTAAGAATTTGAACTATCTTCTAATAAGAATTATATATCTTTTGTCACTAGATTTCATACTTGTGACAAAAATGGAAACTGGAAGGTTGAATGCTTAGAATTCAATAACAAGAAGAAGAATGAGGAGAAGAAGAAGAACAATAAGAAGAAGAAATATATGAAAACTAAGAATGCATAACATACTTCTCGAGACCATTCTTTGAATCTGGTGTTAGGCGATAAGGAAGAAACTTGCCACCATGTCATTTGTCTCCTAGTCAAACATGCTGAAAATAATGAACAAGAAGAAGGTGCACAAAGTGGTGATAGTTAGGTATCTCTTTCAAACATTTGAAAGAGAATTGATTTAACTTGTTGAACTTTTTGAGTGATATTGATAAACAAACTATTGTATTATATCGTGTTGATTATGGTATTATACTCCATGTAAATGTTGGTTTCAATGAAATATGTGTATGCTTGTAGAATATCTTGTCAGTACCAAAAAAATGCTTAATTTATACTTTCAAACACTCTTTGATGTTTGCTAGAGAAAACAAAGAATTCAAGATTTCTTTATGATTTTATAATAATATAAATATGTTGAATATATTGTTTTTTCACAATGATCATGTAGGTGTAAAAGGTCTTGGTGATATTGACAAATGCATATTCATCATGATTTCCAGTCACCTTTTTGGGACCAATTCAATTCAATACTTTCAATTTCATCTCCTAAATCTCACAAAATGCAAGATTTCTTAACTAATTCAATTATCAAGATTATTAAATAGATTTATATCAATTTTTTGTAGGTGTAGATTAGGTTCAACAATCGTATGGAATTCACTCAAGATTCTCTCAACTTTGGTCTTGACCAATCGATCTTGACCAAACGGTTTGCCCTAACGATTTACCCATGCGGTTTTGACCTATCAATCTCTGACATTCACCTACACGGTCCTCCTCTCACTACTCTACCTAAACGGACTCAAAACCATTTGAGCCCATATGGTCTCAAGACCGCTTGAGCCCAAATGGTCTCAAGACCATATGATGCCTAACAGTTTCAAGACCATTTAGACCAAGGACCATTTGGATGACGAAGACCGATCGGAGGCCATCGGTCCTCAAGACCATTTAGACGACGAAGATCCAAGACCATTTGGATGAAGACTATTTGGACACTCAAGAAAAGACCGATGAAGAGCAAGACTGTTTGGTCCCAAGACCATTTGGAGGCCATCGGTCCTCAAGACCGTTTAGTCATCAAACGGTCTCCAAGACCCTTTGTCCATTAAACGGTTTCCAAGACTGGTTGGAGGATATTAATCAAGACCGTTTGAACAAAGACTCAAGTTTGTGTTGGGTTTTAGAGGAGGCAGAGAAGCAGCGGAAACAAAAACAATTTCTCCCCAAAACCCAGAACAAAAGGAATCGCGTCAACGTCTATATAATAGGAAAGATGGTTTGTGGATGCATACCTTGTCCCGAGGCTTGCTCGGCGACAGTACCTCACGCTTTGTGCGTTCTTCACCTCTGGTCTTGGATGGTGTCTGTGCAGCTCCTGGTCGCACCAGGACTGAAGACTCCTGGTCTCACTGGGACTATCAGGATTGATAGTTGTCCTCCAAGCGACATAGATCTCCCGCCTTTGTAGTCGTCCACACAGACTGCCTGAAACTCCGATCTCCTTGTCGCATAAGGAATCGGAAGGAGTCGCACCCTCCTGTTGGTGTACTAGTCACCAACACACTCTCCTGCCACCAGTCGCTTTCTGCAGTTGTCTTTCCCTTGTTGTGCCTCCCTTATCGGGTAGCACTTGCTCGGTCTCTCTCTCGGTTACCAAAACTAGAGAGAATGACAACTTCACAGAGCAACTGGTTGCACTGGGTTGTACTTTGAGAAGCCCTCAATACCCCTATATATACAGGAGGGTCATGGGACAGGGTTCTCTATCCCGGGTAATGCGGGACTAAAGCAGGAGTAGAAGGGTTTGAGATTTTCCACAAAAGCAACCAACTCGTAACATGAACCGATTGTTTCACAACTGAAACAGTCGTTTGGGGATCTGATCCGGTCGGTTGACACCTCAACAGATCGGTTGGGACCCATGAACCAGTTGGTTCACTTCTGAACCGGTCGGTTCGTGGTCCTAGTCAGTTCCCGATTGACTTTCCAACTTTTATTTCTAATTGGTATCAAATACCAATCCTTGTTCCAATCAAATTGGGCAAGTGAAACGAAAGGAAAATTCTCACCAATCCTACTTTCCCAACTTGCCCGGTTGCAACAGTTGAACCTGTCATTTCAACACTTGAAGCAATCGTTCACCCTGTCCTTGAGCCGATCGGTTCATCACATGAGCCGATCGGTTGGGAGTACAGATTGTGCAGAATCAGTCAATTGTGGTTTCAATCAATCTGATACTCTAATCAATCAGTCCAACACCTTGAACACTATGATATTGAGCGATCGATTAATTGAGTGTTTAATTGAACTACTAAACTCCTTTAGTAATCAATCTAAACATTTTTTGTGGACAAACTCCTATTCCAGGTTAAATCCTATGTGTGTGACCCTGCAGGTCCATTTTACGTTGGTAGTGAAAGTCCATAACATTTATGACTTCACAAGCAAAGAGTGGTGCCTAGTCACACATCAGTTTTACCCAGGTGAAATAGAAAGTTGGAGAACAACTTTCAATCCTACAATCTGTGAATGGTGTTACAGTGAATGTATAATTCCTTTATCACTGATATCCTGAATGAACTCGAGGCATGGAACAGTCATCCTGTCAACGTTCATTCATTTCCTTGATCTCAGATCAGACTGGTTGAGATGTGTGTGACATCAATATCACATATTGATTCACACGTGCATGCGCATGCCTTTTTCAATCCTACTCATCAAGTGGCCAAGGACATCAAACTCCCTCAGGAGGGACAAATCCCATATCTATCACTCACCCCTCAAAAGCCCCATTTGTCAAATCCACCCAATCATCACCTTTATAATAACCCATGTTTCAGGACTGCGTTTGATGATGTCAAAGTGTACCCAACGACATGTGTTGAGTGTAGTGATTTCAGGTCTAAGAATCACACTCACCACCATCACTGTGAGAGCTGACTGTGACTACCAAGTCATGGTTCCATGTGTCACTCTCACGGTGGGTCTGTCTGGTACCTTGTTCTCTAACAAGTTCCTATGTGCTTGGTTTGATATCACTATATCATGACTAATGAGATTCTGTCATCAACCAACACACAATCTAGTCTTTTGTGTTATTGATGTATATGGTTATTTCCACAATAACAACCGACTAGGGACTAAACAAGAATGTATACTCTTAACATCTGTATGATCTCATCGTTTAGGTCCTGAACCCAAAAGCATACATCATTGAGTAAAACCATTCTTTAAACATCTATCATGTTACACCATCATCTTAGAAACAGTTTAAACATATAGATCGGAAATTTCCTTTATTATTATTCAAATCATTTACAAAGTATCCCATTACAATCATCATATGACTTGCTCTATGGGCATACATACCAACAGACTCCCACTTGCACTTAGAGCTAGTCACCAAGGAACCTCAGTCCTTGTGACCTAGCATGACCATCATGCTTCTGCTGAGAAAGGGCCTTAGTCAGTGGATCAGCTATGTTGTCTTCAGTTGGTACTTTGCAAATCTTCACATCTCCTTGCTGTACGATCTCTCATATGAGATGGAAGCGCCGCAGTATGTGCTTGGACCACTGATGTGAACTAGGTTCCTTAGCTTGTGTAATAGCTCCATTATTGTCACAATAAAGCTCAATTGCATCACAGCTACTGGGAACTACACCAAGTTCGGAAATGAACTTCCTGATCCACACAGCCTCCTTTGTTGCATGTGAAGCAGCAATATACTCAGCCTCTGTAGTAGAATCGGCAAATGTTTCTTGCTTGGAACTCTTCCAGCTCACAGCTCCATTATTAAGGCAAAATACAAATCCTGACTGCGATCTATAATCATCTTTATCGGTTTAGAAGCTTGCATCAGTGTAACCCTTTACAACCAGCTCTTCCTCGCCGCCGTAAACAAGAAATTGATCCTTAGTCCTTCGTAAGTACTTGAGGATGTTCTTCACGGCTGTCTAGTGAGCATCCCCAGGATCTGACTGGTACCTGCTCATCATGCTGAGAGCATACGAGACATCTGGGCGTGTGTACAACATAGCATACATGATGGATCTGATGGTTGATGCATATGGGATCCCATTCATACGCTCCCTCTCTTTACAAGATTGGGGACATTGTGCTCTAGAGACAGTGACTCCATGTAGCATGGGGATGTTGCCTCTCTTTGAGTTCTCCATGCTGAACTGCTTCAACACTTTGTCGATGTACGTGCTCTGACTTAGTCCGAGAATCCTTCTAGGTCTATCTCTATAGATCTTAATTCCTAGAATGTAGGATGCTTCTCCTAAGTCCTTCATTGAGAAAGTATTCCCAAGCCAAGTCTTTACCTTCTCTAAGGCTAAGACATCATTCCCCATCAAAAGTATGTCATCCACATACAATATGAGGAATGTGGTCGAGCTCCCACTAACCTTATTGTACACACAAGGTTCGTCTTCATTTTGAATAAAGCCAAACACTTTGACTTCCTCTTCAAATTGAAGATTCCAACTCTGAGATGCTTGCTTCAATCCATAGATTGACCTTTGTAGCTTACAGACTTTACTAGCATTCTTTGGATCTACAAAACCTTCAGGCTATGTCATGTACACATCCTCATTTATATTCCTATTAAGGAATGTGGTTTTAACATCCATCTGCCAAATCTCACAGTCATAATAAGCTGCAATAGCAAGCATGATCCTGATGCACTTAATCATGGCAAATGGAGAAAAGGTTTCGTCATAGTCAACACCTTGAACTTGTCGAAATTCCTTCGCAACCAATCTTCCTTTATAAGTTTGCACATTGCCATCCATGTTGGTCTTCTTCTTAAAGACCCACTTGCACCCTATGGGTTTTAACCCTTCGGGTGGTTCCACCAAAGTCCATACTTTGTTGGAGTACATGGATTCCATCTCAGATCTCATGGCTTCAAGCCATTTCTTAGAATCTGGTCCCTCCATAGCCTCTATGTAGGTAGTTGGATCATCATCTATGATCAAATCACCACCTTCCTGAGTTACAAGGTATCCAAACCTCTCAGGTTCAAGGCGGGTCCTACTAGATCTACGAGGTCCTTGTGTTACCTGAGGAGAATGAGATTCCACAACACCTTGTGAATCTCCATTTTCCTCTTATACATCTATTGGTTCTATGTTTTCTTGTTGGGATTGAACCTCCTCAAGCTCTATTTTCCTCCCACTACTTCCTTTAGAAATAAATTCCCTCTCTAGGAATACAGCATCCCTGGCAACAAACACTTTGTTTTCAATAGGGTGGTATAAGTAATATCCCCTCATTTCCTTGGGATATCCAACAAAATAACATTTATCAGATTTGGGTCCAAGCTTATCAGGAAACATTTTCTTGACATAAGCCTCACAACCCCAAATCTTCATAAAAGACAAATTGGGATGCTTCCCATACCATATATCATATGGTGTCTTTTGAACCGATTTAGATGGCACACGATTAAGTGTAAACGTGGCATTTTCAAGAGCATGACCCCAGAAGGAAATCGGAAGATTAGTAAAACTCATCATTGATCGCACCATATCCAACAATGTGTGATTCCTTCTTTCAGACACACCATTATGTTGTGGTGTTCCAGGCGGAGTCCATTGTGATATAATACCACGGGCTCACAGAAGGTCCTCAAACTCCTGGCTTAAGTATTCTCCACCTCGATCAGATCAAAGTGCCTTAATACTTTTACCAAGTTGGTTCTATACTTCATTCATGAAATCCTTGAACCTTTCAAGGGTTTCTGACTTATGCTTCATCAGGTACACATAGCCATACCTACTGAAATCATCAGTGAAGGTAATGAAGTACTGACACACATTTCTGGCATTAGTTCTAAAAGGCCCACATACATCAGTATGTATGAGTCCTAATAGATCACTAGCTCTCTCACCTTTACCTGAAAAGGGAGTCTTGGTCATCTTGCCCAATAAACAAGATTCACATGTCTCTATTGATTCATAATCAAAAGAGTCTAGATAACCATCTTTATGGAGTCTAGAAATGCGCTTCTCATTTATGTGCCCTAGACGACAATGCCAAAGATATGTTTTGTTTGAGTCATTGAGTTATCACTTTTTGGTGTTTACGTTGTATACACTTCTCTCCAAGTCTATCAAGTATAGACCATAAGACATTGGGGCACTGCCATAAAAGATCCCATCTTTAGAAATGGAACATTTTCCATTCTTAATAAGAAATTCAAATCCATCTTTGTCCAAACAAGAGACAGAAATGATATTCCTATTTATGGTAGGTACATAATAGCAGTTCTTCAACTCTATTATTAGCCCACTTGGTAGAGTTAACTCATAGGTTCCTACGGCACTTGAGGCAACTCTTGCCCCATTGGCAACACGTAGTTCAACCTCGCCTTTCCCCAAAGGCCTACTTCTCTTAAAATCCTTCACATTTGAACAAATATGAGATCCGCATCTGGTATCATGTACCCATGACGAAGAAGTAGTAAAGTTAATCTCTATCATGTATACACCAAAAGTAGATATCTCTATCTCTCAATTCTTCTTCCATCGTTCCTTCCATCCTCTCCATGTAGAAGAAATCGATTTGGCGAGAGAACCCTTCTCTTCCTTACATTTCGTTCCATTAATCTCTATCAATGAACTTTCTTTCTTCTTCACCAATGCTTTAAGAATACATAGAGTGGATTCAAAGGCTCCTGGTATATCTGGATTGTGAAGAACACTTCTTACAGTCCTCAACGAGTTATAGAATTTATTCTCAATTAATTTGCCCATTTTAAAAGATGATTCCTTTGCCATTCTACAAGAGAAAATTGCATTTTGTCAAAACTCCTTTTGATTTGATTTCAATAAAATTTGACGATAGTTAATTAGGCCTTTAATTAATTACCGCTCCCACTATTTTGACTCAAATTGATAGCCCTAACCATCAATTCGGAAGATTGCAGCGTACAATCTTCTAGTGGGTCAAGATCCTAAAATCCTCTGAGCCATGGACCAGCTAGGGCTATCACCCACAACTCAGATCTCCCAGGTAGGCAACTCTTGCCAATTGCATCATATGCAACTCTTGAAAGATGTCATATGCAACTCTTTGCCATTATCATCTCCATGCCTCAAGGTACTAGATCACATCTAGATCACCTTGTTAAGTCCGACCCAAAGCCAACACGATGAATATGCACCCTGCTAGGGCAGACCCACACATTCATCCTTCACGCTTCCACGAGATAGACGGTGCACCACGCTAGGGCGTGCCCACACTTGGTCGATCAAGTTTTTCACATGTGTCGCATTTGGAAGGCACCTAAAACTTAATATTTAATGAGGGATTTGGTTTTATATAGATATGCATATCCAATCACCACAATATATAGTACATATCATATGCATGCTATATCCCACAGAAAACATGCAAAATGATAAAAAGCAATGATTATGGCCATCCTATTGTGATTCCTCAAGCCAAGAGGAATCACGGTCATCTAGGTCTACATCACATACAACCTGTACAAGATGAAATCTGTGCCTGCCTTTCTGGGTTTGATCAACTCATCTCCATGATTGATCGGCTCGCCATCAAGTTGGTTGTTCGGGTGGCACCAGTCGATCGACTAGTGCCTCCAGTCGATCAGTTCACCAGTCATTGTGCATCTCCTTAGGTCACCACCCACTCATCTCACTCCTCGAACCGGTCGTCTGGAACACCAACCAATCGGTTCACTCCTTGAACCGATCATCTCAGGTCGTCCGCCAGGTCATTCGTAGTTCTTTGACATAACAGGAAATAAAATATATCCTATTTACAATTGAATTGTGAAACCCCGAGTTACATTCGGGGGGGAGCAAAGGTAGGAAAATAAATCTCGAATTATTTCGAGTTACATCAGGAATAGGAGAAAGGGAATCGATGCGCAGATTGAGATGCAAGCAACCACATACAACCACACATAGATATAGGGTTTATACGCCATAACCATATTACACATCCACCACAAAACTCGTTTAAGGGTGATGTGTATCGAGTGCATTAATATTACATATCATAAATGTATATTTGGGATTTGTGGATTGGACATGCATAAAGCCAATTTTATTTGCATCGCATGCAATAAATAAAGGCGACAAACCAAAATCGATCATATCGATAATCCTAAAATATAGAGCAGTTGACGTGGCTCTGATACCACTGTTGGGTTTTAGAGGAGGCAGAGAAGCAGTGAAAACAAAAAAAAAATTCTCCCCAAAACCCAGAACAAAAGGAATCGCGTCAACGTCTATATAATAGGAAAGATGGTTTGTGGATGCATACCTTGTCCCGAGGCTTGCTCGACGACAGTACCTCGCGCTTTGCGTGGTCTTCACCTCCGGTCTTGGACGGTGTCTGTGCAGCTCCTGGTTGCACTGGGACTGAAGACTCCTGGTCTCACTGGGACTGTCGGAATTGAAAGTTGTCCTCCGAGCGATCTCCCGCCTCTGCAGTCATCCACACAGACTGCCTGGAACTCCGATCTCCTTGTCGCACAAGGAATCAGAAGGAGTCACACCCTCCTGTTGGTGTACTAGTCGCCAACACACTCTCCTGCCACCAGTCGCTTTTTGTAGTTGTCTTTCCCTTGTTGTGCCTCCCTTATCGGGTAGCACTTGCTCGGGCTCTCTCTCAGTTACCAAAACTAGAGAGAACGACAACTTCAGAGAGCAACTGGTTGCACTGGGTTGTACTTTGAGAAGCCCCCAATACCCCTATATATATAGGAGGGTCATGGGACAGGGTTCTCTATCCCGGGCGATGCAGGACTAAAGCAGGAGTAGAAGGGTTCAAGATTTTCCACAAAAACAACCAACTCGCAACCTGAACCGATCGTTTCACAACTAAAGCGGTCGGTTGGGGATCTGAGCCGGTCGGTTGACACCTCAACCGATCGGTTGGGACCCATGAACCGGTCGGTTCACTTCTGAACTGGTCGGTTCGTGGTCTTGGTCAGTTCCCGATGGACTTTCCAACTTTTGTTTCTAATTGGTATAAAATACCTATCCTTGTTCCAATCAAATTGGGCAAGTGAAACGAAAGGAAAATTCTCACCAATCCTACTTTCCCAACTTGCCTGGTTGCAACAGTTGAACCGATCATTTCAACACTTGAAGCAATCGTTCACCCTATCCTTGAGCTGATCGGTTCATCACATGAGCCGATCGGTTCACCAAGATGAGCCGATTGGTTTATCACATGAGTCGATCGGTTGGTAGTACAGATTGTGCAGAATTAGTTAATTGCGGTTTCAATCAATCTGATACTCTAATCAATCAATCCAACACCTTGAACACTATGATATTGAGCTATCGATTAATTGAGTGTTTAATTGAACTACTAAACTCCTTTAGTAATCAATCTAAACATTGTTTGTGGACAAACTCCTATTCCAGGTTAAATCCTATGTGTGTGACCCTACAGGTCCATTTCACGTTGGTAGTGAAAGTCCATAACATTTATGACTTCACAAGCAAAGAGTGGTGCCTAGTCACACATCAGTGCTACCCAAGTGAAATATAAAGTTGGAGAACAACTTTCAATCCTACAATCCGTGAATGGTGTTACAGTGAATGTATAATTCCTTTGTCACTGATATCCTGAATGAACTCGAGGCATAGAACAGTCATCCTGTCAACGTTCATTCATTTCCTTGATCTCAGAGCAGATTGGGTGAGATGTGTGTGACATCAATATCACATATTGATTCACACGTGCATGCGCATGCCTTTCTCAATCCTACTCATCAAGTGGCCAAGGACATCAAAATCCCTCAGGAGGGACAAATCCCATATCTATCACTCACCCCTCAAAAGCCTCATGTGTCAAATCCACCCAATCATCACCTTTATAACAACCCATGTTTCAGGATTGCGTTTGAAGATGTCAAAGTGTACCCAATGACATGTGTTGAGTGTAGTGATTTCAGGTCTAAGAATCACTCTCACCACCATCACTGTGAGAGCTGACTGTGACTACCAAGTCATGGTTCCATGTGTCACTCTCACGGTGGGTCTGTCCGGTACCTTGTTCTCTAACAAGTGCCTATGTGCTTGGTTTGATATCACTATATCATGACTAATGAGATTCTGTCATCAACCAACACACAATCTAGTTTGCAGTGTTATTGATGTCTATGGTTATTTCCACAATAACAACCGACTAGGGACTAAACAAGAATGTATACTCTTAACATATGTATGATCTCATCGTTTAGGTCCTGAACCCAAAAGCATATGTTATTGAGTAAAACCATTCTTTAGACATCTATCATGTTACACCATCATCTCAGAAACAGTTTAAACATATAGATCGGAAATTGCCTATCTTATTATTCAAATCATTTAAAAAGTATCCCATTACAATCATCATATGACTTGCTCTATGGGCATACATACCAATAGTTTGATCAAGAACAAGTGATCTTCAAGACTGATCAAAGCCCAGCAGTCTGCACGATTGTTTGGCCAGCTTCCGTTGAAGACCGTCTGAAGCCAACACACGTGAAAACCGATTGGCGCCTATCGGTTTTAAACCATTTAAAGGCAAAGTTCCAGGACCGTATGGGCAATTCCTCTGCAAGACCGTATGGTCATATATTCTCAAGACTGTTTGGATGTCAAATGGTCTCCACGACCGTTTGGATGTCAAATGGTCTCCATGACCGATTGGATGTCAAAAGGTCTCCAAGACCATTTGCTCCAAACCGTTCAAACAAACAGGTTGCTCTAAACCGTTTGGAGTAAACTCATAGCAAAAATGTGAGGAACCTATCCAAGCCTATAAATAGGACCACAATGGTCCTCATTTGGGCATCGATCTAGGGATGCCAACAGGCTACCTAAGTGCAAGGTTCGATCAAGCTTCATCCTCCACACCGCCGTCCTCCTTCCACGCCATTATCACGCCGCCCACACCTCCTCCTGCTATGAGTAAGGAGGACGAGAAGAGAAAGAAGTTGGAGAAGAAGGTCTTCCCAGCCAACTTTGGTGGTTCTTCCTCTTCGTTCAGATCTGCCCCGACGCTACGTAGAAGACTGCATCATCTTTACCGAGCTACGACTACCTTCTACATCATGCTCATGGCAGAACCTTCCTTCTCTCTTGTTCTTCTTGTTTCTTGCATCATGAGTGAGTAGTCACTTCTTGATGGGGTGCGGGGACTAGCCTCACTGCCCATGATTTCATGTCTTTTCATCTAACATTCCAAGGCAATGTATATAACTTTCCATTTCATTGTTAATTGATAATGTTTGTAGCTTGATTACCTGCTTGCTTTCATCTTATTCTTCCCTATGTTATAAGAACTCCTATATGTAGTGTGGAATGTTGATTAATGAGGTAGACTCTCAAACTAGAAATAGAATGATATTCCTTGAGATCGTAAGTGTATGATCTGTGAGGGGACGAGCCATCTAGCCTTTGGTGACACTTCTGTGACCTAAACATCCCTTAGGGAGGGCCACAGCCATAGTTGGATTTTGTATCTTCTTTGTTAATCGTCGATGTTTTCTTGTAGATTATTCACCTACTCACTTGTCGATTAGCATGGTTGACTCCCTGACTAGAAATAGAATGGGATTCCTTGAGGTCGTAAGTGTATGATCTGTGAGGGGACGAGCCATCTAGCATGCGGTGATGTTTTTATGGTCTAAACATCCCTTAGGGAGGACCTCAGAATCAATTGGATGTTGTATCTTTGTAACCATGAGTGCATGATCCGGATGGCGATGAGGAATCTGATGCCTAAGGGGATGCTTTCGCGGGCCTAAACATCCCTTAGGGAGGGTTCATAGGAGTTCCATTTGGATAGTTAGATTCTTGCCTAGATGTTATGTGTTTGGATGTGTTTGCACGTGTAGTGGTGGTGAAACTGGGTACTATTCCAGCAATTCCATATCTACTATCTAGAACAAACTTTAATTCAGCTCTTTTACTTTCTTGCAATTAGTTTAATCAACCAAAACCCAACCAATCGTTCTAAATATTAGTCTTACTTGTGCTAAATTCGATTGAAAAAGATTCTTAAAAACGTTATCCCTTAGGATTTGATCCTTAACTATACTGTGATAAGACCCATCCTCTTACGGGTGGTATTATTGCATGAGGTTTTGGTAAAAGCTCTGGGATTTCAACCCCGAGTGAGTTTGTAGTGCAATAATATTCAACGTCAAATTCTGGCACAGTTGTCGGGGACAACGAAATCAGTTAGTCAAATCTAGTTCTTTTAAGGCTAATCTAGGATTTTGCTTTTCTTTTGGTACAATTGATCATCTACTTGAATTTCACTCCACTTCATCAATCTTACTTCATATCTTTTCATTTCAGGTACCCCCAAGACTGGTGTATGCACCGTTTGAACAGTCTTGGACTCACCGCCATCTTTGATCCGGAGATAGACAGAACCTTTCATTGTCAAAATAGAGAGAACCAAACAAGAATGGCTCAAGAAGAGGAAATAGCCCGAAGGGTGGCTCAAGCCATCAATTCACAGAGAGAGAGGCTCATGCAAGAAGCCAGAGTCACAGTTCAAGATGAAATCTTAGCAGCACAAGCAGCATTGCAAGTAGTAAAACTGCAAAAGGATCTTAGATAATTCTCAATCCCCAAAGCTACTAATGTTCGTCAACCAGTACAACCTCCTCCCATCAATGCTACCAATTTTGAGATTAGGGCACATTGGATCACATTGCTTCAAAATGGCCCATTCTATGACAAACAAGGAGAGGATAGTCAGGAACATCTTTTGAGGTTTATTGATATATGTGCTATGAAAAAGCAAAATGGAGTATATGATGATGCCATCAGACTCCGTCTCTTCAAGTATTCACTTGCTGATAGAGCAATAAGCTGGTACAATTCATTTCAAAGTGAACCCATCACCACTTGGGAACAACTTCAAAATATGTTTCTGGAAATGTTCTACCCTCCCTCTCTCACCTATGAAATTAGGGGACAGATAACAAATTTCACTCAAGTCATTGGAGAAACCCTTGTTGAAGCATGGGATAGATACAAAGAGATTCTACGCAAGTGTCCACACGATGGCATTCCCAAGAATCAACTCATTGAGATCTTCTATAGAGGTTTGGATGATGATATCAAGAGGTTTTTAGACTCCTCATCTGGAGGAAACTTCATGTGTCAGAGTTGTGATAGCGCATGGAGGGTTGTCACCCTTGGAGTTGAAAATCAAGCCAATTGGGGTAGATCTATAAGTAAGGGAGTGTTTAAGGTAGCTATGGCTGAAGTTATTCCTAAATACAAGTCAATCGTTGAAACCCTCAAACTCTTAGTTGTCAAGAAACACCATATTGAATCATCCCTTGCTACTTTTGGAAGAGGACGTTCACCCCCTCAACAATAGGAACAGATTAAGTCAGCTTCATTGTTCAGTGAAGCATGTAAAGGTATTGATCATTCCACTTTAGTGCGCAATGTTCTCTACCATGTTGTTCTAAGCAACGCACGTGGCCTAGGAGATAATGGTCAAATGGAAAATCTTAATACTGTCAACACCATCCCTGGTCAAGGATATTACAATCCTAATCAGAATAGGAACCATCCTGGTTTTCAATATGGAAATCCCTCAGGAGCAGAAAACTCATGACAGCTTGGTTCAAACAATAAAAAATGAGGCCTACCAGGATTCCAGAATAACTAACAACAAAATTTTGGGAATCAAGGGAACTTCAGAGGCAACTTCCCAAATAGGAACTTCAAAAATTATTAGAACAACTCACAATTCAAGAATCCCAACTAGGTACTTACCTAAATCAACAACAAGGAGCAACAAACCAGGCCCATTTCTCCTGATGACAAACTGACAACCATTGAGAAGATGTTGCAGTCGCAGCAAACCATGATAGCTAACCAGCACACCTTGATAGCTAACCAGTAAGCACATCAGAAAGCCATTGAATCTCAACTAGCTCAACTTACAGCTAGCGTGAAGCCACCTGTTGAAGCCTTTGTTGGTCAACCAGAGAACAACCCTAAACATCCTGAGCAATTGAAGGCTTTTATCACTCGTTCTAGTAATGAATATCCTGACCCTTCTACCAAGATACCAGTGGTTGTCATAGATAACCAGGTCTAGGTGAATGATCAAGTTGACAAAGAACCTGAACCTATTCCGAAGGAGCAGCCAAGCAATGATAAGCCAGAGAAAGAAAATTCTATGAAACCTACTACAGAAGAGGAAGAAGCAACACCAGAGCCTGATATTCCTATGTACAAGCCTTGTATACCTTTCCCAACTCGTTTGAGGCAGACCAAGCTTGACACTCGATTCAACAAGTTCAAGGAAGCCATGAAAAAGCTTCATGTTGATATACCTTTTCTAGATGCATTGGCTGAAATACCAACATGGACAAAATATTTGAAATCTCTTCAGACAAGGAAATACATAACTGAAGAGTACGAGACAGTCAATTTGGTGACAACTACTTAAGATATCATCATGAGTAAAATGCCCAAGAAGCAGAAAGATACAGGATCTTTTGGTATTTCTTGCCATATCGGTGATTCTTCTGGTAAGAAAGGATTGGCCAATCTTGTTTCTAGAATTTCCATAATGCCACTTAGCCTTTGCAAAAGGCTAGGGTTTTTTGAACTTCTCCCGACTGGCATGACCATACAACTTGCAGATAATATTGTAACTTTACCTTTAGGAATCATTGAGGATGTCCCTGTCAAGGTAGGAAAATATTCCTATGTCCCTTGTGACTTTATCATCATGGACATAAAGGAAGACACTAGATATCCACTCATATTTGGACGACCATTCCTCGCCAGTGCAAGAGCACTAATCGACATTTAAGTAAGAACTTTGTTACTCTGATTAGGCAAAGAAACTCTCGAATTCAAGATTTTTGAAAGCATGCAAAGACCAAGCATGCAAGAGGAAGTCTACTTGATTGAGTGTGTAGAGAAGATGTCACTCCTCACATAGGAGTATTATGAAAAAGAAGATCCTTTAGGGATGACCCTCACCAATCTGAATGCAGAAAGTTCAGATGTCCAATAAGTGAAAAGTTGTGTTTTCCACCTCGATACTGCTGAAGAAGATCCTGAAGCCAAGATTGAGGAACTAAAAGTAGTGGATGTTACTGAAGAAGCATGTGAAAAGCCACAGGCTCTTGAAATGAAGCCCCTACCAGAAGGATTGAAATATGTGTTTCTAGATGAACTCAAGATCTTCCCAATCATCATAAATTCAAATCTAATGGCATAACAAGAAGACAAACTTTTGAAGGAATTGAAGGAAAGAAGAAAAGCAATCAGTTACAAGATGAGCGACCTCATTGGGGTTAGTCGAGTGCTTTGCATGCACAAAATCCCCATGATGGAATATCACAAGCCAACTATTGAACATCAATGCAAATTGAATCCAAATATGAAGGAAGTAGTCCATCTTGAAGTCATTAAACTGCTCACCGCTAGGATAATCTATATGATATTGGATTCGCCATGGGTGAGTCGCGTGCATGTGGTCCCGGAGAAAGGTGGAACTACTGTGATACAAAATGAAAATGATGAACTCATCCCCACTCGAATGATTATAGGGTGGAGGATTTGCCTTGATTACAGAATGTTAAACAAGGCAACTCGAAAGGATCATTTCCCAATGCCTTTTCTTGATCAAGTATTAGAACGGTTGGCTCATCAAGAATATTTCTATTATCTCGATGGTTACTCTGGATTCTATCAAATACCCATACATCCAGATGACCAAGAGAAAACTACTTTCACTTGCCCATTTAGAACATATGCATTTAGAAGAATGTCATTCGGCCTCTGTAATGCACCTGCAACCTTCCTGCGTTGCATGGCTGCCATATTCATTGGTCTCACTGAAACAATTATGGAATTTTTTATGGATGATTTTTCTATATACATAGATTCATTCGACTCATGCCTAAAACACCTCTACCTTGTCCTCAAATGGTGTGAAGAAGCACACCTTGTGTTAAACTGGGAGAAGTGTCACTTTATGGTAAAGGAAGGCATTGTCCTCAGCCAATGGGTCAGTAATCGAGGAATTGAAGTAGACAAGGCCAAGATTGAAGTGATTTCCAAGATCTCTATCCCTATTAATTTAAGGGAGGTTCATGCATTCCTAGGTCATGCGGGCTTTTACCGACGGTTTATAAAGGATTTCTCAAAGATAACCAAGTCGATGATAAATTTGCTACTAAAGGATGTTGAATTCAATTTTGACAAAGAATGCATTAAAAGCTCCAACCATCTAAAGCATGCTCTTACAACACCCATCATCAGAGCCCCTGATTGGAATCACCCTTTTGAAATTATGTGTGATGCCAGTGATTATGCTGTGGGTGTTGTCTTGGGCCAATGTATAGAAAAGAAACATTACGTGATCTACTATGCATCAAAAACCCTCGATGAAGCTCAGAGGAATTATGCAACTATTGAGAAAGAATTTCTTGTGGTCGTGTATGCCTTTGACAAGTTCAGGTCCTACCTCGTTGGTGAAAAAGTCATTGTCTACACGGATCATGTCACTCTTGGTTACCTCCTGGCAAAGAAAGATGCTAAACCTTGGTTAATTAGATAGATTCTCCTCTTACAAGAGTTTGATCTGGAGATAAGAGACAAGAAAGGTACAGAGAATGTCATAGCGTACCACCTCAGTGGTATCCATGCCCTGGAAACCAAGAAGATCCCCATCAATGATTCTCTTCTAGACGACTAGCTTATGAAAGTTTCTGAAGCTATCCCTTGGTACGCAGACTTTGTGAACTACCTGGTTGTGGGTTTCATTCACCCCAAATGAACCAAAAATGCACTGAAGAAATTCATGCATGATGTGAATAAATATCACTGGGATGAGTCGTACCTCTTCAAGCTCTATGTTGATGGCCTATACAGACAATGTATAACCGAAGAAGAAGCTCTACTTATTTTGGAGCAATGTCACTCAGGCCCAGTTGGAGGTCATATGAGCCCTAAGAAAACTGCCTTGAAAGTTTTGCAATGTGGATTCTTTTGGCCAACCATATCCAAAGATTCCTACAACTTTGTTTGATCAGGTGACAAGTGCTAGAGAACTTGTAACATAACCAAAAGAGATGAGATGCCACTAAATTTGTGGCAAGAAGTCGAGATAATTGATGTTTAGGGTGTGGACTACATTGGTCCATTCCCATCTTCTCATGGATTTTCCTACATCCTAGTGGTGGTGGATTACATCTCAAAATGGGTCGAAGCCATACCAACCATCACTAGTGATTCCAAACCTATCATCAAAATGTTCAAAGATATCATTTTCCCTCGATTCGGAGTCCCATGCACTGTGATTTCTGATGGAGGTTCTCATTTTCTAGAAAGAAGCTTTGAAGCATTAATGAGGAAACATGGTGTAACGCACAAAGTAGCCTCACCCTACCATCCACAAACTAGTGGATATGTAGAGGTTTCTAACCATCAACTCAAGGCTATTTTAGAAAAGACTATAGGCCGCAATCGGAAAGATTGGTCAATAAAAATCAATGACGCCTTGTGGGCCTACCGAACTGCTTTTGAAACTCCCCTTGGGACTACACCTTTTCGACTAATCTATGGAAAGTCATGCCACCTGCCGGTAGAATCGGAACACAAGGCATGGTGGGAAATAAAACAATTGAATTTTGATATAAAGGAAGCAGACCAAGCCAGGATTCTGCAACTCCAAGAGATGGATGAACTCCGAATGACAGCTTATGAGAATGGTAGAATCTATAAAGAATGCACAAAGTTGGGGCACGATGGTCATCTCAAGTAGAAGGTCATTCAAGTGGGAGACCAAGTTCTTCTGTTCAACTCAAGACTAAGGTTATTCCCAGGAAAACTCCATTCCCGCTGGTCAGGACCTTACATCGTCAAGAGCATCTCCCCACATGGTGCTTTTTCTTTATGGAGTGAAAAGTTAGGAAAATTTGTGGAAAACGGTCAATGATTAAATAGATATTTCATCTCTGTTGATACATACTCTAAAGCAATGTTAGATCTCATCAATCCAACATATCCACCATAAAAGTTGAAGGAATCAAGTCAAGACATCGACATAAAACAAAGGCGCTTATCGGGAGGCAACCCGATCAATAAATTCGTAATTGGTTTTAATTTTGAATTCGAAATTTTTCTTAATTTTGTTTTTACTTTTTAGATAATTTTGCACCAAATAAAAATTTCATCGTGAGATGCTATCTTGAGTTCTGAATTATCATCATTCTTGAGATTTTCAGATGGAGGATGCACGTTGATTGGAACGCAACCACATTTGGTGGTCCAAACGACATGAACTTTCCCCTCCATCTCAGATTTGGAGTTTTCTCAGGATGAGCAAATTTCTAAGTTTGGGGTGGAGGGTGGCTGGTATGTACCTTACTTTCCACCTTCACCTATGTAATTCAAACTTAAGATTTCATCGTTGCATTTTTTTGACCAAAATTTTCAAAACTTTTAAAGTTTTCCAAAGGAATTACAGAGAAACTTGATGAAGTTTTGACACTTTTCGTTTCATCCTCTATGCATTTTGAATCATTATACCCTCCTTATTCGAAGTAGATCCTCAAAAGGACCCTCTTTTGAAAACTAGCCTCTTGATTGAAATCATCTTGTGAAGCTTATGAACCCTAACATCATGATCTTTACACAAAAATGGCAAGTGTCTATCGAACTGATAGGGATCAAACATGTCATGCTTCCTAACTGACTAGTGGAACAACAACATGGAACCCCCACCAGATCCTCATCAAGTCATTATTTGAGCAGAGTACAATAAAGAGAACAACCCGGTGCATGGAATTGTAAATCAAGTAGCATTCTGATCTGAACTCTCTTCTACACTTCTTCTATCATCTTTGTATCCCTCCATCCATCAAAAAGAAACAAAAATAGCCAAAATAGTGCCAAACCCTAAGTTCAAGGTGGCACACCACTTCCATCTATATCTGCTTCTTCCATACCCCTCGCAAATCAATAGGGGCATACCACCAAGAAATGATGTTGAAGCGCACACAAAAAATGCAATCTCGAGTCGAATAAAGGAGAGATTCACACAAAAAACAAAAAAAATGTGATAAATGAAATTGCAAATAATATAATAAAAATCTCAAGTCGAATAGAGGAGAGATTTATTTCTTCTTTCCATACCACCCTTCACTCCCTTTTCTACCTAATGGCATAATAAATGCCTCCACTACCCTGAAATACACCAGTGCTAGATCAAATGCACACTTGTTGTTTTGTGGGAATCTCTAGACTCTTATGAAACTCTTTGACATGCTTGTTGTGGGAAAAAAGTAAGGAAGAAGTGATGTTGGAAAACAAACTCAAGAACGGAGAAATGGTAAGATGTGTTCAGTGGTCTCAGGAAGTTGAGATGCTTAGTCATACTGAGCAGAAAAGTAACAATCGTGATGTGAAGAGGAAGCAATCACATGATAAGAAAGTATTCATTTGGTGACTATTTCAGATTTTGTGTTACTCGAGGACGAACAACGTTTAAGTTCAGGGTATTTTGATGAATGCATATTCATCATGATTTCCAGTCACCTTTTTGGGACCAATTCGATTCGATACTTTCGATTTCATCTCCTAAATCTCACAAAATGCAAGATTTCTTAACTAATTCAATTATCAAGATTATTAAATAGATTTATATCAATTTTGTGCAGGTCTTGACTAGGTTCAACCATCGTATGGAGTTTGTTGAAGATCCTCTCAACTTTGGTCTTGACCAAACTATTTGCCCTAATGGTCTACCCATGCGGTTTTGACCTATCGGTCTCCAACATTCACCTACACGGTCCTCCTCTCACTACTCTACCTAAACGGTCTCAAAACTGTTTGATCCCATACGGTCTCAAGACCGCTTGAGCCCATACGGTCTCAAGACCATATGATGCCTAATAGTTTCAAGACTGTTTAGACCAAGGACTATTTAGACCACGAAGACCAATCGGAGGCCATTGGTCCTCAAGACCATTTGGACGACGAAGATCCAAGACCGTTTGGATGAAGACCATTTGGACACTCAAGCAAAGACCGATGAAGAGCAAGACCATTTGGTCCCAAGACCGTTTGGAGGCCATCGGTCCTCATGACCGTTTATTCATCAAATGGTCTCCAAGACCCTTTGGCCATTAAATGGTTTCCAAGACCGGTTTGAGGATATTAATCAAGAACAAAGACTCAAGTCTGATCAAGCACAAACAGTTTTCAAGACCGATCACAGCCCAGCGGTCTGAAAGACCATTTGGCTAGCTTACGCTAAAGATCGTCTGAAGCCAGCGCACGTGAAGACAAATTGGAGCATATCGGTTTCAAACTGTTTGAAGGCAAAGTTCTAGGACCGTACGGGAAGTTCCTCTGCAAGACCCTATGGTCATCTATTCTCAAGACCGTTTGGATGTCAAACGGTATCCACAACCATTTGGATGTCAAACGGTCTCCATGACCGATTGGATGTCAAACGGTCTCCTAGACTGTTTGATCTGAACCGTTCAAGCAAAATGGTTGTTCTAAACCATTTGGAGCAAACTCACAGCAAAAACATGAGGACCCCATCCAAGCCTATAAATAAGACCACAAGGGTCCTCATTTGGGCATCGATCCAGGGACGCTGACAGGATGCCTAAATGCAAGGTTCGATCAAGCTTCATCCTCCACACCGCCGTCCTCCTTCCATGCCATTATCACGCCGCCCACACCTCCTCCTACTGCGAGCAAGGAGTCCGAGAAGAAAAATAAGGTGGAGAAGAAGGTCTGCCTAGCCCACTTTGGTGGTTCTTCCTCCTCATTCAGATCTACCCCGACGTGACATAGAAGACCACATCATCTTCACCGAGCTACGACTACCTTCTACATCATGCTCATGGCAGAACCTTCCTTCTCTCTTGTTCTTCTTATTTATTGCATCATGAGTGAGTATTCACTTCTTGCTGGGGTGCGGGGACTAGCCCCACTGCCCATGCTTTCATGTCTTTTCATCTAACATTCCAAGGCAATGTATATAACTTTCCATTTCGTTGTTAATTGATAATGCGTGTAGCTTGATTACCTGCTTGCTTTCATCTTATTCTTCCCTATGTTATAAGAACTCTTGTATGTAGGGTGGAATGTCGATTAATGAGGTAGACTCTCAAATTAGAAATAGAATGAGATTCCTTGAGGTCGTAAGTGTATGATCTGTGAGGGGACGAGTCATCTAGCCTTTGGTGATGCTTCTGTGGCCTAAACATCCCTTAGGGAGGGCTACAGCCTTATTTGGATTTTGTACCTTCTTTGTTAATCGTCGTTGTTTGCCTGTAGATTAATCACCTGATCGCTTGTCGATTAGCACAGTTGACTCCCTAACTAGAAATAGAATGGGATTCCTTGAGGTCGTAAGTGTATGATCTGTGAGGGGATGAGCCATCTAGCCCACAGTGACGCTTCTGTGGTCTAAACATCCCTTAGGGAGGACCTCAGCCTCAGTTGGATGTTGTATCTTCAGAATATGAGTGCATGATCCGGATGCCGACAAGGAATATGATGCCTAAGGGGATGTTTCATGGGCATAAACATCCCTTAGGGAGGGTTCGTAGCAGTTCCATTTGGATAGTTAGATTCTTTCCTTGATGTTATGTGTTTGGATGTGTTTGCATGTGCAGTGGTGGTGAAACCCGGTACCATACCAACGATCCCATATCATCTATCTAGAACAAACTTTAATTTTTCTCTTTTACTTTCTTACAATTAGTTTAATCAACCACAACCCAATCAATAGTTCTAAATATTAGTCTTACTTGTGCTAGATTTGACTAACAAAGATTCTTAAAAATGTTGTCCCTTGGGATTCGATCCTTAACAATATGATGATAAGACCCGTCCTCTTGTGGGTAGTATTATTGCACAAGGTTTTGGTAAAATCTCAGGGATTTCAACCCCGAGTGAGTTTGTAAAGCGATAATATTCCACGTCAGATATTCTAAGAAATCAGAAAAAAAAAAGTAGGAAAAAGAATCAAGGACCTATTATTGTAAAACCAAATACTAGTTCTCTTTTCTTGATTAAACATGTTATTGTATATGCTTGTGGGAGTTTCAATACTATACATCTTCATTCTCATTCAAGAGGAAAAGTAACGATATCATGGTTTGGGTTCCATGAACCTCCTTATAGATGAGGTTTGAAGAGATATTGTGCTTCTTTGGATATCCTTCAATAGTTTCATGTTTTCTAGATTTGACTTGGTATATATTCATTGTTAGCTTTCAATTGGCTTTTCGATGTTTTTCTTGTTTTGTGATATATGATTCTATTGGATTTAAATTTCAAAAGAATTGCCTTCTAGTCAAGTTCCAATTCCAGCAAGGGGCAACTGGATCAGATTATACTTTGACCAAAATACTAGTTGTAATATTTTGTTTTGACTGTCTTTCATTATTCACTTAGATTTATCTAGCTTCATTATTTTATGTTTCTTTGCATCTGAAATGGTATACCCTACATGTTGCTAGTATTTATGGAGGTTTGTTTTTCCTTGGGTTGAGGTCAATTTATTTTGTGTATGTAATTAAGGGGGAGCTCAACCTTGTGACATATCTTGATATCTTTGTTAGGTTTTGTCTCTCATGGCTTCTCTAGATCAACAAACTTAGCATTCCTTACCACTGTATTAGAGTATCTTTCTTTGTCTTTTCATGTTTAATGGGATATATTTATCATGAAGGATTTAACATTTCTCTCATTGATATTGTAACATCTTAAATTTTATTGCTTGTTTGATTCATGGATTTTTTTCTACATTCCATGTCATGTCAATTGTTATTTTCATTTGGTATATCCTTGATTGTTAGGTATGTTGTTCCCTATAAAAAATGAATAGGGGACTGTCTACTTGAGGTTAAAGATTTAGTGAGTATGCCCTCCTTTTGAACATTAAAAAGTGGGGAGCAAATCCACTAGATAAATTCACTTCATAGAATATCTCGGGCAACATTCTCCTTTATTAATTATCTTTGAATTCAATTTATGTTTTGTAAACATTTGTCATCATCAAAAAGGGAGATACTATTGATTTATTATATATGCTACAATCTATATTTCAACAATGTAAATATTCCAATTTATGTAGCTAATGTAACATCCTAGAAAAATAATAAAAGATTGGGTATGTAATATTTATTTACACAATTGATAGTCCATATTGATAAGTAACTAACATGTTAAGGTGAGTTGTGAAATTTAGCTAAATCATATCTACAATATGGCCTAATAAATTTTTGTGTGATCCAAATTTGATAAGACATTCTTAAAAATATGAGCCCCTAAGTGTTTTTATATATTCCTAGATGATAAATATAAGTTTAATATAAACGGGAAAGCATAGGTTGGTGTGAATCACAAAACTAAAAAATAGTTCTATATTTGGATTGCTTATGGTGAAATTGGGTATCATATAAGTTTATCGTCAAATTTGAAGCACCATGATTACTCCAGCTAATTAAGTAAAGAAAACTATATGGTTTAGAGTCCTAAATTGCATAATCTAGTTGGCCTATCACCCCATTTGTTCCTGATCTGATGGGGATGGGGAGTCAGACTAATTAGATAGTAGGAGCTCATATCCCCTGCCAATTTCTTCCTTGCATGGGACTCTTCTTTTTGTGATTACATCTCCTCATCCTTGATCATGTTTTCCTCTCTGATGGATCTCAGTGCAAGGAAACCGTCTATACATTCATTATACCTTCATGATCCAACCTCCAAAACTCATCATGGTTACATTCCTTAGAGATACTAAACCAACAGGGACTCCCAGTTCCACCCAAATTTGACTCCAAACATGTAACCTTTCCACCCCTGACCATCATCCATAGAAAGGAAACATCCTAAAGCTTTGACATACCTCTGGAAGCCCAAAAACACGTCGCTTTTTCTGTGAAGATCCTAGCAATCCATTGTTATCCCCCATATTATACCTCTGACATGTGGCTCTTTATCACAACAGAGGGGCATTGTTGTCTACTCCACCTTATCATATCGTCTCTAAGGGGGAGTTGTGGAGATCAGAGAGTAGAAATCTAGCAAACTCATGTAGGTAATCCATTATTCATTTTCACTACAGCAATGTATTGATTTGTGGACAATAGATCAATTTTCTTTTTTTCGGATACTAAAGCCTTGGCTTTCTTCAACTACATCACTATAGGACCCATTCAGATCTTTTTCAAAACTTGATTGTCATATGATTCTTTATTTCCATGTTTTCAACTTTCCCTTCTACCTCCTCCATCCAATCGTGGTGGAGTGTTATTCTTCTTCTCTAAGTCTTCCGTGACCCTTAGGTAAGGGGTTGGCAAGATCAGGATGTCTTGGCTAATTTACACTTAATGTTATAACATGCCTTCCATCATCCAAAACTCATACTTGAAGTCAAGGTTTTCACCTTGTCCCATGTCCCTTGCTTTCACCTAAGGATGAAGATCCCAAACAGAAGAGTAATGTTTTTCCCTCAATTGAGTTAGATCATTGTTTTGCCTATCACTCAGAAAATATTGGTGAATGATGTGATGGAGAATCAAACCTTTGGACATGTTTTCATTTTTCTTTCATTTTAACATTTCTTGGATTTTTCCAATTGGTCGCATCTTTGAACACTCATTGAGAATTGATGCAATGTCTAAAAATTTCATACAAATAGTCACCAGAAAGGATTTATAATAAGAAAGTTGGTTCCCATATTTTCAAACCCTAATGCAATAATTTTAGACCAAGTTTACCTATAAGGCCTAGATAGGGTTAGTGTTAATTAACATGGAAAGAAATTAAATCTATATTACATTTACGATATTTTGGTCTTCCATCGGGTTCAGGAGAACATATATGACTTCTTCACTCACTGGTAACTGGATCATGCATACTGAGTATCGAGTACCAGAGAATGACTCTTCATTTGATTATACTTTTGGAATTAAACTATAATTATATGCAATATATATTTTAACGAATACACTCAGGAAGTTTAATTATGAATTAAAATATTATTTTTCCAAAAAAATTATCCCATCGTTGAGTATGATCATAGTGTGCAAATACTTCTATAATTGTAACTCAATGCTTTAAGTTATTTTCTCAGGATCTAACGTTAAGACAAAGATAATTTATTTATGGTGTTCCCTCCAAAGAAATATGTCTTTTGGCACATGTATTTATAAGCTCTGTGTCAGCAATGAGCGCTTAAGTGCATACATTATGTGTGAGAAATGTGCTCTTGGGAGCACATATATATGAAGGAAAATGTAGTCAACCCAAGATACTGATCATAATGTTGTATATAAATAAAGATGAAGATATATGATATGAAAATATGCATGTTTGTAATGTTTAATTCATGTTTTCTTAAAAATATAGTAATAATTCAATTCATAGAATGTTACTTAGTGCAACTTACTCTAACATGTTTTTCATTTTTCTTTGCATGGATGGAGACACAATGTCCACTTGAGAGAATAATAAGGGATCTTAGACAAGAATCATACATCTCTAGGAAAAATCTATGAGTTTAGACATGGTGGGGGCCAACTATCTTATGTCATTTAGTTCAATTTACTATTCAATACGAGGATCATGTACTTGTTTGGCTTAGTTAAAATTTAAGTTTTATGTTGTCCAACTTGAGACATGAGAATTGCATTTTTTATTATGTGTTGGTTGAAAGGAACTTTATTTGTATTCAGTGGTTATCATGTTTGTGATATACTCTTTGAGAACTATGCTTTCTCTCAGATATGTGCATGCTTGAGAAAGTGGGATGATACAACTAATGTGTGAAATAAGTGTTTTAGGAGATCAAGAAACCTGTACAATATCCAATGTCAAAGAATTTACAAATATATGTGCTTGTCATCTTATAATTCAAGTTGTACCAGAATCATGCTTTTTATAAGTGCAATTGTATAAGTAGATAGGATTCATGTAAGAACAATTCATGAATGGGTATATATCATTCTAAACCTAATGTTACACTTGTACACACCCATTAGTAGGTATATTTTATGGAAAATATTATTTGATCATTTTTCAAAGTTCACAAGTGATTGGTTCAGGAAAGGTTTCATTTGAAATGTAATTCATCCAGATGGTTCCAAATTGAATTCTAACTCAACTGAGATAATTTTTGGTCAAATTATAATTCATCTATAATGATTATCATTTGAATTGTAATTCAATAGAGTGATTTGTCTATAGAAATCCAGTTAGTGTGACGTTAGTCCTCATAACCCCACTAACTATCCTATAATGACCAGTTAAGTAGTAAACTCACCCTAAACACCCAGTAGATATCTTTGCTATTCCTAAGTTTTTCCTATACACAATAGTTACATATGAAAACCCAAAGCACTTTGTAAGCTTTGCCTCTACATGTTACCTTTGTAATGCTTATAATCCTAGTTTTCGCTACGTAGTTGTTTCCAAGTGAGCCTAAGCCTTGTCTAGATCTAGTGTCCCACTTCACTAAATATAGCTTTTCTTGAACCTTGTGAAGTTGATCATCACTTGTTAAATTCTTGTAAGTCAGAGTTATAATCTCCTTCTTCCTTCTTGCCCACAGTTTGGTTTATTGCTTTGGGCTACTTCTTGTGAGAGTCTTGCATCAAAGAGATGTTGGGATACTTCTTGTGGGAAGGTTGTTTTCAAATAATTTGGATAAGTTATGATCTTATTCAAGTAGGTGGTCTTGTAAAATCCCACAAAGATGGTAAAAGTTATGCATGATCTTCAAAATAAGGTTGGTCTTTATCCATAAAAGGCAGCATTACTTGTAATTTATATTTATATAGATAAGGCGTACAATCACATGTTGAGAAATCTAGATTGGAAATGACTAGGTAGTGAAGCTATAAAATTTCAAGTTGGAACCACTATACATCATTGCATACTTTTGTGGCTTCCATACTAGTCAATTACTTTCTTTACTATAAATTACATTATTCTTTGAGCAAGTTGTATTTAACCACTTGTATGTTTCAAGTTGCATAAACTTATATTATTTACATTCACCACCTCTAGAGATTTTATATATATCTTTATGCATATTTCTTTTTCAATATGGTCTACCTTTCATTACATGATCATGTACTACAAAAACATTCATGGATTTTCTAAGATATTAAAAATAGACTTTTTTCTGAAACAATTTGCATATTTCTTGTTGAATATTGAAGTGATAAGTATATCTTTCATTGTATGGAGTCATCTTTTGAACACTTTCATCTTTGTCACTAGTAGAATTTATATTGCATTTTTTTAGGATGGTTGTTGATATTTTTCCTCATAGATAAAACTTGATTATCCATATTGTTCTACCTTCAAATTTTATTGATAATCCTTTTATCTAAGTGATGGCAACTCATATTTTTTATAGTGTTGTAAGTTGTTAATGCAAGTATTGAAGGACTACATCGAATTTTCTCTTGTTGATTCTCTTGATATACCCCCTATATATAGCTTTTACTTTTAAGGAGCCTCACATCAAAGGAGAACTTAGTTAGCCTTTCATATCTTCTCTATCCCATTTCTTTTGCTTAGATGGGAATAAAATTGGTTGAAATAAGTTGATTATAATGAGTTTAACATTAATATTTTGTCTACTACATCTCTTCAATTTTACGAGTTCAATTGTGGAATCACTATATGGATGTTGTTCCTCTTGGTTAAAGAGTTTTTTATGAAATAATGTGAAGTGGACTAATGTAAGGTTTACAACTAAAGTTTTTCCCCTCTTACGTTGAAACCATCCGTGTTTCTTGAACCACCATAAAATTCAATTTTTTCTTCAAAAGTATGATATGAACTTTAGACTCAGGTGATTACATTTTGTATATATAAATTTCTTATTTTCTAAAACAATTTTCACTGTCAGTATGGAGGATATATTTGTCCTAAGGTTGACTAGTTTTGCCTACTATGATAAATTTATTATTTCCTATTTTTCTTCTCTAATACTGCTATTAAGTTCTTCAAGATGAATCAAGCTAAGAGAATATCATTCTTAAAGCAATTAGTGTATATATTATGTGATTTTTTTGCAACAGCTAAGCTTTTGTTGTGTAAAAAATCCTATAATTACATTATCATTACCCCTAGGAAGCTATATGGGTCACTACACTTAGTAACTAAGATAATTAGAGTTAAATTTGCAAATTTTGGTTAGATACCTATAGTGATTTTAATCAAATGAAGTGTTCATCTTAGATGTTAGATGGTCAAAAATTTAGTTCATAGAAAATGATTGATGGAATTTTTTGAATGTTTTAACCCTTCTAAATCAAATTGTAAGTTCAACCCATCTACATCTCAATCGAAGTAGAGTTCAACTAATGCATATGGTCAAACATTATGCGATCAAGGTAGATAACTGTTGGTAAACATTATTCTTCATCGACACATATTCAATTGAACTATTATTAATTGATGCATAGGTTACCTGAATTAGGAGTTCGATGAAGAATTCATGTTAGTTTTCCAACTAGAGATTAGTGAACGATTCCAGTCACCTACTACCTACAATGACTTTCTCCAGCTACACACTCGAACAAGATCATATAGGATATCCCTAATCTACTCGTACATAAAGGGATCCCTAGAACTACACTCCACACTCTTAAGAACTAAATTTATCTAGAGAATATGTATGTATTATTGTTCAATTAGAGATTCTCATATACTTATATTTTCCTATCAATGTCTAGAGAAGGCCAATAACTTTACTTGTTCTTGTACTTGTGTTTATATATTGTATTGCTTGTTCTGATATCTATTTTCTTGGAATTTTGCAGCTAGAAGATCTTTAAGGTAAGGAAGCACTAATATTCTAGTAGTTTGATGAAGTAATCCTGATTTAAGATCACCTACAACCACTAAATTAAAATGTCATGTCCTTACACATCCACATAAACAAAAGGATACAACGTCGTCATCATTTATCTTCCCATGTCCAAGACTGTATGACACATGACCTAGATTAGCCCTTAATCTTGCTTTGCTCTCCTTATCACTTGCTTATATGCTTGATTAAGAATGTGCTTATTGGCAAGTGTTTTGTTTGAGGTTGATGTGCAAATTATCCTTTGAGTAAGGGCTCCTTTGCAATTTATACACACAATTTTCATTGTATTCTTATTTTATGATTGGTTGAATGTAGATTCACTTAGATGGTATAACCTAGATTAGTTGTCTTACCAATGGTTGAGATTCGGTGGAAGAAGTGTGACCTTCCATAAGTAGAGGACCGATGGAAGTGTGTGTGGTCTTTCATCAGTTAAAGACCGACAGGCATGTCCTAATGCTTGGTTTTTTTGTCAATTAAAGACCATTGGTGTTGTTTCACCATTCTTCAATAGAAAACCACTAGATGGGGTGGAAGTAACCCTCAAAGCTTTTTGTGGTTTCCTACTGATGAAATGTTGGGCAGTCAGATTGTGGATTTTCATCGGCAGAGAACCGATGTGAAGTAAGAATTATGACAAGTGGTGGTTTTATGTTAGTTCTCTAGGAATGTGCTTTGTGATGCGCCTTGTGATTGTTTCCCTGAGGGGCCCAAATTGACAAGTTAGACCAACAACATGAACATATCGATTTTCTTCTTACACTTATTGATAAAATATCTAGCTAGCATATACAAACTGGAAGTCAAGGTTTGCCTTCCGATGGCATAAGTGATTGAGAAGGCATGATTTCAACTAATGGTGTCATAGTTTGACTGCTTTTCTCTCTCCTATGGGGCTATATATACCCCCTAACCTTTCTTCTCATCTCACTTGTACATATGAGCAATGAGGTTGTTGTTGTGAAGGTGAACACCATTGGTTGACAACAACCAATGAGATCTTTGGCTTTATTAGTTCGTGATTTTGACATGCTCTAGTCTTGTTCCCTTATCTATTGATGTAAGGCAGAAAAACTAGTGGCTTCTTAAATTTGACCAGGATAAATCAAACCTTGATCGTGTGTTGTCATGATGATCTTTAGCTTATTGTCCTTTTTGACATTTCAAGGTGGTTTTCCTCGAGGATTTTATTTTTAGGGTCTAATACCCTGATTTCACCTTTCTCTTGTCTGTTAGTTGCTTCCAATCGCAGGTCAATGGTGTTAAAGAGCGGCTGAAGGAGAGGAAATCATAACTTGGAGAGTTTCCTTAAAAACCAAAATTTGTCACGAATGTAATGCCTTCATGATAGGTTTTCATGAACAAACCACTTTTGGCCTTTCCAAGCGAGTAATATAACCTTTGACTCAATTGTTTACTACTTTATAGTTGCATGTTGTAGATCTTATTATTATGGCATTAACTGATGGAATATGTGTCTGCGTGCTAATATCACATATCTAGGTTATCCTTTGGTTGCATGAGAGTTGATTAGTTGTTGATTCTATTGCCTTAATAGAGTTGGAGAATCTTAGGATTTCCCTAGTGTGTAATATTAAATGCATGTTCAAAAGAGAATATCTTGAGAATTGTTTATGGTTGTGGTACATTCATAGTGCATTCCTTAAGCTCTTTCCTTATTACTATGTGGTTGAAATGTGAAAAGGTGATTCCTTTAAAGTAAAATGGAGGGCTTATGTATGTTCTTCCAACATTCAAAATAGTTCCCTCTTACTACGAGGAATTAGGAAGTGTTGTTCATACATTTTATACCTTTTGGAGTTATCGATTGCCTTCTTATCTTTATGTATATTGAGTGTTGCTTGTTATTTTTTTTGATGTAATCATAGAACAATGAACCTACCCATCAAGAGAGATCTAAGTAAAAACCTAAGCCTCTAGAACCATTCCCTTGGATTGTTATGGGTAATGGGGAAATAAGTTAATCTTACAGCAACCGAGAATTGTGTGAAGGTGCCTAGAGCCATATATTAGTGAATATATGGGGACGAATCGGAGTACATATCCTATCATCATTAAATTATTTTGGACTCAATGAATTCCCATGGTCTGATGGTGATATATAGAAAAGGTGATGTGAAGTGTGGGGCAGTTATGATGCCTTGGTGTTGTTGTGAACTGTGTACCCAAGGTGGGTGTTTTTTGGTTGATTTCTTTTCATATTATGCTAGCGGTGTGTTAGCCAGAGTGTTTCCTACCTTTTTGATACCTCTTTGACCTGATTTGGCAAGGTGAGATCTATGGAATCTGGATATTCTTAGACCTTGTAGAAATGCCTAAGATGGCTTATTAGTATCTAGTTATACGGTTGGGTGGTGCCACACAACCAAATAAGGGCACCTAAAATATATCACAACTGTTTAGTATATTTTTTTACATTTAACTGACTTTAAACATGGTTCCACCTTGTATGTTATGTTATTTGCTATCCATGGTCTATCTATGTTGCATAACCCTCTTGTAAGTGGTCTTCATGCCAGGAAAGATGGGATAGGTTGTTTCTTGTGCTTAACGTTATTTATGAGTTTTATTTCCTTAATTTAGTATATAATTTATCTCTTTAGTAACTAATAAATGCTTCTAATGTTATATGGTATCATTGCAGCTTAGGGTCTCACCCCTATGGTTTTCCAGACATTTATGTGTGTGGACCACTATCACAATGGTGGCGAAAAAGATTAGCAAGGAGGGAGAAGGCTCTAAGTTAGTGAAGTTTGTTAGAGCTCCTCCAGAGATAAAGAATATAGGAATAGAGTCCTATCTATCCATGCGCTCTCAGGCTTGGGTAGGCATGTTTTTGGTGGTATCCTTTGACAGTATTGGAGTTTGTTTTATGTACATAGATTCTAGAGTTGTTGTTATGAGTGTTGTATTATTTTGCACATATGCTCTATAGTAGTTCCACACATGTTAAACTTAATTTGCTTTTGTTTTGATGAGATATCATGTGTATCGTAATCATTATTTGTTATTAAAGGTTGTTATCTATGACAATGATGTGTTGACTTATGTAAACTTTTGGTTTTTTTGTTTGGGGGAAATTTTTCTCTATTACGCAATTGATGGTTTGTTTAAAGTCTTGATTTTGGGTTTTATTGTGAGTAATCTCGTTAATTGGTTTTCACAAGTTTTTGGTATTAGATCCTAGGTTTACTAAGTCTATAGGGACATAGTATTAGGGTGGCATGTATTTCTTATGAGTCCACCATAATTAACCATTAATTATGGTTGTGCACATATAGTTGGACATCATGGAGAACATGTCGATAGGAGATAAATCAGGCCTTATGGTGATGAGAAGAAACTTAATGTGAGGAGAGGATATCAAATCACCAAAAGCCTGAGTTGTATGAGATACCACTTTTTGACTTGAAAAGGCCAGATCACATAGCTTTTAAATTTTGTTCTAGCATATGATGTCTGCATTTACCCAATTTATAGGCACTAACCCTATCCAAGAATCCAGGGGATAGTCCATAAATGTTGAGTCAGCTAGTTACAACAAGATGTTCAAGAAAATGAAGTGGGTAGGGGTTGTGGAGTACATGAGTACTTCAAATGCGGATGACATACATTTTTGGCTTATAGAGATAGAGAAGGCTTTTCGGTTGTTGATCATACCAAACTAAGACAAGGTGAAGCATGCCATTTATCTGGTGAAGGGAAATGATGGCTACCGGTGGACTATTGAGAAGGAGAAAATGCAAGGGGAAGTCATTACCTAGGTAGTGTTTAGGAGGGAGTTTGTTTGTAGATACTTATCACCTTCCTTCTTGAATGAGAAGAATATATAGTTCAAGTAGGTTTGGTAGAGTACAATGATGATGGACAAGTATGAGTCCTATTTTATGGAGTTTTCATGGTCCTGCCTACTTATGGCACTGATTAAAGTAGGGAATATTTAGTGTTTTGGAAAAGGGTTGAAATCAGAGTTGGAAACATTGGTGTCGACCTTGGAGTCACATGATAACTTTTCCACTTTCACGGTATCTCCAAGGATAAAGAGGAATTTAATGGGAAATCATGACAATGATGCCAAGAGGAAGTCTGCATGGTCTTCAAGGAAGTTCTTTGGAAGACCTATGAAGCCACAATTTTCTAGGCCTTCGAGGCCACAATATTGGGTGTCTCATCAAAGTTCGGCAACATCAAAGCTGATGATGTAGAAATAAAAGGTGTAGTGATTTACTAGTAGAGGTTGAGAGAGAGGACGACCACCATATAGGGTGTATATTTTTGGGTCTATCATAGTGACACAGTCATCTGGGATGCATGAATTTCAACAGAAGACATAATGCTACTACTACTAGTAGCCCAAACACGTGAGGGTAAATTGCCCCATGTTAATTCAGGAGATGTTCCAATGACAAGGTAGCATCAGCACAACCTAGAGTAGCATGGTGGAAGCTACTATTCAGGAAGATCTATGTGGAGGCACATCCCAAGGGTGTAGTCAACCCTCCATTAGTTAATGTCAAATTGAAGTTTTTCATTCTAACTTTTTTTCTTCTATATGTATCTATTATGGTAGATCTAACTGTGACACACTCTTTTATCAACTATGAGGTAATTATAAGACGTAACCTGCATGTTTATCATAGATATGAACCTCTTTTCCTTGACATTCCTCTTGTTATCTCTGTCATTGTGCATGAGGTGTGTCCATCATGTATAATTTTCTTCATTGATCCAATCATTCAAGTTGATGTAATGGCACTTGAGATGCATGGATTCAATGTGTAAAGACCCAAAGTCTCTACTAAAAACATGATAAACAAAAACACCAAAAGTATGGCAGCGGAAGAATAAAATCTTGACATTATTCAAAAAGTATAAAGAGTACATTATAAAAATTTCCCAAATGGGAGTACAACTTTATACAAGCAACTACAAGGATCTAGGTAGAGGAAGACTTAGACTAATGCAACATTGTCTCCAAACAAACAACTATATAACATAAAAGCAAACATGATCACTCAAACTATATATTCCTTTCTTCTTATCCTATCCTTATCTTTGGGTTCACCAAGCTTCCATGCGCACTCTGACCCTATCATGGATGGTTGGGGTCATCCAGCAAGAGAAAGATAAAAGGTATGTGTTAATAAAAAGGAATAGGAAAAATAATAATAAAAAGCTTTGCAATATAAAAGATTCTCTACAATAAGAGATTTCAAAAGAAATGAGACAAATATATGAATATGAAAGAGAGAAACTGCCACATTTAAATATCAACAATTATCACATTTGCATGAATATAAATTATGACACAACGTCCTATCAATGTAGGGTGAGGCACCTACCGGACCTCACCAATGGCCGGGGGACTAAAACCCCAGTGCCTAAAAAGTGGCAGGGGGAATAAAACCCCAGTGCCTAATATATAAAATGGCAGGGGGACTAAAACCCCAGTGCCCGGCAGGAGGACTAAAACCTCAGTGCCCTGTGGGTGGTTTGTACTCATGTACACTACATTGTCAATTGGCCAATAACTATATCATGCATAATCATTCACTTGGCAGCATAGTGAAAAGTAGAACAAAATGCAACAAGCATTGGGAATAAAACCCAAATAATTAATGTCAATCATCATGCCATCATAGGCAACATCATTACACAAGAATTCCAACAAATAAAGGAGTCAACAAGGAACAACATTATTCAATGCTTCCAAATATCTCAAAAGGATGATCCACATAGTCAAATAACAAGATTAAGGAATTACACTCAAATGAGCCACAAGATCAAACACAATATATAAGATTTCCAAGTATTTCAAAAGATGAGCAACATAGGCAACAATAAGATTCACATAATTCAACTGAATGAACCACAATGGCGATATAAGCATAAAATAAGTAAAGAGTCAATAGATACAATTAGAGGGATAATCAGGCTAGCACAATCATGAGTGTGGGGTTGGAAAAGTTCCCAACTGAGGAATAGGTAGTTTGCACAATTACTATAGGATCCACATACATAAAATAGGCTTCATATATTCAAATAGGTTGCACATACAAAATAGGTTTTCACATACCTTAGATTAAATACAATACCATCATATCCACCAAACAGATAGCAAACCATCCATATATCCTAGTTATAAACATAACACATGTATTAAAAGACATAAGTATAGAAAAAACCCTAATTTTACAAAACTATGATTTAGAGCTCAAAACCAAGTCCAAACGATTACTCATAATCTCCTGATTAAGAAAACATATCTTATTATATAAAACAGAGTTAAAATGAATTAATTATGTATTTTAAAATAATTACATATTAAAAATGCCATTCAAAGTAAACTTCGGCAAATCCTTGAGAATCAGCTCTCAAAAACCACAAAATCAAATTCTACATCAAAAATCCTTTCCATCGACTATTTATTCATATTTTTCTGACAAGGGATCGATTTACTATGAATTAAGTAAATCTGACCAATCAGAAATTAAGAAAACTATAGTGTGACAGATATTTAAATAAAAATGGAAATCGATGTAAATAGAAAGTGAAAAGGCTAAACTACCCCTAATCGTCAAACCAAAGCAATTGAGCAGCGAGGGTAGATCAGTCATTTGGACCATTCAGTTGCCTGCGAACAAGAAGAAACCAGGGAGGGAGAAAAGACTAAAATGCCCTGACGCGCCAAATCAATACAACTAAAACGATGAGGGCAGCGTTGTCATTTCAGATGCAAGGTGTATAGCGCTGATCAAACAAAAGCCGGTGCGAATGGACAGAATTGCCCCTGCCCTGCCAAAGGTAGATCGACACTGCGGAGGGGGGTGTTTAGGTCATTGCTTGACCCTGCTTCTTCTCCTCGCACCCATGGCGAGGAGCAACATGGCAGTGCTTCACGAGGCCCAAGCCGTAGGTACGTTCCCCATTCCAGGATGCTAGACATCCCACTGAACTCGCCCAAGCCCGGCGACCACAGTGAGACTTTCCAAGACCACTCCGGTGGTCTGAAGCTCAAAAGCAGGGGCACGCACACTGCCGGACAGAGAGGAATCAAATCCGATCAAACAGACAAAGAATCACGACGAATCGAGAAGCTAAAACCGCCCACAAATTCGCGAAGCCACCGTGAGGTCAGAGCAGGTCGTGGTGAGATCGGAGGAGCACAAAACCTCGAAAAGCACAGGTGGCGGCGGAGGTCAAACCGTGGTCTATAGGACCCGGTGATCAAGAGCACAAAGAGGAAAACAAGGAGTAGGAGAAGGAAGCCTAAGATCAGTAGGTGCTTACCGAGGTCCCAATTGGGCCCGAGGTGGTCGGAGATGCAAGCCGAAGGTCGTCGTTGCCGGGGAAGGTAGAACGATTGGGTAGGGATCCTCGGGGAAAGTTGGGAAGAAATTGAGGGTAGAGGGAGAAGGCTCGAAGCCAGGGGGTGCTTCACGGCCCCTTAAGTAGGCGAGGGAGGAGCTGTGGCTCCCTCCGCAGGTCCCTGGTGGAGAGGAGGAGGCAGCCCTGATTGGGCGTTTCGCGAAAACGGTGAGGTAGGCGACGAGTTAGGGTTCGCTCGAACCGGCTCGTCGAGATGAAGCCAAAGGGACAGAGATCGCGCAAAACGGTGGAGAAGGGAGAGAGAGAGACGCGGAGAAACCTAGCTGTTGGGTCTGCTTCAGTCTCGCGAAACGGCTGGAGGAAGGGGATGATTCCCCCACCGTTTGATCACAGATCAACGGTCCATGCATTGCGCAAGTAGCCAGTAACGCGTGACAGCGAAACTATAGGTTTAATGCGTGACATTTAAAGGAAATCAACGACATAAAAGTAATAACTATAGTTATACTATATTAAAAGCTAATAAAATGCATTAGAGGGGTCAAATCAACTCCAAACAACACCAAAATTGAACCATAGGCTCATAATAACATATAGAACGATGCTATATAATTAAAATCTCGTTTAATGCATAATAAGGCCATTAATAAATACATGGCTCATAAAAGAGTATAATAATATATTAAAATCAAGGAATTATATGAAAAGGCTATTAATAAGAAACATGTGAGCAAATTCGACATATAAAACATATTAGGGTACAAATACTCATTACTCAACAAAATAACATATTATTATGAACTAAAATCATATTTCGAGGAGAGAGAAACAATAAAGGTTAATATACACATATATGAACTCAAATACATATTATTAATAATATATTTATCCAAAAAGCTCCAAATAAATATAATCTACTATATTATCCCATTAAGGACCAAATTACAACATTAACCCTAACTTATCACTTAATGTGGGTTATTTGTGCAAACACCCCTCAATTTACATCAATGAGGGTAATTAGTGATTTCAACATCAAGTTGTGCTCAAAATGCACAAGGAGTCCAAAAATGATTATAAAGGATGGGGAATTTATGAAAAAGGTCCAAATGGACTAAAAGGCAAAGAAAAGCTCAAAAGAGGGTAAATTGCAGGGAAGACCCTGAGATTCAGTATGTTACACAATGTAAGCCTTGGTATGGACACATCAGAGAAGTATAGAGTGGTGTTGGACTATAAATTCAAGGTTGTAGAGTTTTGGGAGCAAGATTTTGTGTTTGCCTCCATAGATGCTCGGGTGATTGATGTGGCATTTTACTACACTAACAAATCCACCTAGGGTTGAAATCCCTAAGTTTTTACCAAAACCTTATGCAATAGTACCACCCGCAAGCAGATGGGTCATATCGCAGTATACTTCAGGATTGAATCCCACAGGAAAACTTTTTTAAGAATCTTGCTAGTTGAATATGATTCAACTAAGACTAGTATTTAGAACAATAGTTGATTTCAGTTTAGTTAAACTAATTGCAAGCAAAGTAAAAGAGTGGGATTAAAATTGAGTTTAGATTAATGTTGGGAATCACTGGGGTGGAATCGGTTTTTACCACCACTACACATGCAAACACATCCAAGACACATCCAGGCAAGATACAACTATCCATATGGAGTAGCAAACCATCCGTTAGGAAATAGAGTTTGCGTAAGCTTCTCCATAGGCTCGATGTATCATTACCCACAGATCACACACTTACTACATTGGAGATATCCCTTAGGAAGTTCTCATCTGGGCATCAACCATGTTAATTGATATTCAAATCCTAAGTATTGAAGTTCTCGCAACAAACGAATATAATAGATCATGCAAGGCAGGTGATCAATCCACAAAGCATGCATTAAACAGTTAACAATGAAATTGAAAGTTATATACAAGCCATGGAATGTTATAAGATGAACATGTAGGAATGAGCAACGGGGCTAGTCCCTGCACCCTAGTGAAATGGACTACTCACTCCTTATGATAGAAACAAAAAGAACAAGAGAGAGGGAAGATTCCTCCACGGCCATGGTGAAGAACATGGTTGTAGCTCGGTGGAGAAACGATCTTCTACACGATGGTGGGGTGAATCTGGACAAGGACAGAAGAATACCAAGATAGACGAGGATGATCTTCTCTCTCCTTCTTCCTTCTCTTCTCATGCTCCTGCTCATAGGAGATGGAACGGTACATGGCTGATGAATGAAGGTGCTACAGATCTAAAATCCCTCCACTTTCATGGCTAGGAGATAGATCTTAATCAAGCGGAGATGGAGGAGTAGCAAGGACACCACAGAGGTAGTCTTTGGCAGTGGAGATCGTCTTCCTTGGCTGGGCACAGAGCGGCAACCTATTAACATGGATGGAGCGGAAGCGATGCCTCAAATGAAGGAGGGGGTCGTCTATTTATAGGTGCAAATCTAGAGAGCACTGATTTAACTGCCGTTTTTCTCTCAGACACATGTAGAAACATTCAGACATGTAGAAACATTCACACATATTATAATTCAGAAATTCGTTTATAGAATATCATTGTTTAGTCATTATTTGCTATCAACATCCCAATTATATGTTAAAAACCCCACTACTTGTATAGTTTTTGCCCGTTCTTCTCTTACATCATTTAATTCTTTCATCGTATAGGGAGCATGTACATACAGTAAGGCCTTTCCTGTAGTGTGGTCAGTTTTAAACACTTGCAAAGAGAATGATGTATATATAATTAATAATATATAAATAAGAGTGATATATTTCATATTATCTAATGAGACTATATGAACTAAAATCATATTTCGAGGAGAGAGAAACAATAAAGGTTAATATACACATATATGAACTCAAATACATATTATTAATAATATATTTATCCAAAAAGCTCCAAATAAATATAATCTACTATATTATCCCATTAAGGACCAAATTACAACATTAACCCTAACTTATCACTTAATGTGGGTTATTTGTGCAAACACCCCTCAATTTACATCAATGAGGGTAATTAGTGATTTCAACATCAAGTTGTGCTCAAAATGCACAAGGAGTCCAAAAATGATTATAAAGGATGGGGAATTTATGAAAAAGGTCCAAATGGACTAAAAGGCAAAGAAAAGCTCAAAAGTGGGTAAATTGCAGGGAAGACCCTGAGATTCAGTATGTTACACAATGTAAGCCTTGGTATGGACACATCAGAGAAGTATAGAGTGGTGTTGGACTATAAATTCAAGGTTGTAGAGTTTTGGGAGCAAGATTTTGTGTTTGCCTCCATAGATGCTCGGGTGATTGATGTGGCATTTTACTACACTAACAAATCCACCTAGGGTTGAAATCCCTAAGTTTTTACCAAAACCTTATGCAATAGTACCACCCGCAAGCAGATGGGTCATATCGCAGTATACTTCAGGATTGAATCCCACAGGAAAACTTTCATAAGAATCTTGCTAGTTGAATATGATTCAACTAAGACTAATATTTAGAACAATAGTTGATTTCAGTTTAGTTAAACTAATTGCAAGCAAAGTAAAAGAGTGGGATTAAAATTGAGTTTAGATTAATGTTGGGAATCACTGGGGTGGAATCGGTTTTTACCACCACTACACATGCAAACACATCCAAGACACATCCAGGCAAGATACAACTATCCATATGGAGTAGCAAACCATCCGTTAGGAAATAGAGTTTGCGTAAGCTTCTCCGTAGGCTCGATGTATCATTACCCACAGATCACACACTTACTACATTGGAGATATCCCTTAGGAAGTTCTCATCTGGGCATCAACCATGTTAATTGATATTCAAATCCTAAGTATTGAAGTTCTTGCAACAAACGAATATAATAGATCATGCAAGGCAGGTGATCAATCCACAAAGCATGCATTAAACAGTTAACAATGAAATTGAAAGTTATATACAAGCCATGGAATGTTATAAGATGAACATGTAGGAATGAGCAACGGGGCTAGTCCCTGCACCCTAGTGAAATGGACTACTCACTCCTTATGATAGAAACAAAAAGAACAAGAGAGAGGGAAGATTCCTCCACGGCCATGGTGAAGAACATGGTTGTAGCTCGGTGGAGAAACGATCTTCTACACGATGGTGGGGTGAATCTGGACAAGGACAGAAGAATACCAAGATAGACGAGGATGATCTTCTCTCTCCTTCTTCCTTCTCTTCTCATGCTCCTGCTCATAGGAGATGGAACGGTACATGGCTGATGAATGAAGGTGCTACAGATCTAAAATCCCTCCACTTTCATGGCTAGGAGATAGATCTTAATCAAGCGGAGATGGAGGAGTAGTAAGGACACCACAGAGGTAGTCTTTGGCAGTGGAGATCGTCTTCCTTGGCTGGGCACAGAGCGGCAACCTATTAACATGGATGGAGCAGAAGCGATGCCTCAAATGAAGGAGGGGGTCGTCTATTTATAGGTGCAAATCTAGAGAGCACTGATTTAACTGCCGTTTTTCTCTCAGACACATGTAGAAACATTCAGACATGTAGAAACATTCACACATATTATAATTCAGAAATTCGTTTATAGAATATCATTGTTTAGTCATTATTTGCTATCAACATCCCAATTATATGTTAAAAACCCCACTACTTGTATAGTTTTTGCCCGTTCTTCTCTTACATCATTTAATTCTTTCATCGTATAGGGAGCATGTACATACAGTAAGGCCTTTCCTGTAGTGTGGTCAGTTTTAAACACTTGCAAAGAGAATGATGTATATATAATTAATAATATATAAATAAGAGTGATATATTTCATATTATCTAATGAGACTATATGAACTAAAATCATATTTCGAGGAGAGAGAAACAATAAAGGTTAATATACACATATATGAACTCAAATACATATTATTAATAATATATTTATCCAAAAAGCTCCAAATAAATATAATCTACTATATTATCCCATTAAGGACCAAATTACAACATTAACCCTAACTTATCACTTAATGTGGGTTATTTGTGCAAACACCCCTCAATTTACATCAATGAGGGTAATTAGTGATTTCAACATCAAGTTGTGCTCAAAATGCACAAGGAGTCCAAAAATGATTATAAAGGATGGGGAATTTATGAAAAAGGTCCAAATGGACTAAAAGGCAAAGAAAAGCTCAAAAGTGGGTAAATTGTAGGGAAGACCCTGAGATTCAGTATGTTACAGCACATCACCCCTTAAAGAGGATTTCCTCCCCGAAATCACAACAAGAGAAAAGAGAGGGTGAGTGTGTAACATCCCAACCATAAACAACTAGGTTATAACCCTTAATCTAGGGTACTACATAAAATCTACATAAGTCAGGTGTTACTAAGGTTTTCACAAAACCTATAGCCTTTTATCAAACTCAAACTAACATCTTGTTACATAAACTCTATCATGAAAAGGCAGCATATCTATAATACTAACACTTGTGCCACATTTTATTACAACTTAACATCTGAATATGTGCATTATGGGTATCTCCCTCATTAAGGGTTTTAAGCACAATTAGGGTTTACAAGGCCATTACAACATATATTAATGCATTAGGTTAAAAACCTAAATAACTCAACATTATAACCCAAAAAATACATCATGTGGGATTATGCCATATAATTTTATCCAACAAATTATTACCCTAATAACAGGTCTAAGGGTATAAGGCTTATCTCCAAGGAACATATTATCACAACATCTAACATGCTCATATCCATGTCATCACTAATCATATTATCTTACAATACTAATTACTATGAATTAACCTCACATTATATGAATCTAATTACTCATCATCTTATTACTGATTTGGTTCATAAACCAATAAGATGATCAATGAGATGTATTTTAGTCAACAAGGTGCTATGCCTAACATGTGTTGATAATTAGGTCACAACTATGATTAAGGGATTATAATCCATTTACATGCATTAAGGTATATCATGTGATGACACCTAATGTCACTAATGGCATGAAGGGTATATATATACATATGTTGTCAAGGATAGATGATTACATCTTAGGGTTTAGGTCAACATGACCCTTACATATCAAAGCATCCTTAGGGTGTATTCTACCATACACATTTTATCATTAGGGTGACCAAACCCAAGCTATGTGTATCCACATATGAAAAATTAATGATTAGGTGCATCAAGAGTATATTAGGGTTCAAGCATAAGGATTACATGACTTATCCATTTGTTCATAAACAAACAAGATGAATTACAAACATATTAGGTTTATTAAACTCTAAACACATAAGCTCTCTATTCCCATGTCTAAGGAGTTATGGTTTCTTGATTTCAAGGCATTGAGGGATTCCAACCCCCTAAAGAGGATTTCGTCCTCGAAATCAACAACTCCTAAAATCTAACAAGGTACTAACACTACCTTTCCACTCAAAAGGTTGACTAAGTCAAACTACTCTAAGGGTATAAGGCCCAACATGAAAGTCTTACTAAACTCTTCCTTCCAACACAAGATATAGCATAGGGTACACCAAACCCTAAACATAGGAAATCTAAGGCTCATATAAGATACTAGATGATTTTTGTTTGAGAAAAGAAATCAAATCATCATATAAAGGATTCTAAGGTTATTCAACAATAAGGTAATATGTCTAAAGGTAGACTATTTCGAGCTGTCCGTTTCAGATCAGGCCAGGCCAGGTCATATGAGCTCAGGAGTCCTCGTGACCAAGCTAGTGGGGCGGAGGAAAATATTGCCAGCCCCTAAGCTCTGACCCTTTCTAGACACCATCACTTCAACTTCTTGCTCTAATAGCTACTCAATTAGACAATTCACCAAAAAGTTGACAAATTTTATATCTAATATGAAATTATTATGATCCTAAATCAAACATTCTTTATAGGTCAACTCTATGGTGAAAAACTAACTAAAGGGAAACTATATAAGATAAGAGTTCTATCTAGGAGACAATTTTGAACTAGTCAAGAATCCGACTACCTTGATGCTCTGATACCATGCTGTAAAGACCCCGTCTCTACTAAAAACATGATAAACAAAAACACCAAAAGTATGGCAGCGGAAGAATAAAATCTTGACATTATTCAAAAAGTATAAAGAGTACATTATAAAAATTTCCCAAATGGGAGTACAACTTTATACAAGCAACTACAAGGATCTAGGTAGAGGAAGACTTAGACTAATGCAACATTGTCTCCAAACAAACAACTATATAACATAAAAGCAAACATGATCACTCAAACTATATATTCCTTTCTTCTTATCCTATCCTTATCTTTGGGTTCACCAAGCTTCCATGCGCACTCTGACCCTATCCTGGATGGTTGGGGTCATCCAGCAAGAGAAAGATAAAAGGTATGTGTTAATAAAAAGGAATAGGAAAAATAATAATAAAAAGCTTTGCAATATAAAAGATTCTCTACAATAAGAGATTTCAAAAGAAATGAGACAAATATATGAATATGAAAGAGAGAAACTGCCACATTTAAATATCAACAATTATCACATTTGCATGAATATAAATTATGACACAACGTCCTATCAATGTAGGGTGAGGCACCTACCGGACCTCACCAATGGCCGGGGGACTAAAACCCCAGTGCCTAAAAAGTGGCAGGGGGAATAAAACCCCAGTGCCTAATATATAAAATGGCAGGGGGACTAAAACCCCAGTGCCCGGCAGGAGGACTAAAACCTCAGTGCCCTGTGGGTGGTTTGTACTCATGTACACTACATTGTCAATTGGCCAATAACTATATCATGCATAATCATTCACTTGGCAGCATAGTGAAAAGTAGAACAAAATGCAACAAGCATTGGGAATAAAACCCAAATAATTAATGTCAATCATCATGCCATCATAGGCAACATCATTACACAAGAATTCCAACAAATAAAGGAGTCAACAAGGAACAACATTATTCAATGCTTCCAAATATCTCAAAAGGATGATCCACATAGTCAAATAACAAGATTAAGGAATTACACTCAAATGAGCCACAAGATCAAACACAATATATAAGATTTCCAAGTATTTCAAAAGATGAGCAACATAGGCAACAATAAGATTCACATAATTCAACTGAATGAACCACAATGGCGATATAAGCATAAAATAAGTAAAGAGTCAATAGATACAATTAGAGGGATAATCAGGCTAGCACAATCATGAGTGTGGGGTTGGAAAAGTTCCCAACTGAGGAATAGGTAGTTTGCACAATTACTATAGGATCCACATACATAAAATAGGCTTCATATATTCAAATAGGTTGCACATACAAAATAGGTTTTCACATACCTTAGATTAAATACAATACCATCATATCCACCAAACAGATAGCAAACCATCCATATATCCTAGTTATAAACATAACACATGTATTAAAAGACATAAGTATAGAAAAAACCCTAATTTTACAAAACTATGATTTAGAGCTCAAAACCAAGTCCAAACGATTACTCATAATCTCCTGATTAAGAAAACATATCTTATTATATAAAACAGAGTTAAAATGAATTAATTATGTATTTTAAAATAATTACATATTAAAAATGCCATTCAAAGTAAACTTCGGCAAATCCTTGAGAATCAGCTCTCAAAAACCACAAAATCAAATTCTACATCAAAAATCCTTTCCATCGACTATTTATTCATATTTTTCTGACAAGGGATCGATTTACTATGAATTAAGTAAATCTGACCAATCAGAAATTAAGAAAACTATAATGTGACAGATATTTAAATAAAAATGGAAATCGATGTAAATAGAAAGTGAAAAGGCTAAACTACCCCTAATCGTCAAACCAAAGCAATTGAGCAGCGAGGGTAGATCAGTCATTTGGACCATTCAGTTGCCTGCGAACAAGAAGAAACCAGGGAGGGAGAAAAGACTAAAATGCCCTGACGCGCCAAATCAATACAACTAAAACGATGAGGGCAGCGTTGTCATTTCAGATGCAAGGTGTATAGCGCCGATCAAACAAAAGCCGGTGTGAATGGACAGAATTGCCCCTGCCCTGCCAAAGGTAGATCGACACTGCGGAGGGGGGTGTTTAGGTCATTGCTTGACCCTGCTTCTTCTCCTCGCACCCATGGCGAGGAGCAACATGGCAGTGCTTCACGAGGCCCAAGCCGTAGGTACGTTCCCCATTCCAGGATGCTAGACATCCCACTGAACTCGCCCAAGCCCGGCGACCACAGTGAGACTTTCCAAGACCACTCCGGTGGTCTGAAGCTCAAAAGCAGGGGCACGCACACTGCCGGACAGAGAGGAATCAAATCCGATCAAACAGACAAAGAATCACGACGAATCGAGAAGCTAAAACCGCCCACAAATTCGCGAAGCCACCGTGAGGTCAGAGCAGGTCGTGGTGAGATCGGAGGAGCACAAAACCTCGAAAAGCACAGGTGGCGGCGGAGGTCAAACCGTGGTCTATAGGACCCGGTGATCAAGAGCACAAAGAGGAAAACAAGGAGTAGGAGAAGGAAGCCTAAGATCAGTAGGTGCTTACCGAGGTCCCAATTGGGCCCGAGGTGGTCGGAGATGCAAGCTGAAGGTCGTCGTTGCCGGGGAAGGTAGAACGATTGGGTAGGGATCCTCGGGGAAAGTTGGGAAGAAATTGAGGGTAGGGGGAGAAGGCTCGAAGCCAGGGGGTGCTTCACGGCCCCTTAAGTAGGCGAGGGAGGAGCTGTGGCTCCCTCCGCAGGTCCCTGGTGGAGAGGAGGAGGCAGCCCCGATTGGGCGTTTCGCGAAAACGGTGAGGTAGGCGACGAGTTAGGGTTCGCTCGAACCGGCTCGTCGAGATGAAGCCAAAGGGACAGAGATCGCGCAAAACGGTGGAGAAGGGAGAGAGAGAGACGCGGAGAAACCTAGCTGTTGGGTCTGCTTCAGTCTCGCGAAACGGCTGGAGGAAGGGGATGATTCCCCCACCGTTTGATCACAGATCAACGGTCCATGCAATTGCGCAAGTAGCCAGTAACGCGTGACAGCGAAACTATAGGTTTAATGCATGACATTTAAAGGAAATCAACGACATAAAAGTAATAACTATAGTTATACTATATTAAAAGCTAATAAAATGCATTAGAGGGGTCAAATCAACTCCAAACAACACCAAAATTGAACCATAGGCTCATAATAACATATAGAACGATGCTATATAATTAAAATCTCGTTTAATGCATAATAAGGCCATTAATAAATACATGGCTCATAAAAGAGTATAATAATATATTAAAATCAAGGAATTATATGAAAAGGCTATTAATAAGAAACATGTGAGCAAATTCGACATATAAAACATATTAGGGTACAAATACTCATTACTCAACAAAATAACATATTATTATGAACTAAAATCATATTTCGAGGAGAGAGAAACAATAAAGGTTAATATACACATATATGAACTCAAATACATATTATTAATAATATATTTATCCAAAAAGCTCCAAATAAATATAATCTACTATATTATCCCATTAAGGACCAAATTACAACATTAACCCTAACTTATCACTTAATGTGGGTTATTTGTGCAAACACCCCTCAATTTACATCAATGAGGGTAATTAGTGATTTCAACATCAAGTTGTGCTCAAAATGCATAAGGAGTCCAAAAATGATTATAAAGGATGGGGAATTTATGAAAAAGGTCCAAATGGACTAAAAGGCAAAGAAAAGCTCAAAAGTGGGTAAATTGCAGGGAAGACCCTGAGATTCAGTATGTTACACAATGTAAGCCTTGGTATGGACACATCAGAGAAGTATAGAGTGGTGTTGGACTATAAATTCAAGGTTGTAGAGTTTTGGGAGCAAGATTTTGTGTTTGCCTCCATAGATGCTCGGGTGATTGACGTGGCATTTTACTACACTAACAAATCCACCTAGGGTTGAAATCCCTAAGTTTTTACCAAAACCTTATGCAATAGTACCACCCGCAAGCAGATGGGTCATATCGCAGTATACTTCAGGATTGAATCCCACAGGAAAACTTTTTTAAGAATCTTGCTAGTTGAATATGATTCAACTAAGACTAATATTTAGAACAATAGTTGATTTCAGTTTAGTTAAACTAATTGCAAGAAAAGTAAAAGAGTGGGATTAAAATTGAGTTTAGATTAATGTTGGGAATCACTGGGGTGGAATCGGTTTTTACCACCACTACACATGCAAACACATCCAAGACACATCCAGGCAAGATACAACTATCCATATGGAGTAGCAAACCATCTGTTAGGAAATAGAGTTTGCGTAAGCTTCTCCGTAGGCTCGATGTATCATTACCCACAGATCACACACTTACTACATTGGAGATATCCCTTAGGAAGTTCTCATCTGGGCATCAACCATGTTAATTGATATTCAAATCCTAAGTATTGAAGTTCTCGCAACAAACGAATATAATAGATCATGCAAGGCAGGTGATCAATCCACAAAGCATGCATTAAACAGTTAACAATGAAATTGAAAGTTATATACAAGCCATGGAATGTTATAAGATGAACATGTAGGAATGAGCAACGGGGCTAGTCCCTGCACCCTAGTGAAATGGACTACTCACTCCTTATGATAGAAACAAAAAGAACAAGAGAGAGGGAAGATTCCTCCACGGCCATGGTGAAGAACATGGTTGTAGCTCGGTGGAGAAACGATCTTCTACACGATGGTGGGGTGAATCTGGACAAGGACAGAAGAATACCAAGATAGACGAGGATGATCTTCTCTCTCCTTCTTCCTTCTCTTCTCATGCTCCTGCTCATAGGAGATGGAACGGTACATGGCTGATGAATGAAGGTGCTACAGATCTAAAATCCCTCCACTTTCATGGCTAGGAGATAGATCTTAATCAAGCGGAGATGGAGGAGTAGCAAGGACACCACAGAGGTAGTCTTTGGCAGTGGAGATCGTCTTCCTTGGCTGGGCACAGAGCGGCAACCTATTAACATGGATGGAGCGGAAGCGATGCCTCAAATGAAGGAGGGGGTCGTCTATTTATAGGTGCAAATCTAGAGAGCACTGATTTAACTGCCGGTTTTCTCTCAGACACATGTAGAAACATTCAGACATGTAGAAACATTCACACATATTATAATTCAGAAATTCGTTTATAGAATATCATTGTTTAGTCATTATTTGCTATCAACATCCCAATTATATGTTAAAAACCCCACTACTTGTATAGTTTTTGCCCGTTCTTCTCTTACATCATTTAATTCTTTCATTGTATAGGGAGCATGTACATACAGTAAGGCCTTTCCTGTAGTGTGGTCAGTTTTAAACACTTGCAAAGAGAATGATGTATATATAATTAATAATATATAAATAAGAGTGATATATTTCATATTATCTAATGAGACTATATATAATACCTCAGGAATGGTATTGATGTCCACTCCGGCATATTTGATAATCATGTGCATAAATCACATCACATAGTATGCACATGCCCATCCGTTGTCTTATGTATCACACTATAAATTAATACAAAATATTAAAAAATACAACTAATTAAGCATTGTTCACATAAATAATATATGCATTGCAGTCGGGAACTTACTTCCATGTTTTTCCAAATTATTTGTTGGTTCTTTTTCCTGGGGACCTTTCCTCCAGCCTTTTTGAACTCATCTAAACCCCTACATGTTAATGTAACATAGTACATTGCATAATTAAATAGTAATGTAATAACAATGTTAATGGATATGAAAATGAAATATTTCTCACCGGAATAATGACATTTTCATTTTGTGTCCATATTTTGAATTCAATTTAGTCCCCTTAGGATCAAGATAATAGACAGTGAATGTCTCGGGGACAATAACTAGTAACGCCCAATGCATACCACTAGAGGTAAAAAAGTTAAAAATTAATAACTCAAAATCCACAATAAAAATGTAATTTTCTTAAGTCCAAAATATAAGCAAAGTAAACTTACTCCACATTGAATGGAGCTATTATCACTGTCTTGTTATTTTGAGCAAAATTTGCAAAAGCATCACAGCGGTATTGTTGAACTGACGGAGGGTCTTTAGCTACTAGACTAATCAAAGATGGAATCAAAAATCCTATATGTTCGAATGCAAAATATGCACATATCTTGTCTAAGTAGCTGCAAAACATGTATTATGAATGCATTAATAAATAAGAAACCAGATCACCAGATCCTACACAAGGTATATGGATGTATAAAGAAGATCTCACCATATCCATAGCTCTATCATAGATGTATTCAGCCAATCATATCGAAACAACTCCAAAATATCTAGTATAAATAGGTTGCTTTCGTATGATTGACCTGCAGCATCCGCATCTATAGAAACAATTATAGGGCAATTTGTATCATGTTCGCCTAACCATATTGCCATACCCCTACAGTTAGGACCTAACGGTACATGTAGGTCCTATAGAACCCAACTTGGTAATGTAGGAGGTGGAGGTGGAGGCCTAGATGTTGTGGGTCTCTTCTTTTTAACCCGTATATATATATATATATATAATTTCATATCAACTGACATCATATACACACACTAACAATTTAACGTAATGTAAATTTACCATATAGTTTCAGTATAGAGGACATCCGCTTTTGGCCACAATATCACTCCGCCTTCTGCCTCACCAAGCGTTTCACAATCTGGGTGGGCATATGGCAATGGAAGATCCATCCACTTGGAGAATATACATAGCGGGCTCACACAAACCCAACCAGCTGGTAATGGAGACCCATGAAACATTTCCCCTAGTAGGGATGGGTAAGTCGATGCCTCTGCAATGACAAATTCTTTACTTTTTAGATGGCATGGCTTCAACCCCTACAAATTTTTTTGTAAAGAATGTTATATTCATATATACATATCATCTTGAAAACATATCATCTTGAAAAGACTAGTTATTATGTCATAAAAATACTTACAGTGGATGTGCTAGGTGGTGGGTCTACAGGATTACTCCCAACCTCTGTAGTAGGAGTAGAGCGGGACGTCATAGGTATTGTCTGCTAAGTGGCAGTCTGAGATGCCTGCCACTTGCTCAGTGCTTCTTCGAGTTTCGTATCAACTAGCTTATCTACCTATACATGGATAAAAGAAATGTTAGCTTCTGATTATTAAATTCTTTTTTACAGCAACATTATAAAGAAAAAAATAGGTTACCTCTTCTTGTGAAATCCCCACTTTTGGTACATGTTTGCGTTGGGATGGCCCAAAGAATGCTTTGAAGCCCACACCAGCGCCTGCAGCCCTAACACGTCCAGGATGCTCTAGGTTACCCAGAGCAACTGTCAATTCATCCCTTGTGCCCTCAGGGATGAACTTGCCTTGTTTCCTCAGCTCATGCAGCTCCCACTAATCGCCAAAACAAAAATTTGTAATTAAGTAAACACCACAAATAATCAATATTCGAATGATTGCTCTAAGAGTTATATTTTACCATTTTTACAGTCGCCTCAGCAGTTGTGGGCCTCCTTATTTCTCCCTTCTTATTTTTCCTCCCAGCTATCCAGAGATCATGGCGAGGCAGAGGTGTGCTACCTATAGTAGAGGACTCCTGAGTAGTAGCAGACTGAGTAGTAGCCTCAGACTATAGTCTTTGGCGAATGCCTACATACCCCTTTGGACCCATTGTGTGGTCATGCACATTCATGGCACGCCTTGATTTTAGCGCCTCACTGAGGGCCTAGTTAGTATGCACATTAATGATTTGGTTAGTAACACTAAATGTTAATCTTGAATAGGTGAATACAACGTATATTAATTAAATTGGGAGTGACGCCTAATACCTTGAATTCATCAGTTTGTCTTGATGCAACAAATGCGTCCCATTCTTCTTGGTCTAGGAAGTTCCACTATTCTGTGGTTGTCTTCTTCCTCTTGTGACCTTCTTTGATGTATTCTCAGGTGAGATTTGTCCTATAGTTCCTTAGTACTCTCCCACAGTGTTGCATCACATATTTACGATGCAGCTTTTCATCCAATTCAAATATACTCTGCAAAATAGAATTGCTATTAACTAGTATCCAAAAAATTAGTAATCTAACAAATAGAATTGCAAACTAATAATAACTCACGCATAAATACTTCCATATTACGTATTTCATCCCCTTAGGAACTTTATGCCAAGAATCTATCTTACAACCGCAATGTCTATGAATAACATACCCAAGATATGAAACAAACGAATTGTGATTCACTCCAATTGCATTTCCTGCATTATCAAAATCCACAACAAGTTTGGGTCCATTGCCCCTTTTTGCTATTAACTTCTTCATCATAGTGATGCCCCTTCTGTTGTCAACTTTTTGGTGCTTCTCATCAAGTGCCTCAAGTGCTTCAGAGGGTACATTTTCATCATCAACCTAAAATTTGACAAAATAAACACACTTACAGTATATAACTAGAAATGGACATATAGATACAAATATATGATATATATATTTAAAACTTACATTGTGAGGAGGTGCATTGATGTCCTCACCCTCACTGTAATCATCAGCACGGTCATCAGGAGAATGCTCAGCCATCTGAAAGTTCACATTCACATTGTAAAGTTCACATTGTGAAGTAATTCATATTGTAAAGCTCACATTGTAAAGTTCACATTCACATTGTAAAGTAAATCACATTGTTAATTTCACATTGTAAAGTAATTCACATTGTAAAGCTCACATTGTAAAGTTCACATTCACATTGTAAAGTAATTCACATTGTAAAATTCACATTGTAAAGTTCACATTCACATTGTAAAGTAATTCACATTGTAAAATTCACATTGTAAAGTTCACATTCACATTGTCTCTTAATGAAATTAGTATGTTCCTCGATATAAACACTCACTTCATCCATGTTGTGTAAAATATACAAGTGACCTTGGTATAGGTTTAAGTGCACTCCATAGTACATTGTGATCTCTTACCAAATTCATTGACAAAGTCTTTTACTCTTTCATAAACAACCTCCCCTGGTATAGGTTTAGGTGCACTCCATTCCTCATTCAATCCATTGAATGTTTTGTGCTTCCTACAATATGCACCACATTTTGGACAATCTTCCAAATCCACATAGTCCTTTTGAAATAATACACAATCATTCGGGCATGCGTGTATCTTCTTGGCATCCATTCCCATTGGGCACAACAATTTTTGTACTTGGAATGTTGAGATTGGCAGCTCGTTTCCTTCAAGAAGCATTTCTTTCAACAAAGACAACAATGACGTGAAGCTTTTGTCGCTCCATCTATTGTTAGCTTTCAGCTTATACAATCTCAACACAGCGCTAAGCTTCGTAAACTTAGTACAACCTGTGTATAATGATATCTCAGCATCATGCACATGGTTTCTAAAAATGGGAGGTGGATCGGTGTACTCTACCCCACAACTATCCAGCATCGCATCAACGATGTCTACTGGAACTGGTTCATTCACATCTATGTCATCGGAGGCAATTTCGTCTTCCACACAAGAACTTCTATCAACATCCACCGGTTTAGGGTTTGAAATCTCTCCATGCCAGTGCCATTCTGTATAGCCTTGTATAATCTCATTGCACATGACATGACTTTTGATTTCATCACCAGTGCTGACTTTCAAGTTGTTACCACAATGCCTACATGGACAGTAGAACCTATGTCCAGGTTGTTTCCTATGTTCCTCGGCAAATCTAATAAATTGGTCAAGACCAGAAATAAACTCTGGGGTGCAGTGATTGTGAATGGACATCCATGATCTATCCATTCTATGATCAAAGAGAAAACAAGTTTATATTACAACAAGATTAGGGTCTAGGGTTAACATATTAGAGTTTTTGCATGGTTAAAACTTTAAGCCAACAAATACATGTGTTGTCATTCTTATATATAATAAATGTGTACCACCTATCCCATTCTTGAACATCTAATCTCACTAGTAAGTGTATAATGTGTATTGGGTTTTCAAGAAAATTTCGGCAGCATTTCCCCGCTGTTCTCTAAGTACATATGTACTTAGAGAACAAATGGGGAAATGTTGTCGAAATTTTCTTGAAAACCAAATACACATTATACACTTACATCCTAAGTGAGATTAGGTGTTCAAGAACAGTCCCAAACTGGGGACTATCCAAGATTTACTCCTCATGAGTAAATCTTGGATGGGTTTCTAGGCCAACAAATACATGTGTTGTCATTCTTATATACAATAAATGTGTACCACCTATCCCATTTTTGAACACCTAATCTCACTAGTAAGTCTATAATGTGTATTGGGTTTTCAAGAAAATTTCGACAGCATTTCCCCACTGTTCTCCAAGTACATATGTACTTAGAGAACAAACGGGGAAATGCTATCGAAATTTTCTTGAAAACCCAATACACATTATACACTTACATCCTAAGTGAGATTAGGTGTTCAAGAACAGTCTCAAACTGGGGACTATCCAAGATTTACTCCTAATGAGTAAATCTTGGATGGGTTTCTAGGTCAACAAATACATGTGTTGTCATTCTATAACATTGATTTCAACATTTCTAGTGTCCATGCATGTTCATCATCAAGATAAAGATTACACATAAATTAGTATGACCTAGGGATGGAGAGATTCATAATTGATTTCAAAATTTCAAACTAGCTCATGCATTATCATCAATCTACATCATACAATAGGGATTCATGTATATGTTAGGGAAACACATCGACACATCACTACCAAATCAGAGATTTAATATTAGGGTTTTAATATCTTACATAGATTGATCACAAGATTTCAGCAATATAGTTAATTCAAGATTATGGTGAAATGTGTATTAGGGTTTTAATATCTTAATTCAACATGCATCAAAATTTACAGAATTAGGTCAAGCATTAGTATTCAATTGCAAATGTATCTTCTTCTTCCTGATCCCTCCTTACCAAATGGATAAAAGCAAGGCACGACCTGTGGGCTGGACACGACAGCTGTGGCTGTGCTGGCCAGCACGGTCGTTCTGGCCAGCGCACAGCCATGGCCATTGTGTCCAGCCCACATGCAGCTCGTGCCTTGCTTTTATCAATGCATTTTGGTAAAAGGGGAGCAGGAAGAAGAAGAGGTGGAGGAAGAAGAAGAGGTTAGGTTGGAGGCAGGTGATTGTACCTATGAAAAGCCTAAATGTTGTTGGGAGTTTCCTTGTCGGCGATAGCAGGAGCAGCAAGCAGTGAAGCAGGCGGCGACCAGTGAAGCAAGCGGTGACCAGGTTGGGTTCGGTGATGGTCTTTGGAGTAGCGGCGGCCGGAAGGAGCAGGGGAGCGGTGACCAGGGGACCAGAGCGGGGGCCGGAGCAGCAGTGGTCAGAAGGAGTAGGGGAGCGGTGACCAGGGGACCAGAGCAGGGGTCGGAACAGTGGTGGCGGGAAGGAGCAGGGGGAGTGGCACACAAGGAGCAGGGGAGCGGTGACGGTGTGCAAGAAGTGGAGGAGGGGAACCGGCGGTGGAATTGCTAAACCCTAGAGCGGCGGAATTGACAATGAAACAGAGAAAGGGGAAGAGTCGAGCTCACGCGGGTGCTATTAACTGCACCATAGGCGTCGGTTGTATAAAACACTGACACCCAAGAATGAATGGTGTCGGTTATCTAAAAATACCGACACCTATGCTCAATAATAGTCGTCAGTTTTTACTAGAAAAAATCGACGTCTATCTACATATGTCGATTAAAAAAATTGTTCTCGATTAATTACCATAGTCGTCGGTTTCTTTATCAAACCGACGCCCAAGGGGTGTGAAAATTCTCCCGGGAACAGCACGGAAAACCCATAGGCATCAGTTATTGTAGTAAAACCGACGACCAAAATGTGCCCAATTTCTGTTTCACGAAAAACCTTTCATCATCAGTTTAAGAGTTAATAACCGACGTCATATATTAAATTTTGGAGGTAATTTTTTTCACTGGAAATTTTGGATTTGGCGGTTAATTTTAGGCATCGGTTTCTTAAAAAAGAACCAACACTGAATGAAAGTGATACCTGTGTCTGGTCGCCCTTCATAGATAGATGTCGGTTTTTTTTTTGAACTGACACTTTATGTGTTAGGTGTCGGTGTATTTATACAACTGACGCCTTTAAAAGTGACGTTATAAGTCATTTCTGTAGTAGTGAAGAATAGAGCATGCTACATAGTTGTCTTACTTTAGAACTTTCAAGGAAACATAAATTATATGCCAAGACTAGAAGACATGAATTCTAGTTGACACAAGTGTCCTTTCCAGGCCATTTCATCTCTAGTCAAGGGACATCCCAAGAAGGTTGAGTCTATTTTATCATGGGAGCACCCAAAGATGCTAAAAGAAGTACAGAGCTTCTAGGGTTGGCAGGATACTGCATGTTGTTCATCAAAGACTTAAGTATGATTGTCGAAACCCTCCACGCTAAACAAGTATCCCAAAACCAAAATAATAGTTTGACACTAATTAACTATATAACCAAAATGGTGCAAAATAAAAAAAATCACATATTTCAAGTAAACATTTACAGCCAGGCCCAACTTCACATATATATTCTTACTAGGTATCTTTACATGAGTCTAGTGGCCTCGGCCACAACCTATATACAAAATATGTCATCCAAATATTTACAATATTTACATGGGTTAAGGCATACAACCAAAAACTTGAGTTGAGATACATCATATGTGAATACCCCTGTCTGATCCTGAGAGTACAGGGATGACTTTACAACTCTACACCAAACCACACCTACCTCTCAAGCTCTATTGATCTCCAAATTGGGTCTCCTTGCCTCCATGAGTCTGACTATGTTGTTGATCACCTAAAAACACTAGTAGATAATGTAACTCTAGCATCGGTTAAAACCACCCTATTATTAGTTTCTTACCGACAACTAAGTGGGAGGGACTACAGTCACAGGTCTAATATGTCAGTTATTTGGGGACGCACAAACTAACGACAGAGATCCAGCCTGATCTAGTTGCCATGATAAAAGAAACCGACACAATTAAGAGTCTGAGTTTTCGCTTTAGGTATGACAATCGATGTCGTACTACCATACCAGGTCACATTTGTAACTAGTGAAGGTTTCTAAGTCGTCAGTTTCTACCATAAACTGACACCATTTAAGCAACTAAGTTGTTAGTTGCATCAAGAAAAACCAATGATTAAGTGATATAGCGTCGGTTTATTCAATAAAATCAACGACTAGGACCCTATAGACCATGTTGCCCAGCAAGGCCATTTTAAGGTAGTCCTATAATGTCAGTTTTCAGCCTACAACCAATGACTCATACCTACAATGTTAGTTTTTTGTAACAATCAATTACTAAGTTTTTTCTAAATAGTAGGTCTACAAACCTATTGTCTGACTATTCAGCAGGATGTAGAACTCATAGTTCAATAGAACTGTAGGTTCCATCTTGTATTTAGCTTAAAAATAGGTAAAAAAAGATGCAATAACAAACACAATCCACCCACATACAAGATCCATTCTACAATTCCATCCTCATCACTTGTATAAACATAATTCTATTCATTCATCTTCACAAACATTCACACACATGATACGTAATTCGCATATGCACCAATTACATTCCAATTTCATTCTCATGACATGTAGAAACACAATTCTCATTATATTCATTCATTTGCACATTTACACACATGTATATATTCATCATTCACATATGCACCAATAATTTACTTCGCATCAAATTTAAAGTTGCAAGAAGTCATAAGCACCACATGTATATAACAATAATGACATCAAACTCTAGAAAATGCATTCTTTAGCCCAATCAAACTCAAAGTTCACTTTCTTAATGAAGGATTGTGCCCATTGTTCTCATATCTCATCTAGTTGTTCAGTCCTATAGGGCTTTGTCATGTCAAACAAATACAAAGAGAATGAAATAATTAAAGAGTCTTATATTTTCATATTATAAAATGATACTATTTACTTATGGTGATCAAGACTATAGCTATAGATTACCTTTTGTATGCAGTTGATGTCTAGTTCCCTATATATGGCAATCATGTCCATATACTGCATCACGTAGTATCTGCATGTACAACCATTATCTTGTGTAGGGCACTATAAATTTACCAATGTGCATAACATATGAAATAAAGCTAAGCATACCATAAATTTGCATTGGATTCATAAAACTACATCAATATTTGGCCAACTTATCATTTTCTTTTTCTTGTCCACCTTTCTTTCAGCCTTTTTGAATTCTCTTATAGCCCTATACGTTAATGTAATTGTATCTGTAAATAGTCATGTAATTGTATATGTTAACGGATATAAAAATACAAATTTACTGTAACGTCTGGGCCCACTGCCCATGGCTCTAGTAGAGTTTCAGGAATGACGATTGGCCCCACAAACTACCACTAGCCTTAACTGCGCACTTTGTCCACACTGACGCGCAAGCCAAGATCAACTTCCCGACTGGTCACCCATCCTAGTACTACTCCAAGCTGAGCACGCTTAACTATGGAGTTCTTTAGTGATGGGCTCCCGGAAAAGGAGGTGCACCTTGGTGATATGGGTAGTCTAATCATTCCTTTTAAGATCATGTTATCCAAGGCCTCAAATCTTGGGATGTTACAATCTCCCCCACTTAGGCTCTTGACGTCCTCGTCAAGGCTCAACTATAAGGCCTCATAATCTGACCCCGTTTCAGTGCAGACCCACAATGGCCCATGGACACCTAGCTCCCGATCACGGAATACCAGCGCAAGGGTGGCTACGTCAACTATGGAGTTCTTTAGAGATGGGCTCTCGTAAAAGGAGGTGCACCTTGGTGATATGGGTAGTCTAATCATTCCTTTTAAGATCATGTTATCCGAGGTCTCAAATCCTAGGATGTTACAATCTCCCCCACTTAGACTCTCGACGTCCTCGTCAAAGCTCAACTATATGGCCTCATTATCTGACCCCATTTCAGTGCAGACCCACAATGGCCCATGGACACCCAGCTCCCGTCCACGGATACCAGCGCAAGGGTGGCTCCATCTCGTCTCTACGGATATCCCTTTCCAACTTGCCTGGACCACACGACTCAAGACTGGCATGCCATATGCCCATGTGGGCCCCACCTACTAGAGGGGTTATGGCTCTGATACCATTTGTAACGTCTGGGCCCACTGCCCATGGCTCTAGTAGAGTTTCAGGAATGACGACTGGCCCCACAAACCACCACTAGCCTTAACTGCGCACTTTGTCCACACTGACGCGCAAGCCAGGATCAACTTCCCGACTGGTCACCCATCCTAGTACTACTCCAAGCTGAGCACGCTTAACTATGGAGTTCTTTAGTGATGGGCTCCCGGAAAAAGAGGTGCACCTTGGTTATATGGGTAGTCTAATCATTCCTTTTAAGATCATGTTATCCCAGGCCTCAAATCCTGGGATGTTACATTTACTCACGTGAATAATGACTTTTTCATTTTGTGTCCCCCACTATCTAGTTTGCTACACGTAGGATCTAGATAATAAGCAGTTAGCATCGTGGGGACAATTACCAACAACAACCAATGATTATTCCTAAGGCTCCTATTGGTTTGATGTAAGTCATGAGTTCCGTGGAACTCATTTTCTGGGAACTCTAGTTCATTTTTTGGAACTTAAGTTCCAGTCACTTCCATGTGATTGGTTTGTTGTATATGTAAATATGGAAATCGTTATAAATATTGTTAATTTTTATTATATAATATAAATAAATGAGGATGGTAAAGGCATAAAAAAGAATCATATCCGTAAAAAATCATAATATTCTTAAATCATAATAACCAAAATAAGTGGTTATGGTGTAGATGTTGCTCCTTTAAAAATATTTTATTATGGTATAATTATAATCTTAATAAAAATATTATGACTAAAATCACATCACAATATTTTTTATTTCACTTTGTGTATACAAAATATTGTAATAATATCTACATTTCATGTGCTTGTAAATATAAGTTTTGGTTGATCATTGTTTAACACAATGTAGAATATTAATTTTTACATTATTTTTTAGGGATTTTTTACTATATTATTTGTGCATGGTTACAATTAATTATCATTTTTACATCATATGTTTAAATATGAAGAATAAAAATATATTACGTAAATCACATTGTTTTCACATGGCGCAATGTTTTTCTTTTTCATGATGTTTGTATTTTTTTTAGATTGTACTGATAATAGTGGTTATAGTGTTAAATATTTTACATAATGTGATTATAGTGTATGATATTAAGTCATATTATGTTTTGGTTTTATCAATAAACTATATCCTCACCACTAATATTTCTAGTCATAAATATTTTACATGTGTCATTTATGATGAATTAATGAAAAATATAATTGTATAAGAAATGTTGTTAGTTGTCCCGAAACTCATTTTCTGCTCTTTTTAAGAGGGAACTCAGTAACTATGTTTTGTATGTAAGTTTGTAACTCCCCAGAAGTCACAAAACTCAAGTTCCAACACTTACTCTAAACTAATCATAAAAAATTGCTCAAGGAACTCCAGTTCATGAGTTTTCCAGATCAGTTATGACAAACCAATCAAAGCCTAAGTGAAAAGAAGACAAACAACAAAAACTTCCAAATCCACAATGAAATGTAATTCCTAAGTGAAAAATATAAGCAAAGTAACTGAAACTTACTTAACATTGAAAGGATCTATAAGCACACTCTTTTCTCTTTACCAAAATATATAAATATGATCAGTAGTAATTATTAACAGATGTAGGGTCTTTATTTACATGGACAATCAATGATGGAACTAGAAATGTCACATGGGATAGTGTGAACTCTGTACACAACCCATGTAGGCAACAACAAAATTTATATCATGTATGCATTACTATATAAGAAAATAGATCAACATATATAAAACGAGGTATTTAACCATATAAGATCTCAGTATATACAAAGTTCTATCACAGATATATTCAACCAAGCATAATTAAACATATCCAAAAACATCTTACAAAAATATACTAGTATCATGAGGTTGACCTACATTGTCCTCCTTAATATGGACCATCATAGGTGACCCTTCTTCAAAGTTTCCTATCCATACTGCCAACCCCTTACATTAGGACCTAGTGAGTCAAAAAAAGTCCTTTGCAAGCCAGCCAAGTAATCGAATATCTTGAGGAGGAGGTGGACGATGAGCTGTAAGGGATTTCTTAGGCGCTATGTCCTGCATCTATATATTCTCATATCAACTATCATGTATATACAAATACAAATGTAATGTAAATTTAGCATGAATTGGTATAGACAACTCCTGATTTGGGCCACACAACCATGCCATCTTTTGCATCACCAATCATCTCGTGCTCTGGGTGGTCATATGGCAGTGTAGTCTGCTTCCAAGCATCATAGACAAGTCTTGGCATCAAGAAAATCACATCACAAGGAAACGAATCATCATGAATTATGTCACCTATAAGGCATGGGTAAGCCACACCCCGTGCAATGAAAAATCCTTCTAATAAAAGACACCATGACCTCAACCCCTACAAATTTGTATATAGTGTTATATATATACCTAAACTCAAAAATATTATACAAATCATGTGAAATACTAATATATCATTAAAACCTTATAGCAGACGTGCAAGGTGGCGTGTCCATGGGATTACTCCCAACCACCTCTGTCGTAGGGGGTCCATCTCGTATGAAGAGTAGGGCACCACATATATTGCCTGAGAAGCTGAATGAGAAGCATGATACTATCTCATTGATTCCTCTATTCCCTTTGCAATCACCTCTTATACCTTCTCATCTCAGAATCCCCCTTTCTGGATAATTTAGGCTTAAGCTCTGATGGCTCAAAAAAGGCTCTTATACCAACACTAGCGTCAGCAGTCCTACACGCCCATGATGCTCTCAGTTATCTACAACAACTATCAATTCATCCCATTGTGCCCTCAAGGATGAACTTGCCTTATTTCCTTTGCTCATAAAGCTCTCGCTAATCATCATCAATAGTAATTGATAAGTAAAACATAACAATCAAGGTGAAGGTAAAACATAACAATCATCAATAGTAATTTCTCTAAGAGTTGAATTTTACCATTTTTGCAGCCACCTCAACTGTTGCGGGGTTGGGTTTTCTCCAGATTTGGTTTGCCTCCCATCTATCCGTAGATCATGGTAAGGTAGAGATGTAGGAGTAGTAGAGGACTCAACAGTCTGAGGAGTAGGCTGTTGAGACAAAGGTGCTTACAGTATCTGTTGGTGAATCTTTGCATAGCCACCTGGACCCATCGTGTGGTTGTGTGTATTCTTTGTGCACCTTTCTCTTTGAGCATCACTTACAACATGGCTAATCTAAAACATGTATTGAATGTAATACAATGAATTCATAAGAATGCGTTTAAAATCAGGAGTGAGGCTTAATACAATAAATTCATCTATTAGCAACAAACGCCTCCCACACCTTCGGGTCAAGATAGTTCCATTGTGTAGTGGTTGACTTCTTCTTCTCATCATTCTATATGTGTTCTCTTGTTATATTTGTCCTATAATTCCTTTGTACCCTCCCATAGCATTGCAACACCTTTTTATGATGCAGTTTTTCATCCACATTAAATTTGCTCTGCAAAAGTTCATATACTTAATGGAATATTCTTAAAAATGGAATTGTAAATAGCTTTAAAAATAGAAATGTAAATGATAATATCTCACAAATAGTTCCTTCAATATTACGTCTTTGTTGTCTTGATTAATTATATGTTAAGATTCTACTGTTACATCTATTTCTATGAGTAAGAACCCCTAGATATGAACACAAGAATTGTGGTTCTTCTCAATAGGATTTCCTTCATCATCAAACTTGACGACCAACTTTGGTCTGTTACTACTTTTCTCTACTAACCTTTTCATCATGGTGATGCCTCTTATTTTTGCACGTTGATGATGCTTCTCATAAAGCTCAACAAGATCCTCAAGGTGCACATTCTCATGCTAAAATTGACAAAAAGCACATATAAGTCACAAAAAGATATAACTTATAAATGTGATAAAACAATACAACAATACAACAAGATAGACATTGTAAAATGCACATCAATGTTATAAAACAATACAACTTACACCAGTCTCATGCTCACTGTGCACATCATCATGGTGCTCATCCTCATGGTAATCATCATCACGATCATCATACTCAAGGTCAGACTTCACCTGAAAAAAATTCATATAAAAAATAGTCAAAGAATGAAATATAAGTGATAAAGAATGTAAATTGCACATCTAACATTTAAAAGAAAACAAAAGTATGCCTCCAATATTGGGATCTTGTATCAATTAACATTCCCTCAATGTGATCTCCACGCATATATAAGTCGGTGCAAGCTTCAATATTTGGTGTTGGCAAGCCAATTGAGAATGGACTGGAGTCATCATACTTACTCTTCTTCATCAATAATATCTGTAATGAACTTCATTTTACCATGAAGAACAACTGACCATTTTTCATTGGCAGGATCATTGATATAAAATATTTTCTTCCCCTATCATTCCATTATGAATGGTTCACCCTTCTTGCCAATCTTTTCAAAGTTCACTCATGTGAAACTGAATTCATCCACTACAACTCCTTCGGTGCTATCAACACAATTACACCTAAAGACCATAACTCTAAAATCTATGTAATCAAACTCCCATAAGTCTTCATTGACTTTGTAATATGGCATTTTGTCTTCATGTGGACTCATATCCTTTTTACTAGAGAAATACAATGAAGACGCTTGAAGGGTGGACCCACTATTTTGGATGATACTCTTATCATCTTGATGCTTTGTGTAGTATGAAAATCCATTTATGTCAAACCCTTCATAACATGTAACATTCATTTTTGGTTTAAAGGCGAGGTATTTAATATTTTCAGCAACATTATTTGGTGTTTGAGATAGTTGATGTAAGACTTTATTTTTGAATCACCTAATAAATGCCTTGTTATGCTCTCTAGCAAGCCACATTGAATTGGCTCAAAGATATTTTGTCTTGATGAAATTGGTATGTTCAGTGATATAAATACTCACTTTAGTAGTGTTGTGTAAAATACACAAGTGTTCTTGTTCCCACAACTCATGATTGATTACTTTCACTTGTGGTACTAAAGTCCCTTTACCAGAATAGTCCTCAATATTCTTGTTGTGTGTAGTAGCTTCATTATAGCTCAGAAGTCATTGCAAAAGTCCATGACCACCCTGGACATATAACCCTCAATAATACTCCCTTTAGGCCAGTAATGATTTTGAACATCACCTTTAAAAACACTCATGTACCATTCAAAAGGATACATCAGATGCAAGAAAATTGGTCCCAACATTTTCACTTCCCTAGTCAAATGGACAACAAGATGTATCATGATAACACATAATGAAGGAGTAAAATACATGTGAAGATGTTATAGGATAATGACCACTTCTCTTTGCAAATTATTGATATTTTCAATATCTTTGTTGCATATAATGTTGAAGAAGAAACAAAGCTTGGTGATTGCAAACCTTGCATTCTTTGGCAGTATAGATTTAATTTCCACATGCAATGTTTGTTGCATTAGAGTGTGACAATCATGAGATTTAAGACCTATCAGCTTCAAATCCTTCATTGATACCAATCTACAGATATTGGAAGAGTATCCATGTGGTACCTTAACATTAAGAAAGCACTTGCAAATAGTTTTCTTCAACTTTCTAGACAATGTGTAACAAGCAGGAGGTAAATATATTTTTTTATCACTACTAACTTCTTTTGTTATTTCTTTCCTTATGCCTATTTTAGATAGGTCCATTTTTGGATTTGATGCCATCTTTAGTCTTACTTGGTATATTGAACAGAGTATCAATGATGTGGTCATAGATATTTTTCTTGACATGCAACATGGATACAATGCCTAACTACCAAAGAACTCCAATAAGGAAGATCCCAGAATATTGACCTCTTCTTCTATAAAGATTTTTCACTCTATGTGGGAATGATACATTGTGATCTCTTACCAAATGCGTCGATAAAGTCTTTTACTCTTTCATAAATAACCTCCATAATATAGGTTTAGGGGCATTCCATTCCTCATTCAATCCAATGTTGCTTTGTGTAACCTTTGGTGAAGATGAACTTTCAAAAGAAACCTTTGATGACCAAGAAATATAGTCTTGCCATCACGTTTTAGTCCTATTGAATTAGTATTGTCTTCACATATAGGGCATGCTTTGGATCCATTTACATTGTATCCACATAAATTCCCATATGCTGGAAAGTTATTAATAGTGTAAACTAAATGTCTCTCTACATGGAGCATTATAGGTCATCACACCTTCTCCATAGAGTTTCTTTAAGTCAACAATTAGACATTCAAGATAAACATCGATATCATTGCAGGTTGTTTATGGCCCGATATCAACAATGACAGCCTGACATATTAATTTTTCATACACAACTAGGGAGCAAGATTGCATGTAAAAATCATAACAAACCAAGTGCTATGTTGGTTGCTCAATGTCTCGTATGGATTCATCTCATTGGTACAAAGCCCAAGTATTAGATTCATGATTTTCTTCACTAAATTTAGGGAACAATAAATCAATCTTCTTCCACTATGGGAATAAGAAACATGTCATAGGATCCCATCATTATTTTTCTTTGCCTCTACATTCCATCTTAAATTCTCTCCATCTATGGTATTGGCAAATAAGTGTTGAAACCATGGTATTATAGGCAGATACCACATCACCTTGGAAGGAGAGCCAATTTTGGAGTTCCTCAAAGTCATCATTTTATACATTTACACCCTATATTTTGGAAATCTTTCAAATTGGCATAGTCTTTTTGAAATAAAACATAGTCCTTTGGGTGTGTATGAATATTATTAGCCTTCATTACCGTCGAGCACAAAATTTTCTTTCATTCACATGTTGAGATTGGAAGCTCATTGCCTTCAGTAATAATATATTTCAACAAAGACAACAATCACGTGAAGCTTTTGTCACTTCATCTATTATCCTTCAGAGAATACACACAATGCAAACACACACATTCCAAGTATAACATACACTTTTTTTCATATTCATTCATACACACAATGCAAACCCAAAAAATGCTAGTTATGGCAAAATGTTTCAAAACAAGTAACAAAAAAGGTAGATGCTCACCTTTCACAACTAGTAGTGACGACTAGAGTAGGAGCAGGTAGGGGTATTGCATGTGGTGGTAGCAGTGGAGGCTGGATCAGGAGTAGGCAATTGAATTGCTGGCAGCTAGAGGAGTTACAGAAGGCGGTGGCGGTAAAGGCTAGAGTAGGAGTGGTGGATGGAGCAGCTAGCGGTGGAGGGAGTAGGAGTAGGTAGTGGGAGTAGGAGAAGCTAGTGGTTGTGGTGGCGGGAGAAGGATCAGCTAGTGCTAGTGGAAAGTAGAGTAGGAGCAGTGACGGCGAAGGTTGGAATCATCAGAGATAGGGAAAAATTGGTTGAACAGCAAAATAGAGATTGGGGGAAGTATGTTATGTGCGGGTCCTATTAGGTTTCACATAGTCGTGGGTTGTTCACAAAAATTGTCACTTAAGTACTTAGATATCGGTTGGTTATCAAAAAATAACACCTAACCTAGTGACTTAGACATCAATTCACTATAAAAAAACAATTCAAGAGGATATTACCTAAACAAAAAAATGGCCTAGGTAAGGCCTGAGTCGTTGGTTGTATAAAAAAACTGACCCCTAACCTAGGGGCTTAGACATTGGTCTACTGTAAAAGACTGATACCAGAGGCCATTATTCAAACCAAAAAATTGGCCTAAGTAAGGCCTGAGTCATTGGTTGTATATAAAAAATCGACACCTAACCTAGTGACTTAGATGTAGGTTTGCTATAACAACATATGCTAGAGACCATTATTGTAACAAAAAAATTAGTCTGAGTCATTGGTTGGTTATCAAAAAGTGACACCTAAAGTACAGAATTAGACTTTGGTTCTTTGAAAGAAACTAATGCTAGAGTCCCTTATCCAAATGAAAAAAAATTCACCTGGGTAAGGCCTTAGTCATAGATTTTTTCTGGGTGAATTGATAGTAGAGAGAAATTTAGAGGGAAAACTTTTTTCACAGGGATGTGGCACAAATCCTCCAATGTCGGTTTTTTGACAAGACACCGACATTGATTTTACAAACTTTCACGGTTTTTATAGAGAATCAATGTCAATTTTGCGGATAAACAACTGATGCCAAAAGTATTTTGGAGGATAAATTTATTTCGCATGAAGGTGTTTGTCATCGATTTTCTCAAAATCAATGTTCATCTTAAAATGTTTCGAGGAAAATATTTTTCCCTAAAAAATTGTATTTTACGTGTTATTTTTTACGTCAATTTTCTAAAAATGTAATCGATGCTATAGAAAAAGAGGTTCCCATGTCTTTTCTAAATTGGCAGGACTTGATCAATGGTGACGTTTATGCTAATGAATCAATGTTGTTTGGTCTATAGTGTCATTTTTTTCTTTAGAACTGACGTTAGGAAATGTGACATTAGAGGTCATCAATGTACTGGTGTAAGGTGTGAAAACCCACAAGGTGAAACCCATGTCCCAGTGATATGATATAATCTCTAATAACATTTAATTATTTCTTTCAAACATATTATGTAATTAAAGCAGTTAAGATATAACCATCGATACTATAGTACACTCTCCCTTAGGCCACTAGTGTCTATAACCACCATCCAGTTGTGAAAGCACATCGTTCCATCATCTGTCTCATGAAAACCCTTATACCTCTCATTGTAAAACTCGGATATGATGTTCTATATCATGATATCATCCTTTTGTGCATCCCTGAGCTATTGTATCAATGTCAGTTTCACTTGTAGTTGTGCCAACAAACACGCTAACAAGGTGACCTCCAACCATACATTCATCTATCGAAGAGACGCAAGCATGTCCCTATCGTGACAAGCTATGAGTACATATGAACTTTACCTACCAATGATGATGAACATGACTTCTGGCTCAATGCAACAACCACTATATTTTCCTTTCTCGTATGATAGTCTATCGTATAGTCATATTCCTTGATCTAGTCCATCCTTCTCCTCTACTTCATGTTCATCTCTTATTTCAAAGAGATTTACTTAAGATTCTAATGATCTATGAAGATTTGACACTTCTCACCATATAGATAGTGCCTCTAAATCTTCAAGGAAAGAACCATAACTTCTAACTCTAGGTCATGTGTTGGGTAGTTCTCGTTATGCTTCTTAAGTTGTTGAGAAGAAATAGAAATCACATTCTTGTCCTGCATCAACATCACATCCCAACCCATTCTTTGAAGAACCACAGAAAATAAGGTAGCCTTTCCCAGGCTTTGAAAAGACCAACACAAGATCACTTGTCAACTTTTCCTTCAACAACTACACTTGAATGTTGGCACTTCCTCCCAAACAAAAGGAACACCCTTCCTAGTCAGCCAGGTCAAGGGTGAACCTACTATTCTGAAGTTCTTGATGAACATTCAATAGTAACTAGCTAAACCTAGGAAGCTTCAAACCTCAAGTTGTGTTTTAGGATGCTCTCACCCCAAAACTGACTCCTCCTTATTAGGGTCTGCATAGACACCCTCTATAGAGATAACATGACCAACAAAAGACACCTCAGTCAGCCAAAACTTGCACTTACTGAACTTAGCTTACAACTAATGCTGGCTAAATAACTCTAATGCTTGATGAAGATGATGCCCATGTTGCTGATTGTCCCTAGAGTATATAAAGATGTCATCCATGAACACCAGCACAAACTAATTAAGATACAGGATGAACACTATGTTCATCAGGTCTGTCAACATTTTCATTGCATTCACTAGCCCAAACGGCATATCAATGAACTATAATGAACAACCTACTCCTAAGAGCAGTCTTAGGTATGTCATATGCCTTGATCCTTAACTAATGATACCACGACCTTAGTTCTATCTTGGAAAACACTATAGCACCTCTCAACTGATTAAATAGATCATCTATCTTAGGCAATAAATACTTGTTTTGCACTATGACCTTGTTCAATTGTCAGTAGCCTATACAAAGCCCCATAAAACCATCCTTCTTCTTCACAAACAATACTATAGAACACCAAGGGGATGTGCTCGGCTATATAAAACCCTTCTCCAACAACAACTGTAACTATTTTTTCAACTCGTTCATCTCAAATGGTGCCATCCTATAGGGTGCCCTTCCTATGGGTTGTGTACTAGGAACTAGATTGATTTCAAAATCAAACTCTCTAGGGTGTGGAACACACGCAAACTCATTTGGAAAAACACCCTCAAACTCACACACCATAGGTACTTACTAGATACTAGGACTCTTAACCTTGGTCCACCATATGATCTAAATAAGCTTCACATCCTTATCTCAATAACTTCTCTGCTATCACTGTCAACACAAGAAATGTAAGAAAAATCTTCCTATCTCCTTGGAAAATCCAAGAGATATCACCATCACAAAACATCACAATTTTGGAACCACATACAAAAGAACCTTATACTTCTCCAAGGTATGCATCCCTAGGATTAGGTCAAATCCATACATATCAAGTGGCAAAAGATCCACTTGTACATTACATCTTGAGAAAGAAAGAACGCAAGACGGACACACTTCTCACAACACGGTGAGACCAACTAAATGGGTTTCTGATAAGAGATCATTGGTTCTACTGATAACATGCTAGTTATAATGTTTTATCACCTCTTTAGTGATAAATGAGTTTGTCACACTTGGGTCAACTAAAATAGATACAAAGGTAGAAGTAGATAAGCCAAATTGAAAAAGTTCATATGATCAATCATGACTTGCTGGTGGACCACTCCTTCCGGTTGACTCATGGCGTAGAATATAGATGTTGTGTGTTGTTGTCCTCAACCTCTACTAGTTGGTCTTGAAGATCCTACATGTGATGTCTGGCCATGTCCTATGCTACCACCACTAACGTAATGTTGTTTTTGTGAGCCATGTTGGCTCTGTCTTGGCTATTGCATAACCTCCTAGTTCTTCATAGGAGAACACCATATCACATTCCCAACCTGAACACACTTGAAGCATGTCCTTGTATCATATTGTGGCCTATATGGCCCTATCACATATATTGAACCATAATTGTTTCTCTAATTGGTGGAAAACTGTAATCTCTCCTATTTTTAGGAGACCACTATGATTGTACTTGTGTCCTTGGCTCATAAAAGGTTGACCTCTGATGTGATTGTTGGTACTGTGGGGTAGACGATCTTGACTTCTTGATATTGCCATATTGTTGTTCCTAAAACTTGGCTACCCTCTTCCTTGTACTAGATTTTCCCTGCTCCACTATTGTCATCTCTATCCTCCTCATAGACTCATGAAGATGGAAAACTTCTCTTATGACTCCAAGGCAGATGACTTCCTTGACAACTCGGCATTCACAACCTTCTCAAACCTTCAAATTATCTCCTTCTTTGTCACCACCATGTGAGGATACAACCTCAACAACTCCATGAACTTTTCTGTGTAGTCATACACAGACCACAACCCTTGGCCTGACCACTCAAACTGAGCCAGATTCTATTCCAGACACGTCTCTGGGAAGTAACAACTAAAAACTCCCATTAAAACTCCTCCCAATTGTTTTCCTCACCCGACTGCGTCTCCTCCTCTACAACCCACTACTAGTTAGAACTACCCTTCAGGATCTTGAAAGCCTTTTCTAACTCTATCAGCCACATATCTGCGTCTTTTGGGTCTGGTATTCCCACATACTCAGTGGCTCCCACTCGATTCATCCTTTCAATGGTCTTCCAGGGACCCTGAGATTCAGCATTTAGGATAGGTGCCCTTAGTTTTAGTACATGCGCCATGTCTTCTAGATGTGTCATCATCACCATTAGATATCCAAAGATAGACTAAAAATCTAGTCAACTATGGTCAACGGGTCAAAAGGATGCATCATAGGCTATTTTGGCCCCATCTAGGGTACTTTACCTTATTTTACAAGTCTCCTACCATCACCTCCAGGTGCCACATAACTACTCTCAGCACGCTCTTCACGTTGTCCAGACATATCAACATAACCATAAACTATGGTTAGATATGTCAGATTCATGAAAACATCCATGTAGACTCACCAAACCTAAGGATATGATACCAACATATCTAGCAACCGCCACACTAAATGATATTACTCAAAATCAAAATAGTGGTTCAACACTAATTAACCATGTTACCAAAATGGTAAAGAGTTAAAAACAAATAAAATTTTCAAAATATTTCAAAAGACACATTACTCAAAGGTCCAACTTCGCATGTATATTGTTGCTAGGTAACTTTACATGAGTTTAGTGGCCTTATACACAACCTATATACAAAAGGTGTTGTCTGAATATTTACAACATGTACATGGGTTAATCCAAACAACCAAAAACTCTAGTTGAGATACATCATGTACAAATCCTCAAGCCTGGACTTGAGAGTACAAGGATGACTCTAGAACTCTACACCAAACCACACCAACGTCTTGAGATCTATAGATCTTCAAATTGGGCCTTCACACCAACGAGTGAGACTACATTCTTGATCACCTAAAAAGGTGTAAAACACATGAGGTGAGACTCATTTCCCAATGGTATGATAACCACTAATAAGATGTATTGCTTAAGTATATTATGTAATTAAAGCAGTTACGGTAGATAGTACAACCAATTTTAAAGACTTAGCCATTTATATATGAGAAGCAAGAATATTTGTAATTGTATATATAGGTAATTACACATGAAAAGATATACATCACATATGACTTTATCAAGAGAAACAAAGTAGTAATTATTGTCCAATGTAATTCATCAAAGAAACCCTAACAAGTTCACTATGTGGTAGAGTTATTGTTTTTATTAATCCCCAGGTAGTTTGAGGCGTACCACTTAAACTAGTAGTTCACCACCACAAAGTCTCAATCAGCTACATATAAGATCTAAGATATATGAAAACCTAAATACCTCTTTTCCTCAATACGAGTAACAACCATAGTTGCACATCGACCCAACTACTAAAAATAGTCTGGTTAATCCTGGGTACACAAGACACGACACAATAAACTATGGTATAAACCCTCACATCCTAGTTACAACCACAACTACTCTCAAACATATAAAATCAGAGATACAGCCTCAACTACTCTCTAAAACCTTAGAATTCAGATGACATGGATATACCTACCCACCATCTGCATATACTCAACAGTATACGACTCTGAGCTCCTTTCAGATTACTCATTTCACTATCCAGCAAGTTCTGACACTAAGACAGTTCTACTATAGGCACTACATGACTAAGTTTATACTTGATTAATTACGCCATTTAAGTATTTTGACTACATCAATCAAGTCATATATAAGCTCCTAAGTAATTCTAATAGAATAAATCATGGATTACAACTTTATGAGATAATAAGTGTATGAAACATGTTCCATGTTACTCCATCATAGTGTATTTATCCATCCTCAACCATAAAGGGGACTCAACCTCAAACTAGGGCCCATAACAACCCAAAATGTCATTTAGACAAAATACTAATAACTTCCTGTTTGAACATCATTATCCTTTGAAATTTTGTAGAGAATCTAACAAGTCATAGACAAGATATCTCCCAAAATTTTAGCATAAAAGTTCAAGGACATAGAAGTTATGATATTCTTAAGAAGTAGGAATTTATATGTTCAAATACAAACCTGGATGAGCTACTTTTAGTACTAGGTTTTTGTCAAATTTTCATTTCAAGACCATAATAGTAGATAAAAGAATTATAACCAGCATAAAGTAACCACTATATAGAAAATTTTAATGTATGGGTTGGATTTATGTGCATTGGGCACCAAAACAACACATATATGACATTTTTAGGAGTCATTACACCTATAAGTTCAATTTTCATACCTTACATATTCAAAGAAAAGTTCATTCTATAGAATAAAAAGTTCATAAGGTCTAAGGAAGGATTAAGAACTTGTATTATAATCATTTACATGTCAACAGTACACCTAAGACCACATTTTCCCATATTATGGGTTTTATAGAACAAGATTTACAAAAAAACATGTTATGAGTAGGCATGAAACATATTAAAAGTTATATGACTTGCCTTAGGGGTGAAGGAGAGCATTCAAGTAGTAAAAAGTCACAAAGAAGAGAACAAAAAACCTAAGCTTCATACTCCAAAAGTTCTAAGAAAGCCTCGATCTTCAAGAACAGGGTCTATCTAGAGAAAAAGTGAGAACAAAAGAGGGTTATTCATCCTTACACATGAGTGTTTAGCTAAAAGCACCATGGATCTTGAACATGGTGAAGGATATATTAAGGAAGTAGCAATAAAAAGAGGCTAGGGAAGAAGATCTCACGTATAAGAATCAAGGAACTAGGCAAGAAGGCTTCGAACAGTCCTAGGAGAGCAAGCCATGAGGCTCGCACCCACTTGCAACCACGATCTCACAAAGCTTCAACCTAAAGAATCTTATCCTTATACAACTAATGGTTTTCGTTGGTCTCTATAAGAAAAAACTTTATAAAATGTCCATTTGAGGAAGAGACAGGGGTATATATAGCTAGTAAGAAAGAGAAAGAGGTCTAATATGGAAAACAACTTTACCATCAGTCAAGGTCAGGTTTCATTTCAATTTGCACAACTAGAACCTCCATCGGTTCACAACCATCTAGGAAAACCTTTGGTTTGTGAGAACTACCATTCATTGTTGATCGTGCAGAACAACCATCAGTTGTTGTACATATAGAACAACCATCGACTGTTGCACATGCATGCAGGACAACCATCAGTTGTCACACTTAGAACAACCATTAGTTGTCACATCTAAAATAGCCATCAGTTTTTTAGCATCCAGGACAACCTTTGATTGTTGAGCACCCAGAACAACCATCGGTTGTTGAGCCTAGGCAAGCATTGGAAGGGCACATACCATCATTTCCACAAAAAACTAAAATCAAAGGTTGGTACCTTTATGCAACAAGGTTTGAAAGCACCAAAATAAGATAAACTTTAACAGATTATAAAAAATTCTATGTAACAAGAAATTCATGTGATAGAATTGTAGTTTGATCCCTAGAAAAGGGAAACTACATATAGGTCCGCAAAAATACATGAAATTACATCACTTGAGCATAGGAAGTCTAATTTGGTCCAAATTTTAAACATAGCTTTGTCAATGGATATTAAAACATAAAATAATGTTTTTAAAGGAAACTAAGAACCCAATGAAATCAAACAAGCATGTTTAAGTATTATACCAGGTCAAGGGTCTTACAGTGATTACCATGCCTTATACTAGGTTGACCAAGAAGGATGTATCGTTGATCTGGACTAAAAAATGACAACAGAGCTTCCAAATGTTGATGGAGAAACTGACTTTTGCACTAGAGCTAGTATTTCTAGAGCCTGGGAAGGGATATATAATCTTCTGTGGTGCTTCTAAGGAGGGTCTTGGTGTGTATTGATGTAGGACAAAAACATGATATTATTTCCTTTGAGGCAGTTAATAAACCATGAAGAGAACTAACCCACCCATGACATAGAACTAGTAGTAGTTCTATTAGCATTAAAAATCTAGAAAAATTATATGTATGAGGATAAGTATCATATTATCATTGATTATAGGAACCTTCAATGCCTGTTTTCTAAGTAGGATTTAAACATGGGGCAGCAGAGGTGGCTGGATCTGACAAAGGACTATGATTTCACCATAGAGTATCGTCTAGGAATGGCCAACATAGTGACATATGCTTTGCGTATAAGGCCATCTTAATCAACCATAGTTGGGACAACACATTTGTACTCAATGGCATGTGTGAAAAGGGTTATGGTAGTATCTCTATTGCAAATGGATGTGCCAATGGAAGTCTCCTTACTGAGGAATTGCTAGATCAGATGTAGATAAAGACCACACCTATATAATAGATCTAGGACACACGACATGTTGATATTGTGATATAGAAAATCAAGAAAAGAACTAGGCAGTGATAAGAAGAAGGGGTTCCATGATTCAAACCAAGGGGTCCTTTACTACATAATGGCATGGTTGTTCCTGACGTGGATGGCTTGAGGCATACAATGTTAAATAAAGAACACACTTCCATGTATACAATACATCTAGGTAGCACTAAGATGTAACATACTCTTAAAACCTTGTATTGGTGTCCCAACTTGAACAAGGAAGTGGCAGATTCTGTACCCAAATGTCTAGTTTGCCAACATGTGAAGGCAGAACATCAGAAGCATGCAAGTACTTCACAACCTTTACCTATTCAAGAATGGAACTAGGACCATGTGACTATGGACTTTGTGGTTGGTCTGCCCATGATCCCTAAGGGAAATGATTCCATTTGGGTAACAGAATATCTATTACCCAAGGTAGTACACTTTCACCGATCAATACTACTTTCACATATTAGAGTTTGGGACAAGTTTATGTAGACAAGATTGTGTAGCTACTTGGGGTATCCACAACGATAATATCTAACAGAGGACCACAGTTCACTAGTAGGTTTTGGGAGCAAATGCGCACAAGCTCGGGTACATAGTTAAAGCTCACCACAATCTTCCATCCACAAATAGATGGATAGATGAATAGAATAATACAAACCTTATATGACTTCCTAAGATCTTGTGTATTATAGTCCCAAGGAAGTCGGGATGATCATCTTAGTTTAATAAAGTTTGCTTAGCATAACAATTATCATATGACCATGGATATGGCACCATGTGAGGACTTGTTGTAGGGAAATATGGTGATAGATATGGTAGTGGAAACAAATAAAATTCTTTCCATATTCCCAGAGACTAGTGGATCGCATCAATAACTATGCATGGGAAGTAAGGTTTGCAAGGCATATACTGGGCCCTAGAGAAAGTTCAGTGACAATCCTGGGAGTCAAATGCTTCTTTCTCAAGTAGCACCCAAACTGGTATCAAAAATGGCATCCTAGTGTAGCACCATGAACTCTAGTTGATGTTGTCCTCCTAGTGTCGTAGAAATAGCCTCCACGCCTCAATGTATTCCATGTGAACCACCATGAACCTTGTTTGTTCTACTAGAATTGATAGGAAGTAGTTATACATCATGTTTTCAACGTGATAGCTCGACTTTCTCTTCTTTGGCTATCTCTCCCTTTTACGGGTAAGATGTCTTTGCCTCTCACATTAGCAAAATGTTGAGATTTAGAGACTTGTGACACAAGTGTGTTGAGAGCCTCGGCCACCCCCCTTTAATAGGAGTTGATGGGTCAAGGTTTCCAAAAACTTGAGGACATGAGGAGACAAAATTCATGAATTTTCAACTACTGGGAATCATGAGTTGGTTGACTCAACTCCTAGATGATTGAATTGAACATCCAATTGGTCGATTGGAATAATTTCATATTGGCAAACATATTGGATTTTAATGCAACGATCAATGCAAGTCATGATGTCAACATCCATCCTCGATCCAATCTTATTGATTGTGGAGTTGGTCGACTAGACTTTTTAGTCAAATGACTCAACACTTGAGTTGGTCGGCTCACATTCCCAGTCATGAAATTGTCAACCAATGTTGTTTAAATTGATTACCTAAACACTTTAGTAATCAAGTAAAACCTTATTCATGAGTAAACTCCTATTCCAAGTGCATCCTATGTGTGTGACCCTATAGGTCCCGCAGTGAATGTCCATAACTAGATTATGACATCAGAAATAATGAATGTTATCTAGCAACACGTTAGTGCTGCCCAATTAATTGGAAATTTGGAGAACCATTTCAACCTACAATCCATGATTAGTATTACAGTGAGTGTATAATTCCTTGGTCTCTAATCTCCAGATTGAACTTGAGGCATGGAATCACCATCCTCTTAATATTCAATCCATGTTCCTTGAATTAGAGCTATCTATCTGAGGTGCATCTGAGCTCACATATCACATATTGATTCATGTAAGTATGGCCATATCTTTCTTATTCTCATTTATCAAGTGGCCAGGATATCAATTCTTGGAGGAGGGATAAATCCCATCTATATCACTCAAAGTCAATCCCCTTATGTCACAACATACCTGAGCCTCACATGTATGGTGACCCTTATTCAAGGTTACATTGGATGGGGTCAAAGTACATTGAACAACATGTAACGAGTGTAGTGACTTCAGGTTTTAGAACTACAATCACCACTATCAGTATGAGAGATGATTTTGACTACCATTCAATAGTTTCCATGTATCACTCTCAAGGTGGGTTTGTCTAATATTTGGTTCTCTAACAAGTACCTATGTGTTTGGCTTGATATCACATATCATGACAAATGAAATTTTTTCATCAATCAACACACATTCTAGTCCCAGGTATTATTGATGTCTATATATTGTGTAGGACCTCTGACCTAGATTAATGGTTAAAAATTCTTGATTGATTCAATTGGGTGATTAATTCCTTAATTAAACCTTGAATTATGTTTTCATATCAGGTGATGAAGCTATGTTTCAATTTTTGTCTAGTTTGGACTTTGTTTGCTTAAGTTTTACAAATTTATGTGCTTCTATAGACCTTTATGCAATTTTCCCTTTGCTAGGTATCTATTTGTAATTTTAACACATGTTTTTGTGCTTTATAAGTATTCATAATGTGTTTGATATGGTTGTAACTTTATATTCTTGGATGCACCATTAGATGTTTGCTTCTCTTCCTTTAGGGTAGAGAACCAATGGTTTCTCACCTAAGGACTTGAATCGATGGTTTCACCAAGTGGGTGAAGGATCTGATGGTTTCTCATTATAGTTGAGGAAAATATGGTTTTCTCTTAAGGCCCTAGAATTGATGGCTATCCTTTTTGAGTTGACAATCTGATGGAGGATCAAGGTTTTTTAAATGGTGAAGTACACCACACAAACTTATGGTTTCTCTGATGATGCAACTTGATGGTTCCACTAAGAAACAAATTGATGGATGTCTTTGGAGACAAACATATGGAAGTTCTTATAAGTGCATGGAAAAGGAGATTTCAGGTTTTTGATGCATGGAAATATAGTTTTCAACCTTTGACCATCTTTCTCTCTTACTGTAGTTTATATACAAGTCTCCTCTCTTACATAAAAACCTTCTTCATCCTCCCTCTTGTTCTTTCTTCTAGAGAGGTCCAAACCCATAGATTGGTGAAGGAAGATCCTCTTGAGGATGAAGCTTGAATAGATTATGGATGCATGTTGCTTTAAGGATTGGATCAAGCATATCTAGGGTTGTTTGGAGCTTTTAAACCTAGTTTCTTGCCTTATACATGTAAGATCTTCTTCCTAAATCTAGTTTTCTTGTTGTTCTCTTCCTTCTCTCTTCATCCATGTGCATAATCGTAGTGTTCTTGATGAGAACACATGCATGTGGTTGAAGAACCCCTTTCTTCTCTCTTTTACCCTAGATCTACCATGTTCTTGATGAAAGGAGCTACCTTAGAGCATTGGGAGTGCATAGCTAGGGTTTCATCTTCTCTTCTTTGAGATACCTTGTTGTTTGGAAGTTCGTCTTCATCTTGAGGCGAGTTATGTAACATTCAACTCGTTTCTTGCCTACTTCTAACTTGTTCTATATATATATCTTACCCTAGAAACTTGGTATTATGAAGAATGATGATCTTTTGTATACTATTATGCATATTCGTGTGATAGTTGTGTGTTGTAAAACTATTATTAGATCATATGAATGTTCCTTCTTCTATAATGGACTACCTTGGTTTTTAAGGTATGAAATGATGGTTTTCACTTAGCATAAAGAGTTTGTTACACTAAGTGTAGGAACTGATGGTTTACTTAGTACTGAAATGGATGGTTTTACTTAGTCTAAAAACGGATGGCTTTACTTAGTCTATGAACTGATGATTCCACTAAGTCTAAGAAAGAATTATTTTACATAGTGCATGAACCAATGGTTTCACTTGGTGAATGAATCAATGGCTATATGTGGTGTCTAAACCAATGGATTCACGTGAGTAGGAGTCAATGGTTTTACTTAGTAAAAGAAATGATGGTTTACTTACTGTCTAAATTGATGGCTTTACTTAGTACATAAATCGATGGCTATGCTAAATTTATGAACCACATAGATTTTGCTGATCACAAACCAATGTCTATGCTAGGTATATGAATTGACATTTTTGCTAAGTCCATGAATGAACCAATGGTTTAACTATGTATGTTGATTAGGTGATACAAATCCAATTCACACCTTGAACTCTTCTTATAATGGTTCACTAATGAGGGTTTAGTACTTCAATATTCTATTGATGTTGAAATGATGAATGGATACAATTCATAATGATAAAAGTAACTCTGTTATGTTACTCTTGGAAATGTCATAACTCCTATAATTGATGTATGAATATGTTAAGTCTGGAAGTAACAGTATTGTTTATGACGTGTTGAACACTCTGCAAAGCATTGAAAGATAATGATGTTCTTACAGAAAGTATTGTTGTATGGTCTAAATGGCCTTTGGGAATGTTTTTATCCCTAGTGGAGGTTTATTTCCTTCATTAATGACAATGGACTAGTACCCTATGATGTTGTGATAAGGTATATGTTTCATATGTGTTATGTCTTCTGGAATTGTTATGTACCATTAATTTTATAGGAACAATATAGTAGTTTGTATGTAACTTGGTTGATGCATACAGATAATACTCAATTAGCTTAATTAATCAATTGAAACCCTAATTAGTTCCCTGAGATGTAGAACTATTCTAATGCTAGGACAAGCTAGATAGTAAAACGAGTGACCCAAAAGGGGAACTCAGAGTCATATAATGTTGAGTATATACTAGTGTAGGGAGGGTACATCCCTATCATCCTGATCCTAGGGAGTAGTTGAGGTTGTGTCTCGAATGTATGCATATATGTGATTGAGGATGGATACGGTGTTACCTCAGATTTTAGGGTTTATACCTTAGTTTCTAGTGATGTGGCATGTGTACTCAGGGCAGACTAGGTTGATTGTAGTTGGACCACTATGCCATTACTACAAACTCTTACTGACAAGGGGAAGAGATCTTAGGATTCTAGTTTTACTAGATCTTGTAAGGGGCTAATTGCAACTTTGTAGTGGTTAGTTAGTAGTTTGAGTGGTACGCCTCAAACTACCCAAGACTTGATCAAATGTGTAATTAAGTTGTGTAACATATTTTTTAGGGTTACTTGGTGATTCACATTGGATGATAGTTGATTTATCTCTTTTAATATGAGTTGATGTATAATGCGGTAAGAGATATCAACTATACTTATGGCTTAATATCTATCTAATCCCTTGTCAAATATATTAATCTTTCAATTATGTAATATTATCTCCTATATCTATTTAATTGCATAATTTATTGTAAGAAATAGATGTTGTAGAGAGTAATATCTCTCACTAGGACAAGGGTCTCACCTTGTGGGTCACCACATCTTTTAAGGTGATTGTCAGCAGTGTCGTTAGATGCTTGGTAGCGAGGAGGACCAATTTGGAGACTCGTAGAAGAAGAAGGTTGTCTAGCTATTTAGTGTGTCCTAGAGTCATCCCTGTACTCTTAGATCTGGGTAGGGATGTTTTTTAGATGATGTACATCGACTCAAGTTTTTGGTAGAGTATTTATGTGTGTACATGATGTATATATGTGGATAATATCTTTTATATACATATTGTGGTTGAGACCACCAAATATATGTAAAGACACCTGGTGTGGTATATGATTTTATGCAAAATGTTGGAACTCTATGTAAATGTTCTTGGACATGTATAAGAAGTTTAATTTGGTTTTAGTTATGAACCATTTTAGTAATGTGATTAATTAGTGATTGATCATGTTTTGGTTTGAGTAATCTCATTTAGCATGAAAAGTTGCCACATTTGGTGGTATTAGAGCATAGGTTCGCTGAGTCTATAGGGACATAGGATTTAGGTTGTTGTGTTTCATTTTACGTGATCCAACATATCTAACCATAGTTTATGGATATGCAGATATGTCTGGAGAACATGAAGAGCATGTTGAAACTAACTATGTGGTTCTAGGAGATGGAAGTAGGAGACTGGTACCGAAAGTAAGAATACATGAGATAGGGCCAGAACAGCCCGTATTGCCTCTGTTTCACCCTTCAACCATTTCTGATCTAGCTTTTTAGTCTAGGTTTAAACATCTTATCGTGATAATGATGTATTTGGTGGATAGGGCGCCTGCACCTCAACCTAGGGCACTATTCCCAATGTAGAATCTCAGGGTCCAGGAAAGACCTTTGAGAGGCTGAAGTGCGTGGGAGCAACTGAGTATGCGGGAACATCAGACCCCATAGACACCAACATGTGGTTGATGGAGTTAGAGAAGGCATTTATGATCATGAATGTCTCATAGGAAGACAAGGTGAAGCATGTGGTCTACCCTCTGAAGGGAAGTATTGGCCATTGGTGGGCCATACATGATGAGAAGAGACCAAGAGTAGTAGTAAGTTAGGAGGAGTTTTGGGTGGAGTTTGTGAGTTGCTACTTCCCCAACATGTATCTGGATGAGAAGATACACAGTTTGAACAGTTACACAAGGGATCACTATCTATAAATGACTACAAGGCGAGGTTGATGGAGTTGTTGAGGTTCTATCCTCACATGGCAACCACAGAGAAGGATAGGATATGAATGTTTGAGATGGGTTTGAGTGTCGAGTTGTCAACAATGACATCCTCTTTGGAAAACTGGGATAAGTTTTCTACCTTTGTGGAATCTATGAGGAGGATAGAAAGGTATGTTACAGAGAAGCAAGAAGCCAATGTAAGGAAAATATTTGCCTAGTTCCAAGGGAAATCGTCTGTGATCTTTAGGAAATCGAGGTTCTCTTCACTGTAGTACCAATAGTCACTGCATATATTAATAGTTTCTGAGCCAAGAGCACAAGTTCAGTCATAGTGGTCCTCTAGTAAAGGGAGAGGTCGTAGTTTTCTTCCAGTAGGGGTACATATTTCAAGTTTAGTGTATGTGATAGGGCTGTCTTGGCCATAGTATGGTACAATGACATAATTCAGTGTAGATAGGTTGGGCATGTGAAATGGTTGTTCCATGGGAAGAATTGAGAGGTTTCACAGTAGTCGAGGCAGAGCCAGTAGGGATAACAACAGAAACAACATAGCAATGGTGGCGGTATAGTTCACGGACAAACATTTCAGGATGGGTCATTAGCACCAACTAGAAGAATGCAAGGATGACAATAGGTGACGACTTGATTCTATGCCAGGAGAGTGGTCGACCTACAGGTCATGATAAGTCAGATGGAACTTTTTCATAATGACTTATCTTCTTCTTCTTTTGTATCTATTTTGGTTGAACTGGGTACAACACACTCATTTATCACCAGAGAGGTGATAAGTCATTGTAATTTTCTTGTTTATACTAGAACTGATAGTCTCTTTCTTAAAAAAAACCTTTGGTTGGTTCTGTTGTGCTGCATAAGGTTTGTCCGTCATGTATTTGTTCTTTTTTTGGGATGCAACATTCAAGTGGATCTCATGCCACTTGATATGCACAAATTCCATGCGATACTAGGGATGGATACTTAGAAAAGTATAACGTTGTTTTCTGTTTTAGTTATAAAGACGTGATGATTTGTGATGGTGGTGTCTCCTAGAGCTTTAAGGGGGATAGGAATATTCTTCCTACTTGTCTTTTGATGACTGTGATAGTAAAGAAGATGATGGTGTGAGACTTTCTTAGCTCATGTAATGGAAACTAAGGTGATGAGTCCTAGTATCCATGATGTTCCTGGGGTGCATGAGTTTGAGGATGTTTCTCCAGATGACTTTCCTGGTGTTCCACCCCCTAGATAGATTGATTTTGAGATTAATCTAGTTCCAAGAATCCAACCCATAGCATAGGCACCTTATAGGATGCCACCACCTGAGATGAAAGAGTTGAAGATATAGTTGCAAGAATTGTTGGAGAAGGGCTTTATACGATCAAGCACTTCACCTTGGGGTGATCTGATGTTGTTCGTGAAGAAGAAGGATGGTTCTATGAGACTTTGCATAGACAACCGGCATTTGAACAAGGTCACTGTGAAGAACATTTATCTGTTGATGAGGATAGATGATTTCTTTGATTAGTTGAGAGGTGTTACAATGTTTTCCAAGCTAGACCTGAGTTTGGGATATCATCATTTAAGGATCAAGGTGAATGACATACCTAAGACTACTTTTATGACTAAGTATGGTCATTATGAGTTTTTTGTTATGCTTTCTATTTGGGCTAACCAATGCACCAGCAACTTTCATGGACTTGATGAACAGAGTGTTCAGACACTATCTTGATCATTTTGTAGTTATGCTCATAGATGAAATCTTGATATACTCCTGAGACAGACAACAACATGAGCAACATCTTTGTCAAGCATTGGAGTTGTTGAGGCAGCATAGGTTGTATGCAAAATTTAGTAAGTGTGAGTTTTGGATGATTGAGGTGTCTTTTCTTGGTCATGTTATCTCTACAAAGGGTTTTTGTGTATACCCTAAGAAGGTGGAGTCATTGTTGGGGTGGGAGCAGCTCAATATGTTGACTTAGGTTCAAAGCTTCCTAGGTCTAGCTAGTTACTATAGGAGGTTCATTAAGAATTTTAGTGACACAGCTTTACCATTGACCAAACTGACTAGGAAGGGTGTTCTTTTTTTTAAGATGACAAGTGTTAACATTCTTTTTAGCTATTGAAGGAGAATTTGATGAGTGCTCCAATTTTAATGTTAATAGAGCAAGGGAAGGCTACATCATTTTTTGGATGCCTCAAAGAATGGATTGGGATGTGTGTTGTTGTAGGACAAAAACATGATTTCTTTTGCTTCACAATTGCTTACGTAACATGAGTGTAGTCCTTTCTTTGAAGATTTGGAGGCACTATTTGTATGGGCAAAAGTGCCAAATCTAGACAGATCACAAGAATCTTCAGTATATCTTCTCAAAGTAGGAGTTGAACATGAGACAAAGAAGGTGGATGGAGTTGATCAAGGACTATGTCTGTACTATAGACTATCATCATGGGAAAGTGAATACAGTGGTTGAGGCACTGATTAGAAAGTCAACTGCAGCATCATCTACTAATAAAATGTAGTTACATTATATAGTGTGTCACAAGCAAGACATGTTGGTGTTGCTCCAATATATTAATGTATAGTTGGATGTATCTATGTTGGCTGGATTGTTGGCACAACTATAGGTCAATCCGACATTGATACAACAAATCAAATATGCATAGAAGGATGATATTGTGATATAGAACATCAAATCAGATTTTGGCAGCAGGAAGCATGATGTCTTTCATGACTTCGATGATAAGACAGTGTGCTTCCACAACTAGACGGTGGTTCCATACGTTGATTGTATAAGGGAGATGGTACTTGAGGAGGTTCATTCCTCAATGTAAATGATGCATCCCAAAAGTACAAAGATGTATCATAATATGAGGGGTTTGTAATGGTGGCTAGGTTTGAAATGTGATGTGGCTGAGTTTGTAGCCAAGTGTCCAGTTTGTCAATAGGTCAAGATGGAGCATCAGAAGTCTGTTGGGACATTGCATCATTTATCAACTCCACGGTCAAAATGGGATCATATAACCATGGAATTTATGGTTGGCCTTCCAAGGATAATCAAAGGTCATGATTCCATTTTGGTGATTGTTGATTGGTTGACAAACTCAACTCGCTTGTTTTTGGTCACGACCTCTCATACAAAAAATAAGTTGGCACAGGTTTATGTAGATGAGATAGTTTGTCTATACGGTATACCAGTTACCCTAGTGTCTGATAGAGGTCCCTAGTTTGTGAGCAGGTTTTGGGAGCATCTACATACAATATTTGGGTCACAGTCGAGATTCAACACAACCTTCCACCCACAGACAAATGGTCAGTCAGAAAGGACCATTTATACATTAAAGGATCTTTTGAGAGCATGTGTTCTTCAGTTTCTTGGCAGCTGGGATATCCACCTGAGTCTGATCAAATTTGCCTACAACAACAACTACTTGAGGAGCATAGACATGGCACTGTATGAGGCTTTGTGTGGTAGGTATTGTTGGTCACCTCTTTGTTGGTATGAAATAGGTGTGTATCAACTGTTGGGTTCTGAGTTAGTACAGTAGACAACAGAAAAGATCAAGGTGATCCAACAATACATAAAGTCAGTTCAAGATAGATATAAGTCATATGTTGATAATCTTTGTAGACCTCTAGAGTTCCAATTTGGATACTACGTGTATCTCAAGGTTTCCCCTTAGAAAGGTGTCCTGAGGTTTGGCAAGAAGGGTAAGTTGGATCCTAGGCTTATGGGACCTTACCCTATCTTGGTACTAGTTTAAATATGTTGGACAACGTCTTCCATTTTTCCATGTTGAGGAATTGTCACCCCAATACAGAGATGATGATACAGCCTATAGAAGTGGAGTTGGATGAGGATGTTTCTTATGTTGAGGGTCCGGTGTTGATCCTAGATAAGCGAGTGCAGAAGATGAGGAAGGACATAGCTTTAGTGAAGGTGTTGCAGAATCACCATGGGGTGGAGGAAGCCATGTGGGAGTTAGAGGATGAGATGCATAGGAAGTATCCATCCTTGTTTGTTTAGGATTTTGGGGCAAAATTCTTGTTAAGGGTTTATGGTTGTAAGACCCCTAACCTATCTTAATGTGAACATTCTTGATTGATTTGATTGGGTGCTTAATTCCTTAATTAAACCTTAAATTATGGTTTGATATCAGGTGACAAAGCTATGTTTTAGTTTTGGTCCGATTTAAAATGTGTGTGCTAAAATTTTGCAAATTCCATTCTTATGTGGACCTTTATGCTATTTTCCCTTTTCTAGGGATCTCTCTGTAATTTTAACACATTAATGTTGTGATTCATAAGTATTTATAATGTTTTTGATATGTTTGCACCTTTGGATGCTTGGATGCACCATTAGATGTTTTCCTTTTTTTCCTTCAAGGTAGAGAACCAATGGTTTCTCACCTAAGGGCTTGAATTGATGGTTTCACCAAGTGGGTGAAGGATCGAATGGTTTCACCAAGTGGGTGAATGATTTGATGGTTTCTCCTGGTAGTTGAGGAAACTATGGTTTTCTCTTGTGGTCCTAGAAATGATGGTTGTCCTTGTTGAGTACACAATCTGATGGAGGATTAGGGTTTGCAAAATGGTGAAGTATACCACACAAACTGATAGTTTCTCTGATAATGCAACTTGATGGTTCCACCAAGGCACAAACCAATGGATCTCCATGGATACAAATGGATGGAAGTTATAATAAGTACATGGAAAAGGATATTTAGGGTTTTAACACATGGAAAGTCAGTTTTCAACCTTTGACCATTTTTCTCCCTCACCCTATCTATATATACCCCTCTCCTCTCTTTCAAATGAACCTTTTTCATCCTCCATATTGTTATTGCTGCTAATAGGTACAAACCCAATGGTTGGGGAAGAAAGAACCTCTTGAGGATGAAGCTTGGATAGATCTCGGATGCATATTGCTTTAGGGCTTGGATCAAGCATCCCTAGGGTTGTTTGGAGCTTTAAAACCTAGTTGCTTGCCTTATACATGTAAGATATTCTTCCCTAATCTAGTTTTCTTGTTGTTTACTTTCTTATCTCTTCATCCATGGGAGGAACTCTAGTGTTCTTGATGGGTACTCATGCATGTGGTTGGAAAAACCCCTTTTCTTCTTTCTTTAACCCTAGATCTACCATGTTCTTAAAGAAAGGAGCTTGGAGCTTTGGGAGTGCAAAGCTAGAGTTTCATCTTCTCTTTGTCAAGTACCTTGTTGTTTGGATGTTCATATTCAACTTGAGGTGAGTTACATAACTTTCAACTCATTTCTTGCCTACTTCTAACTTTTCTATATAGATCTTACCCTAGAAACTTGGTATTATGAATAAAGATGATCTTTTGTACACTATATTGCATATTCATGTGATAGTTGTGTGTTGTTAAACTATTCTTAGATCATATGAACGTTCATTCTTCTATAATGGACTACCTTGGTTTTGAAGGTATGAAATGATGGCTTTTACTTCGTATAAGGAACTGGTTTCACTAAGTGTAGGAATTGATGGTTTACTTAGTACTAAAATAAATGGGTTTTCTTAGTCTGAAAATTGATGGCTTTACTTAGTTTATGAACTGATGATTCCACTAAGTCTAAGAAATGATGGATTTAGATAGTATAGGAACCGATGATCTCACTTGGTGAATGAACTAATGGTTATAATTGGTGTTTGAACTAATGGATTCACTTGAGTAGGAATAGATGGTTTTACTTAGTAAAATAGACAATGGTTTTACTTAGTGTCTGAACTGGTTGCTTTACTTAGTACATAAATTGATGGCTATGCTAAGTATATGAACTGATGGCTTTTGTTAATCAGTAATCAATGGGTATGCTAGGTATATGAATTGATGTTTTTGCTAAGTTCATGAAGGAACCGATGGTTTAACTATGCATGTTGATTGGGTGATACAAATCCAATCCACACCATGAACTCTACTTATGATGGTTTACTAATAAGGGTTTAGTACATCAATCTTCTATTGATGTTAAAATGACGCACGGATGTAGTTAATAATGCTAAAGGTATCTTTGTTATGTTACTCTTGGAAATGTCATAACTCCTATGATTGATGTATAATTATGTTAAGTCTCAGAGTAACAAATTCGCTTATGACATGTTGAAACCTATGCAAAGTGTTGAAAGATAATGATGTTCTTACATGAAGTATTATTGTACAATCTAAATGGCCTTTGGGAATGTTTTGAGACCTAGTGAAGGTTCAGTCCTCTTCATGAATGACAATGGACTAGTACCCTATGATGTTTTGATAAGGAATATGTTTGATATGTTCTATATCTTCTGAAATTGTTATGTACCACTAATTTTATAGGAACAATATAGTGGTTTGTATGTAACTTGGTTGATGCGGTCTGAAAAATCTCAAATGGCCAAATTAATCAAGGAAACATTGATCATGTAGAGTCTTGATGTGTAAAACTATTCCAATATCAGGACTTGCTGGATAGTAAAACAAGTACTCCACAAGGGGAACTCAGAGTCATACATTTTTGAGTATATGTGGGTGTAGGGTGGGTATATCCTTGTCATCCTAATCCTAAGTCTTTAGAGAGTGGTCGAGGCTATATCTCAGATTTATACATATATGTGATTGAGGATGGCTACGGTCGTACCTCAGATTTTAGGGTTTATGCACTGGTTTCTACTGTCGTGGCATGTGTACCCAGGGCAGACTAGGTTGATTGTAATTGGACTATCATATCACTATGAAGGACTTGTACTGACTGAGGGGAAGAGATCTTAGGATTTTGACTCTCCTAGATCTTGTATGGGGCTAATTATGACTTTTTAATGGTCTTCTAGTAGTTTGTGTGGTATGTCTCAAACTAACCAGGGCTTAATAAAATGTGTAATCAGTTATGTAGCATATCGATTAGGTTACTTGGCAATTCACATTGGATGATAACCCTTAGTTTATCTCTTTTAATATTTAGATTATTTATACTATGGTAAGATAAATAAATTGTACCTATGGCTTTAGATATGTCTAATCCCTTGTCAATTATGTTAATCTTCCAATTCTATAATATTACCTACTTTGTTTATTTAGTTACATTATCTGTTGTAGGCAATAGATGTTGTTGAGAGTTATATCTCTCATTGGGACATGGGTCTCACCTCGTGAGACACTACATCTTTTTAAGTGATCTCCAGCATTGCCTTCAGATCAATGGTAGTGAGGAGGAGCAGTTTGGAGACCCATAGAAGAAGAAGGTTGGCTAGTTGTTTAGTGTGACCTAGAGTAATCCATGTACTCTCAGGTCCATGCAGGGAATTTCTGTAGATGATTTACATTGACTTGAATTTTTAGTAGTGTATTGATGTGTGTATATGATGTATATATGTGGATAATATCTTTCATAAACAGGTTGCAGATGGGACCACCGAATATTTGTAAAGATACCTGGTATGATATATGCTTTTAGGCAAAATGTTGGACCTATATGTAAGTTTTCTTAGACATGTTTAATAAGTTTAATTTGGTTTTAATTATGCACCTTTTTATTATTGTGATTAATTAGTGGCCAGTTATGTTTTGGTTTAAATAATTTTGTTTAATGTGACGGTTTGCCACATGTTTCCATAATAATATCTAATTAGGGACATTGTAAGAATGTATATACTCTTATTATACATATGATCTCATTATTTAGGTCTTGAACCTGAAGGCACATGTCATTGAATAATATCATTCTAGTAGACATCTATCATGTTATACCATCATCTCATAATTGAATAAACCTAAAAATGAAAGATTGCCTTTATTATTAATCAAATCTATTACATGATGCCTCATTACAATCATCGTATGAATGGCTCTCTGTGCATACATACCAATAGACTCCCACTTACACTTTGAGCCAATCACCCATGAATTTAATCCCAAGTGATCCTAACATGACCTTCATGCTTGTGCTGTGAAGGTGCTTTTGTCAAGGGGGTCAGCAACATTGCTTTTAGTTGGTACTCTACAAATCTTGGCATCTCCTCATTGTACTATCTCTCATATGAGATGGAACTGTCATTCTATGAACTCTATAGGATCCTTATCTTGTGCAATAGCTTCACTATTGTCACAATACAACTCTATTGCATTGCTAATACTTGGAACCACCCCAAGTTCAGTGATGAACATCTTGATCCAAATAGCTTCCTTTGTTGCATCGGAGGCAGCAATGTACTCGACCTCTATTGTTGAATCAACAACTATTTCTTGCTTGGAACTCTTCCTTCTCATAGCTCCATTGTTGAGGTAAAACACAAATCAAGATTGTGATATAAAGTCATCTTTGTCAGTTTGGAAGCATTCATTAGAGTAACACTTCACCACCAACTCTTCCTCACCACTGTAGACAAGGAAATGATCCTTAGTTCTTCTCAAGTACTTAAGGATGTTTTTCATGATAGTCCAATGACCTTCACTAGGATATGAATGATATCTTCTAGTCATGTTTATGACATACGAGACATCAGGATGATTACATAGCATTGCATACATGATAGATCCAATTGTAGATGCATATGGAATCCTACTCTTGTGCTCCCTTTCTTCATAAGAAATAGGATATTGAGCTCTAGAGATACTAACACCATGATACATGGGTAAGTTTCCTCTCTTTGAGTTCTCCATCTTGAATCTTTTTAGCACTTTGTCAATGTATGTGCTCTGACTTAGGCCAAGAAGCCTTTTAGATCTGTCTCTATAGATCTTGATTCCTAAGATATAGGATGATTCACCTAAGTCCTACATACATAATGTATTTCTCAGTCATGTTTTTACCATTTATAAGGTAGGGGTGTCATTCCCCATCAATAGTATGTCATGTACATACATTATGAGGAATACAACCATGCTCCCAATAAACTTCTTGTAAACACGTGGTCCATATTCATTGTGACTAAAATCAAACTCTTTGACTATTTCATCAAATTGAAGATTATAGCTATGAGATGCTTACTTCAATCCATAGATTGAACCTTGTATCTTACAGACTCTATTTGTACCCTTTAGATTTATAGAACCATCAGGTTGTGTCATTTACACATCCCCAAGAAGATTCCCACTAAGGAATGTGGTTCTAACATCTAATTGCCACATCTCATAGTCATAATAAGATGCAATGGAAAGCATGATCCTAATGGATTTAACCATGGAAATTGGAGAAAAGGTTTCATCATAGTAACCACCTTGAACTTGACTGAAACCCTTTGTAACCAATCAATCTTTATAGGTTTGTATATTACCATCCATGTCAGTCTTCTTCTTAAAGACCCATTTGCACCATATAGGTTTTACCCCTTCATGTGGATCCACCAAGGTCCATACCTTGTTGGTTTACATGGATTCCATCTCAGATCTCATATCCTCAAGCTACTTCTTAGACTTTGGTCCCTTAATAGCTTCTAGGTCGATTGTTGGCTCATCATCAATAATCAACTCATTTCCTTCTTGAGTCACAAAATAACCCAATCTTTCAAGCTCAAGGTGTGTCCAACTAGATATGCAAGGTTGATGTGTTACATGAGGAACTTGAGATTCCACAATAGTTTGTGACTCTTAATGTTCCTATTTTACCTTTATAGGTTCAATGTTTTCTTCTTAGTCTCAAACCTCATCGAGTTCTACTTTCCTCCCACTAATTTTTTGGAAATAAATTCCTTTTCTAGGAATACAACATCCCTGGCAACAAACACTTATTGTCAGATGGAGTACTAGTATCCTTTGGTTTCCCTGGGATATTCAGCAAAATAAAATTTATCTGATTTGGGTCCAAGCTTTTCATGAAATTGATTTCTCACATAAGTTTCACATCCCCAAATATTCATAAAAGACACATCAGGACGCTTCCCATACCATGTCTCATATGGTGTCTTTTGACCCGATTTAGTTGGTGCTCAGTTAAGTGTAAATGATGTGGTTTCTATATAATATCCCCATAAAGAAGTAGGAAGACTAGCAAAACTTATCATTCACCGCACCATATCTAGAAATGTACAGTTCCTTCTTTTTTATACACCATTATGATGTGGTGTTCCAGGTGGAGTTTATTGTGATACGATATTGTAGTCTCACAGAAGGTCCTCAAACTCTTGGCTTAAGTACTCTCCACCTTGATCTGAATGAAGTGCTTTAATACTTTTACCAAGTTGATTATGTACTTCATTCATGAAATCCTTGAACTTTGCAAGGTTTTTTATTTATGTTTCATCAAGTACACAGAGGCTAACCTACTGAAGTCATCACTAAAAGGTAATGAAGTACCGGTAACCTCCTCTAGCACATACATTAGTATGTATGAGTCCTAATAGATAACATTCTCTCTCACTGTTACAAGCAAAAGGATCTTTTGTGATCTTGCCCAACAAACAAGACTTGTGTGTCTCTATTGATTCAAGATCAAAGGAGTATACACTAGTACAGGAATGGTCTATAGCGTCGGTTTTTTTAAGCTTGTAGTGGCACTTTGTAACTGACCCCTAAGTGGTCGTCCCTATAGAATTTTCTCTATAGCATCAGTTTTCTTGACCAAAGAAAATTGACCTTACAGAGTAAAAACTGACACAAGAGGTTGTAAAAAATCTGACCCAAGCAAGAAAGAAGACATTGTAAGGTCAGTTATTCCAAAAAAGCTGACCTTGTAAGCTGTCTTGGTCGAGAAATATTTCGACCAAGATTATTTCAAGCGAGAAAGAAGAGCATGTAAGGTCGATTATTCCAAAATAGCTGACCCTGTAAACTATCTCAGTCGAGATATATTTTGACCGAGATTATTTCAAGCGAGAAAGAAGAGCATGTAAGGTCGGTTATTCCAAAAAAGCCGACCTTGTAAACTATCTCGATCATGAAATATTTTGACCGAGATTATTTTGGTTGAGAAATTTATTGACCAAGAAAGTACTATCTGAAGCATTAGAGATTTATTCGGTCGAGAAATTTATCAAATGATAGACCTTCGGTCGAGAAAATTTTCGATCAAAAAGATTTCAGTCGACAAAACTTTCGACCGAGGAGTGTACACTGAAGTGGTATTCAATCTTTAGGGTTGGTTTTTTTATAAATAATCTACCTTATAGAGGACCTATTAGGTCGGTTATTTAGTAAAACTGATGCTAGAAGGCTAAGACTGCTAGGGTCGGTAATTTAAGAAAACTGACACTAGAAGTTACAATTTTTTTAAAATTTCTGCAAAAATAGAAACAGAACAGAAGAACAAGAAGATTCATATATTTTGGGAGAGGTGAGCATTGATGCTCAACCGTCACCATTCCAAACCACACATTCATAAAAAATGATTCATATATTCAGTTGAGTTACACATAATCACATCATAATTTACAAAATAATAGATTGCAAGTCTGAGATGATATTAAATGTCAGATACGAAACTAAATATGAAAGAGTACTAAAACCACATACATAAATGGAGCTGATATATTTAATCCAATGCTATATTGACTTCATTTAGAAAAGCATCTGACCACTCTTCTTGGAATTCATTTAAGTCCTCACGTGTGTAAGGCTGAGTTGTAAAGATCTGTAACTGAAAATGAACATGCTAATATTTTATAAAATGACTACAATCACTTGTAAATTTATGATGTTATTATTTATTACCTTATCTATAGTATGAATGTCATGTGATGCTTGTTTGAAAATAGGTTCCACATATTTCATTACATAGTAGCCACAAGCCCAGTCATTATTTTGTGTAGGACACTACAAATAACAAATTATACTTAATGTTAGTAAACTACTATAAATAGGAGTTGAGATAAGACTATAAGAGTTGAAAATTAATACATATACGACTAAGCAGTTGTCAAAGTATCTACCTTGACATTTTTCAAATTCAATGTCTTTAATTTTGTGGGTATTCGTCCTCCATCTTCACAAAAAGCCTTTATACCCCTATCAATTAAATGATAGTTGGTAAAATAGAAATTCTAAATAGAAATATCATGTTGAAGCATTGACTAAATTTATGCTTACTCCATAGCTGGCAATTTCAGTTTGTGACCCCTTGTTGTTTTACCCATTGGGTCAAGATAATAAAGAGTCATCAATTTTGGGACAATCACCACTAATTCCCAATGTCTAGCTCTGAGTAAGAATAAAAAAAACATTAAAATAAATAATTTTATTCATTATTAAAATTATATTGAATAATAATACTTACTGGACGTTAAAAGGAACTAGGATAATTTCCTTCCCCTCACTAGCAAAATATTTGAATGCAGTAGAGAAGTACTCATTCACATCCTCAATATGTGTCTCCACTTGACTAGTGATTGAAGGAACTAAGAATCCAACATTTCTTATATCAAAGTTTGTGGTCTCAATATATAAATGGTTGTAAAACATTTGTAATTATTTCCATATATAGAAATAAGCAAAAAATGTGTATTGGAATTTTCTATATTGATAGATCCTTACCTTATCCATACTTCTATTATGAAGTATTCATCCAATCATACCGGAACAACTTTATAATATCATCAAGAAAAATATAACTATAAAAGTCCCTCCCCGTTGCATTTTCTGTTAAATTGATCAACATTTGTAATCCAGAGCTTTGGTTGTCTAAGTATCGACACAAACATTTACATTTACTTCTCAACTCATTGAATATGGATTCTGGAATAAAAGATGGCTTGGGCAAAGGAGGACGACTAGTAGAATTTTTACTTTTTGGTTTGCAAACCTATTAATTAAATGACATACTTATATTACATGAGTTCATATATGCAGTCAAATATGAAAAATGTGGTAGAATTAAGGTATACCTTGTAATTGATAACCAAGTGTCTAGGCCAACCCACCATAGAGCCCTCAGCTTCTTCAACTATACTATATTCAGGATTAGGTATGGGTAGTGGTTTGTTCCCCATTTCGTCATACACAAGATGGATGGACACATGACAAATGTCATCAGTAATTTGTTGGCAATGCAATGTACCACCAAGGTTTTATACCTTGCCTGTTGCGACAACATTATATTCTGGAACCTCCACTGCAAGTTTATAGTTCATACCAACCTAGAATTGAAATAATATAAGTTATATACAAAGCGGTAAACCAGATACCTATTACAACTATATATATATATATATATATATATATATATATATATATATATATATCGTATATCATATATATATCATACTAATAACACAACATATAGAACAAAAACTTACTGCATATTGTTGTGGTGGGTCATTGGGAGTGCTCCCATGACCTTCTACAACTGGAGCATGGGCTTGTACCTCATCACTTGAGAGACGCAGAGTATGAATAGGTTGAGAAGGTTGAGTAGGATGAAATGAAGACATTATTTCTTTTACTTTTTGTGCTACTAATGTTTCAACCTCCTCTTGTGTAAGACCTCCTGCATGACCTCTTTTATATTGCAAAGGGCCAAAATAAGACTTGAATCATATGCCATCTCCTAATCCACTAACACGGCCAGGATGCTCCTTCGTACCAAGAGCAACTGATAGTTCATCCATGTGGCCAATTGGGATGAACTTTCCTTCCTTCCTTTTCTCATGGAGATCAATCTATTCATAGTTAATAAAAATATTAAATCACAATATCATTTAGATATAAATAAATATAAGTTTGTGGGAGTTACTCTTTACTTAGTTGGGATAAACCTACCATCTTTTTTACCACATCCTTAGTTGCAGGGTTGACAATTTCACCTACTTGATTCTTTCTAACATCAATCCACTGCAAGTGTCAGGGTGGACGCTCAGCTTGAGTTGTACTAGACTCTTCTCCAGAATAGAGTTGCTTCTCTTGTAGTTGGCGGTGGAAGGCATAACTACCAGGCCCCAAGTGATGGTCATGCACATTTTTGGTCCATCTTTCCTTTTGGGCCTCGTGAATAGCCTGATCATTTAAAATGAGTTATTGCAATATAGACTTGGCAAACATATATAAAAAAATTCACCTCCTTAATTGTATAAATTAAAGATTCATACAATACATCACAATCTCTATTACCTGAAACTCTTCTGTGTTCCTAGCTACAACAAATCTTTCCCATACCTCAAGATCTATAAAAATATACATATTTGTTGCTTTCTTCTTTTGTTTAGGATTATCTATAAATTCCCTTTTGAGATATGTCTTAAAAGCCCTCCATTGTACACCACAATGTTGTAGCACTTTTTTCTTGTGATCTTTGTATTTAGTTGAAAAACACCCTATACACGCAAAAGAAGCAATAATGTTGTCTTAAAAAGGATATGTCTTTCCAAGCAAACTAAATTAGAATCAATAAAGAAAACATATTAAAATAATATCACTTCCACTCGTAGATATATCTTTCCATAGGAGGTCTTTTAAGGCATTAGAAACATCATGCCAATTTTCTATATCTATTGGCACCTTACTGTGTGCAGTACATAATGCTTGAAAGCACTAGCATGTTCCCCAAAAGGTGCTCCTATGACATCAAACTGGACTGCCAATTTCTCCTCTTTGGCCCTAAGCTCCTACAGCCTACGCATCAGTGTGGGACCTCTACTTTTCTTAGCATCACCACTACCATCCTCATGGTGCTCATGCTTAGAATGTTCATCTTCACTTGCCATTTTAGAACCAGCAAGTATACATGATAAAAGAAACATAAGTGATAATAAAATCACAAGTGGTTGAATGATATATGATGTATATTTAAAAGATTACGTGCTTGAATGATAATAAAATAAATAATTCAAAGAATACATGCCTCTAGTATTGGTTGAGTTGTTATTCAAGTAAAATTCCTTCAGCATGGTCTTGACGTTTATAGTATTCATTGGTGTTATCTTCAACATTTACACTTGGCAAACCAACTGAGAATGGGCTGGAATCATCATACTTTTCATAGTATTTTTCTTCATTTATAGGATCTACAGTAAACTGTCTTTTTCTATGAAGAACGACAGACAAATTTTTATTTGTCGGGTCATCAATATAGAATACTTGTTTTGCTTGGTCTGCCATGATGAATGGCTCATTTTTCTCACCAATCTTTTCAAAATTCACCAATTTGAAACCCAACTCATCCACTAAAACTCCTTTGTTGTTGTCAAACCAATTACACCTAAAGATAGGAACTATGAAATTTGTATAGTCCAATTCCCATATGTCCTCAATGATGCTATAATATGACATCTCATCTTCGCGTGGTCTTTTATCTTTGGCACTAGCAAAATACAACGAACAAGCTTGAACAATGACCCCACTATTTTGAACTACACTACTTTCATCTTGACGTTTTGTGTAGTATGAAAATTCTTTTATGTCATAACCTTCATATGACATGACATCCATTTTTGGCTTAAAAGCAAGCCATTTTATGTTCTCAACAACATTATTCGGTGATTCAGATAGTTTATTAAGACTTTCTCTTCAAACCACCTAATAAATGTTTGATTATGCTCTCTTGCAAGCCACATTCAACTGGATCGTGGATGATTTCTCTTGGTAAGATCATTGTATCTGTGATGTAGCTACTAACTTCATCGATGTTGTGTAAAATATACAAATGTGCTTGTTCCCACAACTCACGACTGATTCCTTTCACTCATCCTCCCAGAGTTCCTTTGCCACAATAAGATTCAGTGTGATGGGAATTTTTTAGATCGCTAGAAGTTTCATTGCAATTCAAAAAATCATTGCAAAAGTCCATCACCTCGCTAGCCACATAACCCTCAATAATACCCCCTTCAGGACGATAATGATTCCGAACATCACCTTTAAAAACACTCATTTAGCGTTCAAATGGATACATCTAGTGTAAGAAAATTGGACCCAACATCTTCACCTCCCTTGTAATATGTACTACAAGATGAACCATGATATCAAAAAATGAAGGAGGAAAGTACATTTCAAACTAACACATGGTAACAATTACATCTTTCTATAATTTATCGAGAGTATCAGGATGTATCACTTTGTTGCATATTTCATTGAAGAAGAAACAGTCTTATGATTGCAAACCTTACATGCTTTGGCAATATAGATCGAATAGCCATAGGTAAAATTTGTTGCATTAAGGTGTGACAATTGTGAGATTTGATACCTATCAACTTCAGATCCTTCATTGATACCAATCTATGAATATTAGAAGAGTATCTTTGTGGAACATTAATATTATACAAGCACTCACAGAAAGTCTTTTTCTCCTGCTTTGACAAAGTGTAACAAGCTGGTGGTAAATACGTGCGGTGACCCCTTATCTCCACAAATAATTCTTTTCTTATACCCATTAATTCTAAATCTTTTCTAGATTTGATGTCGTCTTTAGTGTTTCTTGGTATATCCAATAGTGTACCAATGATGCTATCACAAACATTTTTTTCAACATGCATAATGGCAATGCAATGTCTAATTGACAAGAATCTCTAATAAGGAAGATCCCAGAATATTGACCTCTTCTTGTATAGAGATTTGTCACATGCGAGAGTACGACTATTTGAACCCTTTCCAAATTCATTAACAATATCTTTCACCCTATCATATAAATATTTCCTGGTATAGGTTTAGGATCACTTCGTTCCTTAGTTGATCCATTAAAGGTTTTGTGTTGCCTTCGATAAGGATGCACTTGTGGGATAAATCTCCAATGACCAAGATATACGATTTTACCACCATGTTTCAGTCAGATTGAATCAGTATTTTCCTCACAAATAGGACATGCTTTGTATCCTTTTATTCTATATCCAGACAAATTCCATAAGCTGGAAAGTCATTAATCGTGCAAAACAACATAGCACGCAAAATAAAGATCTCTTTACGTGAAGCATCATATGTCATAAAACCTTCTTCCCATAGTTTCATTAGGTCATCAATTAGAGGTTGAAGGTAAACATCAATATCATTTCCAAGTTTCTTGGGCCCTGATATCAATATTGACAACATGACATACTTATTTTTCATACACAACCAAGGAGGAAGATTGTATATAACAATCATAACAGGCCACGTGCGATGTTGGCTGCTTAATGTACCATAGGGATTCATTCCATCTGTACAGAGTCCAAGTCTTAAGTTTCTTGGTTCTTTACCAAATTGAGGGTATAATAAATCAATTTTCTTCCATTCTGGTGTATCAGATGCATGTCATAGGATGCCATCATCATTGTCCTTTAACTCCCCATGCCAAGACAAATTTTGCACATCTTTTATACTAGCAAATAAGAATTGAAATCGTGGTATTATTGGTAGATACCACATCACCTTAGCAGGAGAGCCATTTTTAGCCGTAGCTGAATTTGTGGTCTTATACCTTGACGCACCACATTTTGGACAATTTATCAAATTATTGTAGTCCTTCTGAAATAAGACACAATCATTTAGACATGCATGAATCTTCTTAGCCTCCATTCCCATTGGGCACATTATTTTCTTTGTTTGATATGTTGAAATTGGAAGATCGTTGCCTTCAGGAAGAATTTCCTTTAACAAAGACAACAGTAAAGTGAAACTCTTATCGCTCCACTAGTTTTGAGCTTTAAGAGTATATAATCCCATCACAGCACCCAACCTCATGAACTTAGTACATCCCTTATATAACAGTCTTTCAGCATCATGGACCATGTTTGCAAATAAAGAAGGTGGATCAATGACATTGTCCTGACAACTACGTAGCATCTCATCAACCGTATCATCCTGAATCGGGTCATCCTGAATCGGTTCATCATTGACATTATCATCATTATCTATATCTTCTATGCCACAACTATTAGTATCGACATTTTCTGATCCATAATTAAATTTCTCTCCATGCCAATACCATTCATTATAACCTTGTATGATCCCATTGCATATGACATGATTCTTAATTTCCTCAACAGTATCAACTTTCAAATTGTTACCACAATTTCTACATGGACAATAGAACCTATCTGTAGGTAGTTTCATGTGTTCCTCAGCAAATCTGATAAATTCATCAAGGCCTTTGGCAAACTCTGGACTACAATAGTTCTTGATAGACATCCAACTTTGATCCATTTTCTAGATCACATTAAAATTAATTATAAAACTGAGCATTTTATATTGATACTATAAGTGGTAATTTTTTATTAATAGGAAGCTAATTACTTTTATACTAAAGTGTACCACCTATCCCATTTTTGAATATTTAATCTCACTAGTAACTGTCTAATGTATATTTCATTTTGAAGAAAATTTCAGTAGCATTTCCCCTAAGTTCTCCAAGTACACCGATGTAAATGGCAAATAACCACTCACGTATGTACCCAGAGAACAAATGAGGAAATCCTACTGAAATTTTCTTCAAAACTAAACATACATTATACAGTTACATCCTAAGTGAGATTAAATATCCAAAAATAGTCCCAAACTGGGGACTATACAAAGTTTACTCCTAATGAGTAAATTTTGAATGGGTTTCTAAGTTAATATATAAATGTATTATTTTCATATTTATATATTAAGTTAAACATCATGCATCGATGATTCTCATCTATAAACCCTAAAGTGTCAATCTAGGAGTACACATGTATAATCTCATATTAATTTCTAGAATTTATATAATGATTACATATGAAAAAATACATGTTTTTATTATTGGTTGGGTTATCAATCATACAAAATGGAAAAACAATATAATTGTCCAGTTAAAGGCGTGCAGGTCCACTCTCGGTCGAGAATTTTTTGATCGAGAGTCCACTTGCACGCGGTGTCCAGGTCCACTCTCGGTCGATGAATTCTCGACCAGGAGTGTACCTAGACGCCATGCGCAGGTAGACTCTCGGTCGACGAATTCTCGACCGAGAGTGGACCTAGACGCTACCGTGGTTGTGGCGGCAGTACCACGGCAGGCATAGATAGACTTATATAAATGCAAAGTCTTACCTCTGGGACTGTGGCGGCGGCAACTTCGAGCTCCACTTTGGTTTCGGTCACTTCAAGCTCCACTCTGAGCTCCTCTTCTCTCAGACGACGACAATGGCAATGGGAGAGAAAGCATTGGCGGCGTAGGAGAGAAAGAAGAAGTAGGTCTCGGCAACGCGGGAGAGAAGGAAGAAGTAGGTCTCAGGGGAGAGAAAGAAGTAGGTCTCAGCATAGGAGAGAAAGAAGAAGTAGGTCTCGACGGCGTGGGAGAGAAAGAAAACTAGGTCATGCAGGAGAGAAAGAAGTAGATCTTGGCCACTTCAAGCCCTGGGCCCAACCTGTAGGGTCAGTTAAAACAAAAAAACGACCTAAGAGATAAGCGGTGCCTGTGTCGGGTAAATAAAAAACACCCGAACATCAACTTGGTCGAGAGAATTTCTTCGACCGAGGGGACCTACAAGGTCAGTTAAAATGAAAAAATTGACACTAGAGGTACTTATTCACACGCGAATGCAAATTGGATCCAAAATTTAACTCGGTCGATGATTTTTCAACCGAGGTGACCTCAGTCGAGAATTTTGTCGACTGAGAGAACCTAAAAGGTCGGTTAAAAGGGAAAAATTGACCCTAGAGGTACTTATACACACGGGAAGGCAAATAGATCCAAAATTCAACTCGGTCAACAATTTGGTCGACCAAGGGGACCTACAAGGTCAGTTAAAAGGAAAAAACCGACCCTAGAGGTACTTATACACGTGTGAAGGCAAACTGGATCCAAAATTCAACTTGGTCGATTGAGGTGACCTACAAGGTTGTTTAAAAGGAAAAAACTGACTCTAGAGGTACTTATACACGCACGAATGAAAACTAGATCCAAAATTCAACCCGGTCGATAATTTTTTCGACTGAGGAGACATACAAGGTCAGTTAAAAAGAAAAACAACCAACCCTAGAGGTACTTATACATGCACAAAGGGAAAATGGATTCAAAATTCAACTCGGTCGAGAATTTCTTCGACCGAGGGGACCTACAAGGTCAGTTGAAATGGAAAAAATTGACACTAGAGATACTTATTCATGCGCGAATGCAAACTGGATCCAAAATTTAACTTGGTCAATGATTTTTTCGACCAAGGTGACCTCAGTCGAGAATTTTGTCGACCGAGAGGACCTACAAGGTTGGTTAAAAGGGAAAAATTGACCCTAGAGGTACTTATACACGCACGAAGGCAAACTAGATCCAAAATTCAACTCGATCGACAATTTGGTCGATCGAGGGGACCTACAAGGTCAGTTAAAAGGAAAACACCAACCCTAGAGGTACTTATACATGTGTGAAGGCAACCTGGATCCAAAATTCAACCCGATCGACAATTTTTTTGACTGAGGAGATCTATAAGGTTGGTTAAAAGAAAAAAACCAACCCTAGAGGTGCTTATACATGCACGAAGGGAAATGGATTCAAAATTCAACTCGGTCGAGAATTTTTTCAACCAAGATCGATGCCCTACAAGGTCGATTTTTTAAGAAAACTGACCCAAGAGGTCTTAAATGGTGCCCGCATTTTTTGTAGACATATAAGGATGGTTATTTGGAAAAACCGACCCTATAGATCGAGGCACGAAGGCAAAATCGAGCAAATTTTTGTCGCGGGAAACTTTATTGGGCTTTCTAATCCCATTGTCTATAAGTTTGCTTATTTTATGAAAACCGACCCTATAGAGATATACTACAAGGTTGATTATTTTAAGAAAACTGACCCAAGTAATCTTAAGTGGTGCCCGTGTTTTTTATAGACATATAAGGTCGGTTATTTGGAAAACCAACCCTATAGAGTTACACTACAAGGTTGGTTATTTTAAGAAAATTGACCCAAGAGGTCTTAAGTGGTGCCCACATTTTTTGTAGACATACAAGGTCGGTTATTTGGAAAAACTGACCCTATAGGCAGTGACGTTATTGGCCAAAAATGTAGTAGTGCTAGATCACCATCTTTATGGAGTCTAGAAATGTGTTTATTGTTGATGTTCCCTAGATGACAATGCCAAATGTATATTTTGTTCGAGTTATTGAGTTTTAATCTTTTAGAAATTAAGTTATAAACATTTGTCTCTAGATCTAATAAGTAAAGACCATGGTTAATGGGGGCACTTCCATAAAAGATCTCATCTTTAAAAATAGAACATCGACCATTGTTTATATGAAATTTGAATCCATTTTTTTCCATACCATATATATAAATGATGTTTCTATAAATAGCATGCACAAACTAGCAGTTTTCTAACTCTGATACAAGCCCATTGGGCAGAGATAAGTGAAAGATTCCAATTACGGAGGCACCACCTCTTGCTCCATTCACAACACGCAGTTTGACCTCACCATTTCTTAAAGGTTTACTTCTTTTCATATCCTACCTATCTGAACATATGTGAGATCCACATCCACTATCAATACCCAAGATGAAGAAGTAGATCTATTTATCTCAATAATGTATATACATGAACTGGAGATCTTTATCCCCTACTTCGTCTTCCTCATTCCCTCTAGGTAAAGAAGTAAATTCCTTTTCCAGTGTCCAAGCTGGTGATATATAGTGGTGAAAATTTCCTTCCTTATTCATCCCTCTCTTTGCTTTGAGTGCAGAAGACTTGGGGTTTTGGCCAACTTTAGAACTCTTCTGGCCTTGCACTTTCCCCAGACTTCCCTTTTCCTCTACTTATCATCATCAATATATTTGGGCTTGTCCTTCTTCATTTGTGCTTCAGTAGTTCTCAACATGCAATGCAATTCTGACAATGGCTTATCAAAACTATTCGTGTAGTTCATGACAAATTGGATGTATGATTCTGGCAGTGATTGTAGAATCACATATGTGGCCAACTCTTGACCCAAGGGAAGTCCCAGTCTTGCTAGGTTCTCCACATACCCAATCAACTTCAGCACATGGGGCCCCATTGGATCTCCTTCATCTATATTTTAGTTGAGCAACACCTTTAAGACAACATTTCTCTCTTGTCTTGCATGATCATGGTGCATATTCTTAAGATGTTTAACCATCTCAAGAGCATTCATATTCACATTTTGTCTCTACAACTCATAGTTTATTGAGCATAGAATGAAGCACTTGACATATACGACACCTTTAGAATGATTCTTGTAAGCATCCTTGTCTCCCATAGACATGGTGGGAGCAGTTTCATTTGGCTCTAGTGTCTCAAGGACATAGATCTTATGCTCTTGTGTGAGCATGATTACAATGTCCTAAACAAGTCATGGAAGTTATTCATGTTCAACTTGTCCTTCTCAAGGACCGATCACAAAGAAAATGTGTTGTTGTTTGCCATTTGTTTCTACAAAAGAAATTTTCATTTTGTCAAAACCCTTTTGATTTGATATGATTAAAAGGAATTTTGACGATATTAAGCCTTTTAATTAATTACCCATTATTTCTTCCAAATTGATATCCCTCTCTTATCATTTTAGAAGATTGCAATGTACAACCTTCTAGTGAGCCAACATTTGAAACAATTAGGTTATTACCCAGCCAACACCAATGTCCATAACCAATTATTGAGGTAGGCAACATTAGACAATTGCATCTTATGCAATTCTTGAATAGATTATATACACAACTCCTTGTCATATTGCATTTGTTTGCTTCTAGGCACTTAACCTCTCATTAAGGTCACCTAGTTAAGCTTGGCCCTAAAGAAAACACAATAGTAATGCACCCTTCTTGGCAAGCCCACATAATTACCTTCACACTTCCACGAGATAGATGTTGCACCATGCTTGGCATGCCCATTTTTAGTCGATCAAGCTTTTCATGTGTGTTTCTTATATAAAGAATCTAAGACTTAATATTTGATTGAAGGATTTTATTTGTATATATATACATATACATATGCAATCACCACATACTAATATGTATCATATACATACTATATCCACAAAGGAAACATGCAACGATAAAAATACAAGAAATGTTTATGGCCACACTAATGCAATTATTTGATGCCACAAAGAATTGCTATTCACCTAAGGCAAACATCACATGTTGCAACCAAAAATTATGTTGGAAACAAGTTGGTCGGATGGTTGAACTCTTCTAGTCGATTGACTCATCTACCTATCGGTCAATTGGTCTCCGTCGGTTAGTCGACTGGCTCTGGGATCAAGCGGCTATTTGGACTCCTCCAATCGGTCAATTGATCCTTTAGTCGATCAATTCACTCCTTCAATCTGTAGCCTCTTGTGTCCTCCAATTAACCACTCGACTCCCAGTTGATCGAATCGCCTGGTGCAAAGTGTCTTCTCTATTTCAAATATATAAATTAAAACTATCCTATTGAAGTATTACATTATATAGCTGAAACATCAAGTTACATTAGAGGGGAGTATAGGGAGGACAACATTAAATTACATAGGGATAAAGAGAGAGAGGTTTCACGTGCAAACTAAATTTAAAGAAAAGAAAATAAACCATTCAACCATACACATATTTAGGGGGCATTGGCCATAACCACGCTTACATCCACCATGAAAACTGATTTTAGGGCAACACGTATAAATTTCATATATATCATATCACATATATAATATGTACAAGACATTCCCTAGTGTATGTGGTATTTAATCAGATATTCACATTAATCATTTAAATATTGACAATGCATGTAATAAATAAATGATAAAACCAAAAACCATCCATATCGATTGAATCCCAAAACATAGTAAATTGTTGTGGCTCTAATACTATTGTAGGGAATAATGGAGATAGAGATGACCGCAAAAACAAAACAAAAATTCTTGCCCTATTCTCATAGACCATTGGATCAAGTATAACTATGAATGGGTAGGAAGGTTTGCAAGGAATATACCCGATCATGGAGCAAGTCCAGTGAAAATCCTTGCAACGATGTGCTTCTTTCTCAAGAAGCATCGGGAAGGTTTTCGGGGGCATACTCCTCGTGTAGAACCATGAATGGCAGTTGTTGACATCCTCCTAGGATGGTGTCAATGGCCTCTACATAGTCTACATCAAACACCAGGAACTCCTTTTGTTCTAATAGAGCTGACAAGAATGAGTTTCCCCTCGTGTTGTCAATGTGCTAGCATGACTTTCTCCCCTTTGGCTATCTCTGCTTTTACGGGTAATATGCCTCTGGATCTCACATTACCGTAGTGTTGAGATTGGGAGACTTGTCACACAAGTGTGTTGAGAGCCTTGTCCACCCCTCCCCCCCTATATAGGAGTGGATGAGTCAGGATTTCCACAAACCTAGGGACACAAGGAGATGAAATTCATGAATTTTTAGCTAATTTAAATCATGAGTCAGTCGAGTTGACTCCCAATCAGTTGACTCATGTACCAGTTAGTCAACTCAAACATCCAATCGGTCGATTGGAATGTTTTCCTATTTATAAACATATTGGCTTTCAATGCAACGATCAATGCATGTCATGACATCAACATCAATCCTTGATCTAGTCTTATTGACCATCCAGTTGGTCAGTTGGACTTTTCAATTAGTTGACTCGACACTTGAGTCATTTGACTCAACACTTAAGTAAGTCGACTCACATTCCCAGTCAACCAACTGTGAGCGAATGTTGTTTAAATTGATTATTTAAATACTTTAGTAATCAAGTCAAACCTTATTCATGAGTAACTCATATTCTAGGTGCATCCTATGTGTCTGACCCTATAGATCTCACAGTCAATGTCCATAACTATAAGGACCATGACCTCCGTTTTAGGCTTACCCTGTTTGTTTTGCCTAAACCTTGTGCTTGGTTGCTTGCTAATCACCTTTAGTGGTGATTAGGGTTTGCTTGTGTTTGTTGAGAGTTGGAGGTGCGACTTGCAAAATAACCTAAGTTAGGGTTGTAGAGCAAGTTTGTCACCTTGAGAGATGTCTTTCTCTCTCTTTGCTTCCTCTAGAGTTGAGAGGAAGGTTTGGGCTCATGCCTTGAGTTGTCTTCGGCTTGGTTGAGCTCTGTTGGGCCTTGTTTTCCCTTATATGGGCCTAGCCTTGCTTTGAGGAGCCCGGTATCGGGCAAGGAGCACCTTGTGTCAGCCATGGGGATGTCACCCATGGGTGTGTCGGCCAAGGTGGTGGTGGTTTGAGGTGTGTGTCGGCCTTTGACCTCTTTGACCTTCTTGCTTTGGTTGTGTCACCCTAGCTTGGACATGTGGCAGATCCTTGGATGAGTGGGTGGCATGACTTGTGCATGTGTCTTGCAAGGTGGCAAGACGTGTGGACAAGTGTCCCTTAGTAAGGTGACACCTTGCCTTGGTTCCCCCTTTCACCCTTTGTATATATATTTCCTTTCTCTTCCTTAGGAACCCTTTAGCTCTTTGTTGCCCTTCTCTTCTTTGATGCACGACACACCTCCTTTGGAGTGCTTGGTGGCTGATCCCCCCTGGTAGAGATCCCTTCTTCTTCCTCTAGCTTGGTGGTCGAACCTTAGGTGGACCTTGTTTCCTTGGTAAGCATCTTCCCTCTCTCCTTAGCATCTTCTTCTCCATCTTGCCTACTCTTCGGCCATGGTGGTTATGATTCTTGTTCCTTTTCTTGAGGTGGGAGAAAGTGGTGTGCTTGGAGCTAAGAGCTTGAATCTTGGAGCTTTGGAGCTTGAGCAGCTTGCTTAAGGTGGGTTACATAACTTCTAACCCTATCTATACTACCTTCTTTATGTTGCATGACTCATATATATGGATGATCGGCCATTTCATGTTATGTTTCTTGCTCTAGTACATGTTGTTTATCTTATGGATATAGTAAGCATTATGTTGTTGATGTTGTTGATGGTTTATATGCCTTTGGATCTAGTTGGCCAAACTATAGCCTGGGGTTTTCTTGTTGGGAAATACCCCTTTCTCTCCTTGGTTTTGGGAAGTGAGTTTGAGCTCTAGTGATGTGGGAAATACCCCTCTCTCGTTTAAGTTGAGAGGTTAGTCTACATTCTAGTTGCTTGGGAAACACCCTCCTCTCACCATGGATTTGAGAGGTGATCTCTTGGATATGTGATGACCTAAGTTGAGGTTGATCCTTGTGGTTGCCCGATTTGTGATAGAGGTTGTGCAAAACCCCTCTCTCTTGGGTGTTTAGAGGTGAGTCGATCTTCTTGATCATTTAGGGTTTGGTGCCCTTGTGCTTGAGGTTGAAGATGACCTTGTAGAGTTGTTCTTTGCATGTTATGACCTTGGAGTAGTGCTACTCGATAGCCTCTTATCTTGGGTTTTACCCTTGGTCGATACACCTAGTTGAGATGGTTGGTTTGGTACCCGATATGGTGGTATAGAGAAACCCTAGTAGGTGCCTTAAGTGGTGCCCGATATGAGAAGCTTGACTTAGATGGACGTTATGGCCTTCTTGACCTAAGTGGTGTTGTCCCCTTGGCTGATATGATGCTTAGACAACATCTCTGTTTGGTTCCTTGGGTGACACAAGTTGGGTGAGTTTGAGTTGCCTGATATGGGTTGAGTGGAAACCCTAGTGGTTGCTTTGATAGAGGACGATATGGAGTGCTGCCCTTGTTGACCGATAGGCTTCTTTGAGGTGATTTTGTGTCGCCTGGGTCATGAACATGTTGGGCGACACAGTGTTGGCTTGGGGCGCCATGATCTTTGCCGGTACAGTGGTGAGAATGGTTGCCCAATACAACCCTAACCCTAGCTGGCTGGTAGGGTTCTAGCCAATACACCTCTTGAGTTAGTTGTACGATACACCTTGTACACCTGGTATGCACGAAAAGGTTGCATGATAACGCCGTGGTCTCTAGATGCACGATACACCTTGAGGGGTGGTTGGATATCTTCTAGGGTTGGCCGATATGTGGCTAAATGCCTAGGCCGGTAAGCTTTTGGTGAGGGTTGTTACCCTGCCCGATACCACCTATGGTGAGGGACGCGCTACCTGCCACACTTTTAGTAAGGGTTGCAGGAGCTTTGGTGAGGGTTCTCATAACCCGGAATGTATATAGCTAATAGTTCTCTGTTAAAAATGATATGGTGTGATCACCTTGAATCCTGCAACTATGATAATGAGATAAGATGATAGGTTGTGAACCAGGAAGTTTGGAAGGATATGATGTTTCTACACATGATAATGTGACACATGTATATGATCACAAGTATGGGGCATAATATATGCTTACGATTGATAATAAAACTATGATTTCTACAACTTATGTGTAATATACTCATGGATGTTGCTTTATACTTCATAGCATGATAATCATGTTAATCCGTAATGGCTTCAGTTATCTCTATGGATGTGTATACTAACCATGCAGATATTTTTTTATGTGGATTTTTAGCCTAGTAAGAGCTGTGAGATGTATGTTCTTGAGTAGCACCATGTGGTAATGAGATAACAAGTTGATAGGTCTGAGGACCTGATATAAGAAGGAGTGCCTAGTTGAGGTGTTATCCTCTGATGATGAGATAAGGGATGCGTTCCCAGAATGCTGATGCATGATTATGATGCCTCGAGAGGCAGTGGTTGATATAATGAGGGATTGAGGTCCCAGGATAGCATTATGATGGTAATAATGATGTAATTCTATAAGGCTATGTTTATACTTTGGTTTCCTCAACAATTGGCTTAAAATATACTAATTAATTATAGATGAACATATCATGTAGTTTTCCCTGGCCATAGATCCAACATCGTTAGTATCATGGTGATGGTGAAACAGGTTTATCCTGTGGGATCTGCATGCAGCGCATATTATTGAATATGAGAGGTTTTCCCCTAGCCTAAAATAAGAGGAATATGAGTACCATTATGAATATATGGAGAATGGTGAACAGACCCATGGCTCAGGATATGTGATGATGAGCATGATGCGTTCATGGCTCGGATGTATGCATTAGCACCTATGATGAGGTGAGCTAGAGATATGGGTAGCTTGCGGAGCTGACCCAGAGGCTGAGGCCCTATAAGCATAAGTCTACGGTCTTGCTTGATGATTCATGTACTGACTACGAGAAGGTGAGTTCATGGAGTCTAGATCTCCTTAGACCTTGTATGGCACCAGATTGGGCTTCACAGCCAATGGTTGGATTTGAGCAGGGAAGGCTCACTTCCTCAGGGCATAATAAAATGTAATACATCCAGATAGTATATGCTACACAGAATAAATATGAAACATTATTTGAGGCCTTGTTTATAGATAATTCAGTTACCTACTTACAGTTGCTTATATGATCTTGATATCTTGTGATAAGTTCATGTAAATTTTATCTTGTCAATCATGTTCCATAAAGAAATACTTGGTTATATGCCTCATGGATATCTTGGTCAGAATGATGGGGATAATGGTCTGGCTCAATATACTTCTCTTGTTATACACTTTATCAGTTATCTGCTTTTATTGATTTAATCTTTTGAGGTTTTGATAGTTGTGACGGGGACTTATGTTTCTCGTTGGGACTGTGTGTCTCACCCTGCTGGTTTGCAACTTTTTTAGGTGGATCACTCTAGACGTGGCGGTGGTCGTGAGGTTGTGGATGAGAAGCAAGAAGAGCAGTAGAAGGCAATAGATGGACATGCTATTGTTTTGGTGGTTTTATAGTAGAGTCCTAGAGTCATCCCTGTACTCTCAGATCCTCGGAGGTGTTTGATGACGTTTCACGATGACTAGCTATTGTAATCTTGTATATCCTACTACTGGCCTTACATGGCCTGTTATGTATGTATTAATAGGTGATGAACTCTGGTGCTCACAGTACAGCTAGTTCTGACAAGCTGTGGACATATATCAAGGGTTGTAATATGTTTATAACATGTTTCTCTATAGGATCTGGTTGCAAAAGTTCTCTTATGTATGCTTTCCGCAATCGGTTTTAAGTAACATGTGTTTTCAGTAATATGTGGTTCTGCATGTTTTCGTGTGTCATTTCGTTGTCTGTTTGATGGTGGGGTGTCACAGTTAGTTTGGTATCAGAGCTCTAGGTTCACTGAGTCTACATGGATCTAGGACTAGGTATGCATCTGTTCTTGTGAGTTTTCCAAATTTTCTTACAATCATCTTCTACCCTCAGCAGAAGATAAAGCTTAAAGATGTCTGGAAACCATGAAGAAAATGCTACCGAGAGCAGTGATGTTGCATCAGTTGATGGAGCAAGAGTGCAGGCACATGAAGATCGGGTGCCTGAGGTCCTCCAACTTGACCCAGCCATTCTCTAAAATCATGCCTACCAACAGCTTATGGGGCATTTGACGGCTATGATGAATCACATGGTGGAAAGGTTGCCAGTTCCTCAGCCAAGAGCATAGTCTCCCCATGGTGAAACATCGGGTATTGGGAAGACCTTTGAGTGGTTTCACCGAGTCATAGCTTCAAATTATGCTGGAACAGCTGATCCAGTAGATGCAGATTTGTGGCTGACAGGTCTCGAGAAGGCCTTCCGGATCCTCGTCATCCCTGAAGCAGACAAACTCAAGCACACTATCTACCTTCTGAAGGGTAGTGTTGGCCACTGGTGGGCCATTGAGGAGGAGAAGTGACCCGGTGAGGAGATTGGTTGGGAAGTTTTCCGACGAGAGTTTGTCAGCAGATACTTTCTGAAAACGTATCTGGATGAGAAGATCAACCAATTTGAGTGTCTACACCAAGGGTCGATGAGCATCACCGAGTATGAAGCCAAGTTCATGGACTTGTTGAGGTTTTGTCCTCACATGGCGGTGACAGATGATGAGTGGATCAGGCGGTTTGAGAAAGGTTTGAGTGATGAGCTGTCGACACCTGTTGCTTCTTTGGAAAATCAGGAGCGGTTTGCCAAATTTGTCAAGTCCGTTCGTAGGATTGAATGGTCTGTCAGGGATAAAAGGGAGTCCATGACCAGGAAACGGTCTGCTCAATTCCAGGGACAGAGATCTGGTGGCTTCAAGAAGCCAAGGTTTTTGGCACCTTCCACAGTGCAGAGTTCTCATGTACCATCACAATGGTCTTTGAGTAAGGGAAGAGGTTATGTTTCTTCACCGTCGAAGGCACTTAGTACATCCTCAGTGGCAGTGACAAGGCCATCTAGGCCACAGATAGAAGGAAGGTCATGTTATCACTATGGGCAGACTGGCCATTTAAGGTTAAATTGCCCAAAGAGAGATGTTGAAGTAATACAACAACTGAGGCAAAATCAACAAGGGTCAGACAGACAGTAGCCCAGTGGTAGCAGAGGGTGAGGACGCGGTCAAGCGTCGCAAGTGGGATCATCTGCTCAAGGAAGCAGAGGACGTGGATAACAAGTAACGGCTCGATTCTATGCTATGAGTCAGCCGGAGGCGATAGTCAACCCACGAGTGGTGACAGGTCAGATGGAGTTATTTCATTCTCATTTGTCTTCTTCGTGCTTTATATATGTTTTGGTTGACCCGAGTGCTACGCACTCTTTTATCACACATAGTCTGCTTGATAGTTGTCCTTTACTTGTTAGTTGTAAGAAAGATAGCCTGTTGTTAGAAACCCCTCTCGATGATTCCTTGATGCTCAAGAGGAGTGTCCGTATTATGTCCTATCTTTCTCAAGACACAGTATACAAGTGGATCTTATACCACTTGATATGCATGGATTCTATGTGATCCTTGGGATGGATACCTTATAAAAGTATAAGGTTGTGTTGGACTTTGGTTCCAAGCAGGCAGTGTTTGATGACAACAGAGAGAAGTGGATCTTCCAAGGAGACAGGAAGATTCTTATGACATATTTAGTGTCAACATTGGTGGCAGAGAAGTTGTTGTGGCAAGTTTGTAAGGCATTCTTAGCTCATGTTGTGGATACCAAGGCAAAAGGTCCTATCCTTGAGGAAGTGACGGTTGTCCGAGAGTTTGCGGATGTGTTTCCTGATGAGTTCCCCGGTGTTCCCCCACCTCGAGAGATTGATTTTGAGATCAATCTGGTACCAAGAACACACCAGTTGCACAGATGTCGTATAGGATGGCTCCAGCAGATATGGCAGAGTTGAAGAAGCATTTATAGGAGTTGTTGGAGAAAGTTTTCATTTGACCGAGCATGTCACCTTGGGGTGATCCGGTGTTGTTTGTTAAGAAGAAGAACGGGTCGATGTGGCTATGTATAGATTATCGGCAGTTGAACAAGGTCACAATCAAGAATAAGTACCTATTACCAAGGATAGATGATTTGTTTGATCAGTTGTGTGGTGCTACAGTGTTCTCGAAGATAGACCTACGGTCTGGATACCATTAGTTAATAATCAAAGATGACAACATACCTAAGTCAGTGTTTAGGATGAGGTATGGTCACTTTGAGTGTGGTTATGTCGTTTGGGCTAACCAATGTGCCTGTTGCTTTCATGGATCTGATGAACTGAGTATTTCATCTATTCCTAGATCAGTTTGTTGTAGTTTTCATAGATGACATCTTGATTTACAGTCGGGACAGTCAAGAGCATGAACAGCATCTTCGACAAGCTTTGACTCTTCTTCGCCAACATTAGTTATATGCCAAGTTCAGTAAATGTGAGTTCTAGTTGAAAGAAGTGACGTTCTTGGGTCATGTGATATCTGCAGAAGGAGTCAGAGTGGACCCTAAGAAGGTGGAGTCAGTGGCAGATTGGGAGCAACCAAAGATGCTGACAGAAGTTTGTAGTTTTCTAGGTTTGGCAGGATACTACCGGAGGTTTATAAAGGATTTTAGTGTGATCGCATTGCCGATGACGAAGCTGATCAGGAAGGATGTACCTTTTGTCTGGAATGATTGTTTTCAACAATCTTTTCAAAGCTTGAAGGAGAAGCTGACTAGTGCTCCAGTGTTGGTGTTGTCAGAGCCTGGGAAGGGCTATGTTGTTTTTTGCGATGCTTCCAAGAAAGGCTTAGGTTGTGTGTTGATGCAGGAACACCATGTAGTTCCTTTTGCTTCACGACAGCTTAAGATACATGAGGAGAACTATCTGACACATGATTTAGAGTTGGCAGCAGTGGTCCGTACGTTAAAGATTTGTAGGCACTATCTTTATGCGGAAGTGTGTCAGATCTATACAGATCATAAGAACTTGAAGCACATATTTTCACAGAGTGAGATGAACATGCGAAAGCATCGTTGGATGGAGCTAATCAATGATTATGATTGCACCATTGAGTATCATCCTGATAAGGCAAATGTGGTAGCTAATGTGCTTAGCAAAAAGTCTTCTTCTCTCCCCCACGAAGAAGGCACAGTTGAGTTCCATGGTATGCCATAGGAGGGATATGTTTGTCTCCTTGCGGCAGATGAATGTGTAGTTGGAAGTTTCCTTGTTGGCAGGACTATTGGCACAGATGCAAATCAAGATTACGTTGAGACAGTAGATCAAAGATGCACAGTAGGTGGATGATATAGTATAGTTGATTAGGTCAGAGCTCGGCAGTGAAAAGCGTGATGGGTTCCATAAGTCCGAGGATGAACTAGTTTTCTATCATGGTAGGATGGTGGTCCCTGATGTTGCTAATACAAGAAAGATAGTGCCCAATGAAGAACACACATCGATGTATGCTATGCATCCAGGAGTCACCAAGATGTATCAAAATCTGAAGGACATGTATTGGTGGTCTGGCTTGAAGAAGGATGTAGCTGAGTTTGTGGCTAAGTGAGCAGTATGTCAGCAAGTTAAAGTTGAGCATCAAAAGTCGGCAGGTATGTTGCAACCCATGTCGATACCGCAATGGAAATGGGATCATATAACCATGGATTTTGTAGTTAATCTACCAAAGATAGCTGGGAATCATGATTCCATTTGGGTAATAGTGGACAGGCTGACAAAATCTGCTCATTTCATACCCGTAAAGACGACATATACAGCAAAGAAGCTTGCTCAGGTGTATGTCGATGAGATAGTGCATTTGCACGGTGTACCAGCAACAATAGTCTCTGACAGAGGTCCTCAGTTCACAAGTCATTTTTGGGAACAGTTGCACAAACCGTTGGGAACACAATTGAGATTCAGCACCGCCTTCCACCCTTAGACGGATGGACAGTCGGAAAGGACTATTCAGACTTTAGAGGATCTTCTTCGATCTTGTGTTTTGTAGTTCCTAGGTAGTTGGGACGTGCATCTCAGTCTGATAGATTTCGCTTACAATAATAGTTATCAGTGGAGCATTGACATGGCTCCTTATGAGGCTCTTTATGGAAGGAAGTGCATATCTCCTTTATGCTGGTATGAGTCTGGTGAGTATCAGCTTTTGGGTCCTGAGTTAGTGCAGCAGACAACAGAGAAGATCAGAGTGATACAACAATAGTTGAAAGTGGCATAGGACAGACAGAAGTCTTATGTAGACAATCATCGATGACCTTTAGAGTTTCAGGTGGGAGACAAAGTGTATCTCAAGGTCTCACCTTGGAAAGGCGTGTTGAGGTTTGGCCGGAAAGGCAAATTGGCACCCAGGTATATGGGGCCATACCCAGTAATAGCACGTGTTGGGGTTTGGCCGGAAAGGCAAATTGGCACCCAGGTATATGGGGCCATACAAGTTAGAACTGCCTCTAGAGTTTCACAAGTTGCATCCAGTGTTCCATGTCAGTATGTTGAAGAAAAGTCATCCAGATACAGGAACAGTGATACAGCCAGTTGAGGTTGAGCTTGATGAAGACGTGACCTATAAGGAAGGTTTGGTGGCGATCCTTGATAGAAGAGTAAAGAAGCTGAAGAGGAAGGACCTATTTCTTGTGAAGGTTCTTTGGCATCATCCTGGCATTAAGGAAGCCACGTGGGAGCTTGAGGAAGAGATGAGGAGGAAGTATCCCTCGCTTTTCACTTCAGATTTTGAGGACGAAATCCCTTTGTAGAGGTTTATGGCTTGTAAGGACCCTAACCTCCATTTTGGGCTTACCCTGTTTGTTTTGCCTAAACCTTGTACTTGGTTGCTTGCTAATCACATTTAGTGGTGATTAGGGTTTTCTTGTGTTTTGTTGAGAGTTGGAGGTGCTACTTGCAAAATAACCTAAGTTAGGGTTGAAGAGCAAGTTTGTCACCTTAAGAGATGTCATTCTCTCTCTTTGCTTCCTCTAGAGTTGAGAGGAAGGTTTGGGCTCATGCCTTGAGTTGTCTTGGGCTTGGTTGAGCTCTTTTGGGCCTTATTTTCCCTTGTTTGGGCCTTGCCTTGCTTTGAGGAGCCATGTATCGGGCAAGGAGCACCTTGTGTCAGCCATGGGGATGTCTCCCATTGGTGTGTCGGCCAATGTGGTGGTGGTTTGATGTGTGTGTCGGCCTTTTACCTCTTTGACCTTCTTGCTTTGGTTGTGTCACCCTAGCTTGGACATGTGGCAGATCCTTGGATGAGTGGGTGGCATGACTTGTGCATGTGTCTTGCAAGGTGGTAAGATGTGTGGACAAGTGTCCCTTAGTAAGGTGACACCTTGCCTTGGTTCCCCCTTTCACCCTTTTCTATATATATCTTTCATTTCTCTTCCTTAGGAACCCTTTAGCTCTTTGTTTCCCTTCTCTTATTTGGTGCATGACACACCTTCTTTGGAATGCTTGGTGGTCGATCCCCCCCTGGTAGAGATCTCTTCTTCTTCTTATACCTTGGTGGCTAAACCTTAGGTGGACCTTGTTTCCTTGGTAAGCATCTTCCCTCTCTCCTTAGAATCTTCTTCTCCATCTTGCCTACTCTTCAGCCATGGTGGTTATGATTCTTGTTCCTTTTCTTGAGGTGGGAGAAAGTGGTGTGCTTGGAGCTAGGATCTTGAAGCTTGGAGCTTTGGATCTTGAGTAGCTTGCTTAAGGTAGTTTACATAACTTCTATCCCTAGATATACTACCTTCTTTATGTTGCATGACTCATATATGTTGATGATCGGCCATTGCATGTTATGCTTCTTGCTCTAGTACATGTTGTTGATCTTATGGATATAGTGAGCATGATGATGTTAATGTTGTTGATGGTTTATATGCCTTTGGATCTAGTTGGTCGAACCATAGCTTGGGGTTTTGTTGTTGGGCAATACCCCTTTCTCTCCTTGGTTTTGGGAAGTGAGTTTGAGCTCTAGTGATGTGGGCAATACTCCTCTCTCATTTAAGTTGAGAGATGAGTCTACATTCTAGTTTCTTGGGCAACACGCTCCTCTCACCATGGATTTGAGAGGTGAGCACTTGGATATGTGATGACCTAAGTTGAGGTTGATCCTTGTGGTTCCCAATTTGTGATAGAGGTTGTGCAAAACCCCTCTCTCTTGGGTGTTGAGAGGTGAGCCAATCTTCTTGATCATTTAGGGTTTGGTGCCCTTGTGCTTGAGGTTGAAGATGACCTTGTAGAGTTGTGATTTGCATGTTATGGCCTTGGAGTAGTGTTGTCTGATAGCCTCTTATCTAGGGTTTTACCCTTGTCCGATACACCTAGTTGAGATGGTTGGTTTGGTACCCAATATGGTGGTATAGAGAAACCCTAGTAGGTGCCTTAAATGGTGCCCGATATGAGAATCTTGACTTAGATGGACGTTATGGCCTTCTTGACTTAAGTGGTGTTGTCCCCTTGTGCGATATGATGCTTAGACAACATCTTTGTTTGGTTCCTTGGGTGACACAAGTTGGGTGAGTTTGAGCTGCCCGATATGGGTTGAGTGGAAACCCTAGTCGTTGCTTTGATAGAGGTCGATATGGAGTGTTTCCCTTGTTGATCGATAGCCTTCCTTGAGGTGCTTTTGTTTCGCATGTGTCATGAACATGTTGGGTGACACAATGCTTGCTTGGGGTGCCATGATCTCGGCTGGTACAGTGGTGAGAATGGTTGCCTAATACAACCCTAACCCTAGCTAGCCGGTAGGGTTCTAGCCGATACACCTCTTGAGTTAGTTGCACAATACACCTTGTGCACCTGGTATGCACGACAAGGTTGCATGATAACGCCATGTTCTCTAGATGCACGATACACCTTGAGGGGTGGTTGGATATCTTCTAGGGTTGGCCAATATGTGGCTAAATGCCTAGGCCGGTAAGCTTTTGGTGAGAGTTGTTCCCTACCCGATACCACCTGTGGTGAGGGACGCGCTACCCGCCACACATTTAGTAAGGGTTGCAGGAGCTTTGGTGAGGGTTCTGATAACCCAGAATGTATATAGCTGATAGTTCTCTATTAAAAATGATATGGTGTGATCACCTTGAATCTTGCAACTATGATAATGAGATAAGATGATAGGTTGTGAACCAAGAAGTTTGGAAGGATATGATGTTGCTACACATGATAATGTGACACATGTATATGATCACAGGTATGGGGCATAATATATGCTTATGATTGATAATAAAACTATGCATTCTGTAGCTTATGTGTAATATACTCATGGATGTTGCTTTATACTTGATAGCATGATAATCATGTTAATCCATGATGGCTTCAATTATCTCTATGGATGTGTATATTAACCATGCAGGTATTTTTTTATGTGGATTCATATCCTGGTAAGAGCTATGAGATGTATGTGCTTGAGTAGCACCATGTGGTAATGAGATAACAAGTTGATAGGTCTGAGGACCTGATATAAGGTGGAGTGCCTAGTTGAAGTGTTATCCTTTGATGATGAGATAAGAGATGTGTTCCCAGAATGTTGATGCATGATTATGATGCATCGAGAGGCAGTGGTTGATATAATGAGGGATTGAGGTCCCAAGATAGTATGATGATGGTAATAATGATGTAATTCTATAAGGCTATATTTATACTTTGGTTGCCTCAATAATTGGCTTAAAATATACTAATTAATTATAGATGAACATATATTGTAGTTTGCCTTGGCCATAGATCCATCATCGTCAGTATCATGGTGATGGTGAAATAGGTTTATCCTGTGGGATCTGCCTGGAGTGCATGTTGTTGAATATGCGAGGTTTTCCCCTAGCCTAAAATAGGAGGAATCTGAGTACCACTGTGAATATATGGAGCATGGTGAACAAACCCATGGCTCAGGATATGTGATGATGAGCATGATGTGTTCATGGCTCATATGTATGCACTAGCACCTATGATGAGGTGAGCTAGAGATATGGGTAGCTTGTGGAGCTGACCTAGAGGTTGAGGCCCTATAAGCATAAGACTGCGGTCTTGCTTGATGATTTGTGTACTGACCACGAGATGGTGAGGTCATGGAGTCTGGATCTCCTTAGACCTTGTATGGCACCGGATTGGGCTTCACAGCCAATGGTTGGATTTGAGAAGGGAAGGCGCACTTCCTCAGGGCATAATAAAACGTAATACAGTTGAATAGTATATGCTACACAGAATAAATACGAAACATTGTTTGAGGCCTTGTTTATAGATAATTTAGTTACCTACTTACAGTTGCTCATATGATCTTGATATCTTGTGATAAGTTCATGTAAAGCTTATCTTTTTAATCATGTTCCATAAAGAAATACTTGGTTATATGCCTCCTGGATATCTTGGTAAGAATGATGGGGATAATGGTCTGCCTTCGTATACTACTTTTGTTATACGCTAGATCAGTTGTCTGCTTTTATTGCTTTAATCTTCTAAGGTTTTGATAGTAGCAGCGGGGAGTTATGTTTCTCGTTGGGACTGTGTGTCTCACCCCGCTGGTTTGCAACCTTTTTAGGTGATCGCTCTAGACGTAGCGGTGGTCATGAGGTTGCAGAAGAGCAACAAGAAGAGCAGTAGAAGGCAAGAGATGGACATGTTGTTGTTTTGGTGGTTTTGTAGTAGAGTCCTAGAGTCATCCCTGTACTCTCAGGTCCTCGGAGGTGTTTGATGATGTTTGACGATGGCTAGTTGTTGTAATCTTGTATATCTTGCTCCTGGCCTTACATGGCCCATTATGTATGTATTAACAGATGATGAACTCTAGTGCTGACAGTACACCTGGTTTCAACAAGCTGTGGACATATATCAAGGCTTGTAATAATTTTATAACATGTTTCTCTGCAAGATCTGGTTGCAAAAGTTCTCTTATGTATGCTTTCCACAAGCGGTTTTAATTAACCTGTGTTTTTTGTAATATGTGGTTCCGCACGTTTTCACGTGTCATCTCACTATCTGTGTGATGGTGGGTGTCACAATAACTAGATTATGACATCACAAACAATGAGTCGTATCTAGCAACACATTAGTGCTACCCAAGTAATTGGAAAGTTAAATAACAACTGCAACCTACAATCCATGATTAGTGTTACAGTGATTGTATAGTTCCTTTGTCTTTGATCTCCATATTAAACTTGAGGCATGAAATCACCATCCTCTTAATGTTCAATCCATGTTCCTTGAATTAGAGAAGACTGTATGAGGTGAATGTGAGCTCACATATCACATATTGAGTCACATGAATATGGACATACCTTTCTTATTCTCACTTATCAAGTGGATAGGATATCAACTCCGATAGGAGGGACAAATCCCATCTACATCACTCACAATCAATCCCCTTGTATCACAATATACATGAACATCACATGTATGGTAACCCTTATTCAAGATTATGTTGGATGGTTTGCAAGTACATTGAACAACATGTGATGAGTGTAGTGACTTTAGGTCTGAGAATCACAATCACCACTATAACTATGAGAGGTGATTCTTACTACATTCAATGGTTTCCATCTATCACTCTCAAGGTCGGTTTGTATGATACATTGTTCTTTAACAAGTACTTATGTATTTGGCTTGATATCACATATCATGACAAATGAAATTATGTCACCAGTCAACACACATTTTAGTCTTATGTATTATTGTTGTCTATATATTGTTTCTAGAATAATATAGGGCTAGGGACATAATAAGAATGTATATACTCTTATCATACATATGATCTCATTGTTTAGATCCTCAACCTTGCGGCATATGTCATTGAGTAATATCATTCTATTCGACATCTATCATGTTGTACCATCATCTCATAATTGAACAAACATATTGATAAATGATTGCCTTTATTATTAATCAAATATATTATGTGATGCCTCATGACAATCATAGTATGTCTGGCTCTCTAGGCATACATACCAACACTTGTATAGGAGGTAATGTAGATCACCTATGTGTTGTTATGAAGCCAGAAAGTACCAACTTTTGGATCCAAAATTGGTGTAGCAAACCACAGAGAAAATTAAGATGATCCAAAAACAACTCAAGACATGCAGAATTCATATGCAAACAACAGACACAGACCCTTGGAATTCTAGGTTGGTGACATAGTTAGTTCAAGGTGTGCCTTGGAGGGGAGTCTTAAGATTTGGTAAACAGGGAAAGATAGTGCTCAGATTTTTGGGACCATATATAGTTTCTGCACAGGCAAGAAAGGTGGTGTATAAGTGTGAACTCATCCTTAAAATCCAAAGATTACACAATATATTCCATGTGTCTATGATAAGAAAATGACATCCACGGACTGATCAAACAATTCATTTGTAGAAGTGCAACTCGATGATCACATATCCTACATGGAGGGTCCAATGTTGATATTGGATAAGTGAATGCAGACACTACGGAAGAAAGACATAGTGTTGATGAAAGTTTTGTGGAATCACTAAGGTGTTGAAGAGGCAACATAAGAACTCGAAGAGGAGATATGTAGGAAGTACCCATCTCTTTTCTCTTAGAATTTTAGAGGCAAAATCCATATTAGGGGTTTATATTTGTAAGACCCCTTACCTAGCTTAGCCCTTAACCCTGCTTTGCTATCCTTATCACTTATTTAGATGATTTCTTAAGCATGTTATTAGTTGGAGAGTGTTTGGTTGGATGTTGATGTGCAAATTACCCTTTGAGTAAGGGCTCCTTTGTAATATATACATAGTATGTTGGTTGTCTTCTTATTTCCTTTCTTGGCTGAAGATAGATGCACTTCGGTGGTTTCACCTAGCCTAGCTTCTTTTCCATCAGTTGATAACTGATGGAAGGACACTAACCCTCTATAGGTACAAGACTAATGGAATGCGCCTGGTCTTCCATTAGTCAAATAAGGATAGGGCCCTTTTGTAAGTTTTTTAGCTTGTGGCGTGATTGGTTTTATGTTGGTTGAGACCATCATTGTAGTTCTTCCTTTCCATTGATAGACAACTAACAGAAGGGGATGGAAGTAACCCTTAGATCCTTGTTGATTGCCTACATATGTGATGATTGGGTGGTAAAATGGTGGTATTATAAAGTCTAAGAACTGATTGGAAGTTTTCAGCATGGCAAGCAATGGTTTTACGTGAGTTATCTATCAATAGTGTTTTGTGGTATGCCTTGCGATGGTTTCCTTGAGGGTCTTAATTCAATGAGTTTGACCATTGAGATGAATTGATGAATTTTCTTCTTACACCAATCAACAAAGTATCTGGCTAGCATGTAGCGAGGGGAGGTCATGCTTCACCTTTTTATGGCACAACTAACTAATAAAGGTAAAATTTTGGCTGACGGATTGATAGTTTGACTACTTTTATCTCTCCTTTGGTGTGGTTTTATACCCTCCTAGACTTTAGTCTTATCTCACATGCAAATTTGAGCAACAAGATGTTGTTGTAGAGTGAAACGCCATCGACAAGATTCTTGGCTTCATCGATTCATGATTTCAACATGATCTACCATTGATCCCTTCTCTACCAATGTGAGGCAAGCCAATTGGTGGCTTTTAATTTTTTATTAGATTAAGTGAAACCTTTATCATGCATTTTCATGATGATATTTATCTTCTTATCCTTATAGGATGTTTTCTGGGTGATTTTCCTCTAGGTTTTTTACTATAGGTCATAACACTCTGCTTCCACCTTTGTCTCTTTAGTTTAGCTTCTTCCACCATTGATCGACAGTGCTAGAGCATGGTTGAAATAGAGGAACTCACACATTGGGAAATTTCCCTCAACGTCAGAGTTTGTTTTTAAGTTGGTGTCTTCACGATAGATTTTTGTGCCTAGACCAATTTCTACCTTTAATGTGAGTGATATAATCTATGACTCACTTGTTCCCTACTATAAACATGCATGTAGTAGATCTTCACTTTGTATACCTCTTCTAGTATTAAAAGTTGGTACTTTATGTACTTTGGATTTTAACCCCCTGGCATATGTGTTTGCATGCTAATGTCACGTATATTGGTTATCCTTTTTTGCATAAGAGTTGATTATTGTTAATTCTATTGTGATGAATTGACTTAATACGGTAAAATAAGCTTAGGGTTTTCTCCCTAGTTCTTAAATCTGGCATCCGTGTTTATAAGATGATATCTTGCAAAAAGTATGAAATATGTACGTTCATTGAGCATGCCTTGAGATATTTCCTCAATACTATGGGGTTGATATGTAATACGGTGACTTTGCTAAAGTAAAATGAAGGGTTTATGTATGTTCTTACCCTATTTGAAATGGGAGTGTCTTATTGTGAGTAGTTAGGTAGTGTTGTTGATACATTTAATATCTTCTATAGTTACCTACTACCTTCTTATTTCTCAATCTATTGAAAGCTTGTTTCTTACTTTAGTTGATGTAATCATATAATATTGAACCTAACCATCAGGAAAAATCTAAGTATAGCCATGAGTCCACAGAAGCATTGCCTCTGGTGTTAGTGGGAATGAGGAAGTGAGTTAATCTTCTAGCATCTTAGAGATGTGAGAAGGTTCTTATAGCCATATTTAGTGAATACAGGGGGACAACTAGGAGCATATATCCTATGGTCTTTATTTAGTTTTAGATTCAGAGAAATCTGATGGTCCAGTGGTGGTATATGGAATAATTTGATGTAAAGTGGAGTTCGGTTATCTTGTCTTGGTGGCACCATGATTCGTGTACCCGGGGCAAGCCTGGTTTGATGGATTCACTTTTAATCGTGTATTCATAATGAGTTAGTGATGAGTGTATATTTGTCAAACATTTTTATGAACCTAGCGTGTTTCCCTTCCATTTCTACCAAAAAGTGGAATTACAGAATTTGGGATCTAAAATATATATATCACTATAAAATAAATAAGAAGTTGTACAAGATGAAATATGAAGAAGGCTATCTATCTATGCATACTGTGAGTATCTCTTAGACATGAATCCCAAACTGACTCATCATTCCTTTCAAAATTGAAGAAAATTGTTGGTTCCTTTCAAGCCAAGTATAGTATAACACAAAAATAACAGCCCCTTTAGCTTCACCTCTAATCTTTAGAAGATCCTCCTTTGACCTTGGATAGGAACTATAAAGAGGAGTATCTATTCCAGAAAAGATTACTAAACTCACAACCAAAAATGATATGCTCCAAATCTTCAGAACCTCTTTTTCAGAGGGCACACCTTGAAGCCATACTAAATCCAACTTTCTTCATATATTCAAGAGTTAGAAGTTTGTCTAAAAAGAGTTTCCATATAAAACAAGAACATCTTCTTGGAGTTTTCCCTTTCCATTCCCAATATCCCCAAACAATTATCGGTTTTTTATTTCTAACTAGATTCTAAGAATCTTTGAGTCTAAAAGAGATAGAGTACTCAATAAGCAAAGTTTCACTTTTACCAGTTGGATCAGGTAGCTTCTGAAGGATCTTCACTAGATTTTTTGAACCCCTGAACTCTGGAATAGAGCAACTTCCACCCTTGGACACAGCAACTAAGTATGCCATTAGATTCATTTCCCAATCTAAGCATGAGTTATTTGTCTACCTGGTCTAATAATAATTAGCCATTCGGTAACCAAGGATCTTTTTAAAGAAAGATATCGACTCTGTTTCCGACATAGAACTTTAAGTGAGGAATTATAATGAATCTAGAATTGACCAAACTTTTGAACAACCATAGGAAACTTGTTTTACTGTCTATAGACCAGATTGAATCATCAGTGACATACTTTCCATGGACCCATTTCACCCATAGGGATTTCTTATCACTGGTGATATTCCTTAAGTTCTTAAGAATTCCTGCTTCGGACCAATCCTCCACACGCCTAATACCCAATCCACCTTCATTTTTGGGTTTGCAAATACTCTCCCAAGCAACCGTGTGAAGATGTATTTTCTCCTCAGTGTCACCCCAAATAAAGTTTCTCATCATCTTCTCAATTTGAAAAAATAATAGACTTAGGGATAGGGAAGGTTGACGTACAGAAAATGTGATAAGAAGACAAGGTAGAGATGAAAAATTAAATCCTCTTATATTGAGACAAAAGAATGAATTTCCAAAGATCTTATTTACTTCTCACTTTATCAAGAATAGGATTGCACATAGACATGGTGAGCCTACCTATGAAGAGGGGAGGACCCAAATATTTTACATGCAACATTGTAATGTATATATTTAGTATATCTGAGATCACCTTTGCATCATCATTACTAGTAATTCTACTAGCAAACAAATGGCTTTTCAGATTATTCAACCTCAAACCAAAGATTCTATGGAACTCACCAAAAAATTCAGTAATGGATTTAGTTGTGTCAACATCAACTCTCATAAAGATCAAGAGATCATTTGCAAAGACAATGCGGCAAATCTTGAAGTCCAAGGAGGCATGAATAGCCTTTTACCTCCCCTTTTCCACATATGCATTAATGAGAGAAGAAAAGCCTTCCTTGGAAATTACAAAGAGATAAGGGCCAAGGGATCACCCTACCTAACTCCAGTAGAAGCAAGAAATGAGTTAGAAAGACATCCATTAATCATAACTTGATAAAAAGTAGTAGAAAAATAGTCATCAATCCATTTGAACCAATTTATAGGGAAACCCATTCTCTAGAGAATAAAAAGAATGTAATCTCTATGAATAGAGTCATAGGCCTTTGAAAGATCAGCCTTAATACACATCCTCTCATGTCCATGTGCATTTGAAAAGGATCTACGGATGTCATTAGACAATAACATAACATCACCAATCGACCTCCCTTTTATAAATGTCATTTTATTACCATCAATACAATAAGGGAAAATTGAACTCAACCGATTGGCTAGAATCTTAGTTATGAGCTTGTACACAACATTTCATCATGAAATGGGTCTAAATTCACTAAGACAAGAGGCACCAGAACACCTAGGAATCAAAGTAACGAACATTCTATTACATTCACTAAGTAGTTTACCTAAAACTCAGAATAGATTTATTGATGTCCACTTCAATAATCCCCCAATAGGATTTGAGAAATAAGCCATTGAATCCCTTAGGCCTAGGGGCCTTATTCATCCTCAATACCTTAACCACATAATCAAACTCCTCAATACATATACATGCTTGTTCAAGATATCTAGATGTTCTTTAGAAACTTTAGGTAGAACCCATTCATTAGACCAATTAACATAATTAGAAGAAGCAGAGTTGAAGAGAGAGAAGAAGAAATCAACAACATGGGAGCTAATATCACTCTGATCATAAATCTTACTACCATTCACAGAAATGAACTGAATGTTATTAAAAGATTCTCCTGGTATTAAGAGACATAGAAGAAAGTAGAGTTTCTATCACCTTCTTTGAGCCATAGGATTTTGGACTTTTCTTTAAGAAGGGATTCCTCATCAACAAGAGCTTTCTCGGTAAGAATTCTAGCATTAGCAAGCTGATATTGAAGATCACCATTAAGAGGATCATTATCCACTTTGAATTGGAGTTCCAAAACCTTATCCTCCATTTCCCTCAATTTTGAGACGAAGTTTTTAACTGATTTTTTATTCCATTCTAGAAGAGCTCCCTTAACAAGATGCAACTTCCTATAGACTTTGTAAATTGGAGTTCCCTCAGGGTAAATACTTGTCCAAGCACTTTTAACCACATCAGAAAAGACTTTTTTATTAGTCCATGCAATAATGAACCTGAATGAAGACCTCCTCTTCTTAATACTATTAAAGTGAATGACAATTATACGACGGTCACTGACAACAATAGAAATGAATTCCCCCCATATCTCAAGAAAAACATAAAGCAGTTTAACATTACCCAAAATTCTATCAATCTTTGAAAAAGTACTCCCATTCTTTCTTGTACTGTCCCAAGTGAAAAAAGGTCCCTTGGAAGAAATTTCAGTGAGGTTAGTGTCAGAGAACAAGTCATTGAAGTCTTTCATGCTTTTAGTATATGGAGGGTGCTTCCCAAGTTTCTCTCTATTTAGGCAAAATGCATTAAAGTCTCCCATAATACACGGGCCATTTTGGTTGATAGAATGAATCAAAACCCAGTGAATCATTTTGTCATTTTCAGCATTTGAACCATATACAACAGATCGATGAAAAGAGATATCAAGGAGACTTACATCATAGTGAATAATCTGAGTATTCTCCATCAGTTCTTTAATGACAAAAGTAGGATTAAACCAAAATATAATAATACGAGTGTAAATTTAAAATCAGAGTTCAAGATGAATATTACATCTTTCCACATAGACTGAACCACAGAGTCAGTATCAGTTTTACTAAGATTGGATTCCAGTAAGATGTAAATATCATCTTATTCCTAGCAACCTCCTCCTTAACGCGAGAGACTTTATTATGGAGTCCTCTCACGTTCCAAAAAATGACTGAGAGAGGCCTATCCATTGGGTAAAAAAGTTAATTATGGGACATTCACCTTCCCATGTTGTAACCTCTCTTCTTGCGAAGAGTCGACCTCCTTCAAGTTACTTTCCTTCCTTTCAAAGTTAGATAGAGGGGAGTACCTATTCAGAGAAATAGGAATTATACTACCAGCATCTTTTGGTACCACTCTGGGAGGTGATCTGGATTTCTTCCTTCTCATTTCTCATTTTGGTTCTGGAGAGGTATTGGTGGTGATAAGACTACCTTTTGAAATAGGTGTTACTTTAAAAGTTGTCCCTTACATCATAGAAACAACAATCTCTAAAATGCTTTCCTCAGCATCAATAGAGACTTATGTTTCTTCATCATCAACCCACTTTTTCGGCACCTAATTCATCTTTGGTTTACTTTTAGGGTTCATTCCTCCACATTGTTTGGAACACCACACAAGGAAGACTCATGACCAAAGAGACCACATGTCAATCACCTGGAGGGTTCCCACTTGTACTCAAATTCAATAGTGTCAGTTTTCCCATCCTCACTCACAATATGTAACTCCTTTGGAAAAGAGAAGGAATTCGGGATGACTACCTGAAGTCTGGTGAACTCCAATCTTCATATTTCAGACGTGTGTTTATCTAGATGAAGAGGTTTCCTAAGAAATGATCCAATCATATTGAACATTTCAGTGTCCCAGAGTTCTAGAGGTAGATTGTGAATTTTTAGCCAAATAGGAAACTCTGTCAGCTTCATCTTCTCGAGCGGCTCCCCTTGTTCCACGTATTAATTATCAGTGGCCTCCCAGTAACAAACCATGGTCCTCTATCAATGTTTGTATCCAAGTCTTCATCATTATCAAACATAACAATGAAGAATCCACAACCTCTGGATATAACTTTAATGGAGCCTTTCACACCCCTAATCTGAGAAAGATGGTGAACCAATTTAGGCTAGTGTGGTTTGAGGCCCACAAAATAACCTACCGTAGTTCTACTCCACCTAGACAGATTGTGTTCCGTAATCACCTTGGGATAGACTAGTTTACCATCATTCATTTGAATATCAGTCTTGCGCAAATTAATTGGTCCTCTGACTGTAACACCCCTCCCTAGGGTTACATACATAACCAGCGGAAGCATAGCCTAATCCCCAACATTATCCATAATGTGGGGTACTTGGCATTTCGGGGAGGGATTATCACAACCATGATATTCATTGCACAAAATAGAGTTTAAATAAACCATCACAGGATCAAGATTACAATTTCTCATTCTCAAACCTTAACAAAGTTTACATGTGCATACATAAGGAAAAAGGAAGAAGATCTATAAACTGGGTATGGTTGGCGCCCCACCAAAGCTCTTCTCCTTGTAGGTCCTTGAGCTAGGGTTTCCTCCTTAGATGGACTTCCCTCCTTTTCTAGCTTTCAACCTGTGGGCATCACGCCCCCAGCCATGCATCAAACAAATGGTAAGTGGATTGAACATGTTATAATATAAGAAACTTGAAAACTGAAAATAAGCATTAGCATTAAACATTGAAAAGGCATGCATTTTCTTTTAGATCAATTTCTTTTATCTTAACTTACATAAGTGACCTTGGGTTGCACAAATGTGCCTCTTCTCTTATGCACCGAAGTGCCTCTTAGGTTGCACTAAAGTGCCTCTTCTCTTATGCACCAAAGTGCCTCTTCTCTTGTGAGGTACTTATATAAGCTTAACATTTACATTTTCTTCTTTCTCTTAAAGCTCTTAACTTTACACTTAACTTTATTTGTAGCTTTATCATTAAGATTCATGAAGATGATACTATACATAATATGCAATTCAATTTATCTCAACTTTACTGACTTTAGCAATTAAGAACAGTAAATAACATAAACGTGACATCCATTGAAATCCATACATGCATAATAATTCAAAACAAGATAATTATATGTTCAATTGCATGGACCACTTACTTTTTCACTTGGAGAGTATATTCTCTCTCTTCCTAGGTTGAGTAAAACCCTAATCATGATCTTGGGGGTCTGGTAACCCTAATCACCCTGTTTACAACATGTTTCATATTATTATACATTTTATTCACCAAATTAAACCCTAATATCCACTTCTCATAAAACCAAGGTTTGGCGATTAAAATCAGACTTTTAAAATACATATTCGGATTCCTCTCGAAAAATCCTTTCCAAAACATATTTTTGCTCATTTTTCTGAGCATCGAGCGATTTACTACGAATTTGTGAAGGACAACCAATCAGAAATCAAAGAAATGCCACGTAGGCAACTTTTTATCCACTGGGACCCTGGGCCCGGGTGAGTTGGGTCAATGAGAGCCCTCCATCTCAGCACGGGTCTCTCCCAGCCGGATTAGTTGCCAAAGAAACGGGAAAAAGAGAAAGTCCAAAAATACCCATCCAGCTGAACTCATCAAATTGAAACAACGAGGACACCTTGGTCATTTAGTGGCCTGGATTGTTTCTGCTTCAGGCCATGGCTCACGAGCAGCAACCACAGATGATCCCTGCAGGTGCTCCCGTGGGGCACTGTGGGTCAAGCCAAACGGAGAGGAGCATTGGCTCCGCTTTGTTCTTACGAAGCCAGAGACCTCTCACAGGGGTCTACCTGTTGCCGGTGCGGCGAGCTCGGCTCGCCGGAAAGGCCAACAGACCTAGGCCATGGTGAGGAAAAAGAGGCGAGAGGAAAGGGGGAACTCGAGTCCCTGAAGCTCGTGAGGCCAAAGTGAAGGTGCGGTCGGTCGCATGAGAGGGAAGAGTAGGCGGAGGCGCTACTTCACCCGTACAGCCGAAAACAGGGGAGACAACTGATAAACCAAAACCAACAAACCATAGTCAAAACTCCTGACATATGGCTCGCAAAACATCCCCGGAGGACAGAAGGGTGCATCCGATGACTCTCTAGAGAAGGAGGACCATCGAATGACCATGGCGGTGATCACCAGCTCGGGTCTGATGTCGAGTTATAGGATCCATTGACTAGGGGAAACGTAGGTCCAGAAAACAATGCAAATACGGAGAAAAGAGATCAGGGATGCTCAGCAAGACGATAATTGAATAGAGATGGTCAGAAACCTTGGCTACAGACAACCATCGCCGGAGATGAAGGCCGACTAGGCCCTGGCGCTCAGGTGCATGATAGGGGAAATTGAAGGTGGAGGAGGAAAAGGCGGAGGCCGACGGTTGTTTTGGGGACTTGACCTGGTAGTAGAAAGGGTGATGGTGGCGGCTGCGCAAATCGGCGGAGGGGGGGTGTCCAGCCCTAATGGGCGTTTCCTTAAATGAGAACTAGAGGGGGAGTTCTAGGGCTCAGGAGATGCGCGGGAGAGAGACGAACTCAACGCAGTAAAAATCTCGCAAAACGGCTGACTGAGGAGGGAGAAATTAATCACGGAATAACTCACAGTGTCGGCGCCTCTCTGTTGCCTAAAACGGCCAAGGAGGAAGACGACTTCTGAGCCGTCTGATCCTTGATGGATGGCTGGCGATGCGTGCTTATAAGGAAAGAAGACTGGAGCGCGTAACAGGGAAAAAAACGGCTGGACCTTATAAAATCAAGTGCATTAATTGTAAATCTAATCAAACTATATACAAAACTTTCCTATTTTAATTGGAGGGTCAAACAAATTCCAAATGAGTCCAAATTTGTACCATTGACTAATTATAGGGTCTAGAATATTCCTAGCCAATTAGATTTAGGTTTTCTCAACGTTTGGTCCACATTTTCTATTTTTGTTCCTTATCTTAATTTAAGTGTACAAACTAATTAAATAATTAATATAAAGGTTTCCTTGGCGAGTTCTTGCTCCAAATTACGAGATAAACAATAATTGCCTCTTTCAAAATCGTTCCACACCTCTTTATTGCCTTCTTGTGTACTTTATTTGGAGGAGAGAGAGAAAATGAACATTAGAGGTTTTATTTTGAAATTAAAAAAAAGGAAAGGCATACTTGTTGTCCAAGTGATTTGAATTTCGAATTTCTTGCTTCTTTATCTTTCTCTTTCTCTTTCTCTTTCTTTTTCTCTTTCTCTCCCATTACATTTAGATTTATTTAATAAAAGAAAAGGGGAAGACATATTATCATTATTACACCTATTTGCAACACATTAATATAAAAGAAACTTATTTGGAGCCCTTTCTTATTTCTCTTTGCATTAAAATCCTAGAAATAAAACTAATTTGGACAAATTGCATTAAGGCTCTTAACAAAATATTTATTTAAAGAAAACTACATAAAATGTTTTATTTTACTCTTAAAAATTAGGGATGTTACATTACTACCCACCTTAATAAAATTTCGTCCTCGAAATCTTCTAGGGTACTACCCACCTTAAGGTTTACCTAACCTTTTCATTCATTGACAAATTACTTTTCAAGGTTCAATTATGCTCAATATTTTGCATTGTAGAAGTGTATATATATATATATATGTGTGTGTGTGTGTGTGTGTATGTATGACATTCATGTGACATGGATTAACTTTTACTTTGGTCTTCCTCTCAACTGATACTTAGGCTTTATTAAACCAACCCATAATCATATTTGAGGCATTTGACTCAACCTTGTCATGACTACCCATCACTAAGTGCAGATGCCTATCTAATCTTAGGTCATTTAGGTTACTCCTACATTCCTAGATATGTGGTGATCAGGCACATACCCAGAGATGTGGGCTCTTACTATGCTACCTCTCGCTCGCCTACTAATGCACATGTCCCATACCACATGCACCAGTAAGAAAGGAGAAATGCAAGATAGGTCTTATGCTCATGACATTCCTCTTTAAGTCTCAGTTGGGTGGCCATAACCAATGAGAGTGGAGAGGTTATATCATTAGCTAGGTTTAGGTGGACACTAGATAACCATCTATCCTTATCACTTCTATTCCTCTTCTAGTCATTCTAGGGCGTGACATATTTTCTTGGAAATCTATTACTAAATCCTAATTTTACACCTTCACTCCATCCATGGCTACCTTTCTGTTGTCACCTTTCTTCTTAGGAGCCATCACTGTGAAAAAGACACAAACTACATGAGATCATGAGAAAATCCTAGTGGCCAACCATATTTTGGCTCTGATACCATTATTGTAACACCCCTCCCTAGGGTTACATACATAACCAGTGGAAGCACAGCCTAATCCCCAACATTATCCATAATGTGGGGTACTTGGCATTTTGGGGAGGGATTATCACAATCATGATATTCATTGCACAAAATAGAGTTTAAATAAACCATCACAGGATCAAGATTACAATTTCTCATTCTCAAACCTTAACAAAGTTTACATGTGCATACATAAGGAAAAAGGAAGAAGATCTATAAACCGGGTATGGTTGGCGCCCCACCAAAGCTCTTCTCCTTGTAGGTCCTTGAGCTAGGGCTTCCTCCTTAGATGGACTTCCCTCCTTTTCTAGCTTTCAACCTGTGGGCATCACGCCCCCAGCCATGCATCAAACAAATGGTAAGTGGATTGAACATGTTATAATATAAGAAACTTGAAAACTGAAAATAAGCATTAGCATTAAACATTGAAAAGACATGCATTTTCTTTTAGATCAATTTCTTTTATCTTAACTTACATAAGTGACCTCGGGTTGCACAAATGTGCCTCTTCTCTTATGCACCGAAGTGCCTCATAGGTTGCACCGAAGTGCCTCTTCTCTTATGCACCAAAGTGCCTCTTCTCTTGTGAGGTACTTATATAAGCTTAACATTTACATTTTCTTCTTTCTCTTAAAGCTCTTAACTTTACACTTAACTTTATTTGTAGCTTTATCATTAAGATTCATGAAGATGATAATATACATAATATGCAATTCAATTTATCTCAACTTTACTGACTTTAGCAATTAAGAACAGTAAATAACATAAACGTGACATCCATTGAAATCCATACATGCATAATAATTCAAAACAAGATAATTATATGTTCAATTGCATGGACCACTTACTTTTTCACTTGGAGAGTATCTTCTCTCTCTTCCTAGGTTGAGTAAAACCCTAATTATGATCTTGGGGGTCTGGTAACCCTAATCACCCTGTTGACAACATGTTTCATATTATTATACATTTTATTCACCAAATTAAACCCTAATATTCACTTCTCATAAAACCAAGGTTTGTCGATTAAAATCAGACTTTGAAAACAACATATTCGGATTCCTCTCGAAAAATCCTTTCCAAAACATATTTTTGCTCATTTTTCTGAGCATCGAGCAATTTACTACGAATTTATGAAGGACAACCAATCAGAAATCAAAGAAATGCCACGTAGGCAACTTTTTATCCACTGGGACCCTGGGCCCGGGTGATTTGGGCCAATGAGAGCCCGCCATCTCAGCACGGGTCTCTCCCAGCCGGATTAGTTGCCAAAGAAATGGGAAAAAGAGAAAGTCCAAAAATACCCATCCAGCTGAACTCATCGAATTGAAACAACGAGGACACCTTGGTCATTTAGTGGCCTGGATTGTTTCTGCTTCAGGCCATGGCTCACGAGCAGCAACCACAGATGATCCCTGCAGGTGCTCCCGTGGGGCACTATGGTTCAAGCCAAATGGAGAGGAGCATTGGCTCCGCTTTGTTCTTACGAAGCCAGAGACCTCTCACAGGGGTCTACCTGTTGCCGGTGCGGCGAGCTCAGCTCGCCGGAAAGGCCAACAGACCTAGGCCATGGCGAGGAAAAAGAGGTGAGAGGAAAGGGGGAACTCGAGTCCCTGAAGCTCGTGAGGCCAAAGTGAAGGCGCGGTCGGTCGCATGAGAGGGAAGAGTAGGCGGAGGCGCTACTTCACCCATACAGCCGAAAACAGGGGAGACAACTGATAAACCAAAACCAACAAACCATAGTCAAAACTCCTGACATATGGCTCGCAAAACATCCCCGGAGGACAGAAGGGTGCATCCGATGACTCTCTAGAGAAGGAGGATCATCGAATGACCATGGCGGTGATCACCAGCTCGGGTCTGATGTTGAGTTATAGGATCCATTGACTAGGGGAACCGCAGGTCCAGAAAACAATGCAAAGACGGAGAAAAGAGATCAGGGATGCTCAGCAAGACGATAATTGAATAGAGATGGTCAGAAACCTTGGCTACAGACAACCATCGCCAGAGATGAAGGCCGACTAGGCCCTGGCGCTCAGGTGCATGATAGGGGAAATTGAAGGTGGAGGAGGAAAAGGCGGAGGCCGACGGTTGTTTTGGGGACTTGACCTGGTAGTGGAAAGGGTGATGGTGGCGGCTGCGCAAATCGGCGGAGGGGGAGTGTCCAGCCCTAATGGGCGTTTCCTTAAATGAGAACTAGAGGGGGAGTTCTAGGGCTCGGGAGATGCGCGGGAGAGAGACGAACTCAACGCAGCAAAAATCTCCCAAACGGCTGACTGAGGAGGGAGAAATCAATCACGGAATAACTCACAGTGTCGGCGCCTCTCTGTTGCCTAAAACGGCCAAGGAGGAAGACGACTTCTGAGCCGTCTGATCCTTGATGGACGGCTGGCGATGCATGCATATAAGGAAAGAAGACTGGAGCGCGTGACAGAGGGAAAAACGGCTGGACCATATAAAATCAAGTGCATTAATTGTAAATCTAATCAAACTATATACAAAACTTTCCTATTTTAATTGGAGGGTCAAACAAATTCCAAATGAGTCCAAATTTGGACCATTGACTAATTATAGGGTCTAGAATATTCCTAACCAATTAGATTTAGGTTTTCTCAACGTTTGGTCCACATTTTCTATTTTTGTTCCTTATCTTAATTTAAGTGTACAAACTAATGAAATAATTAATATAAAGGTTTCCTTGGTGAGTTCTTGCTCCAAATTACGAGATAAACAATAATTGCCTCTTTCAAAATCATTCCACACCTCTTTATTGCCTTCTTGTGTACTTTATTTGGAGGAGAGAGAGAAAATGAACATTAGAGGTTTTATTTTGAAATATAAAAAAAAGGAAAGGCATACTTGTTGTCCAAGTGATTTGAATTTCGAATTTCTTGCTTCTTTATCTTTCTCTTTCTCTTTCTCTTTCTCTTTCTCTCCCATTACATTTAGATTTATTTAATAAAAGAAAAGGGGAAGACATATTATCATTATTACACCTATTTGCAACACATTAATATAAAAGAAACTTATTTGGAGCCCTTTCTTATTTCTCTTTGCATTAAAATCCTAGAAATAAAACTAATTTGGACAAATTGCATTAAGGCTCTTAACAAAATATTTATTTAAAGAAAACTACATAAAATGTTTTATTTTACTCTTAAAAATTAGGGATGTTACACTGACATTCTCTTTTCTAAATAGATATGTCCACTTCTTAGCTTCCTCTGCCATTGAGACATTTCCTTGACCTCCTTTTGGTTTACTATGAGCCTCCCAAGCTTGGCTTCCATCTGGATCTGGCAGGTCAGACGTCGTCGTCTCCTCGGCCGTCGCCCCTACACTCACACCCTTAGTCACTATTATGCTCGTCATATCCCTTTCCTCTCATCATATTTTTAGTTGCATCGTAGATTTCATTTTGCACATTTTGTTTGTATTCTACTCCATATTTCATATATTTTACACTTTGAGTAGTATATGCAATATTGTCTGGAAAGTTATATATTTTTGGTGTTTATTTGTAGGTAGATGCAATTTTTATAGAGAAGTGTATACTCCTCCATGAAAACTCAAGAAAATAATCAATCATTGCACATTATCACCCCCCCCCAGCTCTGACAATTGGAGTGAGGATCATTAAAATAAAGATGGTCACTCAAATGGCCATAACTTTCATGTTTAAAATTCAAAAGTGGATGATTCAAATGCCATGTGATGCACAATTAAATTACCTTATAAAAATGATATATATGACACAGCTTGGTTGTCTGATCCATCCATGAATTACTTTTTGGGTCAAGTAATTGATCTGTAGGTAGAAAAATGGTAGAAAGTAGATCAGTTGACCAGAAAGTATACCCCAACACTAAATTTTTGCTAGATTCCACATACGATATCAGAATTGAGTGATTTAATTTAGTTTGCAAATGTAGTTATATTATATATGAAATTTATATATATACCAACTACTTAGGTTTGACAAACCAGACCCAAAGTCATATGAAACTCTTATGATAGAAACCTAAAGCAAATGACTAATAGTCATACGATTAATTGTGTGGATCAGACATTTTATAGTTTGATGTGAAATCACTTATGAAACTTTTAGGGAAAGGGTCATGACCTATTCTTTCTCATCCATAATCCTATTTGTCACTAAGGAGATCCAGAGAATTTGATAGCTTTATGTGGAGATGTGCTCTGCCAAAGGACATGACTAAAAATTGTAGCCATATTTCAGGGAGTTTTGACAAAATCGCAGAGCTTATCCTCCATGGTTCTATCATCTTCCTCTTTTTATATTGTGAATATGATTTGAGAGTATATATTTCATAAAGATATGGGGATGAGCCCCACTACCCATATTTGTTTCTACATTATTAATTGTTGTTTAGATGAACATATGGATTCATAATAGAGTGTTTAATGCTTATTTTATAGTCTAACAATCTATCTTATATGATTTTCATAATCCTAGACATAGATACCTTGAAATCTAGAGTTACAACATCAAGAAGTATCTTTTAACCCCGGAGGAGACCACAGAAGGGTGTTCTCTGGGGCAGTAGATCAAGGATCCATGGGTAGTGAGACCTTGAGCCTATGGGAGATTAGTTCATTTAGATTTCATACTCTAAATGATATGAAACATTTGGCCACAATCCACTATTCATATGAATGAATGATGTAATGTTTTAAATAGCAGTGTGATGAACTTTATCATCCTAGTATTTTTATCATAGATTAAACATCATTTTTGTTGGTATGTATGCCCAGAGAGCCGATCATATGATGATTGTGATGGCGCATTGTATAAAATATTTGATTGACAATCATAAAGGCAAGCTTCCAATTCATTCCATTTCACTCAATTATGTGATAATGATGATAAATAAAGAATGTCTAAACAATGACAACTACCCAATGATGTATGTCTTCAAGTACAAGACTTGAATAATGAGATCATATGGATTTTAAGAGTATGTACATTCTTGTTATGTCCCTGGTCATATGTTACTATGGAAGGCATATATTCAATAGTAACATTAAAGACTAGAGTGTGTGTTGGTTGATGATAGAATCTCATAAATTATGATATATGTGATATCAAACCAAGCACATAGATACTTGTTAGGGAATAGTGTATTGGACAGACTTACCTTGAGAGTGAAACATGGAAACTGTAATTGGTAGTCATAGTCATATCTCATAGTGAAGGTGGTGATTGTGGTTCTTAGACTTGAAGTCTACACTCATCACATGTTGTTTGGTATGTTTTGACATCATATAATGTGATCCTGAATAAGGATTGCCATAAAGGTGATGATCGGATATGTTGTGACACATGGAGATGACTGTGAGTGATGTAGATGGGATTTGTCCCTCCTATTGGAGTTTAATTTTTTTATCTACTTGATAAGTGTGACTGAGAAAAGCATGTGCGTGTACATGTGAATCAATATATGATATTGAGGTTACATATATCTCAGACAGTCTACTCTGGATAAAAGAACATGGATTGAACATTGAAGAGGATGACAGTTGCATGCCTCGAGTTCATTCTGTATATCATATACAAAGGAACTAGACAATCATTATAACACCTGACACAGATCGTAGGTTGAATTTGTTCTCCAACTTTCTAATTATTTGGGTAGAAATGATGTGTGACTAGGCTCTGCGCTTTGCTTTTCATGTCATAAATCATTTATGGACATTCACTGCCAACATAACATGAAACCTATGTGGTCATACACATAGGATACACCTAGAAGATGAGTTTAATCATGAATGATATTTAAATTGATTGCTAGAGTGTTTAGGTATTCAATTTAAACAGCATTGGATGAAAGTTGACTGAATGGAAAATTGAACTGACTTGCTCAAGTGTTGAACTGATTGCTTCAGTGTGTCAGGTCAATGGAACCAACTTCGACATTCTAGACAGTGAACGGGCTGGGAAATGCACCAATAGGATTAGGTCCATGAACCGGCTAGCTCAGGTTGCGAACCAAGGGGTTGGTGGATCAATTCAATTGATTCAAGGATTTGTGCTAATATCATGTTGTGCATTAAATTGGATATTAATCGCCAATACAATTGTTATTGGGAAACATGATGAAATGAATGGTTCACTGGGTGTACTGATCAGCTCAGATGACAACCGATCGGTTGACTTGTGAACCGACCTTTTTTCCTATCGCAGGTTGCGAAAGTTTGTGAGATTTTGGCCCCTTCCACTCCCACACAGACTGGGAACCTTGACCCTGGCCCTCCTATAAATAGAAGGGTAGTGAGGGCTTTCCAGATAGATAACTCAATTGCTTATGACAATTGTTGTCCTCTCTTGTTGTGGTAACTAATAGAGAGTCTGAGCAAGTCCTACCTGATAAAGGGAGGGAGAAAGGGGCGCAAAATGATCCGCAATGGCTTGCTCCTTTCTTTCTTTCTACGTGACATAGGAGTCAATTTGACAAATCCTTTCCTGGTCATCAATCCTGCCAAATTCCTCTCCCTGAAGGTCGGTTTGTTCCTCTCCCTGAAGGTCAATTTGTACAAGTTGGTGACTAGTACATCAATGGGAGGGACAAATCATTCTTGCCTTTTCTACTAGAACGATAGGAGTTCTAAGCAATCTGTGTGGACTTCCATAGAGGTGATGAGGTCATTTCCTACCGCTGGGAGGGAAACATCACTCTGCAATCCATGGTGGAAACTAGGATGTTCTGCATATGTCATCCCAGTGCAACTAGGAGAGATGCACTACTATAATGAGGAATAGTCATTGGACTTGCTCCAGGACCAGGTATGAACCAGTTAAACCATCTTTCCCATTTCATAACTATTTATGTGATCTTGTTATTCTAGGGAACATGGATAGATATTTTTTTCCCTTGCCTACTTTGTGTCCATATTTCCCAACAGTGGTATTAGAGCCACATCAACTTACTATCTTTTGAGACAATTGATGTGATCGGATTTTTTATTTTCATTATTATTTATTGCATACAATGTGAATATTTAAACTACTTAATGTGAATATCCGATCAAAGACCACATATAATCCCAAACTAATATATATGTGATATGATATACATACAATTTACATGTGTTGCCCTAAAAGTGAGTTTTGATGGTGGATGTGTAGCATGGTTATGGCCATTAACCCAAATATTTTTGTGTAGTTGGATGGTTAATTTTGTTTATCTTATATGTTGATTTGCATATTGAGCCTCTACCTTCTTCTTCCCAATGTAAAAGTATTATTCTTTCCTACCTTTTCTCCTCTCAAATGTAACTCAAGGTTTCTCTTTATCATGTCATGTTTAATACTAATAGGATAGTTTCTTTTCTTGCAACGACGAAGACGATGATCATCTTCAGGTGAGCCGATCATTTCATGTGATGAGATGACCAATTGGAGGACTGAGGAGGGAAGAACACGAGAGAAGTGAATCGATCAGCTGGTGGGTCAATTCGACCATTTTGAGGTGTCCAGACATCAATAGGATATGAGGCCATACGATGGCTTCATACGACCAACCGACGCTAAGAGGCTAGTCGATCAGTTTAAGGGTTGAATTGATCAACCCAGATTGGCAAGCACAGATCTACACCAACAATAAGGTTCATGCATGTTGATTGGGTAAAATATATGTATTAATAAATACAAATTCCCTCAGATAAAATGTTAAGTCTTAGATGTTTTCTATAAACAACACACATGAAAAGCTTGATCAACTAAGCTTGGGCACCCCAAGGGTGGTGTGTTGTCTATCTTATGGAAGTATAATGGTAATAATGCAGGCATGCCAAGCAAGGTGCATTATTATCGTGTTGGCTTATGGGTCAGGCTTAATTGTGTTTTCTTAATTAGATTAAGCACCACAGGCATGCAAATGACTATGGCAAAGTGTTGTGCATTTCATCTATTCAAGAATTGCATATGATGCAGTTGGTAAAATTTTCCTACCTTAATAATTGACTATGGATGCTAGCATTGGTCGAGTAATAGTATAGTTGTTTTGGATCTTGGTTCACTAGAAGGTTGTATGTTGCAATCTTACGAATTGATATGTGAGGGTTATCATTTGAATAAAATAGTGGGAGCAATAGTTAATGAAAGACCTAATAAACATCATCAAAATTTCATACAAATCATATCACATCAAAAATGAGTTTTTGACAAAATTGCACATCTTTTGTAGAATCAAATGGCAAAACACAACAACACCTTTTGTCTACAATCAGTCCTTGAGAAGGACAAGTTAAATGGTAATAACTTCCATGACTGGTTTTAGACGTTAAGAATGTTGGGTTTTAGGGGAGGAAGAGAAAGCAACGGAAACCAAAATTTTCTCCCCCAAACCCAGCACGAGGAAACGTGTAAACGTCTATATAATAGGAAAGGATGGTTTATGGAATCATACCTTGTCTTGAGTCTTACTCGGCGACAATACCTCGCGCTTTGCACGGTCTTCAACTCCGGTCTTGGACGGTGTCTCTGCAGCTCCTGGTCGCACCGAGACTCACGACTCCTCCTCTCACCGGGACTGTCAGGATTGACAGTAGTCCTCCTGAGCTGCAGAAACCTCCCACCTCTGAAGTAGTCCACACGGACCACCTGGAACTCCACACTCCTTGTCCTACAAGGAAGTGAAAGGAGTCGCACCCTCCTGTTGACGTACTAGTCACCAACACACTCTCCTGCCTCCAGTTGCAACTGCAGTTGTCCTTCCCTTGCTGCACCTCCCTTTGCGGGAAGCACTTGGTCGGGCTCTCTCTCGGTTACGAAAACCAGAGAGAATGACAACTTTGCAGAGCAACTGTGTTATGACCCGTTTTAAAGCCTATTGGTAAGCAGTATGATTTGAGCCTAATTAAAATTATTTGAATTAATTTATGTGCTCATGAGGTAGTTAGTGAATCATTAACTTGATTTAGTTGAATCAAGCATATAAGATCAATTGGTGCATAATTAAGATGATTAATTTGAGTAAAGTAATAATTGGATGCAATTGGAATGTTGAATCAGTAAAACAATGTGATTAGCATGTTTTCATACCTTGGGTTTGTAGTGGACCTCATTCTTGAAGTTTCGCAAAAGAAATCACTCGAATCAGACATTTGAGGCAAATGTTATGATTGTTTCAAGAATTTTGGACCTGGTTGCAATTTTCCCAATAATTGATTTTTTGTTATTTCCTTTAAGAGGGTCGGTTCCCCCCTCTTCTCTTTTATTTCTTCCCGACAGAACAGGGAACCACAAAAGCGGCGCCCCAAACTTTAAGCTCGACCGAGACCTGCTGTACGGGTGATGAGCGAGGGTGATTTGGGCTTCATAGCTCTGACCAGCTGCACCTAGCCTTCCACCCTTCTTCTTCCTCCTCTTCCTTGCCCACTAGCAGCCCGACTAGAAAGGGCACCGGCCGACCAGCACAACAGCAGTGCGGCCCGATTGAGCAGGAACGGGGGAAAAGGCGGGCGATTTCTGGGCGTTTTAGCACCGATCCAGCAGGCGCACCTCCCCCTTCTTCTTCCTCCTCTCTTTTCCTTCCTCCCTCCAGCTCTTTCCCACCTAGCTTGCTGCCCGCCCTAACTGCTTGGCCGGCGGCCAGCAGCAGCAGCTGCGGCTGCGCACGGCAGCAGCCAAGGGGCTGCGTTGGGCGCCTGGTGGCAGCAATAGGAGCTACCTTGAGCTCCGATCCAGAAGCTAGAGCTCGAAGTTGCACTTCCTAGCCAAATCCAGCCATGAATCGAGCTCCTTCTGTCAACCTGGCTTGAGCGTGCGGCTGTTGTATACAGCAGGATCGTAAACAGTGAAAACTTCAAAGGAAGAAGACGATCCAATTTGCCCGGAATCAGACCCTGGACGCATCTCCGGACGAATCTGGATAGTCCGAATCGCTGTGAGTGGGGTTTCATTTATTTATCATTAATAAACTCAGGCGTTTGAATATTTTCTATTTTGTGCGCGAATTACGCTGATAACAGGCGTTATCAGGCGTCGGGCAGCGTTTGGCGTCGCCCGACTTTTTATTTCATAAACTGCTTTTAGACACTGTTATATGATTTAGTTTAGCATTTGATCAGTGTGGATTGAATCAGTGAATTTATATGGTTCATTGGAACCTAAATTGCTCATTTGAATGTTGAAATTAGAAATTCATGTCTGAAAATGGTATGATTTGGGTATGAACCCAGACAATGAAGATTTCTGATAAATTATCAGATTTACGATTTCAAAGTTGATATGAATAAATAAAATATGCATGAAAACCCTAATTGCATATATCTTTTGACGTTAATATGTGTAAATTGATATTTACATGAAATGGCACATTTCTCTGAAATATTACGAGAAATTCTCAAGTATTGTTATTAAATTGTATTGTGATATGTAATTAACTCTTAATTGAGTTAAGTGATGCACAAACCAGGATTTGGGTTAATGTGCACATTTTTCGAGAATTTTAGAGAATTGATAATTGTTGAGTATGATTCTCATATGTGAAGTAAATTTCTTTAATTTGTGCAATAAGATGTTCAACTGCATAAATTCGCTATTTATGTGCCAAACTGAAATAAGTTGGGTTATGTATGCATTTATAATTTGCTTGAATGCATGGCATGAGAATTTCTCAGAAATTACAATGATTTGAAATATATTGCTCTGTCGGTTTAGAACGACAGTGTATTGTGATCTGATAGGAAATCAGTAAATGTGATATTCCTGTTTAAGTGTTTATATGATAATCAGTTAATAGACTTAGGTGCTCCAACACCGTAGAACCCCATTGCGCGGTCTGTACCTTTGGGGTGAAACGACCGATCTAGCCCTGAGTCTAGATGGTCGGTGACCAGTTAATCAACAATAATCCGTGTGTGTGTCACGGTGGTAACCCAAACCCTCCGACTGTGCACTATAGGTTGCGAGAGGAGTCTAGAGCACTCAGAGTTAGTGCAGTGAGGCCCTTGAGTGCCTAAGAACTGCAGTGAGGCCCTTGAGAGCCTGAGAGTGCTGTGAGGCCCTTGAGTGCCTGAGGCCCTTGAGAGCCTGAGAGTCCTGTGCAGACCAGGACGGGAAGTCAGACTTAGCATTTCCCGGGTGTGTCTCTAAGTCTTGTACGGTGAGATCGTAGTTCGCTACAGATCTTCATATGCAGAGTGCGATGCATATGTTTGGAGCATAATGATATAATTATGTAATCATATAGGATCACAGTAAATTTAATATGTTAAGAGATTTGAACTTCTGTGCAAATTCTCTATATTAGTTTATTTGTTTAAATTATCTGATGTTGCTTTGAAATGAGATTATTACCTGTAAATCTGCTATGTCATGAGAACTGCCCTGTTTAGTACTGCATTTATCTTTTAATTAAATGTTATCTATCTGATGAGTTGTTTAGTGATAGATAAATGAAATGCTATTCACTGAGCGAGTAGGCTCATCCCTCTACTCAAACATTTTTCAGGTCAATATCAGCAACAGGAATCGGAAGGATCTTTTCATCCTAACGCTTAGTCGATAGAAGGTTTGTAGTTAGTCTAGTTAGAGGTCTCTTAGTCCCTTCCCCTCGGTCCTTGGGACATGGTGTGGGTGAGAGAGAGTGTGTATGTGGAATGTGTATAAAAATGTAAATTAACTGTTATGTTTACTTTATGTTGAATAATGTAATTTGTTGTAGACTTTGTTTATATCTCCTATCAGTTTAATAGAAATGCTTCTGCAGTTTGTTTGGTTTAGTTTACAGCCTAAATCAGGTTATCTTTTAATGTCTTTAAGATGTTTTAAAAAGTGATGGATGGTTTGGCTTGTGTGTTATTCCTTTGTCGCGCCCTAATCTCGTGAATAGTGGGTAAATGCGAGATTGGGGTGTGACATCTTGGTATCAGAGCCTAGGTTGAGTACATAGTTACTCAGAGTCCAAGTCAGGGGACGATAAGAGACCAATAGGATTAAGGTTTAGGTGTCTTTCTTGTATTTGTAGTTTTCTAACAGGAAATATTCTCTTATATCTTTGTAGATGGCGGAAAGAGGCTTTGATCGTGATGATCAGGCCGAGAGCCATGTTGGCCCTGATCCATTGTACTTGGGTCCAGGTGGTGGTGACCATGTGGATGAAGTGTCCCGTATGTACAGGATGTTTCTGGAGACCAGGGAGAAGTACAAAGTTGATAGGCGAGCTTCTACTTCTACCAGCAGTAAGGATCTGATGCGGTCTTATGAGATTGTAAAGAAGCTTGGTGGTACAGAATTCAGTGGTACTACAGATCCTGCAGAGGCAGATGAGTGGTGGAGACAGATAGAGAAGGTCTTTTTCTTGATGGAGCTTCCAGAAGAGAAGAAGATTAATCACGCAGTTTATCTTTTGACAGGCGATGCAGAGATGTGGTGGCATAGTGTGGAGGAAAAGAGGAGAGGTACAGAGCTTTCTTGGCAGGATTTCTCTGAAGAGTTCCATCTTAAGTTTTATCCACCTACCTTCCTTAATGAGAAAATCAGGCAGTTACAGAACATTAAGCAGGGGAACATGTCAGTTACTGAGTATGAAGCGCTTTTCACTCGGTTAGCGAACTTCTATCCGCAACTTGTTCCCGATAACTTAGAAAGATGCAGAAGGTTTCAAGAAGGACTGAGGCCAGAGATTCGGCATACAGTTTCTGCCACCAGTAGGAGGAACAGAGAGAACTTTGGTGAGTTTGTTGAGGCTGCTAGACAGGTTGAAGAATCTGTGAATGCGGATAAGGTGCCTGAGTCTAAGAAGAGATCTGCAGATTTCAGTGGAGGACAGTCCAGTAGTGGATACAGAGGTGGAGGTAGAGGTTTCTTTTCTAAACTTGGGCGTGGCTTTAGCTGCTTCGGTAAACAGAGATCCGAGGACGTTTCTTCTTTTAGGGGCAGAGGGAGACATAGCCCAGGTAAATGGAGCCAAGCATCTAGTGGGCAGCCATCTGGATCATCTACTTCTGTGACTAGTCCACAGAGACAGGTGATGTGAGTATGTAATGCTTGTGGAAGATTACACTATGGGCAATGTGAGGGTTCAAACTATATAGAGTGTTACCACTGTGGGCAGACAGGACATATAAAAAGGTTTTGCCCTCAGCTTCAACCAGCAGCATCACAAACCTCTCAGTCTTAGTTTTATGATGCTCAGAGACAACCTCCAGTTGAAGGACCGAGTTCTTCTGTGGCTTCCGGTTCCAGAGGTGGCAGAGTGCCTAGTGGCAGGAGTGGTCAGAGAGGACAGCGTGGCAGAGGGAGAGCTTCAGCACGTTTCTTCTCTTTGACACCTCAGGAAGGTATAATCTCTTCACAAGTCATTATAGGAGAGATGCTTTTGTTTAATAGTATACGAGTTTCAGTTTTGATAGATCCGGGTGCTACTCACTCTTTCATACGACGTTCTTTAGTTGGTGAACTTAATTTGTTAACTCAAGAGTTGGTAGATGAGTTAGTGTTGAGGGTTCCACTAGGTGGACCAACAGTTTTATCTGAGTTCTGTCCTGGATGTTTGTTATCCTTTGGAGGTTACACCTTTGCTGCTAATCTCATACCCCTGGATGTAAATACTTTTCAAGTCATCTTGGGTATGGATTGTCTTGAGACCTATCGAGTGCAACTCGATTGTTGGAAGAAGGAAGCTACCTTTCAACAAGGTGAATTTTCTTGTGTCTTTACTGGAGACAGGAAAGTTCTGCCTACGTGCATTGTATCAGCTGCAGTAGCTGATAAGATGCTACAGAAAGGATGTGAAGCGTTCCTTGCTCATGTGGTTGACACTAGAGCAGAGAAGAGTACTGCCAGTGTTTACGATGTGCCGGTAGTTAGTGACTTTTCTAATGTTTTTCCAGAAGAGTTTCCAGGCTTACCTCCTGTCAGAGACATTGATTTTGAGATTCAGGTATATCCAGATAGTCATCCAGTGGCACTGCCAGCTTATAGAATGGCACCTGTAGAGTTGAAGGAACTCAAGGTGCAGCTGCAGGAGTTGCTGGATAAGGGTTTCATCAGACCCAGTTCTTCACCGTGGGGTGCTCCAGTGCTGTTTGTTAAGAAAAAGGATGGTACCATGCATCTCTGTATATATTATAGGCAACTAAACAAGATCACTATTAAGAACAAGTACCCTTTGCCGAGAATAGACGATATGTTTGATCAGTTGCGTGGAGCGACGATCTTCTCTAAGATAGATTTGAGATCTGGATATCATCAGCTTAGAGTAAAGGCTTCTGATATTTCCAAAACAGCTTTCAGAACCAGGTATGGGCATTATGAGTTTTTGGTCATGTCGTTTGGGCTGACCAATGCCCCAGCAGCCTTTATGGATATGATGAATCGGATTTTCAAACCGTTCCTAGATCAGTTTATTGTAGTCTTTATAGATGATATCCTGATCTACTCCAGAAATGATGTACAGCATGAGCAACACCTGAGAGTAGTGTTGCAGTTGTTGAGGCAATACCAACTATATGCTAAGTTTAGCAAGTGTGAGTTCTGGTTGGCTGAGGTAGCATTTCTTGGACATGTTATCTCGAGAGATGGAGTTAGCGTTGATCCTAAGAAAGTTGATTCTGTGCTTCAGTGGGAACAACCTAAGACTCCTACTGAGATCAGAAGTTTCTTGGGATTAGCAGGTTATTACAGAAGGTTTATATAGAACTTCAGTGTGTTAGCATCACCCTTGACACGCTTGACGAGGAAGAATGCACCGTTTGTTTGGTCTGATAACTGTGAGAAGAGTTTTCAGATCTTGAAGAGGAAGTTGACCATAGCACCAGTGTTGGTTTTGCCAGAGGCAGTTAAAGGTTATACAGTGTTTTGCGATGCTTCCAGGAGAGGTTTGGGTTGTGTGCTGATGCAGGAAGGCAAAGTTGTGGCTTATGCATCTAGACAGCTTAAGAAGAACGAAGAGAACTACCCTACTCATGATCTCGAATTAGCTGCTATAGTTCATGCTCTTAAGACATGGCGTCACTACCTGTATGGTGAGACATGTCAGGTGTTTACGGACAATAAGAGCCTGAAGTATATCTTCACTCAAAAAGATTTGAATCTGAGACAGCGCAGATGGCTTGAGATGATTAAGGATTATGATGTGACAATCGATTATCATCCTGGTAAAGCGAATGTTGTGGCAGATGCCTTGAGTAGAAAGTCGAGTTCAACAGCTGATGCATTTTCTATGGCATGTTTCAAGAGAGACTTTCTTGTAGATATGTGAAAGTTGAACTTAGACTTGGATGTGTCTAGAAAGAGTGGGTTGATTGCTCAGATGCAGGTCAAACCTACTTTCTATGATCAGATTAAGGAGTTGCAACAGAGTGATGACGAATTGTGGCAAGTTATGCAGGATATGTCGGAAGGTAAAAGGTCAGAATTCAGGTTTTCTGACGATGGTGTGTTGTATCTTCATGATAGGTTGTGTGTACCTGGGAACAGTGAGCTGAAAGAGAAAATTCTTGAAGAAGAGCATGCTTCTATGTATGCTATGCATCCAGGTAACACGAAAATGTACAGGAATCTCAAAGAGTTGTACTGGTGGTCTAGTATGAAAAGAGATGTGGCTGAGTACGTGGCTAGATGTGGAGTGTGTCAGCAGGTTAAAGCTGAGCATCAGAAACCTGCTGGTACCTTGCAGACGCTTCCTATACCTGAATGGAAATGGGAACACATCACGATGGATTTTTTGGTAGGGTTACCCAAAACGCCTAGAGGTTCGGACTCAATATGGGTGATTTTGGATAGACTAACTAAGTCTGCTCACTTTCTTCCTGTCAAGTCAACCTTTGATGTTCCAAAGTTGGCCAAGATATATGTGGACAAGGTAATCAGATTACATGGTATTCCAGTTTCCATTATTTCTGACAGGGATCCTAAGTTTACATCCAGGTTCTGGAATCAGTTACATCGTGCATTGGGCACAAGGCTGAGGTTCAGTACAGCGTTTCACCCGCAGACAGATGGTCAGTCTGAGAGGACCATTCAGACTCTTGAAGACATGCTAAGAGCATGCGTTCTGCAGTTCAGAGGTAACTGGGAAGAACACTTAAGCTTGATGGAGTTTGCATATAACAACAGCTATCATTCTAGTCTTGGAATGGCCCCATATGAAGCTCTATATGGTAGAAAGTGTAGATCACCAGTTTGTTGGTACGAGGTTGGCGAGAAAGAAATTCTTGGACCTGAGATAGTCGATATGACTACAGAGAAGATATTTGTGATCAGGGAGCAGTTGAAAGCTGCTCAGGACAGGCAGAAAAGTTATGCAGAGAGACGACGTCGACCTCTTGAGTTTGAGGTTGGTGACGAGGTTTATCTGAAAGTTTCACCGTGGAAGGGAGTGTTGAGGTTTGGTAAGAGAGGCAAATTGACTCCTAGGTTTATGGGCCCATATCCTATCATTGAGAGGATTGGACCTGTAGCCTATAAGTTGGATTTGCCATCTGAGTTAGCTAATCTTCATGATGTGTTTCATGTGTCTATGCTTAAGAAATGTTACCCTGGTACGGAAAAGATAGTTTACCCAGACCCTGCACAGCTTAGATCAGATGTGTCCTATGTTGAGGGACCAATCTAGATAGTTGATCAGAGGATCAAGAAGCTTAAGAACCGTGAGATACCGTTGGTGAACGTTCTGTGGAGGAATCATAACCTTGAAGAAGCTACGTGGGAGCTTGAATCTGAGATGCGTAGCAAGTTTCCTTTTCTCTTTTAGGAATTTCGGGACGAAATTCTTATAAGGGAGGGAGATTGTTATGACCCGTTTTAAAGCCTATTGGTAAGCAGTATGATTTGAGCCTAATTAAAGTTATTTGAATTAATTTATGTGCTCATGAGGTATTTAGTGAATCATTAACTTGATTTAGTTGAATCAAGCACATAAGATCAATTGGTGCATAATTAAGATGATTAATTTGAGTAAAGTAATAATTGGATGCAATTGGGATGTTGAATCAGTAAAACAATGTGATTATCATGTTTTCATACCTTGGGTTTGTAGTGGACCTCATTCTTGAAGTTTCACAAAAGAAATCACTCGAATCAGACATTCGAGGCAAATGTTATGATTGTTTCAAGAATTTTGGACCTGGTTGCAATTTTCCCAATAATTGATTTTTTGTTATTTCCTTTAAGAGGGTCGGTTGCCCCCTCTTCTCTTTTATTTTTTCCCGACAGAATAGGGAACCACAAAAGCGGCGCCCCAAACTTTGAGCTCGACCGAGACCTGCTGTAGGGGTGATGAGCGAGGGTGATTTGGGCTTCATAGCTCCGACCAGCTGCACCTAGCCTTCCACCCTTCTTCTTCCTCCTCTTCCTTGCCCACCAGCAGCCTGACTAGAAAGGGCACCGGCCGACCAGCACAACAGCATTGTGGCCCGATTGAGCAGGAACGGGGGAAAAGGCGGGTGATTTCCGGGCGTTTTAGCACCGATCCAGCAGGCGCACCTCCCCCTTCTTCTTCCTCTTCTCTTTTCCTTCCTCCCTCCAGCTCTTTCCCACCTAGCTTGCTGCCCGCCCTAACTTCTTGGCCGGCGGCCAGCAGCAGCAGCAGCCAAGGGGCTGCGTTGGGCGCCTGGTGGCAGCAATAGGAGCTACCTTGAGCTCCGATCCAGAAGCTAGAGCTTGAAGTTGTAGTTCCTAGCCAAATCCAGCCATGAATCGAGCTCCTTCTGTCAACCTGGCTTGAGCGTGCGGCTGCTGTATACAGCAGGATCATAAACAGTGAAAAATTCAAAGGAAGAAGACGATCCAATTTGCCCGGAATCAGGCCCTGGACGCATCTCCGGACGAATCCGGACAGTCCAAATCGCTGTGAGTGGGGTTTCATTTATTTATCATTAATAAACTCAGGCGTTTGAATATTTTCTGTTTTGTGTGCGAATTACGCTGATAACAGGCGTTATCAGGCGTCGGGCAGCGTTTGGCGTCGCCCGACTTTTTATTTCATAAAATGCTTTTAGACACTGTTATATGATTTAGTTTAGCATCTGATCAGTGTGGATTGAATCAGTGAATTTATATGGTTCATTGGAACCTAAATTGCTCATTTGAATGTTGAAATTAGAAATTCATGTCTGAAAATGGTATGATTTGGGTATGAACCCAGAAAATGAAGATTTCTGATAAATTATCAGATGTACGATTTCAAAGTTGATATGAATAAATAAAATATGCATGAAAACCCTAATTGCATATATCTTTTGACGTTAATATGTGTAAATTGATATTTACATGAAATGGCACATTTCTATGAAATATTACCAGAAATTCTCAAGTATTGTTATTAAATTGTATTGTGATATGTAATTAACTCTTAATTGAGTTAAGTGATGCACAAACCAGGATTTGGGTTAATGTGCACATTTTTCGAGAATTTTAGAGAATTGATAATTGTTGAGTATGATTCTCATATGTGAAGTAAATTTCTTTAATTTGTGCAATAAGATGTTCAACTGCGTAAATTCGCTATTTATGTGCCAAACTGAAATAAGTTGGGTTATTTATGCATTTATAATTTGCTTGAATGCATGGTATGAGAATTTCTCAGAAATTACAATGATTTGAAATATATTGCTCTGTCGGTTTAGAACGACAGTGTATTGTGATCTGATAGGAAATCAGTAAATGTGATATTCCTGTTTAAGTGTTTATATGATAATCAGTTAATAGACTTAGGTGATCCAACACCGTAGAACCCCATTGCGTGGTCTGTACCTTTGGGGTGAAACGACCGATCTAGCCCTGAGTCTAGATGGTCGGTGACCAGTTAATCAACAATAATCCGTGTGTGTGTCACGGTGGTAACCCAGACCCTCCGACTGTGCACTACATGTTGCGGGAGGAGTCTAGAGCACTCAGAGTTAGTGTAGTGAGGCCCTTGAGTGCCTAAGAACTGCAGTGAGGCCCTTGAGAGCCTGAGAGTGCTATGAGGCCCTTGAGTGCCTGAGGCCCTTGAGAGCCTGAGAGTCCTGTGCAGACCAGGACGGGAAGTCAGACTTAGCATTTCCCGGGTGTGTCGCTAAGTCTTGTACGGTGAGATCGTAGTTCGCTACAGATCTTCATATGCAGAGTGCGTTGCATATGTTTGGAGCATAATGATATAATTATGTAATCATATAGGATCACAGTAAATTTAATATGTTAAGAGATTTGAACTTCTGTGCAAATTCTCTATATTAGTTTATTTGTTTAAATTATCTGATGTTGCTTTGAAATGAGATTATTACCTGTAAATATGCTATGTCATGAGAACTGCCCTGTTTAGTACTGCATTTATCTTTTAATTAAATGTTATCTATCTGATGAGTTGTTTAGTGATAGCTAAATGAAATGCTATTCACTGAGCGAGTAGGCTCATCCCTCTACTCAAACATTTTTCAGGTCAATATCAGCAACAGGAATCGGAAGGATCTTTTCATCCTAACGCTTAGTCGATAGAAGGTTTGTAGTTAGTCTAGTTAGAGGTCTCTTAGTCCCTTCCCCTCGGTCCTTGGGACATGGTGTGGGTGAGAGAGAGTGTGTATGTGGAATGTGTATAAAAATGTAAATTAACTGTTATGTTTACTTTATGTTGAATAATGTAATTTGTTGTAGACTTTGTTTATATCTCCTGTCAGTTTAATAGAAATGCTTCTGCAGTTTGTTTGGTTTAGTTTACAGCCTAAATCAGGTTATCTTTTAATGTCTTTAAGATGTTTTAAAAAGTGATGGATGGTTTGGCTTGTGTGTTATTCCTTCGTCGCGCCCTAATCTCGTGAATAGTGGGTAAATGCGAGATTGGGGTGTGACAAACTGGTTGCACTGAGTTGTACTTTGAGAAACCCCCAATACCCCTATTTACAGGAGGGTCATGGGATAGGGTTCTCCATCCCGGGAAATGTGGGACTAAAAGCAGGAGTAGAAGGGTTTGAGATTTTCCACAAAAAGCAACCAACTCGCAACCTGAACTGGTCGGTTGGGGACCTGAACCGGTCGGTTCGAACACCAACCGATCGGTTGGAACACCAACCGATCGGTTGGGACCCATGAGCCGATCAGTTCACTTTTGAACCAGTCGGTTCGTGGTCCTGATCAGTTCTCGATTGATTTTCCTTCTTTTGTTTCTAATTGGTATCAAATACCAATCCTTGTTCCAATCAAATTGGGCAAGTGAAACGCAAGGAAAACTCTCACCGACCTGACTTTCCCAACTTGCTCAGTTGCACCAGTTGAATCGATTGTTTCAACACTTGAACCGATCGTTTCACTCTGACCATGAGCCGGTCGAATCAACACTTGAGCCGACCGGTTCAGCAACCTCAGCCGACCATTTCAACACTTGAACCGATCGGTTGGGAGTGCAGGTTGTGTAGAATTAGTCAATTGCGATTTCAATCAATCCGATACTCCAATCAACATGTCCAACACCTTGAACAGTATGATATTGAGCTATCAATCAATTGAGTGTTTAATTGAACTACTAAACTCCTTTAGTAATCAATCTAAACGTTGCTTGTGGACAAAACTCCTCTTCCAGGTTAAATCCTATGTGTGTGACCCTACAGGTCCATTTCACGTTGGCAGTGAAAGTCCATAACACTTATGAATTCACAAGCAAAGAGCGGTGCCTAGTCACACATCAGTGCTACCCAAGTGAAAGTAGAAAGTTGGAGAACAACTTTCAATCCTACAATTCGTGAATGGTGTTACAGCGAATGTATAATTCCTTTGTCACTGATATCCCGAATGAACTCGAGGCATGGAACAATCATCCTGTCAATGTTCATTCACTTTCTTGATCTCAGAGTAGATTGAACGAGATATGTATGACATCAATATCACATACTAATTCACACATGAGTGTGCACGCCTATCTCAATCCTACTCATCAAGTGGCCATGGATATCAAACTCCCTCATTAGGGACAAATCCCATATCTATCACTCACCCCTCAAAAGCCCCATGTGTCAAAGCCACCCAATCATCACCTTTATAACAACCCATGTTTCAGGACTGCGTTTGATGATGTCAAAGTGTGCCCAACGACATGTGTTGAGTGCAGTGATTTCAGGTCTAAGAATCACACTCACCACCATCACTGTGAGTACTGACTGTGACTACCATGTCATGGTTCCATGTGTCAAACTCACGGTGGGTCTGTCCGGTACACTTGTTCTCTAACAAGTACTTATGTGTTTGGTTTGATATCTCTATATCATGACTAATGAGATTCTATCATCAACCAACACCACAATCTAGTCTTGTGTGTCATTGCTGTCTATCTACCTTCCACAATGACATCCGACTAGGGACATAACAAGAATGTACAAACTCTTAGCATTCGTATGATCTCATCGTTCAGGTCCTCAACCTGAAGGCATACGTCATTGAGTACTGTCATTCTCTAGACATTCAATATGTTCTATCACTATCTCATATGACTGAACCAAAAAGAATTAGAAGCTTGCCTTTGATGTTTATCAAATCAATCTTAATGTATCCCACCAATCATCCCATGATTGGCTCTCAGGGCATACATACCAATAGACTCCCACTTGCACTGCGAACCAATCACCCTTGAATCATATTCATAGTGATCTTCAAACATGTCCCACATGTTACTGTGCTCTTGTGCCAATATAGTGAGTTATGGCAACACCTTGCCAAAGTCAGTATTAACTGCATGTCTCACATCTCTTCGTTGTACGTCACATGTATGAGACGGAGTTGCCGTAATATGCGGTCTAGTATTCCTTTGCTAACCTTTAGCCACATTGCATGATCAAGGATTCCATACTTGTCATCAATGACCGGAATATCTATAAGTTCATCTCATGAACTTCCAGATCCATATAGTATCCACTGCTATTCTCTAACGCATAGATACTCGGCATTTCCTTTGAAATGGTTTTATTGGAACACTTCCAATCAACAAACCTTCACTTTTATATATCCTATATATATTTTGCGATTAATTTTCTATCCTTTTAGAAGTTCGCATCAATGTAACTCTTTACATCGAACTCTTCCTTATCTCCATAGAACTAGTACTTCACAAGTACTTATCAAGTTCTCATGGTATTCCAGTAACCCTTACTGGAAGTAGACAGACATCCACTCGTCATGTCCCACATACGAGTTAACAGGATGAGCACATCAAATTGTCATGTCATACATACAAGATGATGAATGTATTTTGTTCTTGCCATTTCCATACATGCAAGACAATGGGATGATAACATACATGATAGATCCATATCTATTCTTAGTGTTCCCATTCTTCATAAGAATTGGACACTTGGCCTTGGGATACTAACTCCATGTAACATGGACAAGTTTTCTCCCACTGAATCTGTGCATACTGAACACTTCAGTACAGATTGCCAATGTATGCTCTCTCTTTTCAGGTCAAGAGGTTTTTTGAGAACTATCTCTATAGATCTCTATTCCTATCACATAGAAAACTTCTCTATCTTCCTTAAAGATAATTTCCACTTTTGGATTTCCATTCTAGAACATTTCCATTTCACATCAACATGTGGAATGTGAATACACTCCCACTAAATCACATATCCCTTCTTTATCTTTGACATATTAGTCAAACCCTTTGACTATATCATCAAAGTAAATATCCAATTCTGAGTTGCTTGTACTCAATCAATCACATTGATTAGTCCATTGTAACTTATAGACTTTATTTGCATTAGTGGATTTATAAACCTTATAGGTTGTGTCACGCACACATCCTTGTTTTATTCCTCATAGGAATGTGGTTTTAGTATCCATATGCCAAATGTCTTAGTCATTAAGTTGCAATCAACAAGCATCATCCTTCTTAAAATGTTATCCATGTGTCTTAACACTTAAGACTCATTTGCACTTATGGATTTCATCCAATGAGTGCTACCATCAAGGTCATACCTTATGGTTTACATGGATGTCATTTAGGGTGTAATGGTCATAAACCATAACTCAAAATTTGATTCCTCATATTCATCTAGATAGTTGACTCATCATATGAACAACTCATCACATAGATAATTGAGGTGTATCTGTCAAGGATATAAGAACTCACAACTCCTTGTGATTCTCAATGTCCTTTATTAGTGTGGGGTATTCATTTATTAAGAAGAATTCAGTTATTTGATAATCATTCTCTAACTTCTTAGAGTATGATTCCTTCTTGATTTAGACATCACCATGCTTTAATCATGAGTTCACTATGATACACTATCATAATCACTCATAAGGATCTCAAACATTTAGTCCAAGTATTTCATTCATTGATCTCATCAAGAATTAACACTTTACCAAATTTGTACTTCAACCATATAATCTTGAACACTTCACGATTTTTATATTGGTAATTCCCTAAACACCATTTGAAGTATTAGCATTTGTTCTAATAGGTATGTAAATACATCACATATTATACCTAATAGGATAATCACTCACCCACTACCTTTAGTGAAGATTGATTAATCATGTCCAAGATATTCATGTCTCTTACTAGTTCTAAAACCAAAAGAGTCTAGATTTATCCATCACATGGAAACTAGAAATGAATTTCTCATGATTGATGCTAATTTGATTGTTTGAGTTATCTATAACTTTAGGTATCATTTTATCTTATGCATACCATGTATCACAAGATAAACAAGGCATTGTCACAAAGATCATATCTTTAAGATTGAAACATCAACTTTATTAATTGCCATCATTGTCATACAATATGCAATAATAAAGTGTTTCTATCTATTGGCAATATATGAAATAGCAGTTCTCAACTCTATTTCGTGCCCTTTAGGCTGAAATGAACTGAAAGGTACTCCTATCTATGGCAGCAACACTTGCTCCAATGATGGGTACTTCTTTCCTAGTCCTTTCACAAAGGCCATCACTTCTTTGCGGATCTTGTATATCATATATGACATATCCATATCTTAGTATCATATACCTCAGATAAAGAAGCAGTTCATTTCCTGATACCTTAGGTGGAGATCTCCATCCCCTCCTTCATCTTCTTTTGTTCTTCCAGATATAGAGGGCAGTTCCCTCATACACCCTTTCCCCATGTACCTTGAGGCTAAAGACGGCTTGGATTGTTGGCTAGCATCAAAACACTTCTTTGCTTTGCCCTTATCCTTGCCCTTAAGAATTACCTTTCTCTTTGATCACATCAAAGATTATGGTTTGTCTTTCTTCATCTTTGCCTTTACTATCCTCAACATGTCCAACAACTCTGTCAAAGTTGTTCATGGTGTAGCTTATCATGAATTGTATGATCCTCGCAACATTTGTAGTATCATACCAATAACCAACTCTTGGCTCAGAGGGAATCCTTCTTAGTCAGGTTTTCCACATACCCAATCACATTGAGTGTGTGAATACCTTACTGGATCTCCTTCTGTCATGACATACTAGGACAGTGTCCTTGATACATCATATGTCTCATTTTGCCTCTACAACATCATCAAGCACTCCTCATCAATGTCATCCTCAGTATGCTTCCATAAGCATACCTTCTGCCATTGATGTGGTGGGATTGAGTTTATCTGGTCTTGGTAGGACTTGGAGCTTTCTCTTCTTTGAGAACACTTCTCATCATCCTAAACAGTCGTGGAATTATTCCCATTTAATTTGTTGGTCTCAAAGACCGATCGCAAATAAAGTGATTATTGTTGATTGACCATTTATTTCAACAAAAAGAAATATATGCAATTTTAGTCCAAAAACTCATTTTTTACTTATTTGATTGATTTGAAAAGTTGACGATATAATTAGGCCTTTAATTAATTATCGCTCCCACTATTTTACTTCAAATTGATAGCCCTCACCATCAATTCAGAAGATTGCAGTGTACAACCTTCTAGTGGGCAAGATCCATATTTCATCAAGTCATGAGTCAGCTTTGGCTGATCGCCCACAAACTTGACTATTTAGGTAGGCCATCATGCCAATTGCATCATATGCAACTCTTGATGAATGAACATGCACAACACCTTGCCATGAACATTCCTTGCCTCTGGGCTTAGACGCTCTAAGAATCACCAGTTAAGTCTAACCCAAAATCCGACACGGTAAACATGCACCTTGCTTTGGAAGAACCTACATGTCTACCCTTCACACTTCCACAAGATAGACGGCGCACCATGCTTTGGCGTAACCTACGCTTGGTCAATCGAGCTTTTCATGTGTGCCGCTAATGGAAGGCATATAAGACTTAATATTTTAATGAGGGATTTGGTTTTTATATACATATACATATCCAATCACCACAATACATAGTGCGTATCATATACATGCTATATCCCACAGAAAACATGCACAAACGATAAAAGCAATGATTATCGCCATCCTAATGTGATTCCTCAAGCCAAGAGGAATCACGGTCATCTAGGTCTACATGCAACCTGTACAAGATGAACTTTGTGCCTTGCCATCCGAGTAGATCAACTCATCACATGAATGATCTGTTCTCTCTAGTCGGTCGTCTGGGTGCCACTAGCCGATCGGTTGGCTCCTCCAACCGATCAATTCGCCTGGTCGTCGTGCATCTCTTCATGGCCGCCACCCGCTCGTCTCGCTCCTCGAACCAGTCATCAACCGATCGGTTGACTCCATGAACCGATCGTCTGGAACGTCAACTAATCGGTTCACGCCTTGAATCGATTGTCTCAGCTGTCATCTCGATGTCCTCCGGTCTTCGACATAACAGGAAATAAAATCTATCCTATTATTACATTGCTTTAAAAGGGAAACCCCGAGTTACATTTGGGGGGAGCAAAGGTAGGAAAGAATCTCGAATTATTTCGAGTTACATCAGTAATAGGAGAAGGGGAAGATCGGTGCGCAGACCAAGATGCAATCAACCACACACAACCAATCACAGATAGGGTTTATTAGCCATAACCATGATATACATTCACCACAAAACTCATTTAAGGGCGACGCGTATCGAGTGCATTAATAATACATATCATATATGTAAATTGAGATTTGTGGATTTAGGATTGGACATGCATAAAGCCAATATTATTCGCATCGTATGCAATAAATAAAGGTGACAAACCAAAATCGATCATATCGATATTCCTAAAATATAGAGCAGTTGACGTGGCTCTGATACCAGTGTTGGGTTTTAGGGGAGGCAGAGAAGGCAACGGAAACAAAAATTTTCTCCCCCAAACCCAGCACGAGGAAATGCGTCAATGTCTATATAATAGGAAAGGATGGTTTGTGGAATCATACCTTGTCCCGAGGCTTGCTCGGCGACAATACCTCACGCCTTGTGCGGTCTTCAAATCTGGTCTTGGACGGTGTCTGTGCAGCTCCTGGTCGCACCGGGACTCACGACTCCTCCTCTCACCGGGACTGTCGTGATTGACAGTAGTCCTCCTGAGCGGCAGAAACCACCTGCCTCTGAAGTAGTCCACACGGACCACCTGAAACTCCACACTCCTTCTCCTACAAGGAAGTGGAAGGAGTCACACCCTCCTGTTGACGTACTAGTCGCCAACACACTCTCTTGCCTCCAGTTGCAACTGCAGTTGTCCTTCCCTTGCTGCACCTCCCTTTGCGGGAAGCACTTGCTCGGGCTCTCTCTTGGTTACCAAAACCAGAGAGAACGACAACCTTGCATATCAACTGGTTGCACTGAGTTGTACTTTGAGAAGCCCCAAATACCCCTATATATATAGGAGGGTCATGGGACAGGGTTCTCCATCCCGGGCAATGCGGGACTAAAAGCAGGAGTAGAAGGGTTCGAGATTTTCCACAAAAAGCAACCAACTCGCAACCTGAACCGATCAGTTCACAAGTGAACCAGTCGGTTGGGGACCTGAACCAGTCGGTTGGAACACCAACCGATCGGTTGGGACCCATGAGCCGATCGGTTCACTTCTGAACCGGTCGGTTCGTGGTCCTGATCAGTTCCTGATTGACTTTCCTTCTTTTGTTTCTAATTGGTATTGAATACCAATCCTTGTTCCAATCAAATTGGGCAAGTGAAACGCAAGGAAAATTCTCACCGACCTGACTTTCCCAACTTGCTCGGTTGCACCAGTTGAACCGATCATTTCACTCTGACCATGATCCGATCGACTCAACACTTGAGCCGACCGGTTCAGCAACCTCAGCCGACCGGTTCAACACTTGAACCAATCGGTTGGGAGTGCAGGTTGTGCAGAATCAGTCAATTGTGATTTCAATCAATTCGATACTCCAATCAACATGTCCAACACCTTGAACAGTATGATATTGAGCTATCAATCAATTGAGTGTTTAATTGAACTACTAAACTCATTTAGTAATCAATCTAAACGTTGCTTGTGGACAAAACTCCTCTTCCAGGTTAAATCCTATGTGTGTGACCCTGCAGGTCCATTTCACGTTGGCAGTGAAAGTCCATAACACTTATGAATTCACAAGCAAAGAGAGGTGCCTAGTCACACATCAGTGCTACCCAAGTGAAAGTAGAAAGTTGGAGAACAACTTTCAATCCTACAATCCGTGAATGGTGTTACAGCGAATGTATAATTCCTTTATAACTGATATCCTGAATGAACTCGAGGCATGGAACAGTCATCCTGTCAATGTTCATTCACTTTCTTGATCTCAGAGTAGATTGAACGAGATATGTATGACATCAATATCACATACTAATTCACACATGCGTGCGCACGCCTATCTCAATCCTACTCATCAAGTGGCCATGGATATCAAACTCCCTCAGGAGGGACAAATCCCATATCTATCACTCACCCCTCAAAAGCCCCATGTGTCAAAGCCACCCAATCATCACCTTTATAACAACCCATGTTTCAGGACTGCGTTTGATGATGTCAAAGTGTGCCCAATGACATGTGTTGAGTGCAGTGATTTCAGGTCTAAGAATCACACTCACCACCATCACTGTGAGTACTGACTGTGACTACCATGTCATGGTTTCATGTGTCAAACTCACGGTGGGTCTATCCGGTACATTTGTTCTCTAACAAGTACCTATGTGTTTGGTTTGATATCTCTATATCATGACTAATGAGATTCTATCATCAACCAACACCACAATCTAGTCTTGTGTGTCATTGTTGTCTATCTACCTTACATAATGACATCCAACTAGGGACATAACAAGAATGTACAAACTCTTAGCATCCGTATGATCTCATCGTTCAGGTCCTCAACCTGAAGGCATACGTCATTGAGTATTGTCATTCTCTAGACATTCAATCTATTCTATCACTATCTCATATGACTGAACCAGAAAGAATTGGAAGCTTGCCTTTGATGTTTATCAAATCAATCTTAATGTATCCCACCAATCATCCCATGATTGGCTCTCAGGGCATACATACCAACAAAGAATTGTTCTCAATTATGAGCATAAACTGTATGTCTAGGAGACACCAGATTTAGATGAACCTCTTACCACCGCGCCTAAGGCTAACAGGGATGCTTACAAGAAACATATTGAAGATGTCATTGATATCAAGTGTCTGATGTTGTGTTCTATGAACTATGAGTTGCAAAGGCAACATGAGAATATGGATGTAATTGAGATGGTCACACATCTTAAGAACACGTTCCAAGATCAGGAAAGACATGAGAGATACAATGTCTCCAAGATGTTTCTCAAATGTAACATAACATAAGGAGATCCAGTAGGTCCTCATGTACTCAAGCTTATTGGGTATGTGGAGAACCTATTAAGACCAGGATTCCACTTGGGTCAAGAATTAGAACTGATGTGATTTTGTAATCTCTGTCAGAATCCTACAGTCAGTATTTCATGAACTACAACATGAATGACTTTGACAAACCATTGATAGAGTTACTAGGCATGTTGAGAACAGCTGAGGCACAAATGAAGAAAGACAAACCCAAGTTTGTGATGATGATCAGCAAGATAAAGGGAAAGTCTAACAGAAAGTCAAAGATAAGAAGAGTTTTTAAGTTGGACAAGATCTCAAGTCTTAAGATATCAAGGCAAAAGGAGGAGTAAAGAGGGGAGGCAAATGTCACCTCTATCACCAGGTTGGATCCTGGAAGAGGAATTTCCCTCTCTTCTTGGAGGAACTAAAGAAGAAGAAGGAAGAGGAAAAGGCCTCTACTTCAAGTATCAACATTATAAGATAAATTTGAATACATCTTCATCTTGGTATGTGATACCGGATATAGATCTGACATATGTTGATGTGCAGGATCTGATAAGAAGTAAAGCATTTATGAAAGGGCAAGGATGGATTGTGATGAGCAAGAATTATTGCAACTTTAATCTTCATTTAGAATTTATCTTAGCCCATTGGTCATGTAATAGAGTTAGTTGAACTACTATTTCATTATGTCAATAAATAGAAACATTTTACTTTATGAATCTTGTGTGGACAAGGATGATTATAAATAAAGAGTTGTTAATGCTTCTATTACAAAGAAGTGATGTTGTATGGCAATTCCCCAAATGTATTATGATATTTATGGGATTGGATCAATAGATGAATGCTCATAATGTAAATACTAAAGGATTATAATTGATAACTCAAACAATCAAAAATTGATAGCATTGTCATCTAGAGAAAACATATGAGACATGCATTTTGTATCATATTAGGCCAGGCCACTGTCATATGAACTCGAGAGTCCTCGTAAACCAATCTAGTGGTGCGGAGGAAAATATTTCCAGCCCCCAAGTTCTGACCATTTCTATACACCATCGCTTTCAACTTTGTGCCCTAGTATCTACCTAATAGGCTAATCACCTAAAAGTTGTTTAAAGATGTATCTAATTTGAAACTATTATGGTTCTAGACCAACCTTTTATCATAGGTTAATTCTAAGGTGAACTAAAGGGAAACTATATAAGGTAAGGGTTTCTAACTAGGGAGACAAATTAAAATAGTCAAGGATCCAACTACCATTGGATATGATACCATGTTGTAAAGAGTGAAAAATCAATCCACCTCTCTACTAATAATAATGGTAAACAAAATCCAATTTGGATAGTAGCGGAAGTTAATTTTTTTGACTATATTCAATTTAAATAAAGTGTACATTGAAATTACTTCAATATGGGTGTACATGCTTTATACAAAAGAAAGGACCTAAGTAGAGGGAAACTGACTATATCAACATGTCTCCAATAATAAAAAATAACTTAACCAATCATTTCATGAGAGAAGGATGGACTCTTTTACTAGCCTTAGGCTGGTTCACCATGCTCCTGATGCGCACTATGATCCTATACCTGGGTGGTTGGGGTCACCCAGCAAGAGGAGATAAAAACATATGTGTCAATAAAGGATAAGGACATTTATAAGCTTAAATAAAGAAATAATTAAAGATTCACTATACTAAGAGGGTCAAGAATATGAGGCAAGTAAATAATTGAGGATGTTGCCAAGTCAAATAGTAATAAATTGCATGCATGATTAAATGTGACTAAATTATACTAACATAGGACTGAGGCACCTACCGAAACTCAACCTCTGGGTGAGGGAGAGTAACACATTCCCAAACACCCTAATATTTTATAAATTAGGGAGAGTGGTCACATTCCCCTGGGCTCATGCCCAAAACTATGGGTGGTTTGTACTCATGTACACTATATTAGTTAATTAGTCATTTTCATCATCATGCTAAAGTAATTCAATGGCATATATAATAAGTTTATCAACATTTGTAAGTGGGGTCCAAGACACTTAAATCATTTATAGAAGAATTCGAAGAATGAATAAAATAGGCTCATGCCTCACTGGGAATTTAGGTGTGGATAAATAAAGCCCAACATTGGGGTTAGAATGCACATACCTCACTTGAGTTATCCAAGGTTTGTCTTTTCTTCATATATTGATGTCCAAGTTCCTTAAATCCTAAATTCAAGTATTTTATCACAAGAGTTAGGGTTTGATAAAATGTTAGAGTTGAAACCCTAATTTAATATTGTGAAAAAGTGGAATTTTACATAAGTATGATGAAATTGCTATTTTACCCTCATTATACTCACTCATGATCCTCAATTATTATTTTTTGTCTTCATAATCATTATTGAGACTCAAATCCAAAATATGGTGATCAATGTGGATTTTATACACATTATAACACCTTAAATGTGATAAATTGATCACTTTGTACAAAGAAGAAAATTTGTCCATCAAACTTCGTTTTCTGGTTCTCAAACTTTTTCTAAAGGTTCTCCACATATTTGTGAAGTTGTGGTCCAAATTTGAGAACAATTGGACATTCCTATGATTTTCTATGGATTATTGAAGTTAATGTGTTGAAAACCATGTTAGCGATCCAAGGCAAGGATCCGGGGGCGATCCCAGCCCTTGGATCTGCCTCTCATGGATCCCAGCTCGATCCAGTGGCTACAGACTCGTCTTCTACCTCCCGCAATCAGCGGGGAGGAGTAATGACGGTCAAAAGCGGCAATCGGCCCTTATACTACCCGATTTGAAATTCCAATCGAGAGGGAATGCTCGTCTCCCTAATTCAAACTGATTGAATCCTATTTTGACCACCATTCATGATATATACAGCCACCAAAATGAGCTTCTCTCCTCATGTTCTCACTCCAGCAGCCATAGCTAGGGCCCAGATCTGATCTAGCCTAACCCTAGCCCTCAAGCCTATAAAATGATCCCCTAAGGGGCGCCGACACCCCACATTGCTAGAACGAGCATTTTGCTCACTGTTTTCTCCCCGGGCACCCCTTATCTTCCCTGACTTCACCTGCTTCTGCAAATGGTTCCGCCACAGGGCCGCCTTGGGCGATACTGCTGCTCGCCCCTCTCCTCCTTATTTAGTCCCCCCATCGGGTTCGCAGGGCCGAGACAAGCTCGACCGGCACCTCAGTCGCATCCTTTTCCCTCTCCTGCTTCCAAACACCCCCCACTCCAGTGAGCCCACCGCCCTACTTTCTGGACTCACGAGGGTGTGCTACATGAGAGAAGAAGGGTCCCAGACTGGCCGGTCCAGAAAAAGGAGCTCCTGTCTAACACTCAGCTGAACTGAGGTCTGAACCAAAACCAGCCATTTTAGCCTCTGAATCGGACCACCAAGCAAGGAGGCTGCCTCACCTATGTGGACAAATCTCTATCATCCTTTACACATCAAATGGTCCTCTCTTTTTTTTTGATGAAAGGTATTTTTCCTCCTCTCTGCTCAAAATTGTAGCAAATAATCAGATCTTGTTTTAATTGTAGAAAATAGATCCTAGCTCCAAATATTATGAACAAGTAGTCTATATTGATTAGAAAAATCTAGTGAATCGATTAAAAATACTTTGAAAACCTGATTCCAAACTATTCTCACTGATATATCTTAATCTTGATCTATTGCTTATATAATTGGTCTAAATGACTCTATTTATGATTAATCTTGACTAAACACTGAAAACCCTAATTCTTGACTCTAATGTTCAAATTGAGACACTAAAATCATAATTGACCCATTAATGATCTAGATTTATATTTGTTGACCTGATGTTAATCTTGCAAATCCTGGAAATACATTTGACCCATCAAACTAATCATGAATCCCAATTATGCTAATTGATCTTGATTATGGTCTAGAAATTTGATGATAACTTGAATGATGACTCAAATATTGATGATAATAATTAGGGTTAGCAAATATATTCCTAGAATACCTAGGTAGATCATCCATCCTCGAATATGCTTGACACTTGAGTAAATATTGAAATCTTAATATAATGTTGACTCTAAATGAATGATCTACATTAGGGATGAATAGGATTGGAAAACCCTAATTTGGTGTACTTGGTATTGGTCTATAATATGATCTTGACCCTCAATCCATATCTTGATTGATCTAGGAACTACTTGAGACCCTGATCTTCTACTCTCGTTGTTATATACTCAAAATCTTCGGTGAAAGATACGCTATTATATAACTCCTCCTTGATTGTATTGAAGATACTTTTATGTATCTCTTGACTATATACTTGGTTATTTATTTGGATGAGATACTATTCCCTATGATTAGTCTTTTATTTTTCTATACTATATTTTGCAAAACATGAAAACATAAATTGCATGCCCATTATGACTGCTCGTATATTGATAATGATGATGATATTGAAAATGTTGATAATGTTGATATTGAGTGCAACAACCCCCTCATTGGGAGGTGGGACTTGTACATTGGTCTCCTATGTTCCTATGGTGAGAAGGAGACTAGTGACCTTCTCCATCGCGTTGGGGTAATAGAGTCACACAAAATATATAAGCATGTTTCTCGAATTACAGCATAATGGGAACTCATAATAAAAACTCAAATAGCTTGAAAATTTTGTCGAATAAATGTTGGTTTTGCAATTTGCTTGTTATTCTTTTGAATATAAGTCCTGCCAAGTATACTATTTTGTTATAAATCGCTTTGCTTGATTTTGATAGCATACCGTGCAATTGCATGATTGTGTCTTGATTTTCTTGATTTTAGGCAATACAAATGGAATATTGAATAAGATCGCTTCCGCACTTATACACCCTGATGACAAAGATAAATCGGATATAGCTCCATATTGGGTTAGTTTGTTCTTTAATTATCCAGTTTTTGAGTTATTTATTTCTTATTTTATATACCAGTGTGTTAGATCTTACAGGGCCACTCAGGGACGGGCGCTTCAATCCTTTTTCTACTGTTTCAACATTAGGATTGGGATTGGGGTAAGAACAGTTCTGTGACAGTTGGTATCAGAGCATGCACAATCCCATATACTTTAAGTAAATAATTTCTCAAGTCTCTTACACCGAAGAAACCCTAAAGTTCATAATGGTGAAAATTGAGGTGTCTAGGCTTGGGGTCTTGACATAATTTCTCCTATCCGTCTTCACGGTGGCTGAGATCCCCTGCTCTACCTGGCCTTAATTGATCCAAAACTGGACCTAAAGGTTCTTTTGTGAATCCCTAGAGAGTCTTCTAGCATCTCATCTCTTCTTTAAGGACTACCCAAGCCACCCATGTAGATGAATATTAGGTCATCTTCTCATCCCATCATGTGGTCCTTCTCATGACCTTTTACCACTTGATGTCTCGATTATGGGTAGCTTATGCATGGGAAAAATGAATATCGCTAAATCTTGAGAGTTGATACCATGATCTGACCTGAATTTGAAAACTCAATTTTGATCAATTAATTTTGAAACCAAATACTCATGTACGATCCCTAATATCATGAACACTCAAATTAGCTAAAACTTGACTATATGCTTCCTATGTTGAGGTAAATCTTGATTTAGTGAAATAAGGATGGCTTATACCGTATACCTTATTTTTGATAAGGTCCTTATTTGATTAATCTCATTTTACCCTATTGTTGATTAAAACTCAAACATAGCTAAGAAAACTCGTATCCTATTTTATACACACCTTGACTATGCTATTAAATGACTAAGTCTAGGACTCACAAAACCATGATGTAATACTATGATGCAAAAAGTAGTTTCTCTATTGACTATTGATGCCTTTTGCAATCTCGATTTTGATATGATGATTATGGGCCTAGATTTTGCACTATTATGATCTAACTCCTCGAATGCCCAATTCAAATCCTCGATTCCCAAATGATATCACTACCTTGATCATGAAAGGAAAGGAATACAAACATTAACTTGACTTTGTAAAACATTTATCTTGAATTTTTGATCTCATGACATTATGGAATATGATTTAATATTTGATACTCTCCTTATTTGAATAAGCTTAGTTGATAATGACTAATGTTGGTAATGTGCCAGATTAGGGTGGTAGTTGACTCATGACTCCCCTAACCTAGGTCACATCCCTATTATGACTACCTCTAAATTTTCATCCTATTGATTATTTAGAGTTTGGAAAAGTATCCCCTTTCACCTTATTTTGACTGGTTGACCTAAGCCTAATAAGTTAAACCCATGGTTGATACTCGATCTTAAATATTGATTTAATAATGACTTTGACGTATGGCAATATTGACTATAGCTTCTGGTCAACTTCCTAGATAGACTTAGGTCTAGATCATTCATCAACCTTGGAAACCATGATAATGAAATCTTGACATGTTGATCAAATATTGCTTGAATATTGTTGCTAGAAATTGAGTATAGATGAGTGATCTCCCCTAAGGTCTAAATAGGAATATTAACCCTAGATTTAGAATATCTATACATATGATCAAATTTTAGATCTATGAATTTGGTGTCTAAAATCTTGACTCTTTATATTGATTATAGAATTGTAACCCACGATTATAAAATCTCAATAATGATACAAATCCTATGATCACACTATTTGGACATTGAGATATATGACTAATGACTTCAAAATCCCAAATCCTGGAAATTTTGAAATGATGACTATTTTTTAATCTCTCAATTTATGAATTAGGGTTTAACTCTCATTAGGACTAGGGTGGGACATTCTCATTGATTTTGATCTCTAAACTGTGATATTAAAAGTATGATGTTGTCTCAAAATGTTGAAATATGAAACCTCAAATCATGGATGTATAACCCCACCTAGGCCAATGTAGAAGCTAAGACCCTGAGATTTTGGGATTGAAAGTTACCTTGTACACTTGATTCAAAGACTCTATTTGTTTGACCTAAAATATGATCTCTCCAAATGTGTGACCAATAGGATGATTTACATATTTGGTACTCATATGATGACTTTGGACAATATATGTGCTGATCTTGATACTCAATTGCTTGATGATGAAATGGTGTTAGTACCAAGTTGACTATGATATGGAACATGGAATCCCAATTATGATTATTGGATTACTTAAAATTTGAGGACATGATTTTGATTTTATACTTGAGGATACCCCAGTATTGGCAGAAATGACTTAGGTTGAATAATACCAATTTTTTAGGATATTTTTGAATTTTGGGGACAAAATTCCTTTTTAAGGAGAGAAGTATGTGACAAAGTGGAATTTTACATAAGTATGATGAAATTGTTATTTTACCCTTGTTATACCCACTCATGATCCTCAATTATTTTTTATTGTTTTCATAATCATTATTGAGACTCAAATCCAAAATATGGTGATCAATGTGGATTTTATACACATTATAACACCTTAAATGTGATAAATTGATCACTTTGTCCAAAGAAGAAAATGTGTCAATCAAACTTCGTTTTCTAGTTCTCAAACTTTTTCTAAAGGTTCTCCACATTTTTGTGAAGTTGTGGTCCAAATTTGAGAACAATTGGACATTCCTACGATTTTCTATGGATTATTAAAGTTAATGTGTTGAAAACCATTAGTTTTGTCTTTTAATTGACCTTTTTCCATGTCACCGATCCCAGGCAAGGATCTGGCGGCGATCCCAGCCCTTGAATCTGCCTCTCATGGATCCCAGCCTGATCCAGTGGCTACAGACTCATCTTCTACCTCCTACAATCAGCGGGGAGGAGTAATGACGGTCGAAAGCGGCAATCAGCCCTTATACTACCCGATTTGAAATTCCAATCGTGAGGGAATGCTTGTATCATGAATTCAAACTGATTGAATTCTATTTTGACCACCGTTCATGCTATATAAAGCTGCCAAAATGAGCTTCTCGCCTCATGTTCTCACTCTGGCGGCCACAGCTAGGGCCCAGATCTGATCTAGCCTAACCTTAGCCCTCAAGCCTATAAAATGATCCCCTAAGGGGCACCGACACCCCACATTGCTAGAACGAGCATTTTTCTCACTGTTTTCTCCCCGGGCACCCCTTATCTTCCCTGACTTCACCTGCTTCTGCAAACAGTGCCGCCACAGGGCCGCCTTGGGTGATACTACTGCTCGCCCCTCTCCTCCTTATTTAGTCCCCCCATCGGGTTCGCAGGGCCGAGACAAGCTCGACCGGCACCTCATCCGCATCCTTTGCCCTCTCCTGCTTCCAAACACCCCCCACTCCAGTGATCCTGCCACCCTTCTTTCGGGACTCGCGAGGGTGTGCTACGCGAGAGAAGAAGGGTCCCTGACCGGCCGGTCTAGGAAAAGGAGCTCCTGTCTAACACTCAACTGAACTGAGGTCTGAACCAAAACCAGCCATTTTAGCCTATGAACTGGACCGCCAAGCAAGGAGGTTACGTCGCCTATGTGGACAAATCTTGGTCATCCTTTACACATCAAATGGTCCTCTTTTTTTCGATGAAAGGTATTTTGCCTCCTCTCTGCTCGAAATTGCAGCAAATGATCGAATCTTGTTTTAATTGTAGAAAATAGATCCTAGCTCCAAATATTATGAACAAGTATTCTATCTTGATCAAAAAAATCTAATAAATCGGTTAAAAATACTTTAGAAACCTGATTCCAAACTATTCTCACTGATATATCTTAATCTTGATCTATTGCTTATATAATTGGTCTGAATGACTCTATTTATGGTTAATCTTGACTAAACACTAAAAACCCTAATTCTTGACTATAATGTTCAAATTGAGACTCTAAAATCATAATTGACCCATTAATGATCTAGATTTATATTTGTTGACCTGATGTTAATCTTGCAAATCCTTGAAATACATTTGACCCATCAAACTAATCATGAATCCCAATTATGCTAATTGATCTTGATTATGGTCTAGAAATTTGATGATAACTTGAATGATGACTCAAATATTGATGATAATAATTAGGGTTAGAAAATATATTCCTAAAATACCTAGGTAGATCATCCATCCTCAAATATGCTTGACACTTGAGTAAATATTGAAATCTTGATATAATGTTGACTCTAAATGAATGATCTACCTTAGGGATGAATAGGATTGGAAAACCCTAATTTGGTGTACTTGGTATTGGTCTATAATATGATCTTGACCCTTGATCCATATCTTGATTGATCTAGGAACTACTTGAGACCCTGATCTTCTACTCTCGTTGTTATATAATCAAAATCTTCGGTGAAAGGTACGCTATTATATAACTCCTCCTTGATTGTATTGAAGATACTTTTATGTATCTCTTGACTATATACTTGGCTATTTACTTGGATGAGCTACTGTTCCCTATGATTAGTCTTCTATTTTTCTATACTATATTTTGCAAAACATGAAAACATAAATTGCATGCCCATTATGACTGCTCGTATATTGATAATGATGATGATATTGAAAATGTTGATAATGTTGATATTGAGTGCAACAACCCCCTCATTGGGAGGTGGGACTTGTACATTGGTCTCCTATGTTCCTATAGTGAGAAGGAGACTAGTGACCTTCTCCATTCCATTGGGGTAATAGAGTCACACAAAATATATAAGCATGCTTCTCGAATTACAGCATAATGGGAACTCGTAATAAAAACTCAAATTGCTTGAAAAACTTGTCGAATAAATGTTGGTTTTGCAATTTGCTTATTATTCTTTTGAATATAAGTCCTTCCAAGTATACTATTTTGTTATAAATCGCTTTGCTTGATTTTGATAGCATATCGTGCAATTCCATGATTGTGTCTTGATTTTCTTGATTTTAGGCAATACAAATGGAATATTGAATAAGATCGCTTCCGCACTTATACACTCTGATGACAAAGATAAATCAGATGTATCTCCATATTGGGTTAGTTTGTTCTTTAATTATCCAGTTTTTGAGTTATTTATTTCTTATTGTATATGCCTGTGTGTTAGATCTTACGGGGCCACTCAGAGAAGGGCGCTTCAATCCTTTTTCTACTATTTCGACAGTAGGATTGGGATTGGGGTAAGAACAGTTCCGTGACATATACCTTCAAGACAAAACTTCAATTTTTTGTTTTAAAACTAGGCCAATCGATTTGTAATATTTTTCTAATTAAGAAAACATATTTATTTAATTAATTTGAGGTTGAAATGAATTAGTTATCCATTTTAGAACATTTTATATAACTAAAATGGTATTCAAGATAAACATCAAAAAAAATAATTTGAATCAGGACCCAAAAACCATAAAATTGGATTCCTCGTGAAAAATCCTTTCCAACGGGTATGTATTTGCATTTTTTTGATAAACCTATGAATTATTAGGGATTGTTGAAATTTGACCGATCTTTAAATAGGAAAACAATAGCGTGACAGTCATTTAAATCATCGATTAAACACGATATAAATAATTGGTGAATGGACTGAAAGACTTAGATGTGTGTGACACATTAATCAAGCACGTGGGGGTAAAATTGTCATTTCTTAAAACATGTATCGGCACTTCAAAATCAAAATTGGTGTGTGTATTACCTAGAATGCCCTTATAACTGAGATCATTCGATTAAAGGAGAATGGCTATTCGAGTCATTCTATTACCTGGGTTCTTTCACCCCCCCCCATCCATGGTGACAACATCTTAGCAGGGCTCTGACAACCTCGCCTTGTGTGAGGATTCCCACTTCTTCCCGAGGGACTAATGTGATCATCCATCTCCTCATGCCAAGGTAAAGCCAATGACCCTTGCCTTTGGCAGGGAGGTGCATAGGAGCTCAAGCGGTGCTCCAGCCATGGTTAGAAATAGGGGAAGGAGTCCAAAGCTCCTCACCTCATGAACACTACCACACATCTTCAATTGGGTGTTGGAAAACTATCCAGGTGGTTGGGCGAGACCAAAGGAGGCATCGTTGAGGGCGGAAGTGCCATGAAATGGCGAAACATGAGAATGTCGATGAGTGCTCAAGGCTGAGCTATAGGGTATAATGGTTGGGGCAACCGCAAGGCAAACAAAGACTGGGAAGGTGAAGAATGGAGGTGGATGATGCTTATCGTGCCATCAATTGACCAGAAGGTGGAGGAAAGGGTGGTGCCTAAGCGGAGTTCACTAGAGAAGAAAATGGACTAGGTCGGGGAGTTCGAGGGAGTTTGAGGAGAAATTGGAGGAGGAGGAGTGTTGTGTGGTGTCTGAGGGTGCTTGACGTGCCTTTATATAGGCAGGAGGTGAGCTACTGATCCCTCTGTAAATTGGGGTGGGGAGGAGGTGGAAAATCCTAATGGGGGTTTTGCACACCATGCATTTCAACGCATGAGTGAAGGCTCGTATTGATTGTCAGAAGAAGGAGGATTCAATGGTGAAGACAGTGAGTGAAATGGTTGAGTGTAGGTTGAGAAACTGATCGGAGAGCAAAAGCCAGTAAAAAGGGTCATGGTTCGTGCATTAACTAAGGAAGGTGACGACTCCGCGACCGTCGGATCAAGGTGAAGTTTACATGATCGATTATGGATCGTTGGATGGCACACTCGAGAGGCAATTGAATGGAAAAGTAATACGTGACAAATATTAAAGGCGTAACTATAGGTAAATGTGGATAATTTAATGAAATCAGATTAAATATTATAGTTACACTATACTCAATTCTCATAAAATTGATTTGGAGGGTCAAACATGGGTCAAATGACCTCAAATTTGAACCATGAGTCCAAAAACCAGTCTAGAATATTCATATACCTTTAAATCTCATTTTGATTCACCTTTTGTTCTTTAACCACCATATTAATCATTAATTTATTTTAAAATACAAAACTATTTTCTTAGCAATTCCTTCAATAAAATTTGAGATGGATATTATAAAATCATTCAAGAGTCATGTCTCACCACTTATTCTCCTTTTTAATGCTTTAATAACAATTAGGAGGAGAGATAATATAAGAGAGTGTTTATCACATTAATTGAACTCAAATTCATATTAACTCTTATTTCTTATTCCAAAAAGCCACAACTAACACAATCTACTCATTATCTCTCATAATTGTCCATTTTGCATTATTAAACTCTAATTAGCACATAATTTGAGATATTTGTGCAAACACCCATTCATTGTCATATTTGTGGGTAAATTGTGGTTCAAGCCATCAAGCTTAGCTCAAATTCAACATTAAGGCCAAATACGATAGAAAAAGTTAGGAAAATTTAGGGGAAAATCCAAAAAGGATAAGAAAGAAATAACAGGATTGAAAATGGGTGATATTGCAAATGAACCTAAGATTCAATATGTTACAACACTCCACCCTTCAAAGAGGATTTCGTCCCCAAAATCACAACAAGAGGGAACGGTGAGTACGTAACATCCCAACATTAGGTAACTAGGTGGTTATCTCTATGGTACTTCACATGCTCTTCTCATGAGCTAGGTTTTAATAAGGTTTCCACCATATTATTACCTTTTATCAAACATAACATAATTAACACTTTTGGCTTATAAGCATTATCTCCATGAGATTGCATCATCTTTATTATTCTATTACTGGTGTCATATTATACTCGCATTGTTGTAACAAGGATTTTATCTCAACATTATCTACAAAACATATGTATTACCCTTATTTATCCCATTAAGGGTTTTAAGCACAATTCGGGTTTATTAAGAGATCCTAAAATGTATTAGGTCACAAATTTTAATAACTTGAATTCATTCTCCATTATCCTCGTTTTGCCATCATGTAGAATTATCACACATTATTTTGTAAGGAATATATAATATTATACAACAAGTTATTAAGTCTAAATAATGTCACATTAATTTGTTACACCTATATTACACATTGTCACATCACTTTTCATACTCACATTAATGTCATTGTTAACCATTTTCTCTTATTTACCCATCATATAACATCACATTAGGCATTTGGAATCACTGTAGACTTAATAAGCATGCTTATGTAAGTCCAATTACTCCTTTTCACATTTGAGTCATCATATGTACTTAAGTGAATAAGGTGTAACACATTGCATAATTTAATGAATTGATCCATATATCCAATTATGATAAGATGATTAATGAGATGTGCATTTAGAGAACAAGGTGATATTCCTTACATAACTCGATTAAATTATGATTAGGTGATTATATACCCCTTAAGTGTATCAAGTATATTATTAGTTTATGGCACCTATTGTCACTTATGTATCATGAAGGCATTAAGGGTATATATGTATATATTGTTAAGGCTAGATGATTACATCTTAGGGTTTATCTCAACATGACCATTACATGTTATGCATCTTTAGCTTGCATTAGTTTCATATCCTAACTCACCATACCATTAGGGTGACATGGTCAACATCATGTGTATTCACAACTAGTGATGAGTAACTCACTATTATGTGCATTTAGTATTTATTAGATTTCAAGCATATGAACCATTCCTTAGGTGACTTATTATATATATTCATTGGTATATCACCAAACAAGATAGATTATAATTATAATTTGTTTGTCCAACACTAAACACATATAAGCTCACTAATCCCATGTCTATGGAGTTAGGGTTTCTAATTCCAAAGTGGCTAGATTTTGCTATGTATAGGATTCCATCCCCCTAAAAAGGGATTTCGTCCTCAAAATCAGCAAATGCAAAATCCATTAAGGTACTACTACTACTCCACTTAAAAGGTTTGACTAAGTAGAGGCAAGAGAGTGAATCTAAACATGTATAAGACCCAACACTTAACTATCTCACTATTACCAAACTTCAAAGTCTAGTATAGGGTACACTAACCCTAAACATGGTAATCTAATACTCATATAAGGAACTTATAGATCGCAAGGTGATTTTATTTTGTTTCTAAGGATACTCAACATTGAGGTTATTTGCCTAAAGGTATGCTATTTCGAGCATTCTGTATCAGATCAGGCCAGGTCGGTGTCATATGAACTCGGGAGTCCCTGTAAACCAAGCTATCAATGAACCCAATTCTTACAATTGCTTGGGATACCCTTTTTTAGGTCTATTTCTAGTGGCGCGGAGGAAAATATTGCCAGCCCCCAAGTTCTGCCATTTCTAGACACCATCACTTTCAACTTCATGCCCTAGTAGCTACCTAATAGGCTAATTGCCTAAAAGTTGATTAAAGATGTATCTAATCTGAAACTATTATGGTTCTAGATCAACTTTTTATCATAGGTTAATTCTAAGGTGAACTAAATGGAAACTATATAAGGTAAGGGTTTCTAACTAGGGAGACAAATTGAAATAGTCAAGGATTTGACTACCATTGGCTCTGATACCATGTTGTAAAGAGTGAAAAATCAATCCACCTCTCTACTAATAACAATGGTAAATAAAATTCAATTTGAATAGCAGTGGAAGTTAATTTTTTTTACTATATTCAATTTAAATAAAGTGTACATTGAAATTACTTCAATATGGGTGTACATGCTTTATATACAAGAAAGGACCTAAGTAGAGGGAAACTGACTATATCAACATGTCTCCAATAAAAAAAATAACTTAACCAATCATTTCATGAGAGAAGAATGGACTCTTTTACTAGCCTTAGGCTGGTTCACCATGCTACTAATGTGCACTCTAATCCTATACCTGGGTGGTTGGGGTCACCCAGCAAGAGGAGATAAAAATGTATGTGTCAATAAAGGATAAGGACATTAATAAGATTAAAGCAAGAAATGATTAAAGATTCACTATACTAAGAGGGTCAAGAATATGAGGCAAGTAAATAATTGAGAATTCTGCCAAGTCAAATAGTAATAAATTTCATGCATGATCAAATGTAACTAAATTATACTAACATAGGGTTGAGGCACCTACCAAACCTCAACCTCTAGGTGAGGGAGAATAACACATTCCCAAACACCCTAATATTTTATAAACTGGGGAGAGCAGTCGCATTCCCCTGAGCTCATGCCTAAAACTATGGGTGGTTCGTACTCATGTACATTATATTAGTTAATTAGTCATTTTCATCATCATGCTAAACTAATTCAATGGCAGATAGAATAAGTTTATCAACATTTGCAAGTGGGGTCCAAGACCCTTAAATCATTTATAGAAGAATTGCAAGAATGAATAAAACAGGCTCATGCCTCATTGGGAATTTAGGTGTGGGTAAATAAAGCCCAACATTAGGGTTAGAATGCACATACCTCACTTGAGTTATCCTAGGTTTGTCTTTTCTTCAATTATTGATGTCCAAGATCCTTAAATCATAAATTCAAGTATTTTATCACAAGGGTTAGGGTTTGATGAAATGTTAGGGTTGAAACCCTAATTTTATACCTTCAAGAAAAAATTTCGATTTTGAGTTTGAAGGCCAATCAATTTGTAATATTTTTCTAATTAAGAAACATATTTATTTAATTAATTTGAGGTTAAATGAATTATTTATCAATTTTAGAACATTTTATATAATTAAAATGGTATTCAAGATAAACATTAAAAAAATTTTGAATCAGGATTCAAAAACCATAAAATCAGATTCCTCATGAAAAATCCTTTCCAACGGGTATTTATTTGCATTTTTCTGATAAACCTACGAATTACTATGGATTATTGAAATTTGACCAATCAGAAAAGAGGAAAACTATAGCGTGATGGTCATTTAAATCATTGATTAAACACGATGTAAATAATTGAGGAATGGACCGAAAAACTTAGATGTGTGTGACACATTAATCAAGCACGCGGGGGTAAAATTGTCATTTCTTAAAACATGTATTGGCGCTTCCAAATCAAAACGGTGTGTATTACCTAGAATGCCCTTGTAACCGAGATCATTCGATTAAAGTGGAATGGCTATTCCAGTCATTCTATTACATGGGTTCTTTCACCCCCCATCCATGGCGACAACATCTTAGCAGGGCTTTCATGACCTCACCTTGCACGAGGATTCCCACTGCTTCCTGAGGGACTGATGTGATCATCCATCTCCTCACACCAAGACGAAGCCAATGACCCTTGTCTTCAGCGGGGAGGTCCACAGGAGCTCAAACGGTGCTCCAGTCATGGTCAGAAATGGGGGAAGGATTCCAAAGATCCACACCTCATGAAACTACCACACAGCTTCAACCGGGTGTTGGAAAAGTGTCCAGGAGGTTGGGCGAGACCAAAGGAGGCGTCGTTGAGGGCGGAAGTGCCATGAAATGGCAAAACGTGAGAACGTCGGTGAGGGCTCAAGGTTGAGCTATAGGGTACAACGACTGGGGCAACTACAAGGCAAACGGAGACTGGGAAGGCGAAGATGGGAGTTGGGCATGCTTACCGTGACATCAATTGACAAAAAGGTGGAGGAAAGGGTGGTGCCTAAGCGGAGTTCGCCGGAGAAGAAAATGGACTAGGTCGGGGAGTTCGAGGGAGTTTGAGGAGAAATTGGAGGAAGAGGAGCGTTGTGTGGTGTCTGAGGGTGCTCTACATGCCTTTATATAAGCAAGAGGTGAGATGCTGATCCCCCTACAAATAGAGGTGGGGAGGAGGTGGAAAGTTGTAAGGAGTGGGATCCACTCCCTACTGGAAAAAAATTGAAGAATAAAACATCCATTCCAAACACACTCAAAGGTATGTTGGATTAGGTGCAAAATTTTCAAATCTCAATAAATGGTATTCAAAACAACAAAAGTATAGTAGTAGAATAAAAATGTTGACTATATTCAATTTATAACAAGGTTATTACAAAAGTACATCATAATATCTTGTAAGGGTTTACATGTATGATACAACGTAAGGAACTAAGTAGAGGGAAATATAAACCATAACAACTTTATCTCCAAGTTTTAACTTCTTAAGATATATCCACATCATCGTGACATGTCCTCATTATCCTCCACCTAGGGTTGGAAGCATACCCCAGCAAGAAGAGAAAATAGATGACATCAGCAATGACTGGTATGTGCATATTAAATAGGAAATTGAGCAATATATGGAATAAAGGACATCAAATATAAAAGGCTTCCCATAGAAAGGATAAGGACAACCCAAATGGGTATCAAGAGAAAAGGAATTGAAATTATATGATAACAAAAGTATACTTGCCATTAATAAAACATAAAGATTGTTCCACACAAGCACATGTAAAGAATTAGGGCACACACCCCATATCATCAACATGCATGCATGTGAGATAAACATAGCCCTAGAATAATATAAACACAAAGGCAGACAAGTCTCATAAACTTGAAACCTGATAGATAAAGGGATACTACCAGTCTCCCAAATATATAAAAAATGGGCCAAGAATCACACATCTTGCCCTGGGTATGAGGTTCCTTTCCATCCCAAAAGAGCAGGAAATATCACATCTTCTCGGTAGGAAATAACACATCTGCCATAAAAACCAATGCAATTAAACTACTCTAGTGCTAATAAATCACATAGCATGTTAAATGTAGAGGCAAGTATAAAGTATAGTCATAATATATAAACTATTCACCACATAAGTGACCAACATATACATCCACCTCATAAGTGGGCAAAAGACATCACATGTCATCTTTTAGAGTTCCATCGTGAACAAAGCATAAGACAAGAGTTAAAAAGAATATCCATGATCACATGATCAATATCAAATAAGGTAGTTCACATGTACCATGATTTTCAAAAGAAAAGACATTGTGTATAGGCTAATGTCCATAGGACAAAGAGAATGAATAAGCACAGATGAATTGCTCATAGAAGAATAGAGGATACATCATACCTCAACTTCAGAGTCTAAACAGTCCAAGTCAGTCCCAGATCCAAGCCTAGGACTCCAAAGAACCTCTAAGGAAGGTGGATAGGTCCAATAAGTAAAGTTCCCAAGCTTAGAGAGGTTGGTTTCTCCAACAAAGCTCCTATCTCGAGCAAGAAGCACCTTCTCCACTTTAGATGTGAAAAACCCTTACAAAATAGCATGGAGATGAGGTGTTTATGGGTTCTAGGTGGGGTTTCACCATGGAAGGCCATGGTTATAACCTAGAGGAAGGTGGAAGGAAGAGTAACAACATGCAAATAGGGAAGGAAAGGAGGATACTTACTAGTTTTGGTCAAAATCACCAAGGAGGAGCTTAAGAAATCCTAAATAGAGAAATTTGGAACCCTAGGAGCCTTCTTCACCAAGGTAGGCGCCTACCTTTACCTTGGGACAGCACCTTTGTGGAAAAATAGAGTATGAATGATTCTCTAAGCTAGAGGAAATAAAGGAGAGTAAGAGTTTTCAAATTGGGAGTTGGGAAGGGGTAGATATGGCTATATAAAGAAAGAGGTCAAGTATGAGGTGTCTATGAGACTTTCCATGTGTCATGTATAAGGGTGTCCATGGACATGCAAGACTTTACAGATAAGGAAGAAGTCAAGAACAAGGTGTCAAGTTACTTTCCATGTGTCCAATGCTAAGGGTGCCTATGGATATGCAAACCTTTATGGATAAGGAAGAAGTCAAGCATGTGGTGTCCATGGAGCTTTCCATGTGTCCTTAGCCTAGGGATTTCATGGAAATGCAAGAGGATAGCTCATAGAGGCTTCTTGAATATCAAATGTCAGTTTACGGACACTTATAGGCCATTCCAACCGACCTCCAATCAAAGAAATAACCACATTGGTCGATAGCTTCTAAAGATAAGCTCATTTATAAAGAGAGTAATCCCTAAAATGCTCTTAGAAAGAAACACCTTCAAACCAAGGTGCAACTAGTCGCCCTATGGTTCAAAAACTTTAGAATGGTAAGGTAATATATAAGGATTATAATGCATGTGAAAATTTTGCAAAGAAAACCTCCCAATTGGGTAAATTGTAGAAAAGTCCATAATGTACCTAAAATTGCATAACTTGCACAAACAACATCCAAATTGGACCAAACTTCATCCATAAGTTATATTTGATGTGTTGAATATGAATTTGCCATTATTTCCATATTTTTAAGTTATATAATCACATTATTCATCACTTATGCCTTTAACTCATTTTCTCTCACCTAAACTTATCTTAATATTTCAAGGTGGTCCAAATTAGATGAAATTTGACATCTAGGCTAATTTTGATATGTAGATTTCAAATTTGAAGTTTTTTCCCACTTTTGTGACTTATTTTTATGAGATATGTCATATGGTCCATTAACGGCCCATTATCTAAATTACTCATCCAATTAAGTTTCTTATCTTCATATTACCACCAAAATAAGTTATGTGGCATATTTTATGTATCCATTATAAACCTAAGATTAATGTTAGAACATTATGTTACATTAAGGTGATATACACATGCATTAGCTCATTGGGGTTATATTAAACATCTATTTAGGTCTAACCTTCAACCTTGTTTGGCTAAGTCTAAAATATCAACTTCTAGGGTAGGGTCTGAGATCTAGTATGTTACAAAAGCCCTGATGGGTGTTTCGCACACCATGCATTTTAGTGCACGAGTGAAGGCTTGTATTGATCGTCAGAAGAAGGTAGATTCAACAGCAAAGATATCGAATGAAATGGTTGAGTGTAGGCTGAGAAACCGATCGGGCAGCAAAAGCCAGTAAAAATAGTCATGGTTCGTGCATTAACTGAGGAAGGTGACGACTTTGTAGCTGTCGGATCAAGGTGAAGTTTAGATGATCGATTATAGATCATTGGATGGCGTGCTCAAGAGGCAATTGAATGGAAAATTAATGCATGACAGATATTAAATTTGGAACTATAGGTAAATGTGATGCATTTAATGAAATCAGATTAAATAATATAGTTACACTATACTCAATTCTCATAAAATCGATTTGGAGGGTCAAACATGGGTCAAATGACCTCAAATTTGAACCATGAGTCCACAAAACAGTCTAGAATATTCCTATACCTTTAAATATCGGTTTTATTCACCTCTTGGCCATTAACCACCATATTGGTCATTAATGTATATATTAATGTATTTTAAAATACAAAACTATTTTCTTAGCAATGCCTTGAATAAAATTTGATATGGATATTATAAAATCATTCAGAAGTCATGTCTCACCTCTTATTTTCCTTTTTAATGCTTTAATAACAATTTGGAGGAGAGAGTAGATAAGAGGGTGATTATCACATTAATTGAACTCAAATTTATATTAACTTTTATTTCTTATTCCAAAAGCCACAATTAACACAATCTACTCATTATATCTCATAATTGGCCATTTTACATTATTAAACTCTAATTAACACAAAATTTGAGATATTTGTGCAAACACCCATTCATTGTCATGAATGTGGGTACATTGTGGTTCAAGCCATCAAGCTTAGCTCAAATTCAACATTGAGCCAAATAGGATAGAAAAATCTAGGAAAAGTTAGGGAAAAGTCAAAAAAGGATAATAAGAAAATAATAGGATTGAAAATGGGTGAAATTGCAAATGAACCCAAGATTTAGTATGCTATACGTAGGAGGCACAGTGAGAACTAAGAGAGTCACAAGTGGTTGTGGAATCTCAAGTTCTTTATGCAATGCACAAAACTCATTGTTCTGGTAAAACATGTTTGTGATTAAAATATTATGAATCATATAACTCTGATAAGTTGTGAGTTGGTCATAAGATGATGAGCCAACATTCAACTAACAAATATTTATGGACCAGAGTCTGAGTAATGGCTTTAGGTGATTATATCCTAAATGGATTCCATGAATCAGCAATAAGGTAGGACCTTGGTGGTAGGGATGGAAATGGGCCATCCTTGGTCCATCATTCATTGTCCCTGTGGATGCTACAAAATGTAGTGTAAATAGACACCCAATTAGGCTATCGACATCCAAGACTAGATTCTATTGATCGGGCATCCACAGACTCCCACATAAACTACCGTCTTTTCCTAAAAAGTGTGTGGTTTGAAAACTACAAAACACAAATGGCAGCAGGTCATCATCCTACTTTGTCATATTACCATCAATTGGTTAACCTCCAAACATTACACTGTAGAGTAGGAACAAAACAATATAACTTGTGAATTATGTTTTGCCATGTACTTGAAGAAAGGTGAAGTCATCATTGCTACCGGGCTTCTCCACCATCTCATGACTCTTCCACCACATCCTTAATTAGTCTCCCCAGCATCCACGCCCCCACTGGCCTCCATCAATCTCGATGTGATCCCCAACATGGCACTGTCATCACCTGTGCCGCCACCATTGCCATCACCCCCTTCAACTACGTCTCACCAAGTAGAGACATCGTGTTGTTGCACTGCAACAATGCCATCTTTCTCAACTGTATAAGTGTTGGTATTTCCGCCATGACAGTGCCATCATGCACAACTGTAAAAGAGCGGCAGAGCTAGCTGGGTAGGTGGGCTCGGGAGGCGGCTCGTATGGAAGTCAATCTTCAGTTGTCGGTGGTGATGATGATGTGTTGTTGTTTTCCGAGGCTGATGGGAGGATATATTGGGTTTTCATAAGGAAGACCAAATGGATGACATAAACGATAGATTGGTTGAAAGGTTTCTCAAATCAATTCAAAGCATTGAACATGATGAAATCCCTTTAGTAATGAATGTGATTGTTATTGCAGCTTGTTAAGATTGTGTGATTTGGCATATGATGTTTAAAAACCGCATTCCTTAATAGGAATAAAGGAGGATGTATATGTGACACAGGATGAAGGTTTTATAACTCTATTAAATGTAAATATAGTCTATAATCTACAATGTTCAATCTAGAGATTAAAATAAGTATCTCAAAATTGGAATCCTTGATTTGACAAGACAGTCAAAGAGTTTGACTTGAGCAAGATAAAAGATGAAATATGTGATTACAAAAGATTTAGTGAGAGCATATATATATATATATATATATATATATATATATATATATATATATATATATATATATACATATACATATACATATACATATACATATACATATACATATTGATGAGGAATGACATTTCAATACTAAATATTGAAACTTGGTATGGAAATCACCTTCATATGAAGGATTAGGTGAAACATCCTATGTGATAGGAATTGAGATCTATAGAGATAGTTCAGGAAAGTTTCTTAACCTAAATATGAGCACATATATTCCACATATTGATGTGGAATGACATTTCAATACTAAATTTAGAAACTTGGTATGGAAATCACCTTCACATGAAGGATTAGGTGAAACAACCTATGTGATATTAATTGAGATCTACAGAGATAAGTTCTGGAAAGTTTCTTAACCTAAATAGGAGCACATATATTAACAAATTGTTGAAAGGGTTCATCATGCAGGATTCAATATGAGAGAATCTATCCATGAATATGTGGTCAGTTTCTCAAGAATCTAATGTTCCAATTCTTGTGAAGAATGGAAAATATGTCATATGCATTCACATTTGGATCTATCTACAATATAGTGTACTCCTCCCATCATCTTGTATGTATTTGATATGACAAGAAGATATTAGTCATAACCAATAAAGGTCATTAGAATGCCATAGACAACACCCATTAGTACTTGAGAAGCACTCAAGGATTTGTTGTTACAATATGGTGAAAAGGAAGAATTGGATGTAAAGGTTTACATCGATGCAAGCTTCTAAAATGACAGAAAATGATCATACTATAAAAGTGTGTATTTAATCTTAGAGAAGGATTATTAGTTGGAAAGAGTTCCAAACTAATAGACCACTAATTTAAAATTCTACAAATAGAAGTTGAGTATCCTTGTGTTAAGAACACAAGAGTGGATACTATATGGATCTAGAAGTTCATATGGGTGAACTTATGGATGTTACAACCATTGATGACACATTACAAATAATACGTCAAACTATGAAGCTACTTATTAGGTAAGGAATATCATATAGCATATTATGGCAATTTCATATTGCGTGAGATATCATGCAGTGAAGAGATGTGAAACATGCAATATACCTACTATAGAAAAATGTTGCTAACCTTCTAGATTATCATTAATGAAGCAGAAACATGATGGACATGTTAAGATCCTAAGAATAAGATTTGTGGGTGATTGGATCTAAGTGCAAGTGGGAGTTTATTGGTATGTATGCCCATAGAATCAATCATATGATGATTGTGATGGCATATCATATAAAAGATTTGATTAACAATCATAAAGGCAAGCTTCAAATTCCTTTTGTTTCACCCAGTTATGAGATAATGAGGAAACATAATGAATGTCTAAAGAATGACAACTACTCAATGTTGTATGTCTTCAAGTACGTGACTTGAACAATAAAATCATACAGATGTTAAGAGTATGTACATTCTTGTTATGTCCCTAGTCAGATGTTACTGTGGAAGGCTGATAGACAACAACAACATTAAAGATTTGAGTGTACATTAGTTGATGACAGAATCTCATCAATCATGATATATGTGATATCAAGCCAAGCACATAGATACTTGTTAGGGAACAGTGTATCAGTCAGACCCACCTTTAGAGTGAAACATGGAAGCCATAATTGGTGGTCATAATCATCTCTCATAGTGAAGGTGGTGATTGTGATTCTTAGATCTGAAGTCACTACACTCATCACATGTTGTTTGGTATATTTTGACATCATCCAATGTGATCTTGAATAAGGGTTGCCATAAATGTGATGATCGGATGTGTTGTGACACATGGGGATGACTGTGAGTGATGTAGATGGGATTTGTCCCTCCTATTTGAGTTTAATATCATGGCCATCTGATAAGCGATACTGGGAAAAGTATGTACATGCACATGTGAATCAATATATGATATTGAGGTTATAGATATCTCAAACAGTCTTCTCTGGATCAAGGAACATGGATTGAACATTAAAGAGTATGATGATTCCATACCTTGAGTTCATTCTAGATATCAGAGACAAAGGAATTAGAAAATCACTATAACACCTAACACATATCGTAGGTTAAAGTTGTTCTCTAACTTTCCTGATTATTTGGGTAGAAATGATGTGGGACTAGGTACCGCTCTTTGCTTGTGATGTCATAAATCAGTTATGGACATTCACTTCCAACATATCATGGAACCTATGGGGTCACACACATAGGATACATATAAAAGAGGAGTTTAATCATGAATGATAATTGAATTGATTGCTAAATTGTTTAGGTATTCAATTTTAATAACATTATTTGAAAACTGACTAATTGGACTATTAAACCAACCAGTTCAAGTGTTGAACCGGTCATTTCAATGTCAGGTCAATAGAATCAAGTTTGGCAATTCTGGACAGTGAATCGATTGGTTCGGGAAGGGAACTGATCTGCTTAGGTCCATGAATTGGCTGGCTCAGGTTGTGAATTGAGCGGTTGGTGGATCAATTTAATTGATTCAAGGATTTGAGCTGACGTTATGTTGTGCATTAAATCAAATATTAATTCCCAATATAATTATGGTTTGGAAACATGATGAAACGACTGGTTCACTGGGTGAACCGATTGGCTCACATGCCAACCGATCCATTCACTTGTGAATTGACCTTTTCACCTGTCACAAGTTGTGAAAGTTCATGAGATTTTAGTCCCTTCCACTCCCATATAGAGTGAGAACCCTAACTCTAACTCTCCTATATATAGAGGGGTATTGGGAATTTCTCAGAGACACCACTCAATTGCTTCTGACAATTGTTGTCCTCTCTAGCCGTGGTAACCAATACAGACCAAAGCAAGTCCTACCCGATAAAGGGAGGGATAGCAAGGGAGAACAATTGTGGGAGAGCAAGATGGTGACTAGTACACCAACGGGAGGGACAACTCCTTCCTGTCTGTTCTACTAGAATGACAAGAGTTTTAGGCGGTCTGTATGGACTTCCATAGAGGTGAGGAGGTTATTGCCTACCACTAGGAGGATGACATCACCCAGCAATCCGTGGTGGAAACTAGGAGCTTCTGTAGACTTTGTCCCAGTACAACTAAGAGAGCTACACTACTGCAATGAGGAATAGTCACTGGACTTGCTCCAAGACCAGGTACGAACTTGTTAAACCATCCTTATCATTATATAGTCGTTGACGCGATCTTGCTATTCTAGAGGAATATGGATATATAATTTTTATTTATGATGCCTATTATGTGCCCATATTTCCCAACAATTTATTGCTTAGTTGAATTTATTGTTCTTGCTTAGTCAATTTTGTTAATCAAACAATATTCATGCAATCATCCTTTTTTAATTATTTTACTTAATTATATTAAAAATCTAATTCGTTCTTATATATGTTGGTTCTGGAGTTTGATCCTTAGCTATACTACCATAAGATTTAACTACTTGTGGATGGTGTTTATTGTACGTAGTTTAGGTAAAGATTTAAAGACTTTTCCTTATATGTATTTTGTGTGCTATTATATTAAACATTAGTTAGTGGGGTGTCAGTCAATGGGAGTGCTTCCTCCTTTCTAATATCTTGCTTTGACCTGAGGTTTTTAGCAGAGATCTAGGGAGTCCATCTTTCTTGATCTTGTACGGATGGCTAAGATGGCTTAATAGTATCTAATTAGCTAGTTAGATGATATGCCCCAACAAACTTAGAGCACCTAAGATATGCTTGCATCTATGCAGTATAAATGTTTAGGTTTAGTTGATGATAAATGTGGTTTCACCTTGTTTGGTGTGTTCTTTGTCCATCTATGGTCTATCTATGTTACTCAACCCTCTTATAGGTGGTCTTGATGCCAGAAAAGAAGGGCAAGGGTGTGCCTTCGGGTGCACCATTATTTATGAGATTTATTACCTTCATCTAGTATATACTTTCTCTCTCAAGTAAGTAATAAAAAATTTAGGCATTATATCGTATCTTTGAGACTTGGTGTCTCACCCCTGTAGTTTTCCACACTTTTAGATGAGTGAGTCAATTATCTTGGTAGTGGTAAAGAAGATCAACAAGGAGGGAGAAGGCTTTTATATCAAGAGGTGGGTTAAGGTTGTGTGGAGGGATTTCAAAGGTAGGTGATGTTTGTATGACCTCCTCCATATATAAAGCATATATGGATAGAATCATAGATGTTTGTGTATCTTGGTGGAAAAGGGTGAGTTCCTTTCTACTATCAGGTCTGGGAAGACATGTTTTCGACGGTATCCTTTGTCAGTCTTGGAGCTTGTTTTATGTGTGTGACCTCTAGAGCCGTGGTTAGGATTGTGGTGATATTTTGCACATATGCTTTATAGTAGAGGCACATATGTAAAAGTTAAGTTGTTTTTATTGTGATGAGGCATCATGTGTGTTGTACTCGGTCTTTCTTATTATGAAATGTTTGTAATATATGACAGTGATGTGTTGACTTATGTAACCTTTTGTGGATCTAATGTTATATTGGATATTAGTTGTGATGTTTGGCAAAAAATTTAGTTTGAGATCTCTATGTGTTTTATGTGACTGGTGGTTTGTTTAAAGTCTTGATTTTGGGTTTTGTTTTGAGTAATCTCATTTTTGTGATTTTAGGTTATACAAAGATAATAAAGGAGAGATAAAGTATATGGAAGAATATTTGGGTCTATCGAAAGTCATTGGTACTTCTAAAAGACATGTGTTCAAGTATATTAAAGAGTGGGTATGGAAAAAGCTCCAAGAGTGGAAAGAAAAGTTTTTGTCCAATCCAGACAAGGAGGTGCTTATCAAAGCAATGGCACAAGTGATACCCACATATATTATGAGTATTTTCTAGATTCTAAGTAATTTCTTGAATGAGATTCAAAGCAACATAGCCAGATTTTAGTGGGGAGCAAAAGGCACAAAAAGAAAAATATCATGACAATCATGGGATAATTTATGCTAGCCTAAAAGGAGTGGAAGAATGGGCTTTAGACATATGCATGCTTTCAACCAAGCAATGTATGCAATGCAAGTGTGGACCTTGTGCACAAAAACAGCTCGAATTTTAAGTGAAGAAGTCTTTGGTGTGCAAAAATAATTATCAAAGAAGGCCTAAAGTGGAGGGTGGGGAATGGGGAAAATATAGGTATTTGGAAGGATCGGTGGATATGTAAGAGAGATGATACTTTAGAGGAGTTTATGGGTGTGGATCTGGATCGGCCCTCCAGGGTGAATGAACTTGTTGATGTGGAAACGGCAAAGTGGGATGAAGACAAACTTCAATAATGATTTCCTCCTTCAGTCTATGATGCTATTAGAAGTACGCCTATTAGCAAACGGTTACCTGAGGACATTCCTTTCTGGTGGGCCGATGTGAAAGGGGTGTTGACCACCAAATCAGCCTACTGGCTGGGTCACTAATTGGGTATATCACAATATATAGCCAGCAGGACCCTTCAAAATCAGAAAGCGTGGAAGGTTGTTTGGAGCACAGGTGGACCACCAAAGCTTTAGCACTTCTTATAGAGAAATAAGCACGGGAAGTCTAGCCACTATGGGAAGGCTTTATGACAAACATTGCAACGTCGGCGAAGTGTGTCCAATATGCAATGGGGAGAAAGAAACAATAAATCACATGATTTTCAGATGTATAGAGCCCAGCACAGCTTGGTTGAATTCTCCCGCAAGTCATCTCGTAGGGGCGAACTCAGGAGAATCTCCGAATAGCATGTTAGAATTGTTACAAGACAAACTAGCACCTAAGATTTTGACACAGCAATAGCCATAATATGGGCAACATTGACTCACCGCAACGAGAGGGTCTTCAAGAGCGGTACGAGGGATCTATGCTTCCTTAGCCAGCAATACTCAGTGCATGATATCAGATTATCAAAAGTTGTTGTATTCCTTGTCCCAAAAATCAGTTTTTCTACCGCCACAAGTACATTGTGTATTTATTGTTTTAATGAACATTCATTTTATTTATTTTGTTTTATAAAAAGTCTTTACAGTTTTCATTTTGCATCGTTAGGAGTTGATGACAGCGTTAAAGACAAGCAGCAATTATCCTCTCTTGATTATCCTTAAAAGCCGCCATTAAACATGACGATTAAGACGCATGTTGGGATGACCAAAGTTAGTTGTGTGTAACGTGTGCATGTTGTTACCGTGTAGTGCGGCGAGACGTACTCTATATAAAGAGATGTCCACTCTCCTTTGAGAGACACCACAAATAGATGTATTACCTACAGCAAATAAGAGAGATCCAAAAATATCGCAGCTATTATAGAGATTTTATTCTTCTCCATTCAGTTCTCCTTCTAGTCCACCGTTCAAGCATATTCTCCCAAGAACACTACATGTTGTTTGTTGCTGTCTTACGTTGACACACTTTGTAATGCCGTTTTGTTGTTTGCGACCAAGGGCTAAGGAATGAGTTCAACAAAGCACTCTCACTTGCACCAAGCAGCTGTACTAGAGTTGGGGTGGCTGAATTTTAGAGATAAACCGCCAGAGACGCTCGTGCTAGGAGCGACGGAATCTGTCTTGAAGACAGTGTTTCACACGCCTTCATCTTCAAACTCTAGTGTTTACTTTCTAACTCACCACTGGTTTTCTCCGGATCCGAATTGTTATTTATTATTATTGTTGCATATTTGGTGGTTAATTGCTTGCTGCTTACAAAAGATATCTAATTAACATCTATCTTTTGATACCCGATATCGAACATTTTCAAGACCGATCTTTCGCTTCTACACATATCTGTTTAGATTAAACATATAATTATTTAGACATATCATTTATCCCTAAACAGTTGTTAATTAGATAAAATCTTAACTGCCTATTTGAGTAATAATCATGTTTTCGCTTGATGATGTTGCCTCCCTTCATCCAGAACGATTTTTTGGTTTGCACTTTCATCGTTGGCAACAGAAAATGCGGTTCCGGCTCACATCCCTTGAACTTTTATTCGCCATCTTACCACTTGATGAATCTGCACCCACAACCCGCAAACCTCCTTCTTGGAGAAGATAAACATGAACTCATTGTTTCTGAACTGATTGTCCCCACTCCTGTTTCTAAGGAAACTGATTACCTTTGTCATGGTAGGATCCTATCAGCCTTATCTGATGAACTGTATGACATCTACCATAGGATCTCAACCGCACTTGAATTGTGGACGGCCTTAGACTCTAAATTTGGTCTAGAAGATACTGGTCTTGAGCTTTATGTCTTTGTTAAATGGCTAACATATAATATGGTTGATGATAAACTTGCTTCAACTCAAGTTCTAGAATACCAAAATTTAGTTTCTAAATCTATGGCTAAAGGTTATAACCTTGATCAAAATGTTCAAGTAGCATCCCTCATAGAGAAGCTCCCTCCTTCTTGGAAGGATTTCACTAGGAACCTTAGACATAGACAAGGAATCATATCCATGGCATCCTTAGTCAAATCCCTACAAACTGAGGATAGACATAGGGAACAAGACATGAAGTCTAACCCGTCTATCAACATGGTTATAGGTGATAAGACTAAGAAGAAACCCAACCAATCCCATCTCCATAAAAAATCTAAACCTTCCTTTAAGGGTCGCAAGCACCACCAAAATTAGAGTAATAATAATAGTGATCAAGGAGAAAAATGTGTCTGCTTTGTGTATGATAAACTTGGCCACTTAGTGAATGTGTGCAAATTTCGCAAAGGTCAGAGAAAGCAGAACGTCCAGGCTCCTAAAAATCCTAAAGTATATATGATCAATGTGGGGGCGGTTCCTTCCTCTTCTGTAGAAAGGTTAGAAAATCCTACAATTCTTTTTGCTGACATATCTTCATATTGGTACTTAGATTCCGGTGTCACTTGCCATGTTTGTTTTGACCAACCCCTCTTTTCTACCTACCAGGCCAAATCCGACAGAGTGATCAAGTGGGGAGATCATTCATGTAACATCCTGATTGCTAGATTTGGATGTGTTGACATAAAGCTTACTTCTGGGAATGTCCTTAGATTACATGATGTCCAACATGTACCTTCTTTTTGTAGAAATCTGATTAGTCAAGTAGTGTTACAACATTCTAGTTATACCTTATTGTGTCAAGGCAATAGATTTGTAATTTCTAAGAATAGTTCTTATATTAGTCTTGCATATACTTGTAGTGGTTTAATTAAACTATCTTCTATTTCATGTAATGTTTCTTCTAGTAATGAAATATCTTCTACTATTTTAGTTTTTAAAACTAGTGATGTTTGGCATGCATGTCTTGGTCATGTGAATAAAAATATGATGAAATGCATGATTCACTTAGATCAGATTCCTAAGATGCATATTGATATTTTTGATAGATGCCAAGTTTGTGTGAAAGCTAAGCTTCCTAAGAAGCCATTTAAATCGGTAGTAGATCGTAATACATCCTTATTGGAATTAATTCATACCAATATTTATGATTTAAATCATGTTCTTACTCGTGATAATATGAGATACTTTGTTACCTTTATAGATGATTTTTCAAAGTATTATTCTATTTTCTTGCTGAAAACTAAGGATGAACAATTAGAAAAATTCAGAATCTATAAAATCCAAGTAGAGAAACAACTAGAGAAGAATATTAAGAGAGTGAGGTCTAATAGAGGTGGTGAGTACACTTATAATGAACATAACAAGTTCTGTGAGGACCATGGTCTTATTCATAAAACCATTGCCCCATATAATCCTCAATCTAATGGAGTTGCTGAGAGGAAGAATAGAACATTGATTGACATGGTCAACTCAATGCTAGCCGAGTCTGGACGTAGTCACAGACTGTGGGGGGAAGCTCTTCATACAGCCAACTACCTTCTTAACCGCATCCCTTTTAGACACCTTGACAAAACATCCTATGAAGTTTGGCTCAACAAGAAACCATGCTTGAAATACCTCAAAGTGTGGGGGTGTTTGGCCAAGGTTAAGATCCCTGAGAATAAGAAGAGAAAACTAGGACCTAAAACTATTGATACTGTCTTTATAGGATATGTTGAAAATAGTAATGCCAATAGATTCCTAGTAATAAAATCTGAAATCTCAAACATTAGAGTTAATTCTATACTTGAGATTAGACATGTAGATGTTGTCTATTGTGAAACCATCTTTCATCTTAAGGAAAAGGTTCCTAGACAAGTTAGTGAAGATCCCTCTTCTTCTTCTCATGTTGAACCTCTTGTAGTTCCACCTTCTTATGAAGTAGAACATGAAATCCTAGTAGATGAACCTCCGAGTGATCTAGGTAGGGGTAAAAGGATCAAAGTTGATAAGAACTATGGTCCCGACTTCTACACCTTCATAGTAGAAGAAGACCCACGCACCTATGAGGATGCCATGAAGTTCATCAACTGTAGTTTTTGGAAGGAAGTCGTTGATAATGAGATAGAATCAATTATGAGCAATCATACTTGGAATTTTACTGAGCTTCCTCCAGGATGCAAGGCTATTGGATGTAAGTGGGTGTTTAGGAAGAAGATTAGGGCGTGTGGTTCCATTGATAAGTTTAAGGCCAGACTAGTAGCCAAAGGCTTTAGTCAAAAGGAAGGATTTGATTACTTTGACATGTATGCACATGTAACCAAAATCTCTTCCATCTGTGTCCTAGTTGCTTTAGCCGCGATCCATAAGCTTGAAATCCATCAAATGGATGTCAAGACAGTCTTCTTGAATGGAGATCTTGAAGAAGAGATCTATATGGATCAGTCTGAAGGCTTTGTAGTACCTGGACAAGAACACAAAGTTTGTAGACTTGTCAAGTCCTTGTATTGACTGAAACAAGCACTTAAATAGTGGAATGATAAGTTTGATAAAATTATTTTATCTTCTGAATTTATTGCGAATGAATTTGATCGTTGTATTTATTCTAAAACTATTGATGATGCTTGCATAATAATGTGTTTATATGTAGATGATATATTATTGTTTGGATCTAATTTTGAAATTATTTTTGAAACTAAATCTTTTCTTTCTAGCAATTTTGATATGAAAGATTTAGGACTTGCTGATGTAATACTTGGTATTAAGTTGAGTAGATCTACTTCTGGTTATGTACTTAATCAAACTCATTATGTTGATAAAATTTTGCATAGATTTGAAATGTTTGATTGTACTCCTGTTAATACATCTTATGATGCTAGTTTACATCTTGTTGTACATAAGGGTACTCCGGTGGATCAATATAGATATGCTCAAGTTATAGGAAGCTTAATGTTCCTTGCTAATTGCACTAGGCCCGATATTTCTTATGCTATAAGTAGGTTGAGCAGGTACACTAGCTGTCCTAATGAGGACCACTGGAAAGCTTTGGTAAGAGTGTTTAAGTACCTTAAAGATACAACTATGTATAGCCTTCATTATACTAGTTTTCTACCTATATTAGAAGGACATACCGATGCTAACTAGATTGTAGATTCAGATGAAACTAAATCTACCAGTGGGTATGTATTTTGCCTTGGAAGATGTGCAGTTTCTTAGAAATCATCCAAGTAAAATGTGAGAGCTAGATCCACTATGGAGGCTCTTGTTGTCAAGTTGAATGGCTTAGAAATTTACTTATTGATCTGTCGATTTTTTCTAAACTATTTCCTCCTATTTGCATATTATGTGATAATAAAGCAGCCATAGACAAAGCTATGCAATCTAAAGGCAACCCGGGTAAGCTCTTTATGAGATTAAGGTATGAAAATGTGAGAGATCACATCACCCGAGGGGTCATATCTATAGAATATGTGAAATCTGCAAGTAACATTGTTGATCCACTTATTAAGGGTCTAGCTAGAAAACTAATACTCAGTTCGTCGAGGGGGATGGGTCTTCTGCCCATAGAATAAACATTACAGTGGTAACCCTACCTTTCCAAAAATGGAGATCCCATGAGGAATTTTTTAAAGGAACAGCTAATCTGTCGTGTTATGTGGAATCACACTCATGAGTTTTACTCCATGACCCTCCCTATGGTGCTTGTGCTTCGACTCTGTCTGAGTATAGGAAGAGCTTTGCTCTGAATGGGTTCAAGACCATTTATTGGTAGGGCATGTACCGGACAGGATACCCTTAGAGATCCCTACTATTTGAGTGTAACTCGAGAGCTGAGGTTTATGTGAGTTGGGCATACTCACTAGAGCGCTCATGAAACAAGATCTTGTGAAGGCTGTTTATGTGCAACACCGATACGAACTCGTTCTAGTGCCCGCACTATGGTTGTTTGATTTATTAAAGTCTGAATCAGGGAGTCTGGTTCAAGACGTAGTTCACCACGTCTCTCCGGATTGAAGTGAGTCATTCTATTTATTGATTTTCTGAAAAGTGAAATGGTTCAAAGCCACAAACTACCAATGCTGAAAACATAGTAATGTCGCAAATTCGGTCATGTTGTTATTTATTAATTTTCTAAAAAGCGAAAAGGATTTTATGGAACATGTGGGGGAATGTTGTATTCCTTGTCCCAAAAATTAGTTTTTCTACTGCCATAAATACATTGTGTATTTATTATTTTAACAAATATTTATTTTATTTGTTTTGTTTTATGGAAAGTCTTTACGGTTTTCGTTTTGCGTGGTTAGGAGTTGATGACAACGTCAAAGGCAAGCAGCAATTACCCTCTCTTGATTATCCTTAAAAGCCGTCATTAAACACGACAATTAAGACGCACGTTGGGATGACCAACAGTTATGTTGTGTATAGCGTGTGCAGGTTGTTACCGTGTAGTGCGGCGAGACATACTCTATATAAAGAGATGTCCACTCTCCTTTAAGAGACACAACAAATAGATGTATTACCTATAGCAAATAAGAGAGATCTAAAAATATCATAGCCATTATAGAGAGTTTATTCTTCTCCATTCAGTTCTCCTTCTAGTCCACCGTTCAAGCATGTTCTCCCAAGAACACTACATGTTATTTGCTGATGTCTTACGTTAGCACACTTCGCGACGCCGTTTTGTTATTTGCGACCAAGGGTTGAGGAATGAGTTCAACACAGCACTCTCGCTTACACCGAGCGGCTATACCAGAGTTGGGGTGGCTGAATCTTGGAGATAGATCGCCGGAGACGCTCGTGCTAGGAGTGACGGGATCGCCGGAGACGCTCGTGCTAGGAGTGACGGAATTTGTCTTGAAGACAGTGTTTCACACGTCTTCATCTTCAAACTCTGGTATTTACTTTCTAACTGACCGCCGATTTTTTCCAAATCTGAATTGTTATTTATTAATACTGCTGCATATTTGGTGGTTAATTGTTTGCTGCTTGTAAAACATATATAATTAACATCTTTCTTTTTTATACCCAATATCTAACAAAGGCAACGAGCAGCAATGAGCAGTAGGAAAATCAACGGGGAGACCAGGTCCTGCAGAGATGGAAAGCACCGCAGACAGACATCATTAAGACAAATTCAGACGTGGCATTTAGTGTGGATGGCAAAGTGGGCATCGGCGGCATTGCAAGGAATAAAAGTGGCAATATTAAAGTTGTGATAGCAGAAGCTTGGACGAGCACCATTAGCGTGGATTGGGGTGCATGAGAAGACCTTCAGAATGGGATTTTGACAAATGGTATTTGAAACGGATTTGCAAATAGTAGACAAGTCTTTGAAGGAACCTCAAAGTGGGAGAGATTACCTTGGTCTCGTATCTATGAATATAACGTCTATGGCCAGTTCTTTTATTGCGCCTAGAATATGTAATAAAGCAGCTCACATGATCGCAAAATCAGCGTTGAGTGGTGAATGTGCTAGTAGGTTTGGTTTGGAGGGTTCGCCTTCAACCCTACAAAACTTTGTAGCAGCCGACTGTTCTGTTTAAATGATAAATTTTGGTGATTTCAAAAAAAAAAAGATAATAAAAGGAGATAGTGGTGGTCTCTTGAGCCATCAGAAAGGATATACTCTTGTAGTGCACTCTAGCAACCATTCTAAGGAGAGATAGAGTAAAATATGTTTCTATTTTTATAGTATATTTCTTTTTGTTTGTGAATAAAGATTATTTGCTTGAACCACTTAAATCATGTGTTATCGGTTGATCTCCTTATTCCATAGCCTTCACAGCTTTTACATTCCTATACAAGTTGCATTTTATATATGACATGTTGGTTTTGTTAAGTTCTACTGAGGAGTTTGTTCCTCTAGACTATTTCAAGGATAGGATGATGTTCAACGAACTTGGTGAATCAGAAGAAGATATAGAGGAAGATTAGAGGTGTGAACAATACCATTGGAGGGTTTTGGAAGTGGGATGCACCATAAAGGGGGATATGAACATCGATTTCATCCACTCTCATGTCAAGGAGAGAAAAAGAAGGACGAGGAAGAACATGGAGGATGTGTCTTGCATGCAAGGGGGCCATGAGATCATGGGAGAATCCATATGCTCTTATTAGAATTTTTAAACCTATGAAGAGAGGATCAGGCATGATGAATTTTTGGAAGGTGAATATAGGTTGGTGGAGGAGAAGGATAATGAGTATCTCCCCTCCACCTTTGGGTGGCAAAGCCCCACAACCTCCCTTTGCGCCCACTGCACAGCTCACTGTTGAAGAGTTTCTCCATGTTATGTTCCCCACATTCAACTTTAACACCCCAATTTGTGGTTTCACCCACCTAACCACGTGAAATTTGTGTCATCTCAAAGAGGTTCTAGCAGTGCATATCATCTCCTGGATAATGAGTATCTCCTGGAAAAGGTCTTGAATTTTATGTAAGGAGCACCTTTTGAGGTGTCAAGGGGGTTAGGAGTGTGGATGAGACATGAAAGATGATGATATGCACTTCTAGAACCTCTTTGAGATGACACAAATTTCATGTGGTTAGGTGGGTGAAACCACAAATTGGGGTGTTAAAGTTGAATGTGGGGAACATAACATGGAGAAACTCTTCAACAGTGAGCTGTGCAGTGGGCGCAAATGGAGGTTGTGGGGCTTTGCCACCCAAAGGAGAAAAGGTCTTGGAGGATGAGCTGAAACATATCTTGGTGAGGATGGACAAGGATAGTGCTCCTCCATCAGAAGGTTTCACTATGTCTTTCGACTAGGTTTCATGGGATATCATCAAGGGAGACATTATGGATTTTGTTAAATAATTATATAGAGGGGAGAAATCCACAAATGTGTGTAATATGCTAGGTTGATGTCAACCCAAAATAAGAAGAGATAACTAGTCACACAGACTTTAAACTAGTGAGCACGGGAGACTCTTTCATATTTCTATCCAATGTGATCATAGATAGGAGTGGCCTTATCCTTACTGATTGACATAGATTAGATTTCATTTGTTAAAGGAAGATTCATTGGGAAGGGTGTTGTCACAATAATATATGGGTGATGTAGTTATGGAAAGAGAAAGGTCATTGTCATGTGTAATAAGGTCTATGATAGGGTGAAGAGTGGTATCTTAGAGGAGGTCCTAGCAATATCTTTCATGAATGGACCATCGTTATAGTGATGAGTGTGGTTAAGGATGGGTGGTTCTATTTTTCAATAAATAGAGGCAGTAGAAGAGTTTGAAAGGATTCATCGATGATGAGGTATGGTGAGCTCTCTCAATATTATGTTCTTTTTTATCAAAGGGGCCATGGTAAAGATATTGAATGTATATGTGAGATCACCACACCAGATTAATTCCTAGATCTAGTTACCTCATCATAAGTTATTGGCAATCCACAAACTATAAGACTAAACATTTCAAATAACTAATTTAGTTATGAAGAAAACAATTAAAATTTTAACCAATTATACTCATAATCAAAGCATAACATATAAGAGTTTTCACATGTATAAATCAACATTTGTCATTCATTACTACAAAGCATGTAATTCACTTGGTAAATATACCAAAAGCATACTTTATGTAGATATATGACCAACACAACATCATTGAAAATCGTATACTAAACATCACTTAGAACAACTCTAAGTACATGAGCTACTAACTATCTATGAGGCACCACACTTCACCTCAGACGAACAAGGTAACACTACTACTCAGCATGACTAGTCTTAGAAGGTGTAGAATCAAACATTAAAATTCACTAGATAGATTATTAATATTGTCCAAGTGAATGAAATTGATTTACTCGGTAAAACCTTTACGCCAAGTATTTCATAGCATGTAAAATTTAACAATATTAACACTTCAAATTTTGTAACATAATTATCAGAAATCATTATTAAAAACCACATGTTAGTTTAGAAATATATGAGACATTATCAATTAATTTGTAAGCTAACAAATAAATCTATATATATATGTATATATATATCAATAAAAATTATTCGAATAGATACATAATTGCCTTATTAATTCCATTAATGGTTTATCTTGGATTTGTTTATACATTTTACCTAATCAAGAATAACTCTTTGCATTTTAGTTATGTGCCAAAGACTTAGTGTATGAGCCTCAGGGTTCAACTTCCTCAGGGTTACCAAGTTTGCAAAGTAGGTTGACAAAAATTTCAATACAAATTAACATGCTACAATAAGTTAGGACGGGTATGAGAAACAACAATATGAATGGTGTCCAATAAAATGATCAGCTCAGAGAAGTCCTTCTTTTAAGCCAAGAAACAACTTAAAAATAACAATAATAATCTACGTGAATAACTAGGATGTATACAACAAAGACATAAACATGAATGAGGAAATGTTCCTCATTCTAGTGGGGTGTTCCCAAGGTCCGTCCCTATGGACTAGCTGGAAAAAAAACCAGGCGTTGGATCCACAATTCAAGTCTCTTTCTTGGAAACTATAATGGCACCATTTCAGTCATTTAGTACATATTACATAAGAATATCACATAGTTTAAGACACCTAAACTACAGTTTACTAATATGTACACTATGTCATGTGATTATATTCCTCATTGTAATAAACTAAAATAAATAGATAATATTTAGTTTGTTACAACTACCTTACATGACAAGGTTACTCATGTTTCGTACATTCCTACACCTTAAAACACCTAACTTCTATTTATATGTTACCATCATAAGGTGTGATTACAATAATATAAGGTAGTTTAATTTGAAGTATACAACATTTCTTGTGATGTTATGTATTTATTAATTCATCAACTCAATTAATACAAGTGGAAAGTAATATATGAATTGTCTATATAGTTCAAATGCATGAATCCATACAAAACTCCATTCATTGTCGATCTTGAAAATTTTAGATTACTCCTTAGAATTACATTTTATGTGATCAAATTAGATTAAACCATTGTATATGTGATTCAAACTTATTTTGATTCTTAGTAAATGGACCAAGTCTGGTAATATCGTGTCAAAGAAGTCATGGACTGACCTCTCCAAGAAAATCTAATACTCTTCTCAAAGTTATTAGTTGATGTCTTTTGGAGCTCAAAATGCTAATATGAGAAAAAAGAGAGGAAGAATTAGTAGTTCAAGAAGCATTTTGATCCAAGTTAGGGTATGATGAACTTTAGTACATTGGGGTAGAAATTAAACAAGAAACTACTCACATTTATGTTAACTCCCCTAAATCACCTGAAGAATAAAAAATAATGCTATTATATCTCTCTGGATGATTCATTTGCTCCCAAATTATATGTTTACATTCAAGCTCTTTTTATCCATGTCCAACGGTTGTAGACAATGTAACAACTATTTCTTTGTGCTTATAGCATATATATGATGGAGTTTCTTACTAGTTGATCTATTAAATTAATAATTTCATATTACAAATATGTCCAAAGGTCAAACACATTTGCAAAGGTTAGGATATTATTCGTCTCCCATAAATGACTTATGAAGAAGTATGATTGACTTTTGGTGATAAACATTCACATGTTGTAGAGGTTGCACCAACCTATCAGGTTTGGCCTGAAAAGGAATCAGACTGACTTGTTGAAGAAGCTTTAGATAGGTCAAACCAACCTCTCGGAAGAATGATCATCATCTCAAGAAGTCCATACATCTCTACAACTAGAGTTTGTTAAAGCCCCTAAAATATACCTAATTTTTCCTTAATCCAAATGAAATTGTTTTATCAAGCATATTTCTATCCATATGCACCCCTTAAAATGATCATTCCATCAAAATTAGAGTCATTTATCAAATTTCCACCCAACTCCCTAAAATTGGGCTGGCAATCGGGTCCGGGTTGAGCGGGTCCTATTTCGGGTCAATTCGGGTCAGATCAAATACACTCGACCCGAACCTGACCCAAAAATAATTACGGGTCATACATGCTTGACCCGAACCCGAAATTCATATTTGCGGGTCTGACTCGATTAACCTGATGGACCCAAAAATATTAAATAATATGCAAACCCGAAAAACCTGATAATGTAAACCCAAAAAACTCGAAAATAGAAACCCGAAAAACCCGAAAATTCAAACCTGCTAGACCCGAAATTGCTGCAGAATTTGCTAATTAATTATTATTTTGCAAGCAAAGACTTATATAAACCATCACAAATTTATGTTTATATGTGTTAAAATTTTATATGGCTAGAACATGGAAAAAAATATATATACATACGAAGATATAATTTCGGGTCGAGCGGGTTTTGCGGGTCGAGAATCGCAAACCCGGACCCGACCCGCAAATAATTTTGGGTTTTTCGGGTTCGGGTCATTTCGGGTCGGGTCGAAAAAATCAAGACCCGAACCCGCTTTAGTCGGGTCAGGTCGAGTCGGGTCGAGCGGGTCGGGTCAGGTTTTGCCAGACCTACCCTAAAACCAATTTGCTTAGACCTTGATTTCTTCAAATATAGAAATTCCATTTGACATTACTAATTTAATACTTTTAGTGCATAATATTACAATCTAATTCATTTTCTAATAGGAATTAGGGTTCACCAAAAATGACCATTGTAAGCATAGCCAACATGGTTAACGTAGAAACATCGTTTACCAAATAAACTCGGTTGTACTTTCACGGTTCAATGGTGGTGAAAAGGAGATGTTTAGGGTCCAGCTAATGCCTATGATTAGCCTTGGACTATGTTTCTGGATGACTTTTTCCTTCTCTCTGGGTTGGGTGGGAGATGGGTATACATGGTGGAGGAGGTACTGGTGAACGATTTCCCCATTTTCTATAATAATGTGAAGGAGAAAGTCTTCCTTTCAGGTAGGGAGATGCACGGATGAGGTTGTGAGAAAGCTTAAAGAGATTTTACAACGATGTAGGAAAATTTTCTTCTTTACATAAGATGTCTTTGGTAAGAAGGATTGTCCTCACATGACATTTTAATATCATGCTAAGAAATGTTTTGAGCATGTTGGCCATCTATTTTGGGAAATTCTTACCTTCTTGAGGAGGGTGTACTTGATCCATGTGGTCTTATTACAAACTTATGGTCTTATTACAAACTTATGGTATGTCTAGATCCCCTGACAATGCTTAAGAAATTATAAATGTGTGTGGATTCATTCTTTTGGGAGATGAGGGAGGAGAAATAGAGACATAATTAGGTTATATGGGGAAGATTTTCAAGTTTTTGTAGGATGGTTGATTGGCTTAGAGGGTCAGGATAATGAAGGCTACTTTGTAGGTGTTGGTTTGGCATTTTCTTGGGGGAAACTAATGTAGTAGGGAATACTGGAGAGAAAGAAGGACGGTGATGGGGATCATTTTTGGTTCCTCAAGAGAGGAGATAGAACTTTAAGAAATTGGAAGGTCTAGGACGTGTTTCTTATGGTATAGCATTACTAGGATGTGTTTCTCATGGTGTTGCATTACATACTATGGGATATAGTCTAAGTTGTGGTTTTCTATTTATTTTTTTCCTTTTGTGTGTGGGGGGGGGCAAGATGGGGTAATAGGGGGATGATGGAGAGTAAGAAGATGAGTACATGTGAATATGAGGAATAGGGTCTCTAGTATGTTAGCTAATGAAGGAGTTGGAGTTGGGGTACCTTTGGGGCTGTCTCAAGTGGGGAAGGGACAATTGAGATCGGAGGGTAGAAGGATGGTTTTAAGGAGGCAGCATGACTAGTATCTATGGGCCCTCATATGGGATGGGTTTTCTCGCTAGTATATGAGAAGATGATGTTGAGGGGTTCGGAGGAGATGGGTCACCATAGTAGTTGGAGCAATGTTAGCTGGGTTTGGCACCATCGTCTTCGTATGAAGGTGGCTATAATAGCATGGAAAGTGTAGATTAGGGCCTAACCTGTGGATATCAAGGTGAGGAATATTGTGTTGAATGGGCATCTAGACGCAAGTGCTCCATGGATGAGGAACATCATATCATCAACCACACCTTTTTAAGGGGTGGCGTCGAGGGTAGTGCAAATCATATTGGAGGTTCTTGATGTCAATCACTTTACCACATTTTATACAATGGAAACCAAGATGAACTTGTTTTTGGGCAAGAACTAGGAGCTAGAGTTGGGTGGGGATGATGAGAAGTTTTTTCCATATGGTTGTTTTGTGGTGCTTACAGGTGGCATGTTCAACCCGTTGTGAGGCAGGACGACCCAATGAAGGTGCATCTGAGAGCTTATAGTGTTATCATAGTTTTTATGTAAGGAGCACCTTTTGAGGTGTCAAGGGGGTTAGGAGTGTGGATGAGACATGAAAGATGATGATATGCACTGCTAGAACCTCTTTGAGATGACACAAATTTCATGTGGTTAGGTGGGTGAAACCACAAATTGGGGTGTTAAAGTTGAATGTGGGGAACATAACATGGAGAAACTCTTCAACAGTGAGCTGAGCTGTGCAGTGGGCGCAAAGGGAGGTTGTGGGGCTTTGCCACCCAAAGGTGGAGGGGGGCTCGGGACAAGTTGAGATGTGGCGGGGAGGTTGTTGTCATGGGGGTTAACGGCTGTATGGCACAAGGTTGGGAACTTGGGAGCTCTCTTGTATTGAGATTGACAGCACAGGGTTGGGAGCTCTCTTGTATTAAGATTGACAGCCATTGTCTTGTTGACCCACCGTTAGGGGATTTTCTGCCACAATTATCTAGCCGGAACTAAGACAGGTTCAACTGATTTCGCAAGATAGGGGTTGGCCATGTCAAGTACACATAGTAGACTGATAGGCTGGTTGTGGCACTAGTGATAAATGGGATGTGGATGGTTTACATGATGAACCTGCATGGGGTAGCCTATATCAGGAGAGTAGCTGACAATAAAAGGCGTTGCCGGATGCTTATTGAGTGGTTTTTTGTTGAGCTGCAACAATATCAAGGCAGATATTTTTGTGAGACAATTTGATCATGTTATGCAAATGGGGTGGGTGTACTAAAGAATGAGATATGGAGTTTGCTGTATAATATTGTACTGATGTTTCCAGCCGGTGACCGGATGAATATACTGATCCGGTTCACCGAAATAGTCTTTATACCAATTTCTCGGGAAAGGCAATTGAAACTTTGGCCAAGTGAAAAAGAACATATGATATGATTTAATGATTGCTACAAAATTTTGAAACAAAACCATAATTTTTTAAGATATCGAAACCTTTTCCCATGAGAAAATCTTGTAAAGGTGGCATACAACTCTCTCTGGAAACAGGGTTTAAACAACACTTTTGGAACTTGTTTCTGCAAATTGTGCCTTATCTTGCTCAGAATTTCTTGTATAATACTCTCATTTTCTGTATCTATACTGTTACAGGTTACACTAGAACTTAATAGCTTCACAAACAGTCTTGCACAAGCAGTACATCTAAGTAGTTATACGTGCATACATATCCTAAACAAAGCACGCTAGTATTCTAGCAATGCCCCTCGTCACAATCGCAACAGAGGTAGCAGTATCTCGGCATGAGTAACTCGGTTCACGGGGCTCTTCTTACAACTAAAGAAGCCTCCCCATCCTAAAAATTGCAATTGGTGTATTCAATGTACAAAAATGCTATAATTTTACTGGATTGCTCAACTTAGCAGTGACCAGAAATATATTAGCCAAAGCAGGGAGGAGAGCAGGCTCTGCAGCTAGCATCTCTCATCACCCACCCACATATTCTTCTGTTTTGGACCCGTCGGCCCCTCTTCTCCATACAGTTCCACCGGCAGCTTCTCAAATATGTTCTCCACCGTGAGTCGAAAGTTTCCTGGTAAAAGACTAATCAGCTTATCAAGTTCAGTTTTGGAATTGTACACAATTCTTGGCCCCCACTCTCTCATGTACTGTAGCCAATATGGTTCAGGGACAGCACCTTTGAGATATTCTGCTGCAAATATCCTGTATTTGACACTTGAATCGACTAAGTGATTACTCCTTGCAGCATCATTCCTGATACCTATCCCAAGCGTAGAAGAACCTTGAAGAAAGTTTCCAGGGTGAGCGAAGCTAGCATGGCCGTTTCTAGAAGAGTAAACTATGGCTCTGTTCCCCTCTATGTACTCCAAGTTACTAGCGTCTACCCACTCACCACCACTGTGCTGTGAGTAATATATTTTCCACAGTTCTCCTGTGAAGTTGCTCACACGAAGTGTGAAGTGTTCCCAGTCTCCAACATGCTGCCCGACTCTAGTTAGAGGAATATCCAGAATTCCAAACTTGACTGTAGCAGGGCCGTTGAAAGGGCAAAACATCCACATTGCTATGTCAGTAAAAGTCCCACCTAGAGCGGGTTTGATATGAGCATAAAGTTCAGCACTTTCCATGTCACCCTTTTTCACATTATCTCTAGTGTCATCATTTGGCAAATCAAGCCAGTACTCTGCATCATTTTCACCACCACGGGGAAGGTTCGACCCCTTCAGATCTATAGCCTCTCCTGCAGATTGCCCCCTTTTATAAAGAAGAGAACCATTCTCGAAGAACCATGAGACCGAAGATGGCAAATAAATCTCATTCGGGTGGAAGAAAACTGTAGGGCCATATTCCTTGATAAGCGCATGGACTTGTTCCAATGTTGGCATTGCATCCAGAGAGCTGAGATTTTTTAAGCAAGAAATTTCCAAATTATCTCCACAGTTTCCAGAGGAGCTACAGTAGAATGTCCCTACAGAGAGCCCTTTCTCCCACATTCCACGGTAATGGGGCCTCGTAGACCAAACACTTAGAGGAACTTTTGAAAAAGTGGAATCAATTTCAGCTATCAACGTATCAGTTTCACAAGTATCAGTGAGATCAAACCGGACACATCTAACTTCTTGAAGTGAAGGTTTCTTACAGTTTGTTGTCACCAAATAGCCCATGGGCTTGTAACCATCTGGAGGGCAAGGACACCAGAAGTATCCACAGCCTTCACCATCATCTCCCGAAAAATCATTGTTTGTCCAGACAAGCCTATAATCAAGAGGTTGCTTAAGAGCAGGCATATCAACTTGTCTGTCAGCTTGTAAGGCATGTGTTTCTCTAGCAACTAGAACAAAGCCATGCAAAGCAAGTCCCTTTGGTTGACCATAATGCCCAAGGAGGAAATAGCCATCGGGTATTCCTACTGGTTTGTAGAAGGTGGCAGCACCCTTTCCATCCTTAAGATTATTGTAGCTCCAGATACATTGGAACGTTGTAATCTTAACAATTTCAAGTTCTCCTATACAAATTTTTCCTTTTGCAAAGCCTTCACCTACATAAAAAATTATATTTTAAAAATGATAAATATAAATTGCCACAAAATAATAGAACGAACTAATATAGACAGAGAAACAGCATTCTGATACAAGATAAGTGGGGATTTAATGTACGCTTTACCCTGCCAAGGCCAGGAACCACAAGCAAACCTAGTGCTCGTGAAAGATATTCACATAAAACATGCAAGAGTGACGCTTTACCCTACCAATGCCATGAACGACAAGAAAAGCTAGTACTCTTGACAGATATACACAAAATATGCAAGAGCAAAATGACCTTCCAAGTTTCAAGCAACAAAAGGCTTGGTGAAACCATCATAATTTTACCCACATACATACATAAGGCAACATACCAATAGCCTAAATAGATGAGCATTTTTTCTGAGTGATTACATGCAACAATAGCCATTCAAAAAAATATCCTCGATATAGGACTAGGAGGCCTAATAAGAAACGCTAACTTAATACAAGTAATAGCTGCAAATACATGCATTTCTAAGTTCGTTTTGGAATCCTATACTTTTAACACCTCAAAACCCACTAAGTTTTGCCTAGTGTTTCACAAACTATTTTTATGTTGGGTTATAATGTAAAAGTTTACTTCTGAAGTTATAACAAGAATCACTATGGTTGGGTTAATTAATTAGCACAAACTATAACCAAGGGCACCTCGTTACAATTTATAACAAGCTAATTCTTATGTTTCAGCCTCGGGTGCTCAATGATAATAAAAAAAAAATCACCCAACATTCCTTATAAGCACAAAGCTCTTGTCATTTTCGAGGTAGTAAATTATGCACTTCAAAAACTAATCAGTATTGCATTGAATCAATTGGATATGGTATTTGAACAAAGTTTTAATGTTTAGAGAAAAATATACATTTATTCTTTTTTTCAGATTGATAATTGATCAGTTTGAGTGCATCAAGGATCTACTCTGAGTCCATATATATTAGTTCATGTTATGGATGAGAAAACCAAGCATACTGAGTATGATATCCTTGATGTATGTTACTTGTTGATGATATTGTGTTGATTGATAGGGAAGAATGTATTACATATAATTTTGGGGAAATGTGTTGGAATATAATGGGTTCAAGACTCATAGAAGCAGAACATAGTATATGCATTGCAATTTCAATCTAGAATCGGAATGGTGGTGCAAAGTTCAGAGGAATGGATGTAGCAATATGTTATAAGTTCGTTATGGGATTCTGATATTGATATGGATGGTGATCTTTCGCAATGAAAGTTTGAGGGGATCATAGCATGATGCATAAAATGAAGGAGCACAACTAGAAAATTATGCGATGGGAAGATCATCAAACTAATAAGTAAGCTTTGCTAATGATGTACGAGAATGAATGTTTGGCAGTGAAGAAATGAATGTGGCAGAAATATGTTAAGATGCATGTGGGATGATAGGAGGCTTGCTTGAAAAATTACTAAACAAAGATTAAAGTGTGTGGCGAGTATCAAAGACAAACCACGTGAGTGTCCCGTGTGACAATTCAAACATGTGCAATGCAGACAAACAAATGCGCCAATTTGAAACACTGCAATTGGGTCTTAGTTATAAGAAGAAGAGGATGGCCTAAATAACTTGGAGAGATCATATAAGGAGAGATTCAGAATCTTCTAATTTTGATGAGAATATAACCCATATTAGAGATGAATGGAAAATGAAGGATCCATATACTCTACCTCAACATGGTTAGGATTGCAGTTTAGACGATTATGATGATTAGATTGAAAGCTGATTCTAAAGCTAATATTGTCTATGATGTAATCTCAAATGGGAAGGAGAGCTTATCATGGGATTGGGAAGAGGCAGCCATTAACCTACTTGGGGACATCTTATGAGGAAATATTTGAATCTTTACATCTTAATGAGAATATTCCTCATAGCAGAGTTACATGGAAAAGAAATATCATGTAGTTGGCCCCAACAAGGGAGCAAGAGGAAAGTGTTCAATACAAACATTTATGGAGCCATTCTAAGCTGGCCAAAAATTGCCTTTTGCACTTATAATGGGGGCTCGAGAGGTCTAGGACGTCCAAACCACATATATGCACGGTGATTATAAAACCGTCCAGACAACTCAACAATCGTCATAGAAAGGATTTCCATCTGCCTATCGACGAGTTAATCTTCTTTACTAATCGAATCTCCCTTGAGGATCCTCTTTTGATGGAAACCTCTCTTTGAGCAGTATCACCTTAAGACATTGAGTCCATGAGTATGATTCCATGACGACACAGGGTTCATGGAGGAAGGCAATGATAGGTAGTTTATTTAATTGATCATTCTCGTCCTCTTACTTAAACGCAACTCACTCGTCATTATCGCCTTCTCAATTTTTAATTCAGAAGACTACTTTGAGGTATGGCCAATCATTTCAAAATATATTTATGAACCAATGAAGAAGATGGCTTTTAGAACACACAACAGAGAGTCTTCATAGGTTAGTTGGGGACCAATTGCCTGATGCACGTAAAATTATATAATTTGCTTTGTACAGTTTAGTGTACTTTCATGCACAAATTGATCTTATTTTCATATCTTTCATTCATATGTCACTAACAGAGATATTCTTGTTTGCAACTTCATCATTTCTATAAATATATTGCAATAATTTGATAATATATACTTGGGATATTTATAGATGTGTGTTTATTGCAGGAATTGTAGAGCTTACTGATGAAACGTTGATGCAATGACTTTAAAGTCGATCCTGTTGACCAAAGAGCCCTCGACAAAGATTTAAACAGCCCCCAAAGTTGATGCATCAACACCTAATTGGTGCATCGGCCTACGTATCAAATTTTTCGGGAAAAAATGTATTCAGATTCGACGATTGTGATTAAAAGTGAAACAAAGACCCCACTTAAGACCTAAAAACATCGTCTAAGTGGGGTATCTCATTATTCAAATTGGACGACAGGTAGGAACAAGGGACAGAGGGAGAGAAGAGCCATATAGCGCCCACAGAGCAATTGGAGACGGATTCGACCGGTCGAAGACGACCTGATCCTCGCGCCTCATGCTCTATACCACGTTTCTTCTCTCTACTCATTGTCTTAGCGTGGAATTCCTTCTCTCTTGTACTTATCACATGGAGCAAGCTATATTCATGAGAAACTAATCCTCTTTCTCTATGATCTAAGAGTAGCCCGGCATGAAATTATTGTTAATGTCTTAGATTTCATTGATATATTGATATTTGCTTTGTCCTCGTGAATGGAAGAGCTTTTTGATTGAATATAATTGGCCATCCTTTTCGACACGTTAGATACGATTCATTGTCAGAAGAAACCTTTTCTATCGGATTTCCTTCATGAACACAAGTTCATAAGAGCACGAAAGTAGCCTTCTGCATGTGAGGTTTTCTCATTGTAGACTGAAGCTAATCGATTTAATCGGATTTGAATGCCGCATAAGTAGGGTTCATTGTTGCTACGTACGGTACTACAACCCAAAAGGGCCTAATACTATCATTCAACACTTATCCAATTAGCAATATCACTATATGTATGAATCAATTAATTAACATTATTGGATAGCCATTGTGAATCTGGCATTGTAGAGACTTCTAGACCTGATATTTAAAACAACTTGATTATTGGCTTAGGTTTAATTATTAGTTTTCTTTGCAATTAAAAATCGACTCTTTTTGTCGGCCTAGCAATGTAGCAAGTTTCTAGTGGTCCAATTCCTCATAGGATCGCCAAGTCGGGCTTGTTTGTCCCTATACTACTTGACATACACTTGCGTTCACACGCATAATTTTAGCGTGTTGTTGGTCATGAATAAGTGTGAGCATAATAGTCTTCTAATGCAATGGAAGTGCTAGCGTTGAATCTCGAGAACGATTGAAAAGTGTCTCTCCTAGTCAATAGTTGAGGCCCTGCTTCAAAAATATCAGGAGAGTTGTTATAGTATCTATTTACTTGAAGTGGTTTAGTCTATTTACTTTAGTTGTTTAGTCTATTTGTAATAAGGTCCCATTAGGATTTGTCCTGTGTCTGTATGCTTCCTCCTTATCCTATTTATAGGAAAGGGTGGTTGTCTCCTATCAATAAGAAAAACCTATACGAGGGAATTTCCCCACTTATTTTGTATTTCCACATGGTATTAGAGCAGTCGGTCATGTGTTGCCCCTAACCCTGATAGAGAGAAAGGGCGCAAAGGAGAGAAGCCTCCCCTTATGGGTGACTGCCGCCGCTAGGTACTGCTTGGTTGCCCGCAGGGATGCTCTACCCCTGCATCTTTTAGGAGTGTCTCCATGGAGCCGTCTCCATCTTCAATAACAACAAAAAATCATCTAGAAGTTGTTGTTTGCTATGGTGCCGCCACCGCTAGGTACTGCTTGGTCGCCCACAGGGATGCTCTACCCCTGCATCTTTTAGGAGTGTCTCCATGGAGCCGTCTCCATCTTCAATAACAACAAAAAATCATCTAGAAGTTGTTGATTGCTATGGTGCCGCCGCCCAGACCTTTCTTGCCTCCGTCATTGATGTTGTAGTCGCCGCCTTCCATGTCGCCCTCGTCATTATTGCTCGCTTGGAGGAGTTGTCGTTGCATCCCTATATTCTGCTCCCACTACCCTAATAGCCACATTGTTGCCCACCTATTCTCTACATCATCCATGCATTCACCCTCTATTCCTCATCCATCCATCCACCCCTATTGAGATCTAACCCTAAATCAAGGAAAATATCACATGTTTCTGCTATATTAAGGATACATCGTTCTCTATATTGCTTTGGTAGAGTTCCGAAAGGATTTCTCCATCATTTTTGTTGTTGTTGCTCGGACTTACTGTTGACGATTTGCCGATGCAACACGGCGTGTTGCCTTGAAACACGACGAGTCATGCATCTGCTTCGACAAATCTGCCGTCACAATACGAGACACAGCGTGTCAAAATTTTGACACGGTGTGTTACTGCTTGTTGACATTTTCTATCGAGCAACCTACACGGCGTGTCAGTATACGACACAGCGTGTTGCTGCCTTACTACCCCGAGCTTTGTCAACTAACACGGCGTGTAGCCTGCTTCTAACCGGCGCTGACTGCTGCTACTGTGATATCAGATACGATGAGTCTCTTCATCGACACCGCGTCGCATGCTACTACTGCTTACTGTGTCAACTGACACGACGTGTTGATCATCGACACGACGTGTCACCTACTTCTTGCCAGCGCTGACTGTTGCTAATGCATCTACTGATGAACATGACGTGTCCCTTCAACGACACGGCATGTCCACTGCTTCCTGTTGCTACCTCTTGGCGTACTACATCATCTACTCATGGTGGAAGGTTCTATATATGGCATGCTTCTACAGCAATTATCTGCCCTTTTCGGCAATTTGATAATTTTTTTACACCCCTCGTCTTTCAACCCCACATACTTATTGCCTTCCTCTTCAATGCTTTGTTTTACCTCCCCCCTCCCACATATACATTGTGTTTATTGCTATTATGATCCATATTCGGATCTAATTTTTGATTTGTTCCATACCACAGGGGGGCTCCATCCCCCGTACCCCCCCCCCACTTTTGTCGTCCTAAGGGCCGAACAAAAGTGCCTTTTCAGGTCACACTCAAATCCATTAATTTTCTACTCAGATATGTTGCATATTGACTCGAATTATCGGTTACATCCTCCATATATTTGCCTACATACACCTTGCCTCTACCATTATTTTTGACTCTCCACTCCAACCACTCTTCATTCTTTTCGTGGTTGGCGTAAGGGAGAGAATATAGGATATTGTGTAGAGGGAAGGAAAGAGATGAGATGGAGAGATGAAGAAAGAGAAGAAGATATACAGGTTGCTAGCTATAAGGATCTTCATGCCATTTTTATTGTTGTTCTATGGATCTTTGTACTACATATACTATATGGATCCTTCTGCTATTATGTGGTGTTTCTTTTCATCTATATGGATCCTTCTATTATTATGTAGATTGTTCATGATAGTGTTGTTGCTATATGGAGCTTTCTGCTGCTATTATTGCTTATTCATCATCTACCTGGACTGTTGCTATGAAGTTACATATTGGGACGTCATTCTTGCTACTTGTCCTATGATTAGTACATTTTACTTGTTGCTCTGTGCTTTTGCACTATCTATTGCCCATGCTCTATTTACACGTTGACTTTATACTATGAACCAGCATTGTCTAGACTTTGTGAATCAGCACTCACTGGACTTTGACGTCTGCTACCGTGATGGATATTTTATGAAGAGGGAAGATGATGAAGACTTTTGTTGCTGACTTTACATGGAGCTTCATCTACATTGCATATTGGAGTTTTTTTTTTTGCTACTTTGCACATTGGTCTTCTATCCGCCTACGCATCGACTTTTACTTCTGTGTGCCGGCACTCTCTAGCTTGTCCGTGCTTTGCGCACGTTGACTCTCTACTTGTCCATGCTTTGTGTGCGTGTTGACTTTCTGCTACTGTGATCTGGCACTCACTGGTTTGTCCGAGCTTTGTTTGCACGTTGACTATTGCTGCTTCTTGTGACCTAGCACTCTCTAGGACTTGTGATCTAGCACTCTCGACGACGACTATGATGAATACCTTGGGGCCTATCCGCTATTCTTTCTTTTGCTCCAGATGCCATTATGATGATTAGGAAGCCTCTATGCCTGCCTAGATATATGCTGCTTTGGAGTATCTACTTGAGGGGGAGTCTTTGAGTATTTGAGAGCTTGAATGACTTAGTAACATTGAGGGGAGGAGATCTTTGTATGGGCTTGGTTATCTTTTAACTTTGTTTAGTATATATGTCTGTTTGCAAGCTGACTTGGGATTCTCCCAACCTCCAGCTTGAGGGGGAGTGTTGGAGTGTCTATTTACTTAAGTGGTTCAGTCTATTTACTTAAGTTGTTTAGTCTATTTGTAATATGGGCCCAATTGTGTATTGGTCCATTAGGGTTTGTCTTGTGTTTGTATGCTTCCCCCTTATCCTATTTATAGGAAAGGGTGGTTGCCTCCTATCAATAAGAAAAACCTACATGAGGGGATTTCCCCATCTATCTTCTATTCATTATTTAGTCTTTCACAAGTGACGATGATTACGGGGTGTTAGAGGGTGTTGGTGGAGTAGTGATGAACAAACATTAGTGTCACAAGATACCTATGGTATAAGAGCTTAAGAAGTTGCACTCCTCTCCCCTCCCCTCATCTTCCTCTACTAACTTGCCTACATAAGTGATGATGATTGGAGTGTAGTTGATGGAGCAACCTTGTTTTTTGAAGAATAGATATATTGTTATAAAATCAGTCTTGGAACCGCAAATATGGTTCGTCCAAGTTTCCATTCTGCTAGGCTTATGCTACCCACATTTAGATCAATGACAAATTGACAACATATACGCATTAGTTGTCTAGGCGGCTAGGAGGTCCTTCCCACCTAGGGGAAGCCTAGGAGGCCTAGGCAGCTAGGCGTTTCTAGGCATTCTTCATATTTGGTTTATATTTTACATATATATAAATGATTTTGTGTATACATTTTGTTATATTCAAATATGTACATCATTATGTACACTTGTATTGCTTATCCCTAAGCTCAATCAATCATAACTTCACCTACATCACACCTGTCACGACCTAAGATGAACCTATTCGGCCATAATTTGACCTAACATGATCTAAATTGGACCTAATTTAACTCAGTCTTACCCAATCTAGCCAAAGCCAGACTGATTTTGGCATAACATGACCTAATCAGACGTAACTTCCCCTAGTTTGTCCTACATTGACCTAAACGAGCCCTAATTTAGAGAAATCAGATCTAGTTCCCCCAAATAACACATTTTTCCCATATCAGACATATTTCACGGGAATCAGACCCAATTTGCCCAAATTAGATATGATTTGGCCTATATTAGATCTATTTCTTCCCCCACAATACCTAAACATGATCTAATTTGACCAAATTCCGACCTAATCTATGCTAATTTTGTCTTCAAGTGTCTTAATTCGAGCCTAAAAGGCCTTAGGCATCCACTTTAGATATCTAAAAGCCTAGGCGCCCAGTTTAAGGCGGACCACCTAGAGCCTAGGCGGAGCCCAGGCGAGAGCCTGGATAACTATCGCAGATGAAATACAAGTGTTCTACATACACTTTTGTTATCAATATTTATGTTCAATTGTATTTTTCTATCTCATTAGAGTATAAGCATCGACTATCCAAAGTGATTAGACATTCACCAAATAACTTCAAGTTGATTTGCTTTATATGTTTATGTCATGTTGGTGTGGAGTTAATGTTGTTTTTTTGAACATGCTTGTGTTATTTTCTCTAACTTGTATGCTACTTATTAAGCATTCTCTCAAGGATTCAAATTCTAGAGTTTTAACTACCGGTCGACTAAAGTGTGGTACAGAGTCTTCAGACCCGATGATGCTCCCTTCTTCATGCCTTAACTTTTGTCGCGGACCTCAATGTCTAATGTGCTTGGGCGTGTTTGGATAGATCTTGACGAGTATTACTCACGTAACATGCCAAATTACAATTTTGATGTTTATTTCATTATTCAGTTTACATTTTTACAAGATTTGGGTCCCTTTGAATGGATGTTATTCTCTTCAAAAGGTTGCTTTTCACTTTAAAGACTTATGTGTGTTAAGAAGAATATATCATTATGTGTGATATATTCGTATACACATACACAAGTCAAAACAACAAACCTATGCGTACGACCGCATACCGCATATAATCTATGTCGTACCCTCAAACACATACTGAATACGACTTTTTGAATTAGTAGAAGAGATCAAAGAGATGTGGCTGCTAAAAGGGCTCACATATTCTCCCGAACCTGTAAACCCAAACCAGACTGAGCTGAAAAGAAATTGGTTCCAAGTTTGGATTTGTTAATCTAGGTCATTTCTAAGTTTGGAGTTTGTCTACATTGAAACTTGACAGGTCAACAAATCTAAATAATCTGCTTTCTAATAAGGGTATAACTAGCATATATTGTGAGTTATTTGTATAGGCGGCCAAGCGTTCCAGGGGGACGCCCAAACAGCCTAGGCGCTCAGGCGGAGGCCCAGGCTTTCCAGGCATTTTATATATTTTTTATTTTAACAGATATATGTAAAAAATCTGAAAAAATACAATCCTTACACATATAAATATACATGATAAATATGCAATCAATGTGCTAGCATTGTATGAAGAAAGCAACAAAATCATTAGATATGGATTGAATTGTGGAAGTTTTACCTAAACAAAATTCATATAGAAATACGAAAGCTAAACATGTATAACGTTTGTAGCCAAAACATGTATAATACTATTATGTAGAACTTAGGCTAAATCAAAACTAACAAGATCTAAACTAGAACTGATTGGCCCTAATTTGAACTCATTTGATCCAAATTTGATCAAATTTGACCTATTTTACCCTAATTTTTGCCCAAACCAAACCTAATTTCGTATACCATGATCTAATCAATCCTAATTTCCATAAATTTTCATATATTCACCTAAATGGGACAAAGTTTGGCCAAATAAGACCTAGTCATCGAATTTAGAACAATTTCCCTCAAATCATAATTGTTTCCCCTAAATTAGACCTAATGTGCCCAATTTTGACATGATTTGGCCTAAATAAACCCTAATTTTGTATATTATGATCCAATCAGACCTATTTTCCCCAAGTTTTCCCTATATTGACCTAAACAATATCTAATTTGGCCAAATTAGACCTAATCTCACCATATCAGACCATTTCCCCAAAATCAGACTTGTTTTCCCCAAATCAGACCTCATTTGCTCAAATTTGACATAATTTAGCCTAAAATCAAACCTAATTTGCATATCATGACCAAATCAAACCTAACTAACCCTAAATTTCCCTATGTTGATCTAAACGAGACCTTACATGACCAAATCAGACCTTATTCCCCCAAATTAGACCTAATTCCCCCAAATTAGGCATGTTTTCCTCCAAATCAGACCTAATTTACCCTAAATTGACCCCGTTTGGAATAAATCAGACCCAATTTAACCATAAAATGACTCAATTTGATCAAATTCAGATCTAATTTATGCTAAATTAGCCTTGAATTGGCTTAATTTGGGCCTCAAAAGGCCTTAGGCGACAACTTGACAGTTAGGGGTTGGCCGCCCAATTTGAGGCGAGCTGACTTAAGCCTAGGCACCTAGGTGCCGCCCAGGCAGGCACGTGTACAACATAGCACAGCACTATAGTACACAATAACAAAATTTTGAATATTTTCATCTAGTTAGACTTTGAAGAACCATAAAACTTTACATAATTCGAGTTAGGTTTTGGGATAGACATCACAAAAATAGGTATTGTATCGGGTTTAGTATTTTGCCAAAGGTCTAGGTCTGGGTCAGTTCCGAGTTGGGTAGTTTTGCATTGACCTGGATGTGTGTCTAACCTGGAACCGAATCAACTGACCAGAAAGAAGTTTTGGACACCTGAAATTCTAAAGAGCAATGTTGATCGTTTTCTATGGTCGTAACATTGACTGAATAATGCAACCAATTCATAAGATATAAAGGAAGGCATCAGAGGTGGGAGATTTCTCTTGTGACAAGTGTGTGTAGATGTGAGGTTCCCAAAAATAACAAGTGGGTGTGTTAGGTAATCATATCAATGTATTAGCTGTTCCAGGAAGGCTCTTAGCCTCTTACTAAAGGCTCATTTACAACATTAGAGTTTGAAACCCACTAATTAAAAACCTTGAGAATTATTGATATCTTATTTTATCCAAAGGATCAAGATATCTTAAATAGTATGTTCTATAGTTGTAAAGAGATGCTCAAAAAATTTCGATTTAATTGAATATTCACATTTGAAATTCAAAGAAAAACTCATATCTAGCTTATCCAAATCAGATTAATCTTCACAAACTTCAAATGTGTTTTGGATATCACTTTAAATTGAATTTGACAACTATATAAAGATTCCATTAACTTTTTTGGCCAAATATGAAGGTAACTTTCAGTACACGGATTTATTATACTAATTATAATTCAAATACAATCTATTGATTACTCGTGATTGTAATTATTTTCATTTCATGACAGTTAATCACTAATTTGTATACTCTAGCCAATTCAGACTCAGATGTTGCTATCTAATATTTTTTAGATTTTTTATAACGAATTTGTTAGTATAAGTTGTTATTGAGCTTAAGCCCATTGTTGATTAGTATTAATTATGGTTTCTTATTATTCTTTGTACACTTAAGCGAGGATCCATTTACCCAAGTGAGTGCATATCTTATGTACTCCTATAATAGAAAAACCTCTATACTCTATTCACAACTAACGAGAATTACTCGCTAACATCGTTTACATGGTATCAAAAATACTTGCTCTGAAGACTTGACCTAAGCTAGAAGCTAAGCTAGAAGATGCCCTCTCCTCTTTCTCCTTCCCTCCCTCTCTTTCAACGCACTAGGGAAGCCACCACAGATAGTCATAGCCTCCGACAAGCAACACCACTCGACCAACATGTCGCCGCCTAGCACAGTGTTTGTCAGCGCTATGTAGCAGTGGCAAACCAACAACGACTGTAACATCCCTGACCTGGGTTATGCCTTAACCCTGGGAGTTTTGCTTAAGCAAGTTAATTAGATCCTTAATTTTATCCTGTGAAAAGTAATTAAGGCTCGCGAGGAACTTATGTTTCAATTTTAGTCCTTTTCGAATAATGTTGAAACAATGTTTTGCTTGTTTTGGACTAAAGTACAAATTACCCAAGTTGAGGGGTTAACTTGCAAATGTTACATGATTAAATGTTCCTCATGTGTTGAAGCATCATGAGAATGAAGATGATGTAGAGGTATGGCTTGGGAAAAGCCTGAGTACCAAGAAAGAGCTGATAAAGCAATGTTTGTGCATTAAAACCTAGTTTTGGTGTAATATGCAATTTACCCAAAAACCTAGGGTTCAATATGCAAATTACCACTTCAAAAATAGTCCCTAATGTTTCTTAGCATCATGTAGAGCAAAGAAAATGAGAGGGGCATCTCATTTGAATCAATTTGGAGGAGAGAGAATCTTGATATTAAAATAATCAAGATTTAAGCATAATTGGAACTTTACTTCAATTTAATGCAAAAATAAATAAAATGATTGAAGGGCTTTCAACCAAAAACGAGATGGTTGAATTTGCTTTAGTGTGAACATCCTTGTGCCTTGCAAAGGCAACGAAAATATCCAAAGGAATGGATAACTCACTCACATTATTAAAAGAAAAAGTAATATCCACTAACTTATGGATATTACTATTATATGATTAAGGTGCTTAATTTGCTTTTCCTTAATTCATGGATAATGAAGAGGAATTCGGAGGTGAGAAAGATATCTTTGCATGCAAGGAATTGAGAGGGAGGAGGTGGCACTAATTTTGGAATTAAAAGATTTTTATAAGGCATTTTCTCTCTCATTAATTTCCTTATAAAAACACCTTTCTCAACTCAATTGAGAGGCTTTTTCGAATCCACTTCTTCTCCTTGCTTGCAAACCGACCAAGGGAGCTTTGGAGGATCAGGAGGACAACCCCCAACCTATTGGTAAGCTTCTTGACCTTCTTTCACCTTGAATTCATGATGGAAATCACAAAACAATGCATGATTTCTTCTTATCTCGATCCCATCTTCAATTCTAACCATTCCTTTTCACTCAAAGCTTGAGGACGAGCCTTTGGATGGTGAAAGGAGTTGCATCCACCATTGTTGACGTAAGCTTGAAGCTTTGAAGCTCATTTGGAGGCGGGTTTTATAACTTGAACCCTTAATATTGTTATTGCATTCAATTCCTTATCAATTGTTGATCCTTTCTTCATTCTCAAAATTTTATTTGGTTGATTGATGCAATCACCATGAAAATCACAGCAAGTTTTGTGGGTTTAGAGCTTGATGATGATGACATCATCATAAGCACACACCTCCCCAAATATCTATTGCAAACAGTTTCAACAATTTGGTCCAAACGGTCTCACCAAACCGTTTGGAACGGTTTGCAAACCGTTTAGAGTCTTGAACCCCAAACCGTTTAGGATGGTTGACCGTTTGGATGGGTTGACCGTTTGAGGTCAGGACCCTAGTACTTGTTAGATGAGGATCTAATGGTTTCAATTGATTGAATCACTACATGGACAATCATCCAATTAAAAACCCTAATCGGGTTGAGTGCTGATTTTGCAATTAATTGATCTAATTCTTTGGGTTGATTAACCCAAACGGTCTCAAGACCGTTTGGAGGTCAACCAAGACCGTTTGGAGGTCTAGGGTTGAGTATAGTTAAGCATTTGAAGGTCCAAAAATAGCAAATGGTAATGCAATCAATAGTTCAATTGTTGATCAATTTAATGATCCAAACCCTAATTGGATTTCACAATTTTAAGTGATGGGATGGGCAAACGGTCTCAAGACCGTTTGGAGGTCATCCAAACGACCTCAAGACCGTTTGAGGTCAGGTCATGTCATGGTTTGATGATGATCCAATGATTTCAATTGGACTAGTTCCACAATGTCAACCATTGATGTTTCCTCGATTTCAATACCCTAATTGATGGTGTATTGATTATAAACCCTAGTTCAATTGGGTTCAAAACCCTAATTGAAGGTCTAATTAAAGGGTGATTCAAGGGTTCAATTGAATAATAAATCAGTGGCTCAATTGATAGATGGTCCAATGATTGAAACCTTGAATTGATCAAGTGATGGAAGATCTTTTTGGTTCATTCGGTTTTGAGAAAGTTTGGACCAAACGGTCTCAAGACCGTTTGAGGCCAAACGGTCTCAAACCGTTTGGAGACCCAAGTCCATTCGGTTTCAAACCGTTTGGAGCATCAATGGTCAAGAACGTTTGGATGTTTCAATATGATTAAGTCAATTGGAAACCTAAGGTGATAAAAGATAAAATGACCCTATGGTTGTTACTGATTTATCTCAAAGATAATCACTAGGGTTGTACCTTTAAAGTACTAAGTAATTGGTAACCCTCGAAGAGTTAATCACTGAAGCTTAAGTAAGCAATATCTCAATATACTATGTCAACCCTAATTGAATGTACTTAATTGAAGGGTTGGTTGACCTAATCTAACCAAGCTTGACATAGTCAATATCCTAGAGAGGATGAGAAAGAGAGGAATCCATACATGTAGGATAATCATGTAATGGATAAGCCTCAACACTTTCAATATGAATAAACTATGTAATTAGGGTATGATCCTTAATAAAGAGATTATGAAACCCTTATCAAGAAGGTTGTTGAGCCCTAACCCTAATTAGGGCAATATGAGATGTAACTCTAAGCTAGGGTAATGGTGTAACTCTAAACTAGGGTGATTCCATGAGAAACCCTAATTGAGGTTGATTCCATGAGAAACCCTAATTGAGGGTGATTCTATGAGAAACCCTAATTAAGGTTGATGCCATGAGAAACCCTAGTTGGGACGAATAATAAACCCTAATTATGGACAATGCGATGTGAAAGCCTAATGAAGGGTGATGCTATATGCAATCCTAACCCTAATAAAGGGTGATGGTATGGGAGACCTAATCCTAATAATGGAATGGTGATTATTACATTGATAAGGGAAATACCTACAGTGATTGATTATAGGTAACCTTATAGCAAGCAATGCCTTAACCTGAGATGAGTCCATATCATTGAAGATAGTTGGACACTTCTAATAGATGACCTATGTACTACATAATAAAGGTGATAGGTTAGTGGTTACAAGTATTAAGAGGGAAATACCTTAATACAAAGTCAGTTGATTAACTTATGTAAGTTGGAAGTGATGAGAAAAGTGATACATCAAGACATGATAGATATCACATTTAGCATTTCAGGGTTGATATACCTTGATGCATCTCAATCCAACATACTTGGATAAGAAACACATGAAGTGTGTTATGTAGTTGTTACAATAAAATTGTAATGAGTTTGATATACTTTGATAAGTATAGGCTAATATATCTTGAGAAAGGGGGTTAAGCCAAACTAATGAGTATGATGTAATCATACCATGGTAAGGATGAGAGATGAACTCATACCTTGTATTGATAATCCTTAAATGATAGATGATGAGAGTAATAAGCATGAGTGTATGCTTGTGATATCAATAGATGCTCCTAGAGGAGTGGAGCAATATATTAGGGTTGATTTGATAATATGAACATGAAACCCTAAATAATGTGAAATGGGATATGAGAAACCCTAATTCGATGTGAATAGTAAACCCTAACCCTATTAAGGGAATAATGGTGTTACTATTGTATTGCATGGTGTGATGTGAAATTGTCATGACTGTTATCATGAGTATTAACCATGCAGATATCATGAGACGATGAACATAGCCAGATTTGAGCTATGACACTTATATAATAGAAATGTTGATTGGCCTTGTGTGCCTTAATGTTATTGTTGCTCTAAAAAGTAACAAAATGTGCAGTGGCATTGTAAGCCATGTGAATAAGTTGTTGCCTAGTGAAAGGTGACAAGACAACTAATGGCCTTGTGAGCCATGTGATATGCTTGTGTAACAAGTATCATGTATACCTCGGTCTGAGGACCTAGAGGTAATAGTTACCCAACAAGTGGTAACAGTGATTAATGATGAACTGAGGGTATGAATACCCAGATTTGATAAGGTAATGATGTGGTTGAGGGATGAGAATTCCCAGTATTAAGATGAGGGACTGAGATCCCAATGTCTTTTAAAGACTGAGAAGTGATTGATGAAAATAAGTACATGTTTCTTTGTAGCATTTGTCTTAATAAGTTATGTTTGAGAACTTGATTGATGCTAAAAGAAAATGATAATGTACTTAATTAATTAAGTGAAATCATATCATGTAGAGCCCTGACCATAGATCCATCATCCTCAGTATTTGGTGATGGTGAAACGGGTTGCTCCGCGGCATAACCCGGAGTTCGCATATTTTTGAATATGTGGGGGGTAAATGGGCGAAAATATCCTTACGTCCTCTTGGGGGAATTGATGGAAGGTAAACATTAAACCTCTCAATCCTTCATTATATGTGTCGGGATGGATGTATCACTAATCTTCCGATGATTGGGATAGATGCCATACACATCTCCCAATGATATTAATGCTGGATCGATGGAGGTAAACATTAAATCTCTCGATTGCGAAGAGAGTGCAGTTGACCCTGCCTCTGTAGCGAAGTTGCCAGTATACCCTGGAAAGCTATATTGAGCAGTTGACATAGTCCTGCTTGTGGTCTCGCACTGACCGAGATGTGAGAGGTCATGGGAATCCGGCTCTTCCATTGACCTTGTATGGTACCGATTTCGACTTCGTAGTGGTCGGTTGGAGTATGAGCGGTATACCTCATCTCCTCAGGGCATAAGTGTGACTGTAAAATGTAATCAGTCGTATAGCATGTTTGCTTAAGGATTGAATACGGAAATTCATTGGCTGATGTTACATTTCTTTTATGCATCTATAGTTGATAAATGTTATTTATATCTCTTTACATTCATTGCAAGTAGATGGATAAATTACGACTCTACCATGAGTAGATGCAATGTTCTCCTTAGGAAAGGAGATTACTTCACGTTGTTCATACAGTGATTTATCTGTTGTCAAATATATATAATCCTTCTGCTCAGTTTTATTCTAACCAATTGCAATAATAATGTTTTGGCGGAGAGTTATATCTCTCGCTGGGGCAATTTACAAATTGTCTCACCCCCGTGGGATCCATCATTTTTATGTGGACGCGGACAAGAAATAGAAATCCCTACAGCAGAGGAAGGACAGCAACAGCAGGGACAGCAGTGAGATCTCAGGTGGAGATACTGTCTGTCAAGTCATATAGATAGTAGTCCTATGTGTCGTCTATGTACTCTCAGGTCCTCGGAGTTAGTAGTTAGTGCTTTCGATGTATCAATCTAAGATTTTGGCTTGATGCCTCGAAGTTTTTATACTGCCTATGTACAGTGTTAACAGCGCAGTTAATGTTTGTAATCCTCGAGAAGAGATGGTACAAGGCATGTACTTATGAACCAGGTTGTAAATGTATTACATTGGTTCCTGATGAAAGAGTTTTCCTATGTTTGGATCTCTTTGCAAAAAGGTTTAAATTTTTAGTGATTTTCAGTAATTCCGTAGTTAATGATCGCTTCCGCTTAAGTAAATCATGTTTTTGTGAGTTGGATGCCACAACGACTGTGTGTTGCACCCGTCGGGCAGCCATTGGCCAACGACCCACATCATCAGGCAGGCCACACAACCACAGTCGATAACAGCCCCACCACCACTACCATGTTGAATTTTGTTGTCAGTTCATCGTTTATGGACTAAAGTCGTCTTTCCTCATGTCCCTTCATTACCATCTACTTATTCTTTAATTGTAAGAATAAAAAGGCAAAAGACCTTTGGGGTGTTAATCCCATAAAGCATCGCAAAAGGAGAGAGGCAAAGTATAAATTGTTTACTTCTTTCCAATGTAGTTCCCCTAATCTACATGGTTGAGAACAATATACGTTCGATTAGGGGCTAAGCCGCTAAGGGCTTCATTTTTTAAAACCACAATATTCATGTGTTTCCTTCCTATCATGCCTTATATCTCAATAGTGATTTCTTTCCTTATATATGTCACTATCGTGCCTTTATACCGTTAGTGCTCTCTCCCTCTTTGTACTTGTGTATCATACCTTTATTCCAGTACTATTAATTTGTTAATAGCCAACAAGAAAGCTCTTTTTGCTCCTACCTTTATCTATAATGATATCTAGATTGCGTCTCTAATATTCATTAAATAGCGACAAATTTCTACTCTAATGAATGCAGTCTAGACATTTCTTGAATCTTGCAACAAACTGAAGTACATTCAGACGCAACGGTGCCAGTGGAACAGTCATACTTGTTGATGCATGCGTTGAGGCATCTACGCACCCAAGGGTGTGTGCCTTGCCCTGCACCTTACCCATATTGTCATCTTGAGTTGTTTACATGAATCTTCGAGCATATTTATGGGTTTTAATGTTTCATGTGATTGTCCCAATCATATAATTATGTCGTTTTATGTTCCAAATGTAATTTATATGTAATACATATTCTTAATATAAACTTTTAGGGACCCGGGTTCGACTCTGGTTGCCAGCCCTCGAAGTGCAACAAGGCCCCACGTTATTGAGTGTGTCACGGTGTCGCCAAGTACGTGACTGGTCCAAGGTTTACCCTACTAGGGTGGGTCCAATAGTAGCCCTACCTGGGAGGGGTTCCTTGTTGTCAAAAAAATATATGAACTTTTAGGTTTTTTTGTGCCTTCAACTCAATTTCAATATGTTATGAAGGATAGCCATGACTTCTGTCAAGACTTAGATCTATGACATTAAATCTCTATTTACTTGTTATAATCTCTTGCATTGTTTAGAATACTTTTCCTTTTTCGACATTATTGCTAATTAAAATGTATTAGATAAGTAAATTGGCTATGTTTTCATACAATAAAATATATGTACATAAGGGGTTTAACCATAATAGATGTATAACGGTAAAAGCATATGAGGGGGGAAGGTTCATAAAAATCATAAAATATGTGTATATACAGGGAAATTGTATTGCAATTATTATTTTTAAAAGGCACCTAAGTGACGCTTAGGCGACAAGGTGCCTAGCCATGGCGCCTTAACTCCTTGCCGCCTTGACAAGTATCAATCGGGTGACGCATGAACAATGAGGTCAGGTCATGGCACTTAGGGTGCATGGAGTCGGACATTGTTGTCAAGTACACGTGGCATGACAACACTTAAATGATGTGGGACAAGATAGAGTAGTTCTATACTCAAGAAAATAATTGTTTGTATCTACAATTTCATGGACATAATCACCTCTAAGAAGCAAGGTGATCATCCTCTAGAGAAGTACTACAACTCGATGAAGGTGCTCACCAACCAACTCTATTTCTCTGAGGTCACTAAGAAAAGGGACTCTATCATCACTAGGTTGCTTCCTTAACAGCCTCAACCCCTGATATGCCTTCATTCATCAACTCTTACTCGTAGACATGACACTTCCTTCCTTGGACCTGGAAGAAACTTGTCTTTTCCCAGCCTGATATGGTACCAGCTCACATCTCCCCCACTGACACCTTCGACACTCAAGTTGGAGTTGTTGTTGCAACCTTTGGTCGTAGACGGGGATAAGGACCATGCCTCAGCTGCACCTAGTGTGGCAAGTTGGTCCACATTGAAGACGCTTGCCATTCAAAGCATGGGTATCTAACCCACTATGGGTGTAGACATGGCAAAGGCATTGCACAATTTGCCCAAACTCCACCAACCCATATCATTCAGGGTCCTGTCACAATGAATGTTGCCCCTGCATCCTTTATAGGATGCCCCTCTCATATCTTTATTCCACCAAGCAACAACTTTGCCGCTCGGTTATTCTTGTTCCTCCTAACGTTCATTCCATTCTATATTTCTTATTTAGTTGCTCTCCAAATTTCTGTTATTGTTTTACTTACGTCCCCCTTTTTTGTCTCCCCCGCCTTCAAACTGTTGCATTTTGCTTTTCTTTTCCATCTATTTCTTCCCACACTATTGCTCCTTCTTTCTTATTCTTTCTCTTATGTCTTACCCAGATTTCTTCCTCTTCGTAATTCCTACTAATTTTTAATATCATATATGAGAACTTATATCATGTCGTTTAATATATCCCTATTTCATGCATGTTTAGATGCAAGTGAGCAGGAGTTGAAGTAGCTAGAATCGCCACATTTGATACATCTAATGTATGAGATTTTATATATTTTGATATTTGAATAATTTTGTTAGATGTTTTATGGTTTATACCTCTGTATGATATATATATATATATATATATATATATATATATATATATATATAACCTATGTTATATATATATATATATATATATAAACCTATGTTATATATATATATATAGAGAGAGAGAGAGTCAGGCTAGGATACACTCGAGAACAGAATACACTCGAGTGTATTCGGAGCGGAATACACTCAAGTAGTTTTTCATGATGCAATATTTTTTTCAAAAATTTAATCCGTTGATCTTCTTAAACATGTTGTGAATAGCTCATACGTAAAATTTGAGCACATTTGGACATTTATAGGTCATGTTATAAAGACCGCAAAAATTATACATTTCAAATTAGTTTCACGCGTCGATTTTGTTGCACTTGGATGAGTGACTTACACTCATCCAAATGGGCTCAAAATTTGTATGTAGCCTAGTTATAGTATGACGGTGAAGATCAATGGTTTACATTTTGCAAAAAATAGTCTTGATATGCAAACACACTTGAGTGTATTCGTGTGATCTGTACACTCGAGTGTATTCTAGCCTCTCTCTCTCTCTCTCTCTCTCTCTCTCTCTCTATATATATATATATATATATATATATATATATATATATATATATATATATATATATATATATATACCTAGGAATACCTAGGCTGTATTTACAACCATGGGCTACGCCCGGCCGCATGGCCCCCTAGACAACCTTGGTGAAACCAAAGCTAAATCAGCACCAAATTCATCATCTAGGCACCTATTTGCAGTTCATTTTGCTCTGACTAGCCTCCTATGCTTAGAACGCACATTACACAGCATATGGCTTACACACCAACACTAGCATTTGTTCAATAAGCTTGCCACCACCAACAATTTAGAGAGCCGCCTTTGCACGAACAATGACATGTCAATGTCAAAAGTAATAAAAGCAAAGTTATGAAGCCAAGTGGACTGGCCAAGTCAATGGTTGACCCACAAACCAGTACAGTCAGGCCGGTGAGCTAACCCCCCCCCCCCCAAAGCCCAATCTAGGCCGAAATCATTGATGAAACTGACCCAGTCTCGCCTTGTTTTCTAGCAGGCAACACCATCAACATTCCCAACTTCTGCCTGCTTCAGCGCCTCCTACACTGACAGCTGCACAGCAGTGAATTGACAGCAAAATAACGAGCTAACGTGGTGTGCTACTTATCGTTTAACATGATTGCTTCTACATCAGGAGATGTTGACACCAAATAGCAAATTTTACAAATCTATTTTGAAATCCTTAAGTGTGTGTCTAACTTTGATAAAGCCTAATTAATCTGATAGTCAATTTGTAATGGAAGAGGGCGATGAAAATGTGAACCCAGGAAAATATACCTACAAAATTTTGTCCAAACCCGTTTTGTGTAGAGTGTCCTGCACCAAATTTGAAGAGATCCCTAGTTCTTTGAAAAGTGAAGCTTGTTTTTCCCACCCCTAGATGGAGCATATATTTTCAATACAGATTTCGTAAGAGATTTTCTTTGATTACTGCACTAAAATAGATTATTCTTCTGGAACATCGATCATTTTATGATCTCAAGATCCTTTCAAAACTGCACATGGTATAATAATTAAGATGGTGCTCTTATAGTGATCTGTAGATGTGTGCATTAAAACAGCAGGGCATCCAAATGGTTTATATAAAATTCAGGAAGGTGGGTAAATAATAAGAGAAGTCGAGTTCTCCAACTACCCCATAACCAATTAAACCCTATTGAACAGCTGATCGTGTAAATCAAATTAGAAAACATCTATTCATCAGGCAACTTGGGAATCAGAATCAGTGGATCTAGCACCTAGACGAGCAAACAGAAAACATGTTGACTTGTTTATGGGTCATCAGGTAAAGGAAAGACAGCCATGATTTGTCATTAGATAACCAGTAAAGCGAAGGACTTGACTTGCTTTTTGAAAATAACCAAGCAAGGATGGACTATCATTACGGATTGGGTGTTTTTTTTGTGTGTGTGTTGTTGGGGGGGGGAGGCGAGATGATGCCGCAAGTCAGTAGCACAGGGATCTGTGAATGGTAGAAACATAGAACATGACACTGATAGAAGCTCTGTGGCGATTAAATAGAGAAGGAGGGTAGTGAAGGAGTGGACAGAGGATGATCCACTGCACAGACAATTTGGCATGAACCACTATACCACCAAGCATTTAGTTGGACAAGCAAGCTAAGAAAAGAGTAAGTTGACCCAATGTCCTACAAGGAACCAACCAAGCATTGATACAAGACATCAATAATCAACTTGCCTATGCAAGCAGCAAGGACGAGATACCTCACCTGGGGGCCACTCTGGTATGGGTGCCGGGAGCGAGAAAGGGGTGTCGTTCTGGTCGAGTCCCACGGCGCGGCGATTCCGCCCTTTCCTATTACTCCAACAGAACCACTTCCACCGCGCCATCCTCTTTATTCCACTGTCGCTGGGACTGCCGGGGCTACCAGTTCTTCTCCCAAGACAGATGATCCGGGCACCTGCACCCTACTTGCGCCTGAAAGCCGCTGCTGCTGCTACCCTGCAGCAGCAAAGGGGGAATAGCGCAGCTTCCTGTGGGTAGGAAGAGGACACACACACCCGACTCCACCAAGAGATGGGGTCAACCGCACGGCACCCCATGAAGAGAGCCGATTACCGACGGTTAGGTTAGGTCTAGGACAAGGATTGTGTGCCTCGTACGTCTTCGTCGCGGTCACGAGTGGTCCATTGGCCGTCCATTTTGGACCTTCTCGGTTGGGGGAGAATCCCGGCCTCAGGGAGGGGATGAAAGCCGGGAAATTAGGAACAAAGGCGGGCGTTGGTCGGGTGGTGGTGCAATGCCTCTACGGTTATGGGATTAGGTACCGGCGAGTGGCGAGCTGCGTTCGCCGGGTGTCGTGTCGACCGCTAAGAGCCGATCAGCTGCGGGACACGCCAGTGTGAGACTGGTCCGCGCGGGTAACTTAAGTACGGCCTTCCCGCGGTTATAGAGAAGCCGTGATTGGCACCGGGACCCTGCGCGCGACAGCCCGGTATGCGTGTTGAAACTACATTGGGTCCGCTGCGGCCCACTCCGCCACGCCGCCCGGGGTCCAGACACCGTCTTATAATCAACTAAAAGTGCCGCCTGGCGACGAAATCAATGAGGAGAGAAATTCAAAAGAGATGATTAAAGAAACAAACGGTGGTCCATGCTATGGTGTGGGCCTAATACGGCGCGAAAAAATCTATTTGATTGACTATGAGTGATAGATAGGAGTATGATATCCAAATTCCTCTTGATTAGCGAGTTTGAGAAAAGTATGACCATACACATGTGAGAATATGTGATATTGAGCTTACATATATCTCATGCAGTCTGCTATGATTCAAGAAACAAGATTGAATAATAATGAGAGTGACTACTACATGCCTCTAGTTCAATTTGGATATCAATGAAAAAGGAACTATAAAAACACTATAACACCACACACAAATTTTAGGTTGAAGTTTCTCCCAAACTTTCCATTCACTTGGGTAGCAATGATGTGCAACTAGGCACCGCTCATTGCTTGTGATGTCATAAGCTAGTCATGGACATTCATTACCAACGTGATATGGGACCTATAGGGTCACACACATAGGAACTCATCTAGAAGATGAGTTTGATATTGAATGATAATTGAATTGATTACTTAGGTATTTCAATTCATGCAATGGATCAGATGACTAGACTGCCAAATGATCGGTTCAAGTGTTGAGATAGTTGTTTGGAGTGTCAGGATGATTGTATTATACATTGGTTGGAATTCTGCCTGACCTGGGATGCAAAATGCTGTTTCACCTGTGTGAGATGACCGTCTGGGATGGTGTGAGACGCATGCCTTGTTTACACCAGATGCCCATTTCAGGAGTGCAATTTGATTGCACAAGGGATTGGTGTTGACGACAAGTTGAGTACTAATTGGAATTGAATTGCCGACATATGTGCAGAACTAGAAGGTGTGAAACGACCATTTTTCTTAGCAAAACGGCCATTTCACTTAACAAAATGACTATCTCACGTGCGAGATGATCACATTGCTGGGCAAGATGACCATTTGGCGCATGCAGGTTGTGAGACTTCTAGAATTTTTGTGGAAATTCAAGATCTTCCGATCCTTTCCACTCCTACTTTAGTCTTGCATTGGTTGGGGAAGGGGAACCCTGACCCTAACCCCTCCTATATATAGAGGGGTACTGGGGGCTTCCTAGATCAAAACTACAACATAGACAATTGAGAATCAGCTGCACTGACAATTGTTGTCCTCTCTGGTTGTGGTAACCACAAGATCCCAGGCTAGTCCTAGCCGACTAGGGAGGGATAGACACGAGAGAGAAACAACTGAGGATCATTGTTATGGGAGAGCATGTTGGTGAAAAGTACACCAACATGAGGTACAACTCTTTCTTGTCTGTTCTAACATGATGACATGAGTTCTAGTTGGTCCATGTGGACTATTCTAGAGGCAGGAGTCCTTTGGCTGCTGCTAGAAGGGCAACATCAACTCCTAGTCCATGGTGAGATTTGAGGAGCCACAATAGTAGGTGTTCGAGTCTGCTATCCATGGAGGAGCAGTCAGACAAGTCTGAGTGCATCCAGAAGCTGCACAGCCACCGTCTAAGACAGAGTGCACATCTACATCGATGAGGATTATCACTACACTTGCTCCAGGACCATGTATATCTTCATGAAACCATCCTTCCCATTGCATAGTAATTGACGCGATTGGCAGGTTAATGGGAAATATGTCAGTAAAATTTTTGTTTCCACTACCTATCTGATGATGTATTTCCTTACAGTGGTATCAGACCCACATCTTTTGCTTTCTTACAGTTCTCCCCTTCCCATCTATCTCTAAACCAACAAAAAGGCTAAACAAAAAAGGACGAGAAAATTGTTTATATAAAAAAGAAAGATGTGGGATGGAGAGTTTGGATTGAAAAAGGAATCCCGCAAAACCGGGCAAGAGTATTGTTTAGTTTTGATAGAGTACATTTTGAGATAATTGATATGATCAAATTTTTGGTTTTACTGTGTTTATTTATTGCATGCGATGTGAATATTTAAATTGGCTGATGTGTATGCCTATCTAATCACCACATAAAGAACCCATATATATATATTTGATATATATATATATATATATATACAATTTACACGCGTCTCTATAAAATCAGTTTTGATGGTGGATGTGAACCATGGTTATGGCCAAAACCCCAGATCTGTGTGTATGGTTGTGGTTATGTATTCCTGTTGTTAATTGGTCTGCGTACCGAGCCTCTCTCTCAATTAATGCTCTTCTTCCTATTTTACCTCAAATATAACTTGAGGTTTTTCCTATGTACAATGCAATAAGAAATAAGATAGTTTTAATTTATGTTTCGACATGAGATGATGATCTGCACAAAGGAAAAATGACCGGCTCGTGAAACAACCCGATCAACTGGAGGACCAAGGAGGCCAGATGACAAGAGGATGAGAAGATCGATTGGTGGCCCATCCAACCGCCTAGAGGTATCTAGACGCTACTTGGACCTGAGAACTAGACAACCACTTTAGAAGAGCCCAACCAAGCAACTAGGAGGCAAGCCGATCGGTTCAAGAGTTGCACCGATCAACCTGGATTGGTTCAAGCACATATCTTCACCAACAACAGTTTGCATGTAATGTGGACCATATGGGATAGTAATTCCTTATGGATCCAAGGAATTACATTAGTATGGCCATAACCATCGCTTGTGTGTTTTGTTTATTACATGTTCTCATTTGCGGTTATAACATATATATGATACATACTATATATGTGGTGATTGGATAAAGTATATATATTTATACAAACTCCCTCAAATATAATATCAAGTCTTAGATGCTTTCCAAAAGTGGCACACATGTAAAGCTTGATCGACCCAGTGTGGGATCCCAAAGGGAGGTGTGCCATTTATCTCATGGAAGTGTGATGGCAGTAATGTGGGCTCGCCAAGCGGGGTGCATTATTATCGTGTCGGCTTTTGGGTCAGGCTTGAGTGGTAATTCTTAGAGAGTCTGGGCCTAGAGGCATGCAAATGATCATGGCAAGGAGTTTCACATATCAGCTATCCAAGAGTTTCATATGATGCAATTGGCATGATTGCCTACCTTAATAATTGGCCATGAGCGCCAGCGTTGGTTGGCTATTGATGCAATTGTTTTGGATCTTGGCCCACTAGAATATTGTACGTTGCAATATTCCAATTGATATTGAGGGCTATCAATTTGAACAAAAATAGTGGAAGTGATAGTTAATTAAAGGCCTAATTAATATCATCAGATCTATCAAAT